>CM038141.1:117511080-118163514 GCA_021437245.1 Aegilops speltoides
CCTTTTTCGCTTCAACCTCGGGACCCAACAGTCCGAGTGTGTCCGAATACCCTCATGGTTATGCAAAACCGGGGCATGCATGGAGACCAAAGTAGGGGTCATTAGTGCTTTATGAGACAAGTGCCCAACTAGTTATGTTATATTACATGGTTAGTAAGAAACATCTTCCAGGGAGTATAGTTCCATTAGGGGTTCCTTTCCCTGGGAGGCATGCCCTAAACTGCATGTCTGGACTGCGAAAAGAGTAGAAAAGCATCTGGGGGCAGACAAATAGATAGGTAAAAAATTATCTTTCAAGTCACCGACCGAATATTCCCTTAAGAACGCTAGCTTTCGGCTTCACCCGGTCGAGGTACACATCCGGTGACCCGCGAAGAATAATCGCAGAGGTGCTCCTTTACCTCCTAGCCGAACAATCGGGAACGAGGGGTAAGCACAGAGCCAGCAACCCAGCTTGGCCAAAACTTAAGTCATATCGATGCATATAATGGTGAATAAAAGGTACATGCGGAAGTTTGACGCATGTGTTGGGCATAAGGCCCGTATAAATAAGCTTCAGTTAAAGAAGCCCCCAGGTATAATGAGTGCGAGTAGCACGTCAAGTGTGTGCGAACAATGCGTAGATCAGCCCTCAAAGACTCTATGAAAAAGGTAGGAGAAAGGAGAGAAACAAAAGACAACTGAAGTATAAAATGTGGACGGAGGAAGGAGACGAACTCTGAGTCCGGTGCTAGGCGTAGAATCTTCGGAGGCGGGCTGCGTTCCATGGGTTCGGCTCGAGTCGGTTGTCCGATGCGTTTCGCAGACGGTATGCTCCACCGGTCAGGACTTGGTCGATGATGAAAAGAACTTCCCATTTGGGCTTGAGTTTGTCCTTTTTCTTGTCCGGCAGGCGTAGAACTAATTCGCCAACATTTTAAGTTTTGGCCCGTACTTCTCTACTTTGAAATCTTCGAGCCTGCTGCTGATAGAATGCGGAACAAGCTTTTGCCACGTCGCGCTCCTCCTCCAATGCGTCCAAACTGTCCTGCCGATCTAACTCGTCTTCTCTTTCTTCTTACATGCGCACTCAAGGTGAGTCATGAATTATATCGCAGGGCAAAACTGCCTCTGCGCCGTATACCATAAAAAATGGCGTGAATCCGGTAGTATGATTTGGCGTGGTCCGCAGCCCCCAGAGTACGGAGTTGAGCTCCTCCACCCAGTGCGTGTTAGATTCCGTGAGGGACTGCACTAACCTGGGTTTAATGCCGCTCATGATTAGACCATTTGCTCGTTCGACTTGACCGTTAGTTTGAGGGTGATAGACTGAAGCGTAGTCGAGCCTGATGCCCATGTTTTTGCACTAGAGTTTAACCACGTCGGCCGTGAAGTTCGTGCCATTATCAGTGATGATGCTGTGGGGGATGCCATAACAGTGTACTACCCTAGATATGAAGTCTATCACATGTCCGGATTCGGCCGTTTTAACCGGCTTGGCCTCTATCCATTTGGTGAATTTATCCACCATGACCAATAGGTATTTTTGCTTGTGGGTTCCCCTTTAAGGGTCCAACCATGTCAAGCCCCTGCATCATGAACGGCTAGGGTGATGGGTATAGTTTTGAGGGCGGTGGGTGGCATGTGGCTTTGATTAGCAAAGAGCTGGCAACCGACGCATCGTTGGACTAAGTCTTGAGCATCTGCCCGGGCCGTCGGCCAATAAAATCCTGTACGGAAGGCCTTGCCCACAAGGGCCCGGGCTGCGGCGTGGTGCCCACCAAGTCCGGCGTGAATTTCAGCCAGGAGATTTCACCCTTCCTCTTCGGAGATGCACCTTTGAAGGACTCCGGTTGTGCTTTTCTTATAAAGTTCTCCCTCATGGACCTTGTAGGCTTTAGATCGCCGAACTATGCAGCGGGCCTCATTTTGGTCTTCCGGAAGTTCCTGCCTAACTAAGTAGGCTAGGAATGGTTCCGTCCACGGGGCAATTACTGCCATAACTTCGTGGGCTGAAGGTGTTATTTCATTGGCTGAGCCACCGATTGTGTCAGAATGTTCCGTGTTGGGTGGTGCGGTTGTTTCCGGATTGTTGCTTCCAGACTCCTCTTCCCATACTACGGATGGCTTAAAGAGCCACTCCAGGAAGATGTTTGGAGGGACGGCGTCGCACTTTGCGCCAATGCGTGCCAACACGTCGGCTGCCTGGTTATTATCCCGGGCTACATGGTGGAATTCGAGTCCTTCGAACCGAGCTGACATTTTTAAGACGGCATTACGGTAGGCTGCCATTTTCGGATCCTTGGCATCAAAGTCTCCATTTACTTGGGATATTGCGAGGTTTGAATCCCCGCGGACGTCTAGGCGTTGAATGCCCATGGAGATTGCCATCCGGAGACCATGTAGAAGGGCCTCGTATTTGGCTGCGTTGTTGGAGTCCGTGTACATTATTTGAAGTACGTATTGGACTATATCTCTGGTTGGGGACGTTAAGACGACGCCAGCCCCCAAGCCGGCCAACATTTTTGAGCCGTCGAAGTGCATGATCCAATTGGAGTATGCGCCGTACTCTTTAGGGAGTTTGGCTTCAGTCCATTCAGCGATGAAGTCCGCCAAAACTTGCGACTTTATAGCTCGCCGTGGTTTGTAGGTTATGTCGAATGGTAAGAGCTCAATGGCCCATTTTGCAATCCTGCCCGTCGCGTCGCGGTTGCTTATAATGTCGTTGAGAGGTACTTCGGAGGCTATTGTTATCGAACATTCTTGAAATTAGTGTCGTAGCTTCCGGGATGCCATGAACACCGCGTATGCTATCTTTTGATAATGTGGGTACCGGTACTTGCATGGAGTTAAGACAGTGGATACATAGTACACTGGTTTTTGAAGAGGGAATTTGTGCCCTTCTGTTTCTCGTTCGACGACGAGTACCGCGCTTACAACTTGATGTGTTGCCGCAATATATAACAACATTGGTTCGCCCAAGTTGGGCGCGGCTAGGACCTGATTTGTTGCCAATATGGCCTTTATTTCTTCGAGTCCGGCCGTGGCAGCATCCGTCCATTCGAAGTGTTCGGTGCGCCTGAGGAGGCGATAGAGGGGCAATGCCTTTTCTCCCAAACGGGAGATGAAGCGGCTTAGAGCCGCCATGCGTCCAGTCAACTTTTGTATTTGTTTGAGGTCTTTTGGGATATCCAACTATGACAGAGCTCGGATCTTGGCTGGGTTTGCTTCAATTCCTCTACCGGAGACAATGAAGCCCAAGGGCTTTCCGGCTGGTACGTCGAAGACGCATTTTTCCGGGTTGAGCTTAATGTCATATGCTCGGAGGTTGTCGAATGTGAGCCTCAAATCGTCTACTAGAGTTTCGACGTGTTTGTTCTTGACGACCACATCATCTACATATGCCTCCACTGTTTTGCCGATCTGGGTAGCCAGACATGTCTGAATCATGCGCTGATATGTTGCGCCGGCGTTTTTGAGTCCGAAGGGCATTGTGTTGAAGCAGAATGGTCCGTATGGAGTAATGAATGCCGTTGCGGCTTCGTCTGTCTGCGCCATCTTGATTTGATGGTAGCCGGAGTATGCGTCGAGGAAGCACAATGAATCGTGCCCGGCGGTAGCATCAATGATTTGATCGATGCACGGAAGGGGGAAAGGATCCTTTGGACAAGCCTTGTTAAGGTCTTTAAAATCGACACATAGGCACCAGGATTTGTCCTTTTTTGGTACCATTACCAGGTTTGCTAGCCAGTCCGGATGCTTGATGTCTCTGATTAATCCGGCTTTCAATAGTTTGGCTAGCTCCTCTCCCATTGCCTGTCTTTTGGGTTCGGGAAATCGCCGAAGAGCCTATTTGACTGGCTTGAATCCTTTTAGGATGTTTAGGCTGTGTTCTGCCCATCTGCGTGGGATTCCTGGCATATCTGAAGGGTGCCAGGCAAAGATGTCCCAATTTTCCCGAAGGAATTCTCATAGTGCGGCGTCTACATCAGTGTTTAATTGTGCCCCGATGGAGGCCGTCTTTGTGGGGTCCGTTGGATGGACTTGGAATTTGACTATTTCGTCTGCTAGTTTAAAAGAGGTGAACTTGGATCTCTTATCGAGTATCACATCATCCCTGTTCAGCGTGGAGCGTAGCGCAGTGAGTTCCTCTGCCGCTAGGCCTTCGGATAGTGCCTCCAGGGATAGTGCGGCTGTCTTATTTTCGGCGTGGAGTGCTATGTCTGGAACACTGACAAGAGTGATGATTCCATTGGGCCCGGGCATTTTAAGCTTCATGTACCCATAATGGGGTATAGCTTGAAAAATTGTGAATGCCTCTCGCCCTAATAAAGCGTGATATCCGCTGCTGGACGGGGCCACTTGGAACGTGACCTCCTCGGACCTGTAGTTGTCCGGTGAGCCGAACACCACATCTAGTGTAATTTTTCCTGTGCAGCGTGCTTCCCGACTAGGGATTATTCCTTTAAAGGTTGTGCTGCTTCGCTCAATGCGGCTCCAGTCTATTTCCATTTTTCGAAGGGTTTCCTCGTAGATGAGGTTTAATCCGCTGCCGCCATCCATGAGTACCTTGGTAAGACGAAAGCCATCCACTATTGGACTGAGGACCAATGCGGCTGGTGCTCGGGCTGCTCGGAATTTAGGTTCGTCGCTGGCGTTGAAGGTGATAGCTGTGTCGCTTGATGGATTTGTTGTTGCTACTTGGTATACTTCGGCAAGGCTGCGGATTGTCCGTTTCCGCATATTGTTTGATGTGAAAGTCTCGAAGACTGTTAATACCGTACTGGTACTGTTGGGCTGGTTCTCCGGGGCTAGAAGCTCTTCGCCACTTTTGGCCACGTGCCATAGTATCCAACATACTCGAAGGCTATGTGTTGGAGTGGCGCCCTCTGTACTATGTATTTTACAGGGTCCGCTGAGCCATCCCTCCAGTACGGTTCCGTGCCCTTTAGGGCGTTTTTGCTTTTTGGTTTTTGTCCCAGGTGCCTGAGCATGATGTACCCTTTTATTTCGGACTAGGGTTGTGTTCGGAGCCGGATTGTCCCAAAACTTGGTTTCAGTTTTCCAGGTACTCTCCATCGCACAGTATTTTCGTACTATGGACGCAAGGTCGGCGAAGCGTGTAATTTCGCGATGACTTACGACGTTCAAGATTCCCTTGTCCCTGCAATTGTTGCAGAAAATTGAGATTGCATTTTCCTCACGGCAGTCCTTTATCCTGTCCATAACCAGGAGGAATCTGGCCCAGTAATGATGTACCGTTTCAGCGGGCTCTTGCCGGATTTGAGATAGATCACTTGTGTTTGGGTGGGCGGGTGGCAATAAATTCGGAACTCCGCCCAATCTGAGGCTCAAGGGCCGAAAAGTTTCCGAATTTGGAAGCTCGGATTGCTAGATGTTGTCCAACGAATCTGGTCCGCTGCCTGACTTTAGGTTCAGTACTTGATTGGCATCCGTCCCTCCGTGGAAATCGGGCATGGAGGGATCAGGAATCCGGACATAACTGGTCTTTAATATAGAAGAAGAGTCGCCGCATTGTTCCTCCACCACGCAACATGGTGGGTAGCATGGGGAGAGTTGATCTCTCTCAGATCGGTTTTAAGCCCAATCTGATCATAGTCTGTAACGACTCCCAAGGCGGCGATGCGATCCAAGAGCTCGTTTACGGAGGAGAGCTCCATTGGATCTAGCAGCTCGGCGAATTCCGAGTTGACATGAAGATCGCTTTTGATGACCCGAGAGGTCATTGTTGGAGCGGCGGCCGAACAGGCAGTCATAAGAAAACCACCTAGCCGGATAGTTTGGCCGGTGGCCAAATCTCCCTTGGCAATGGTCCCGTCTTTAAAGACGGGAAGAGGCATCCTTCCTAATTGCGACGACACAGAGGAACTCTCAATGAAAGCACCAATGTCGGTGTGAAAACCGACAGATCTCGGGTAGGGGGTCCCGAACTGTGCATCTAGGCGGATGGTAACAGGAGACAAGGGACACGATGTTTTTACCCAGGTTCGGGCCCTCTCGATGGAGGTAAAACCCTACTCCTGCTTCATTGATATTGATGATATGGGTAGTACAAGAGTGGATCTACCACGAGATCAAGGAGGCTAAACTCTAGAAGCTAGCCTATGGTATGATTGTTGTTGTTGTGTCCTACGGACTAAAACCCTCCGGTGTATATAGACATCGGAGAGGGCTAGGGTTACACAGGGTCGGTTACAATGGTAGGAGATCTACATATCCGTATCGCCAAGCTTTCCTTCCACGCCAAGGAAAGTCCCATCCGGACACGGGACGATGTCTTCAATCTTGTATCTTCATAGTCTTGGAGTCCGGCCGATGATGATAGTTCGGCTATCCGGACACCCCCTAGTCCAGGACTCCCTCAATGGTCATCGTCGCGCGCTGGGGCGCGCCCTCGCGATCCGTAGATCGATCTTGGCTGTCCTGCTTTGTTTTCTAGAATATCTTGCAGGTCTTGCCTGTTGCCCCGGGCCGTAGTGTATTGGCTTGGGGGTGCGGGCTGGTATTCGGCCTTATATCCCATTTTATCCCGCCCACGGGGTGGCCGGTCAGGCATTTGGCGCTCGAGTCCATATTCCTCGGTTGCCTGGACTTCGGACCATCTGTCTGTGAGCAGGTCTTGATCAGCCTGGAGTTGTTGCTGCTTCTTCTTTAGGCTCCTCGCAGTGGCAATAAGCCGCGCTGAAGCGCCTCGCTCCACGGATCCTCGTGCATGCCGAACTCGTCGTCGCCGAGGCTAATCTCGTCTTTGGAGGGGGGCATATAGTTGTCCTCCTCTGGGTATCTGTCAGTCGCATGTTCCTCTGGGCTGACCTGCTCATCCTCCTGCTCAGCCTGCTCGAAGGCGGGCTGGTCAGGGTTGTATTCCTCTTCGGCACCATCCAGATTGCTTTCATATCCGGGGCCAGTATTACTGTGGCGGGGCTTGGAGTGGCGCCGACGACGCCCATGCATTGCTTTTCTCCCTGAGGGGTTATCCTCCGTTGCCTCATCGCCATTGGTTTTGCTTCGGAGTGTCCACCCTGTATATATCGTATGAGGAGGTGGCCGTCCACCGCCCTGTAAGCGGTGGCTCCTGTAATTCTCGTGCATCATCATCCATACCGTCGATGTCTTCAGAGTCGAAGTCAACAACGTCGGTTAAATAATCGACCGTGGCAATGAAGTGGGTGGTGGGTGGGCAGCTAATTCCTTCGTCACGTGCTTCCCATTCGAACCGGATATAGTTCGGCCTAGAGCCTCCTGAAAAAGAGAGAGACTTTAACGAGTTCAGCATGTCGCCAAAGGGCGAGTGCTGGAAGATGTTCGCAGCGGTAAACTCCATTACCGGAGCCCAACCTGGCTCGGCTGGCTCGAGGGTATGCGGACCGGAACCAACAACCGGATACGAGTCTGGGGGCTCGGGGTTACAGGCTTCCACAGAGGTGAGACCTGTATTCGGCTCCACCGCCGATGAGTGTGCGACCTGTGGGGCGGGGTCCACCCCTCCGTCCTTAGGCAACGCAACCTGCTCCGGATTTAGATCTGGGGCTACTGCAGGGGCAATATCCCGTGCATCATCCGATAGTAGGTCCAAGCCGTGCCCAATGTAACTGTTCGGTGCTCCTGGCGCAGGCCCAAATCCATCGAAGATCAAGTCTCCGCGAATATCCGCAATGTAGTTCAAGTTTCCGAACTCGACTGTGGCTGGCGGGCGAAGCTATCGATCTGCTCCAGATGGCTGCTTAATTGGCCCGCAGGCGGCCGCCAACACGAAGATCTATCCGGGGAGAAAAGTCTCCCCCTGGACCGTGTTGTTGACGATTGAAGACGCCATCAAGCCCTGCAGTGACGACACAGAGGAACTCTTAGTGAAAGCGCCAATGTCTGTGTCAAAACTGGCGGATCTCGGGTAGGGGGTCCCGATCTGTGCGTCTAGGCTGATGGTAACAGGAAGCAAGGGAAACAACATTTTCCCACGTTCGGGCCCTCTCGATGGACGTAAAACCCTACTTCCTGCTTGATTAATATTGAAGATATGAGTAGTACAAGAGTAGATCTACCACGAGATCGTAGAGGCTAAACCCTAAGAGCTAGCCTATGATGGTATGATTGTAATTGTGATCGGCCTTCTAACACTACAAAAAAGACACATCCGTGACATTTTGGGCCAAACAAATTTTTTTTCTGTCATACATATGACACTTCTGTGACGATAATTGTGACAAAACCCGGTATCATCATAGATGTGGTGGGCTCCTACTTCTATGACAAAAAATCATGACAGAAAATGGGCTTTTCGTCCTGGGTAGGCCGGAGACGCAGCTGCATGACATTCTTTGGGCCGTCCATGACGGAAAAACCGTGGTAGAAGCGAGGGGGAGGAAAATTTTGGGGAGTTGCCGGTAACGGTGGGAGAGCGATGCACGTTTCTCTCGTACAGGTACGCGCGTGTGTGTGAGGCGTTGGCTCTAAATAAACCCGAGCGAGGCGTTGGGCTCTAACTGAACCCGAGCGATTGCCAGCAGTTACGACATCGAACTCGAGCGATCGATCGATGGCTGTTAACTGAACCCGATGGAGCGATTCCTTCGGTACTGTTGCTAACTGAAGCCGATCGATGCTGCCTTTGGGATGAACAGTAAGTGTTGCGGTGGGGGGGTTTGGATGAACAGTGAGCGGTGGCATTGCCTCTGGATGAACAGGAACCCGTGGTGTGGAGGGCTGGATGAACAGTAGATGGTGGAGGGGTGGCCATGGAGGGGTGGTTGAACAGGACCCCGTGGTGTGGAGGGCTGGATGAATAGTAGACGGTGGAGGGGTGTCCGTGGAGGGGTGGTTGAACAGTAGCCGGTGGAGTAGCACGCGGTGGAGGCTGGATGAACAGGAGCCCGTGGAGGCTGGAGGAGGTCGACGGTAGCCCGTGGAGGGTGGAGGAGGTCGACGGTGGAGATGAATAGTATCCCGTGGAGTCCCGTTTTGCGGTACGCCACAGCCCTCCCCCCGTTTCGACCGTAGCGCTCCAACACAAGTCCGTTTCCTCCGTTTTGCGGTACGCCACAACCCTCCCGATCAACAGGACCCCTGTTTCGACCGCAGGAGGTCCGTTTCCTCTGTTTTGCGGTACGCCACACCCCTCCCGATCAACAGGACCCCCATTTCGACCGTAGGAGGTCTGCTTCTCTGCTTTTGGACGCCAGCCCTCCCAATCAACAGACCCGCTTGAACATGGCCGGTCGAACACAAGGGCATTTCTCTCACAGCGGTACGCCAGGCCTCGTTTCCATCGCCTGTTCCGTCCAAGCCCTCCCGATGAACAAAACCACGCATTCCGTTCTGACCCAGTCGGTTGGCTCCCACGCGTTCTGTTGCCTCCCGATGAACATGACGCATTCCGTTGCCTCCCCATGAACACGACGAGGACGCTGTTTCTTCGTTCTGACCCAGCCATGTACGTATGCACGAGTAGGCATTCGAGACCCTGCCCGTATGTACGTATGTGGCTGTATTTTCTTTCTTGCACCCTCGTCGCTGTACGTACGTGTACATGCTATGTGCACAACTCTAGTATGACACGTGCGCGCCTCTACATCTACAACACGTGCACGCCTCTACATCGACCAGTATGTACATACACGTTCACACCAGAATGACAACGCTACGTACGCTTCGACCAGGTGGGTCCCGACTGTCAGGCACTTTCTTGCCTATGAAGATGTAGCTGGTGGGTCCCAGCAGTCAGGGGGGCGAATCGTTTTGGTTTTTTTTGCCTGGACACACTTCCTTGCGTGCGAAGATGTAGCTGGTGGGTCCCAGCAGTCAGGGGGCGAATCTTTTTTTTGCCCGGACGCACTTCCTTGCGTGCGAAGGTGTCACTGGTGGGTCCCAGCGGTCAGGGGGGCGAATCGTTTTGTTTTTTTTGCCCGGACGCACTTCCTTGCGTGCGAAGATGTAGCTGGTGGGTCCCAATAGTCAGGGGGAAATGTTTTTTTCATGAAATACAGTGTCCCGTCCGGTGGGTCCCAACTGTCAGGTGGAGGAATCATTATTTTCCGCGTAATAAGGAGGCACTTCCTTGTCTGCGCCATGGACCCAGCTGTCAGCCTCTCCACGTCATATCCACGTCCGATGGAAGTCGTTGCTTGACCACGTTGACCACGCTGCGCCGAGAGCACCAGGGCGGTGGACGACGGCGAGGCCTAGGAAGGGGAAGACGCGGTAGTGGAAGCCCGCGCAGAGAGGAGTACGAGGGTTCACTGGTTCGGCTGCGGTGTGAGGCTGCCGTCGCCGCAGGGCCTGGCCAGCAGTGGGAATAGTAGGGGGCGGTGAGGCCTCCGCGGCAGCACAGCCGGCCATGGGAGGCAGGAGCATGCGGCCCGACCGGCGCTGCTTTGGGTGGCTGGAGGAAGAAGACCAGAGGTTGAAGAAGCACTACGGCTGTTGGATGGACATCGTACGGTCACTGGAGCTAGAATCGTTCATATTGACTAAAAATGACAAAGGCCCCCGGCCCAGTCAACTTAGTAGGCCCACAAGTCAGCCTCCCACCATGGTGGGTCCCAGCTAGCAAGGGGAGTATTCATATTTTTGTGCGTAATAAGGAGGCACTTCCGGTGGGTCCGAGCTGACAGCGCGGGAATGTTTTTTCACGAAATACGCTGGCCCATCCGGTGGGTCCCAGCAGTCAGGGGGAAACATTTTTTTCGCGAAATAAGGTGGCCCGTCCGGTGGGTTCCTGCTGTCAGGTGGAGGAATAATTATTTCGCGCGTAATAAGGAGGCACTTCCTTGCGGCCGCCTGGACCCAGCTGTCAGCCTCTCCACGTACAGTACTCTTCCGATGGAAGTCGGTCGTTGACCATGTTGACCACGCCGCGCCGAGAGCACTAGGGCGGTGGTATGGACGACGGCGAGGCCTAGGAAGGGGACGACGCGGAGCTGGGGAAGACGCAATAGTGGTAGCCTGCACGGAGAGGAGTACGAGGGTTCACTGGTTCGGCTGCGACGTGAGGCTGCCATCGCTGTAGAAGAACAGGGGGTGCGGGTGAGTAGAGGGATACCCTGGGCCAGCGGTGGGAGTAGTAGGGGGCGGTGAGGCCTCCGTGGCATCACAACCGGCCACGAGAGGCAGGAGCACGTGGCACGACCGGCGCTGCTTTGGGCGGCTAGAGCAAGAAGACCAGAGGTTGAAGAAGCACTATGGCCATTGCATGGACATCGTACGGTCACTGGAGCTAGAATCGTTCATATTGACTAAGTTGACAAAGCCCTCCATGCCCGTCAACTTAGTTGGCCCACAAGTCATCCTCCCACTATGGTGGGTCCCATCTAGCAGGGTGGGTATTCACTTTTTTGTGCGTAATAAGCAGGCACTTCCTTGCGTGCGAAGATATAGCTGGTGGGTCCAACATGTCAGCGGGGGGAACGTTTTTTCGCGAAATAGAGAGGCCCTTCCGGTGGGTCCCAGCTGTCAGGTGGAGGAATCATTATTTTGCGCGTACAGTCCACGGCCGATGGATGTCGTTCATTGACCACGTTGACCAGGCCGCGCCGAGAGCACCATGGCAGTGGACGACGGCGAGGCCTAGGAAGGGAATGACACGGAGCCGGGGAAGACTCGGCAATGGTTGCCCACGCGGTGGGGAATACGAGGGTTTACTGGTCCAGCTGCCGTCGCCGGAAAATAATAGGAGGTGTGTCTGAGTAGAGGAATGGCCTGGCCAGCAATGAAGTATGGTGGGGCGGTGTGGCCTATGCGGCAGCACAGCCGGCCACGGGAGGCGGGAGCAGGCAGTCCCACCGGAGCTGGTTTGGGCGGCTGGAGCAAGAAGATCAGATATTGAAGAAGCAGCACGGCCGTTGGATTAACATCCAACGGTCACTGCTGCTAGAATCATTTGTGGACTAAGTTGACAAAGCCAAAGTACACGTCAACCTAGTAGACCCACACGTCAGCCTCCAAGTTTGTCCCAAACAGCATACAACCCGAAATTTCTGGCCGGATTCAAATTAATTTTAAGTCTAAATATACCTTAATTTAAATTCAATGAAATTTTACCCACACAAAAACAATGAAATATAAAATATCAAAATCCAAAAGAAAATAGTATTTGGGAACTAATTGCCTGTTTGCTATATTTTTTTTTCATTTTACAGCCCATTTATTATTACTTATAGCCCATTTATTATTACTAGCCCATTTCTTATTACTTATAGCCCATTTCTTATTACTTATAGCCCATTTTCTGGGCAAAATTTATCCCTCCTCGTCTTGAAAGATTTCCGGCCCAGCAGGGCGTAGAAAAGCAAGGAGGCCTATGTTGGTTATTCTGCAAAAAACAAAATAGCTGGCTAGCCATTTTTCAGAAAGGAAAAAAACAAACTGGGCTGGTCATGTGCTAAACAAATGAAATAAAAGCACTGGCTAGACGAGCCACGGTCTCGCACAACCCAGCTTGATACCCTTCTCTCATCCCAAAAACAATATTATCACAGCTGGCTGCTGGGTCCCGACTGTCATCCTCACCATGTACAGTCATCTCCTTATTCCTCTCGGTTGTTGACCATGTTGACAACATCGGAGGGCGGCGCCGCGGCGAGCGCGGAGGATGATGGTGAGGCCTCGGACGGGAATGAATAGGAGCCGGGGAAGATCACAGCCAGCCGTGGGAGGCGGGAGCAGGCGGTCCCGCCGACGCTGGTTTGGCTTTGGCGGCTCGAGGAAGAAGAGACTGAAGAAACGCGATAGACGTTGAATGTCAATCAAACGGTCAAGGTTGGCACAATCGTTTTTTGACTAAGCGGACACCATGTAGCATACTTTTTTATCTATAGGAAGAAAACTGCGAGGAAAATGCGTTCGTCTGTTGTCCTCCTCACAGGGAACATTCGCCACATAAGTGACTAGCACCCTTGGTTTTCAACCGAGAGATCTTGGGTTTGAGTCCGAGGAACTCTCAATTTTGTCCTCCTTCCTTCCTCGCAAAAAAAGGGAAAGAAAATCAAAGACTTGGGAAGGCGTCTGAGAACAAGCTAGTGTACCAAGAAAGAGACGCTACGAGGTTTAGAAAAAGAAAGACGTGCTCTCGTAGCTGGTTCGAATCCAAACCTAGACTATGACTATATATGGTGCCATGCTACTCTGCAAGTAATGAAACTGACATATCCAACGTTCGCTTCTCCTCTTCTCTACTTACTCTACCTAGCATCAGAAGCTCTGGCCGCAGCAACCATGTCCGCTGGCTGATCGTCCAGCTTCTCTTCAGCAGGCAACAACCAGATATGCACCAAGTCGCCACCCGTACCATCTCCTATGGGTCTCATCACACCCCCGCCGGCACACGCACCGCAGCCGATTGCTCATCGCAACCCACTGTCGTTGGTGTGGTGCCACTGCTGCAAATCACGCAGAGTCATCCGTCGCGTCTCAATCACAATCCACAACCCTGGCCGAGTCTTCTACAAATGCCCGAATCATGGGGTAATAATATGTTTAAGTGTTGTTCTGCTGCTTTCAGTTGCTGATTTTTTAATAGTTTGGTTGATGATCTTCCAATTTGATTCGTGCAGAAAAGGGAAGATTCGTGTGATTTGTATTTTTTGGAAGTTGCTGATGTGGGGGAATGCAACTACGCTGATTATTTGGTTAGCCGAGGAATCCCAATACCAGCAGGTTGGGGTGTTGGACAAGTAGTGAAGGAACGCGAAGAGGAAGATGCAGAGCGAAGGTTAAAGACGCAGCCTCCTATGATCATGGCCAAGCAACAATTTCTTTGAACGGCCTTGACAACAATGAGGAGATGAAAGAGCTTGTGAAGATAATGGGCAAAATCGATGTGCTCTGTAGGATGATTATCTCTTTATTTGAAGTGTATGTAGCACTCGTGATGTATTCAAGTACTACTTACATGAGCACTTCAATAAACTAGTAATGAATGAAACCTGTGTAGCAGGCTGGGCGTAGTGTTGTGAACATCTAATGATTTCTATTAACGGAAATTAGGGGGTATCCCCTTTTGCTCATATAAATAAATAGATAGCAGAGGCCCTATCGGGTCAGCTTTGTTCTCATTCGAAGACGTCGAGCAAATTGCAGTCCAACAGCAAACTATGTCATCAAATTCAAGTTTCACAGCCAAATATGAGTACAACTAAACAACAATCTCATCATGTTTTAGTTGTCATACAATCACCAAACACAAATCAGCATACATAACAAGTGATGTTCTCACAGCAAAATACTAAACAACATGTTCATCAGGTTTCAGTTGTCATAGCAAACACAATTTCACATAGTAGATAAAAAACGTCTTCTGACAGGAAAATACGACAAAAGCAATGTAATCATCATCCGCAGCAGCAGCGTCAACATCTTCGCCATGTGTATCAGTCTGAATAGTAATTCCCCATGGTGTCATCTTCTTCTTCGTCCTCAACGTCCTCGAATGTTGGCTTCTTCTTGATCAACTCTTGTATGTCCACAACACGACAGGCAATCTTTTCGCCGGCGTCATTGACATGATGGTTCTCAAAGATATTAGGAACATCTGTGTTATCTTGTACATCAGGAGCAGTGTAAGCATCATCTTGTTGTGCAACTTCATTAAACGAATTCCTCTGCTCAAACCTTTGCAATACTCTCCAGTCATCGCTACATGCAAATGTGTCTTCCAAGAAAAATATTTGTGTTGCTTGATTTGCCAAAATAAAAGGCTCGTTGGTCTGGTACGCCGCCTTGACATTGATGGATTTGAAATAATCATCAGCTCTGGGTTTTGTGATCCTGGAAAATAGGTTATACTAACGACAAAGACAATGTAACCACACACCGATGATCCTCGAAACTAGAGATATACCGCAATCGAACAATGTCTCATTATGTTAGCATACATTTCAGTTATCTCTTTGTCATACGTATCCGTGCTCATGATGGCACTGTTTTGTGTCTTCCTGCCTTCATCTCGTGCAAGGGTGTTGTAGCGCACATCTCCAACAACGCAAGATTCATAATGTCTTACCCGAGTATCAGGACCCATTGCTAGTGAGTAAAGGGCATCATCAACTGCCTGCCCATCCCCCTGCATCTTCTTAACCTATGGTTAGAAAATAGACAAGCTGATCATCTTATGTACTCAATATATTAGAAAAACTGACAGTGCACTTCAAAAACTTACATGGTTCTTGAACCATTTCGCAAATCCTGCCATAACCAGTTTGCCAATGTTTCTTGGATTTTGCGGTAGTAACTCCTCTTTGTACATGCTGCACAACATAGTGATCGCGTCAAACATCTAAATATATAAGAATGTGCTGCAAGTTTAGTAGATTATGATGTATAAGCTGCAGTACTGCACTTACTTGATATAAGTTAGTATCTCAGGACAGTTATTTAATACATACCAAACCATTTTGTCCAAATCTTTAGGTTTGTCCTCTTGTCGACTCTTCCCTGTAACTCGAACAGAATAATCGAAAACATTGAGACCGGGATTGTCTTCACCCACCTCTTTGCTAAGCTGATCAGCTGTTTCAATGTATTTTGAGCAGAATGTCAATGCTTCTGTAGCAATGTAGGCCTCTGCAATGGAACCCTCGGGTCTAGCTCTGTTCCTAACATAGCCCTTGAAAGTGCCTAGCCGCCTTTCAATAGGGTACATCCAGCCATACTGTACTGGACCTCTAAGTAGTGCCTCATCAGGTAGATGAACAACCAAATGCACCATCACATCAAAGAATGCTGGAGGATATATCTTCTCAAGGTTGCATAGGATAGTTGGTATCTTGTCTCTAAGACACTCCAAAGCATCTATCCTGATATTTCTACTGTAGAGTTCCCTGAAAAATTGTCCCAACTCTGCAACTGCTCTGTATAAGTCAGGGTGGCCCAATCCTCTAAGGATAACAGGTAAAACCCTTTGAAGTAGGATGTGGCAGTCATGAGTTTTCAACCCTTGTACCTTGTTTCGATCTGCACTAACTCTCCTTTCAGGGTTGCAAGCAAATCCATGTGGGAATCTCACACGTGACAGAACCTTGCAGAATTCTTTTCTTTTTACCTTGTCCAAGACGTACACAGCTGGTTCCATATCCCGTGGTTTACCTTCATCTTGCACCTGCAAATCCTTTCTGATACCCAGGTGTGTCAAATCAATCCTAGATTTTAAGGTATCTTTCGTCTTGCCTTCATGTCACACCCTGATTTTCATGGCACAACACTTAAGATGATAAATCATGATAAAATGTGGTTTGACAAAAACTTTTGAGTGTTTTGGACTTTGCCTTGATTGGATTTTGTCTGTTGTTTGCAAGTGCTCTAAAAATCAAATAATCCTCCAACTCCTATACTTCATCTCCTTGATCCAAAACCTTTTCCCAATGATCATGCCATGTGTATAGAGCAATATAGTATTTTCTTACAAAATAATTTGGCCAAAAGTATTTTCAAAATTAGTTTTCCAAAACCCTGAATTGAGGTTTGCACTGCAAGTACTTAATTAAGGGCAGTAAAAATCTTTATAAAAATATATTTGACTCCTATTAGATATATGAAAGTGCAACTAATCCCCGGGTGGTTTTGGTAATTAATAACAACAAATATATCATTGAACTAATAGTTACTTGAGAATCATTTCAGAAAGTTCAGTGATATGGGTATGGCAAGGACTGAAGAAGTGGACCCCTCAAAATGCTAAGGCAAGCATTGGCAAAAGCTCAAGACTCCATTTTTGGTTTAGTGATCCAAGATCACATTGAGTCCATAGGAAAGCCAATACTATTAAAAGGATGAGGTTATGATAATGATCCGTTGCTCAAGTGCTTAGTGATACATCTCCTAAACTATCAGCAACTTTCACTGCCATATACACTCATAAGTAATCTCGGTCCCACCAATATTCCAAACTCAGTCATACCGAGATGAACCACCTCAGCCATAAAGCCAAACCCTAGAAAACTCGGATTTTCCGATTCTGAACTCGGTCTCACCGAAACTTGAGTTGCCAAGATTCTGTAACCTTCTGTCATCAAATCGGTGTCACCGAGATGATGAAGTCGGTCCCACCGAAATTGGCATGCTCTTGTCATTGCACGAATCGGACTCACCGAGATTGTATTTTCGGTCCCACCGAAAATCCCAACGTTCACATTATTTGAACTTTCGGTCTCACCGAGTTGTCAACTTCGGTCCCACCGAGATTGTTAAAATATGTGTAACGGTTGGATTTTGTGTGGAGGCTATAAATACCCCTCCACCTCCTCTTCATTCGTGGAGAGAGCCATCAGAAAGAACTACCACTCCTACCTTACATTTCTGAGAAGAGAACTACCTACCATTGTGTTGAGATCAAGTTGCTCCACTCCCACCATATGAAGCTTGATCTCTAGCCTTCCCAAGTTGCTTTCCACTCAATCCTTTCTTCCACCACAGCCAAATCAGTGAGGAGAGTTGAGTGTTGGGGAGATTCTCATTTGAAGCACAAGAGCAAGGAGTTCATCATCATCAACACCATCTATTACCTTTTGGAGGGTGGTGCCTCCTAGATTGGTTAGGTGTCGCTTGGGAGCCTCCGTCGAGATGTGGAGTTGAACCAAGAAGTTTGTAAGGGCAAGGAGATCGCCTACTGTGAAGATCTACCCGAGTAAGGCTAGCCCTCCGTGGGCGTGAGCCATGATGGAATAGACAAGGTTGCTTCTTCGTGGACCCTTCGTGGGTGGAGCCCTCCGTGGACTCTCGCAGCCGTTACCCTCCGTGGGTTGAAGTCTCCATCAACGTGGAAGTACGATAGCACCACCTATCGGAACCACGAGAAAAATCACCGCATCTCCAAAATTGCGCTTGCTCTTCTCCACCTCTCTTTACTACATGTGCAATTTACTTTCCGCTGCCTATACTCTAGAATTGCATGTGTAGGGTGATGCTTGACTTGATCATAATTGTGAATCTGCCAAAACTGTTCTTTGTCAAAAGGCAGAATTTTTATATTGTCAAGTAGTCTAATCACCCCCTCTAGACATACTTTCGATCCTACAAGTGGTATCGAGATTTGGTCTCCATTGTATTGGTTTCCATTGCATTGACTCCATAAGCTTGGTTTCACAACCTAGGAGAGTATGGCGTCTAGTGAGGGTAATTTTCAGAGAGGTCCTTACTTTGATGGTACAAATTTTGCTAGTTGGGAGCATAAAATGAAAATGCATATTCTTGGCCATAACCCAGCCGCATGGGGCATTATTTGTGTTGGTATGCAAGGTGAATTCTTCGAGGAAGGAAAAGTTCGGATCGCGGCTTACAAGCGTAAGAATTATGGATGTTGCAAAACAATGCTCAAGCTTGTGACATTCTCTTCAATGCCTTGTGTCCCGAGGAGTTCAACAAAATCAGCCGCCTTGAGAATGCAAAAGAGATTTGGGATACTTTGGTTGAAATGCACGAAGGTACCGAGTCCGTGAAGGAATCAAAGCTAGACATTCTTCAAGGTCAACTTGACAAGTTCAAGATGAAGGAAGGTGAAGGAGTCGCTGAAATGTACTCTAGGCTTGCTCTCATCACAAATGAGATTGCCGGCTTAGGAAGCGAAGAAATGACCGACCGATTCATCATCAAGAAGATTCTCAGAGCTTTGGATGGAAAGTATGACACCGTGTGCACTTTGATCCAAATGATGCCAAACTACAAGAATCTCAAGCCAACCGAAGTCATTGGAAGAATTGTTGCTCATGAGATGACACTCAAGGATAAGGAAGAGCTTCACAACAAGTCAAGTGGTGCTTACAAAGCTACAAGTGATGCTCCCACAACCTCAAGTGACAAGTTAGTTTCCAATGAAGAGATAAGCCTAATGGTCAAGAACTTCAACAAATTCTACAAGAATAGAAGCAAAGAGAGAAGCTCAAAGTCTAGATCATATGATGAAAAGAGATCTTCTAGTCGTGATCGAAACTGCTACAACTGTGGAAGACCAGGACACTACTCAAATGAGTGTACGGTTCCCCACAAGAGAAGAGAAGAATCTCCAAGAAGAAGAAGCTCAAGAGATGAGTCACCTCGGAAAGAGAGAAGGAGTAGAGATGATCGTTATGAACGAAGACCCTCTCGGAGAAGCAAGGATTCGGAGAGGAAAGACAAGTCATCAAGGAGCTACACAAGAAGAAAACATCAAGCTCATGTAGGTGAATGGGTCTCCGACTCCGACTCCAACAATCAATCCGAAGGAAGCTATCACTCCAACTCCGACTACAGTCAAGATGAAGGTGTTGCTGGTCTCGCTCTCGTATCCTCGAACTCCAACTCCTACGACCTATTTGATTCACTAAATGAGGGAATTGGAAGATCCATAATGGCTAAAGGCCCCAAGGTACCACACCCTGAATTCATTGACTTCAATAGTGATGAGGATGACTTGCTTGGTGAAGATGAGCTCTTACATGATAAATCCAATGAGCCTAGTAATGATGAACATGCTAGTAGTCTTTATAGTCGAGAAGAGTCGAATGACAATGCTATGAAGGAGATTGAGCGTCTAACTAAAGAACTAAACACTCTTAAGTTAGCTCATGAAACAACTCAAGAAGATCATAGAGAGCTCCTAAGATCTCATGAGAATCTACGCTTCGAGAAGCTCACTCTAGAGCAAGAACATGAGTTTCTAAAAGCAATCAATGACGATCTTCGAAAGAAGAGTTCTTCATATCTTGCCAAACGACTTCTCTTGTCTAATTTCTTGCCAACCATTAAGACTAAGCATGACAAGCATAAGAAAAATTCTTTCTCTAGTAGTAACAATAACCATGCTAAATCCAATATTGTTGCTTCTAGTAGTTCTCTTGATTCCACTAACAATGTTTCAAGCCAAGTTACACTTGAGCAAGAAAATAGTTTATTGAAGGGTATCATAGAGAAAGGTGTCTACAAGAGCCTTGCCGGAAGCAAGAACTTTGAGGAAATTGTTCGCAAGCAAGGAAGGCACCGGAAGAATCAAGGAATTGGTTTTGAGCGAAAGTTCAACGCCGAGGGTGTTGAATGGGAAGAAGGTCAATATCCTTCTCCACAGTTTGTTCTTCAAAAGGAGAAGTATGATCCTACTTCTTCCAATGTGGAACAAGCACAAGATGACCTTCCACCACAAGACCACAAGCTAAAAGGCAAGGACAAGCTTCAAGAGGAGATTGATGCATTTGTTGAAGCACCTCAAGCCATGGTCAAGTGGGTTCCCAAGGAAACGCCAAGTTCTACTTCACAAGCTCAACTACAACCCCAAGGATTCCCATCAAGATGATGTGGATCCCAAAGAAGAAGAACTAGAAAGTTCTTGAGGGTGACTCCACCAACATACTTCACTCACATTCATTTTGGCAAAAACTTGTACAATCAACTTCCACATCGTGCACTAGTTCATGGAGTCACAAACCCTCTTGTTGGTAAGTCAAGGGACAAGGTAATCATTGCTTTCATGGACATCATCTATTGTGAACTTCAATCTATGTCCATGGATATCCTTGTTTGTTCCTTGTGGGACTAACCCATGTAGGTATTGAAAGTGCCCGAATCCAAAGGATTGCTCCCAACTCTTGATGATCTTCATCAACATTGAGCATCCACATCTTCAACATCTACATGAAGTCTTCTACGACAACCCAAGGTTAGTTTGACCCTTTAAAAGGGGTTCTCACATCTAGGGGGAGCTTTGCTCTAAAAATTGAGCTAAAGCATCTTCAAATGATGTGAACACATCAATGCTTTATGTAAAAGTGGTAACCCCACTTGTGCTTAAACGATGAGTATGACCTATGATCAAATGTTCTCATTTGGCTCCTAAGTCAATATACTCATATAAAGATGACCTAGTCATCGACAAATTGTGTGTTAGTCGCTAAAGTTTTGATTGTGCATGTTTGACACATATTTCATTTGCTATCTTATTGTGTGAGCATGTTGGATGCATGATTTTATCCATTCAAGGACATCCATTTGTTGTTTTGGTCGTTTTGATTTTTCTGACCAAATGGATGAACAAGAATGCCTAAGTACCTCCCCTAGCTATCTATGCTTTCTTGTCTCAAATTCTATTCATGCTTACATCACAAATTTTGAACAAGTCATTTTCGGACCCTCCGGGTGAGGAGCACTCGGAGGCACCGATCCGTCAAAGGCTAACTTCCAAAACCTTCTAATTGATTTCGGTCAGACCAACTCACTCAAACTCGGTCGAACCGAAAGCATTTAGACTGATCTAGGTTTTCACCTCGGTGAAACCGAGTTGTGATTTTCGGCGGATCAAGTGCATAATCGCTTAGCGATTATCCATCTCGGTGCCACCGAAGTTTTACAACTCGGTCCCACCGACAACAAAGGGGTATATATACTCCGAGGGCCGCTGCTGATTTCTTCCTCAAACGTTTCGCCCACACCCCTTGCCGCCGCCGCTTTGGTCTCCGGATCGTCGCCGCCGTCGCTCAGGCGCCCTCGCCGCAGTCTCCGTCGCCGTCAACGGACATCTTCTCCGCCGTTCTGCCAGAGAAAAACTCCACCAAGTTAGGGTGAGTTTTGATCCCACTCGTGCTCCCATCTCCGATTCAATGCATGTTTGGATTGCCTAGAATCTTGCCACGATTGAAATCCTCCCGTACACCGATTAGTTCGTTTGGACTAGATTCGAGTAAAAGTTTTAGGTTAGGTTTCCGCCGAACACATCTCGGTGAGACCGATTTTATAGTTTCGGTATGACCGATTTGGCCTATGGCCATTGCACCTTTGCCCTTCGGTCCAACCGAGTTGTGCAAATCGGTGTGACCGAAATGAAAAATTCTGTGAAACCCTAGTGTTTTCGGCAGATCAAACCCACTTCGTCCAACCGAAAGTGGTGTGAAAGCTCTGCTTAAACACTTCGGATTCACGAATCTTAAACTCGGTCTCGACCAAATGTCTTCTGTGAAAACCTAATACTAGAATTTGAACTCATTTTTTGAAAAACTTTTGCAATTTGTGATGACTCTTCTTCTCTGCCTACACCTTATCTATTCACAAAGTTGTCGGCCATGTCGATGCCGCTGATCGATGAACAGGTCGAGACACCCATTGCGTACATTCCAGAGGCAAATACTAGTCCCGATCCCAAAGAGCTCATCGATGATGGTGAGAGGAGTACACCAAGTGGTTTGCCTCCTGCAGCCACCAGGGCTGGAAAGAAGAGGAACTCAGATGATGAGGATTCAGATTTTGTTGTTGAGGAAGAGGTCACCTCAAAGCCCAAGAGGAAGGTTGTTGCCAAAGAGCAACAAGGACAACAAACTAAGAAGGGCACCAGCAAAGTCAAGCAGTCAACAGTTGCTAAGAAGCTGAATTTGGGAGAGGCAGCTGCAAGCAAAGTGAAGAAAACTTCCAAGAGAAAGAGATTAGTGCATGATGATGCAGCAGAAGAAGATGAGGATGAGGAAGCACCCCAGCCTCCTCAGAAGCCTAAGCTCATGGGTGATGCCATTAAGGCTGGAGCCACATCAAAGCCCAAGCAATCTGCTCCAGCTAAGGCAGCTCCAGCAAAGCCTGCTGCCAAGCCAAAGCTGACAAGGAAGCAGCAGCAGCAGCAGCTAAACCAAAGAGTTTCGGAGAGCAGTTTCTTGAAGCTACCCAAAGGATTGAACAATGTCTGGCCAGCATTGTACAGTCTCAGGAGAGCCTAGAGAGGATTGCTGAGGACAAGATCCACGCTCTGGATGTGAAGTCGATCAAGTGCAAGTGATCACAACAAGCTTGAGGCGACATTGAGGAAGCAAAGCGGAGAAGGAAGAGCTTATGCGTGAGATGCAGGATGACTTAGTCCAGATGCTTATCATCAGATCGCTCCGGTTCCCACAGACCCGATCACCTGCTATTCCAAAGGATCGACACCAGACTACAGCTTCAAAGACCTCCACAGCCCAAAGAATTACTCCAACTCCAGCTCCAAAGGACTACTCCTCCAAAGACAGACATCACCAAGTCTTCACCGATGTTTGTCATATCCACTCCGACATCAACCTGCACGGAGCCGCCAAAGAGTCCCCAAAGGACGCTTAGCTCTATGCTTTTTCGAACTTTTGGTAACTTGTTGCCAAAGGGGAGAAATTGTATAGATCATAGGACTTCGAGAGAGAGTGTTTGTTGTTTTGCGCTTTTGCTCTTTCATTCTTTTGCGGTTTCTTTGAGATACTTTTGGTTTTCGAGACATTCAAAGGTGTTTGATACTACGCTTCATTCTACCTTAATGAGTGCTTGGTCGTACTATGCTTTAATGTGTGCTTTGTGCTTATCATATGCCATTCCTATCTTGTATGACCATTTACTCATGTCTTGGTGATTGGGTGCATGCTATTCATTCTTATCATTTTGTGCGCTCCACCAAGATGTATGTGACATGGAAGAGTGACCCATGATCCTAATTGATTGTGCATTTGCATTCAAACGCAAATCTTAAATAATGCACAAATTTAGGGGAGCTCTTACTTATCACATACTTCTCAAAGCGATATTATTATTCTTTGATTATATCCTTTGTCGAAGTTTTGATCTATATGTTGTCATCAATTACCAAAAGGGGAGATTGAAAGTGTAACTAATCCCCGGGTGGTTTTGGTAATTAATAACAACATATATATCATTGAACTAATAGTTACTTGAGAATCATTTCAGAAAGTTCAGTGATATGGGTATGGCAAGGACTGAAGAAGTGGACCCCTCAAAATGCTAAGGCAAGCATTGGCAAAAGCTCAAGACTCCATTGTTAATTTAGTGATCCAAGATCACATTGAGTCCATAGGAAAGCCAATACTATTAAAAGGGGATGAGGTTATGATAATGATCTGGTTGCTCAAGTGCTTAGTGATACATCTCCTAAACTATCAGCAACTTTCACTGCCATATACACTCATAAGTAATCTCAGTCCCACCGATATTCCAAACTCAGTCATACCGAGATGAACCACCTCAGCCATAAAGCCAAACCCTAGAAAACTCGGATTTTCCGATTCTGAACTCGGTCTCACCGAAACTTGAGTTGCCAAGCTTCAGAACCTTCATCATCAAATCGGTGTCACCGAGATGATGAAGTCGGTCCCACCGAAATTGGCATGCTCTTGTCATTGCACGAATCGGACTCACCGAGATTGTATTTTCGGTCCCACCGAAAATCCCAACGTTCACATTATTTGAACTTTCGGTCTCACCGAGTTGTCAACTTCGGTCCCACCGAGATTGCTCAAATGTGTGTAACGGTTGGATTTTGTGTGGAGACTATAAATACCCCTCCACCTCCTCTTCATTCGTGGAGAGAGCCATCAGAAAGAACTACCACTCCTACCTTAAATTTCTGAGAAGAGAACTACCTACCCTTGTGTTGAGATCAAGTTGCTCCACTCCCACCATATGAAGCTTGATCTCTAGCCTTCCCAAGTTGCTTTCCACTCAATCCTTTCTTCCACCACAGCCAAATCAGTGAGGAGAGTTGAGTGTTGGGGAGATTATCATTTGAAGCACAAGAGCAAGGAGTTCATCATCATCAACACCATCTATTACCTTTTGGACGGTGGTGCCTCCTAGATTGGTTAGGTGTCGCTTGGGAGCCTCCGTCGAGATGTGGAGTTGAACCAAGAAGTTTGTAAGGGCAAGGAGATCGCCTACTTCGTGAAGATCTACCCCGAGTAAGGCTAGCCTCTATGGGCGTGAGCCATGATGGAATAGACAAGGTTGCTTCTTCGTGGACCCTTCGTGGGTGGAGCCTCCGTGGACTCTCGCAGCCGTTACCCTCCGTGGGTTGAAGTCTCCATCAACGTGGAAGTACGATAGCACCACCTATCGGAACCACGAGAAAAATCACCGCGTCTCCAAAATTGCGTTTGCTCTTCTCCACCTCTCTTTCCTACATGTGCAATTTACTTTCCGCTGCCTATACTCTAGAATTGCATGTGTAGGGTGATGCTTGACTTGATCATAATTGTGAATCTGCCAAAAACTGTTCTTTGTCAAAAGGCAGAATTTTTATATTGTCAAGTAGTCTAATCACCCCCCCTCTAGACATACTTTCGATCCTACAATATAGGATACCCAGAAACCACAAAAATATAATTTTGAAAGTTATTTTCCTATTTTATTTAAAAGCTTTTTCTTAAGGCCAGAAATGGTCTTTAATAGGGAAAAATTATTTTATTGCTTCAAAAATATTTGACAAAAATCAGGGAAACTCAGTGGACATATATTGTCCATATATAAGAGTTTCAACACATGGTCATGTTCAAAATATTGGTCAAATACCTCAAAAACACTTTCTGGATATTTCAAGATTTTGAAATATTTACAAAGTAAATATTCTCCAGAAATTCCAAGAAAATTCTAGCATGTCACATATGACATATTAGATGATCTTGCCAAGTCTCATGACTTGGAGAACAATATAACATCATCAAGTCCCCTCAAAACTATTTCTGTCCATTTTAAAGTTTGAGCAACTTTACATTGCCAAACATGTCCAAATGTTCTCAAACCTTGTGAACATGCTCCAATGGTCTAATAATTCATCTAGACCAAGTGGCACAAGTTGGAGAACAAGTTAACTTGATCAAAGTGCCCCAAAACCATTCCTGTCCAGAACCAAATTTGAACAACTTTGCATTACCAACTTTCCCTCCTTGACCCCAACTATTGTGAGCATGATAACATGACCAAATGAGGCCACCACACCAAGTGGTGAATCAAGGAGAAGTGATTTACTCAACTGGATCTGCACAAGTTCATTTCTGCTAATTTCTAGGGTTCACAAAAGTTGCATTGGCAACTTTGCCCAAATGAACTCAAGATTGGTGGAAGACCCTAATTATATGTGCCATTTCATCCTATGGAGTCTCATGACAAATGGGACTCATCTTCTTGCCAAACCAGCATCAAACACCTTCTGCCACTTTACCAAAATCCCATTTTTGGCCTCTTCCACTAATCTCCATGGACTCCACTTTTTACCATCACCCCTCCTAGTCCCCCTCTACCTCTGGTGTGCTTCCCTGCCCGAGAGGCAATGATGGAGGTGGGGCACAGACCCATTTTTCTTCTCTGGACAGCCACTTTCCCCTTCCCTTCTCATCTCTCTCTCTCACTCCTGGCAGGTTCCAGAGCATCCAATGCCATCTCCACATTGTTTACTCTCCCTTGCAGCTACCAGACAAGAGTGGGCGTGCTAGTGCACGTGGAAAAGCCGTGCATGCCGGCCAAAGACGCGCTCTAGAGCACGCTACAGTAGCAGCCGAGCCCTGCCGCCGCACTTCCGTCCACCTCGGGCCGCCCAAGCACGCCAGTCGACGTGCCTCGGCGTCCGCAACAAGCTACGCGGTCGGCCCCCTCCTCTCTCCTCCTCCCCGCGCCTCCGCGCTAGCAAACAGAGGCCGCGTGAGAGCTCCAATGACTGAGCTCACACGCGCGGTGCTCTGGCCCTCCCCTGCTCCCTCTCTCCTCTCATCTCGCCATAGACCAACCCCACGAACACCCCAGACACGCCCACACGCGCCCCCGTGGCCTCCAGCAATGGCTAGGAGCTCGTCGGCGCACGAGCCACGGTGCACCTCGCCCCCTTCTATTTAAGGCAACCCCGAGCCCCCTCTCTGCTCCATTTGCCCCCTCTCCCTCCCGTGTGCCTCCCCGGCCCATCCACTCTTCCTCCCGTGTTTCCTTTCTCCCTCTGCCACCACCATTGCCGCATCGGCCCTCACTCGAATTCGAGCTATTCCAGGCTCTCCCTCTCCCCTTGAACCTCTCAGTGGGACGCCCCTTCCTCCACCAACCTTCCCAACACCATGGGGTCGTCTCTCCGAAGCCGTGCCATGCCCCTGGACTCGCCGGCGCCGCCGTCTGCTTCGGTCAGGGCCCCGCCCTCCTTAGATCGCCCCTGTGGGCATGGCGCACACCGCCGGATGCGGCTCACCTTACTGGGCATGATGGTGGCCAGATCACCGGAAATGGTGGCCTGTGGCACTGGCCAGCCGCCGTCGATGCTGCCCCCTGCCTCTGCTCTATTCGAGCGGGAGGTGGGGGATGAACCCGATAGTTGGGCCCCGCCTGTCAGCCAGCCATCCAGGCTGAGCCATTCATGGGAGGGCCCTGCCTCGTCTAAGTGGAAACGGGCTCTGCCCGCTGCCGCCTTCGCTTGGGGTAGGCGTATTACCCAGAGTACGCCTCCTTCATCGGCAGCCCACGCGCGACCGAGTAGCTGGGCCGGCCCACAGCTATCTTTCGCCGGCTGCGTGGGATAAGGGTAAAACCGTTTCCCTTTCCTTTTTCTCTTTTTATAAATATTGTAAAATCTCTAGAGAATTCAGATGGACTCCAAATTGGATGATTCAAATTTCTGGTAACTCATAAAATCATGCTCTACCTGTTGGTGCACATGCACATTTTTCCAGAGACTTTTTCTTCACAAACATTTATCAAACCTTGTTTTCCCATTTCTGTAATGAACTTTAGAAAATCACAGAGAGTCCATTGTTGATCCAAATTCCATGGTTCAAAATCCTAGATGTCTATATGTTCAAAACTTAGTTTTTGCACATTTTTACTAATACTTTCTGTACCGCCTCAAATAATCGTCTATTTCTTCATGTATAGCCTACTTTGCAAAATTCATAGGGAATTCATTTGAACTCCAAATCCAGTGAAACCAATTCCTAGATGGTTCTAAAATCATCCTTCGTTAAATGGGTGCCTTTGCTCATTTTTCAAAAATATATTTCTGTACACTTCTTAATCCATAAACCCGTTGATTCCATCATATTGGAATGTTCAGAGATGTCCATTGATCAAATCCTAATGAAACCACTTTGGTCATCCCTCATATGACCAGAGGTATCTTAGAAAAGTCCAACTCATATTTTTAGAGCACTTTTATTTCCTGCCTTGTTATGTTGCTTATTATGGTTGCTTTCAACGATAGTTGACGAAGTAGACACAATGCTCGGAGTTGGACCAGAGATATTTGAAGACCTCGAAGACTTTGTTAAAACAGGCAAGCAGCCCTTTAACCATGTCTATGAAACCCTTTTTATGCATGTCATATAGCACCATATTGTTGTTGCAATGGAATCATGATGAGGTGGTAACAACCTTGATGGTTTGCCACCGTACTTCCTCGTTGATACTTGCATTGTGCATGACCCTACCTTCTTATGAGGGTTATGCCGGTGGGAGTAGATAGGATGCTAAAGTAGCGCTACGCAAAAAGGGATGGGAATATGCATGGTGATGGAGACAAAGTATTTTCGAAGGACTTTTCGAAAACCCCGTCGGGTGCCACTTATGCCCGAGGAAGATGATGAGATGGGTAACCACTTGATGACGAAGTGGTGTACCGAGGCAAATGTGTGTGTTGTTTTCAAAACGGATTGGTCGAACTTGCGACCGTTATTCCAACCTTACATGCGCAACCACTCTACCCTTATATGGGAAAGGGCATTATTGAGTACCTAGTCCGATACTAGCTTGGGGCCCGTATTACTAGTGACGGGGGAGAGTTGGTGCTCTCTCTCGGGACGGGGTCGTGCCAGGTAGGGCGACCAAGAACATTTTTATGGGGCACCGGACACACCTTGGTACCCCATGCCAGTGGTATGTGATAAATATGGGAGCAAGGCTCCACGAAAATGTTATGTGAAATGTTGGGCACGGGGGTTACTACCAATTAAGTGGACTCCATGTTAGTGTCGTCTAGGGAAAGGTAGTGATCGGGTGCTTACCCCGGGTACTTGAGGTACCGCGGGTCATGGCTGACACGGAAGTTCCTCGGATCTTGTGGGTACAGTGTGCAACCTCTGCAGAGTGTAAAACTATTCGAATAGCCGTATCCACGGTCAAGGACATTCGTGAATCGCTCTTGGGCTACGCCCACTTGTTTACAAACCAAGTGTGTGTGTTGATAAAATGACTTGGGTCAAGTCAAGGGACTTGACATGATTGAGATGGGTTGGTGCCCACTCTATTTGTGTTAGATGGGTTGGTGCCCACTCTATCTATGTTAGATGGGTTGGTGCCCACTCTATTTATGTTGATATCTGTAACCTGTCCTCATGGTTACTTGAATCCTCTTGATGCATGCTATGCAAGTTGTTGAACATGTCGTTGCACTCAAAACTAGCTTTCTGCAAAAGTTTACCTATATCATGCTTTGTTGTATCTTGAACCAAAACATGGGTTGCTTAAGTAGTACATTCAAAGTACTCATTGGCTTGCCACTTGGTTATTTTATTGGCCGTGCATGAAAGCACAGATGGGATGAAGAACACTTCGTGACGAACATGCGAGCTAGGACGCTTCCCAAATGTAATGCCCAGTAGGGTTAAGGCAGATGCATGGATCCAAGTTACCGACGAAGATTTCCGCTGCGATGTTATACTCAAGACTCGACCATAATGGTCCTACTTGTGTAATACGGTATGTATGGATGTAAGACTCTTGTTATCCAGCTTCGTGTGTTCAAGTGAGCATTGATCTCGGGATCACTTTACACGTGCATTCAAAGGATCACGACCTATGAGTCGGGGTCCCCACAGAGCTGGTATCAGAGCCATCCTGACTGTAGGAAGCCTTAGTTAGCATGGTCGTTTGTTAGGGTAAAACTATTTCCAAAACTATTTCTAGTTTTCCAAAACTATCTATACTCCTCTTCCCTTCTCTGTTTTTCGAAAACTAAGGTGTACTTTCCTTATTGATCTCTTCCCCTTCAAAACCTTTGGTCGCTAGAACCCTTATGCCCCTGACCACTGGATTCCTTGTAATTCCCCGTGGATAATCTAGAAGGAAGATGCCTTGCCAGACGTTCACCCACATGTCCCGAACACAAGATTGGCGATATCACAACAAGACGATACCAACAGAAGATACATCCTCGAGGAATGAGGACCTGAAGACCCAGGAGATGGTGACATCCTTGACACTGCCCCAAGATGATGCAACCTTAGCCTACGATGATCAGGGCATAGGATATGCAAGATCATGATATACATCGCTAATAGAGTAACCCTGTCACTACCGTTGTTGTATCGGCAACCACCGATGGATGAGAACCTAGCCATTTGGTCTGCCTCACCATAGTGAGCAGGGAAACGGTTCTCCTCATCCCCCGCTCTTGGTGTCGATGTTGTCATCAACGTAACCGACATGATGGACCTCTATTACGCCTTGATAATGTCATTGCATAAAGAATTACCTACCTGGTACCATCGACGGCTTAGAAGACAACATGGGATCGTCGTGATTAAGAAGACAATAGAAGACCAAGTCAATGCCAGTTATGAGGAGCCACCGTCACCCCATCACTTCAATAGGCAAGAAGTTGTTGAAGAATCTTCAGGCTCAACCCGGATTGTTTCATCGAACAACTACAAGAGACGTAGCAACACCTGAGGAAAACTCAGAAGACTGCATGAGGCACAAGGCACGACTACCGGGTCCGAGAACCCCTAGGGTAGGATGAGTCGTGTACCCCCTATGCGTAGTCGAGTCCGTATGATGGTTCGAATAGAACCATGTTTGTGTGTTGCTTGTTTTTATTTGTTTGTGTATTGATATAGGTCGCACTTTTGCCCTAGGCGACAAGTATGCGACTATATCACCTTCCTCACCTTGTTTCTTTGTTTGGCGCTCTTTTTCACCTGTTTGTTTTCACTAGCACCATAAAACCCCCTTTAGGCATCCCTCCTCTATGCTACCTTTCCCTCTCATCTCTCTCCTCAACTGAAGACAAGCAAGACAATATGCACCAAGGATTCCACCTCGGTGACCAACAAGCACTGAAGACTTTTGCTACAACGTCCTCGACCAAGTACAACCCCGTATGTTTACTCCTCAAGATTAGGAACCCATTCCTAGACCCTTCGAGACTTCACGAGATACCCCAGCTCAAATCCTTAACCATGTGCTTAACCCACAAAATTGCAAAAGCATGAGTTAAGCCTCCGTAACCTTGCACAACCATGGGTCCATCATGGGACTAGTGGACATAGTGAACTAGCACATTATCATCCTAAGATAGCACCAAAACTGACGATGCCATAGGAAAGATCAATTTGAGGATATAGGATCAGAGGACAAATGACTTGATGAGTATATGGCAATGACTTGAGGAATTATATGAGACTATTTGGTGGGTTATAAGGCTACCATGTTGGTAGATGAACTTGGTGGGATCATGAGTATAGATTAGCATAGCTTTCATTACCCCTGAGTAAATTGGATTTATAGGACAATTATGATCGCAAGCTGAAACTCCTGGAAGTGCAAGGATTTGACTTGATCAGATGATATTGATGGGAGACAGTTGATATTACATAAATAACTTGAGGGAAACATGTAGGAATCCTCGTTGGACAAGACATTTGGATTTAAGTAGGTGGTTCTAGTTTAATATAGGTGCTGAGCATGTCTACATGGTTTGGAGTAAATTGGATTTAGACTGATGATCTCAATCATGATACCATGTTTCTCGGTGGACGATAAACTAGGAGATTGGACTAATTGTCGGAGTTTACTTAGGCATCTTTGCGGGCTTGACCTTGGAGTATTACTAGGTCACAATAACGGGAATTGGTGGACTGACATAGTAAGGCAGCCTATTCAAGTATTGGGGAATATAAGGACTTTAGGAGATCATGTGGAACACCAGCATAGGCGTTGGATTTGTAGAACTACTGGATTATGTAGCGATTAATGGAAGTTAATGGGCTGAGCACTTGGATTGTCATGTTTAATTGAAGCTTAGTAGCTTGCATGCTCTACCCATTGATTTTTACATAGGGATAGCCATACATATGATTCTGGGGATCGTAGACATATATAATTTTGTTAGACCTCCTCTTCGGAGTCATGAGGATATGAATAGCATGAGTGATGAATGGAGTTCACCTATACGAGATGATTCTTTTGGTAATATGAGGTGAAGACTGGGAAGAACAATTGGCATCTCAGAAACCGTGCTTAAAGATAAGATGATAAATGAACACTCGCACACTAGAATCCTTGAAACCCTTACGCCCTACCAAGCTACAACATGGTCGGATCAGGACCTTAGGGCCTTGACACTAGATCTAGAACCACCTTGGCCCACACTCAACCATGACCACCACTAGTACCATAGCCTATTTTATGTACCCCATGAGCAAGTCCTCCTAGAGTACTTGGACAAGCTGGTTGGCATCGTTATTTGGTGATATACTTGTCTACCCGAAGACGGAAGAAGAATCGTTGAGCTGGTCAAGGAACATCCGAAGATCGTCATGTCTAGGAGGAAGAACTACACCAACCACCATCTTCAAGAAGTATACCTCCGCATCAAAGGCCAGGCATATCTGCAAACCACTTCTCTCGAAGAAACCAGGCATTTCCATGTCAAAGGGAAGCTCACACCAAGATTCATCGGCCCCCTTCGAGATCACTCCAAGAGTTAACAACCCCCCCCTCCGAGATCACTTCAAGACGAAGAGTAGACGGCTACCAGCTAGATTTACCACCTGACTCACCCACTGTGCACAACGTTTTTCCACACGACACCACTCCAGAAACGTTTCCAACTTCTTGACTTGCCCGATCTCTACGAGGACATTGACCACCGAGCCATCAACCCCTAGTCCAACCTGACCTAATGCGAGAGACCCCTCAGCAACCTGGATCAACCGAGAACGTCATACACGAAGCCACACCATCAAGTACTTCAAGCTCAATGGAGCACTACACGAAGGTATAACATGAGGACTTGAAGACTACCCCCGATCCAAGTTTCTGTATTCCTTTCCGCGCCTAGTCTGGGAATCTCGGGGGCGAGATTCTTGTAAGGGGGGTAGGTCTGTCACACCCTGATTTTCATGGCACAACACTTAAGATGATAAATCATGATAAAATGTGGTTTGACAAAAACTTTTGAGTGTTTTGGACTTTGCCTTGATTGGATTTTGTCTGTTGTTTGCAAGTGCTCTAAAAATCAAATAAATCCTCCAACTCCTATACTTCATCTCATTGATCCAAAACCTTTTCCCAATGATCATGCCATGTGTATAGAGCAATATAGTATTTTCTTACAAAAATAATTTGGCCAAAAGTATTTTCAAAAATTAGTTTTCCAAAACCCCGAATTGAGGTTTGCACTGCAAGTACTTAATTAAGGGAAGTAAAAATCTTTATAAAAATATATTTGACTCCTATTAGATGTAGGATACCCAGAAACCACAAAAATATAATTTTGAAAGTTATTTTCCTATTTTATTTAAAATCTTTTTCTTAAGGCCAGAAATGGTCTTTAATAGGGAAAAATTATTTTATTGCTTCAAAAATATTTGACAAAAATCAGGGAAACTCAGTGGACATATATTGTCCATATATAAGAGTTTCAACACATGGTCATGTTCAAAATATTGGTCAAATCCCTCAAAAACCATTTCTGGATATTTCAAGATTTTGAAATATTTACAAAGTAAATATTCTCTAGAAATTCCAAGAAAATTCTAGCATGTCACATATGACATACTAGATGATCTTGTCAAGTCTCATGACTTGGAGAACAATATAACATCATCAAGTCCCCTAAAAACCATTTCTGTCCATTTTAAAGTTTGAGCAACTTTACATTGCCAAACATGTCCAAATGTTCTCAAACCTTGTGAACATGCTCCAATGGTCTAATAATTCATATAGACCAAGTGGCACAAGTTGGAGAACAAGTTAACTTGATCAAAGTGCATCAAAACCATTCCTGTCCAGAACCAAATTTGAACAACTTTGCATTACCAACTTTCTCTCCTTGACCCCAACTTTTGTGAGCACGATAACATGACCAAGTGAGGCCACCACACCAAGTGGTGCATCAAGGAGAAGTAATTTACTCAACTGGATCTGCACAAGTTCATTTCTGCTAATTTCTAGGGTTCACAAAAGTTGCATTGGCAACTTTGCCCAAATGAACTCAAGATTGGTGGAAGACCCTAATTATATGTGCCATTTCATCCTGTGGAGTCTCATGACAAATGGGACTCATCTTCTTGCCCAAACCAGCATCAAACACCTTCTGCCACTTTACCAAAATCCCATTTTTGGCCTCTTCCACTAATCTCCATGGACTCCACTTTTTACCATCACCCCTCCTAGTCCCCCTCTACCTCTGGTGTGCTTCCCTGCCCGAGAGGCAATGATGGAGGGGGGGCAGAGACCCATTTTTCTTCTCTGCACAGCCACTTTCCCCTTCCCTTCTCATCTCTCTCTCACTCCTGGCAGGTTCCAGAGCATCCAATGCCATATCCACATTGTTTACTCCCCCCTGCAGCTCCCAGACAAGAGTGGGCACGCTAGTGCGCGTGGAAAAGCCACGCATGCCGGCCAAAGACGCGCTCTGGAGCACGCTACAGTAGCAGCCGAGCCCTACCGCCACACTTCCGTCCACCTCGGGCCGCCCAAGCATGCCAGTCGACGTGCCTCGGCGTCCGCAACACGCTACGCGGTCGGCCCCCTCCTCTCTCCTCCTCCCCGCGCCTCCGCGCTAGCAAACAGAGGCCGCCCGAGAGCTCCAATGACTGAGCTCACACGCGCGGTGCTCTGGCCCTCCCCTGCTCCCTCTCTCCTCTCATCTCGCCCTAGACCAACCCCACGAACACCCCAGACACGCCCACACTTGCCCCCGTGGCCTCTAGCAACGGCTAGGAGCTCGTCGGCGCACGAGCCATGGTGCACCTCCCCCCTTCTATTTAAGGCCACCCCAAGCCCCCTCTCTGCTCCATTTGCCCCCTCTCCCTCCCGTGTGCCTCCCCGGCCCATCCACTCTTCCTCCCATGTTTCCTTTCTCCCTCTGCCACCACCATTGCTGCCTCGGCCCTCGCTCGAATTCGAGCTATTCCAGGCTCTCCCTCTCCCCTTGAACCTCTCAGTGGGACGCCCCTTCCTCCACCAACCTTCCCAACACCATGGGGTCGTCTCTCCGAAGCCGTGCCGTGCCCCTGGACTCGCCGGCGCCGCCGTCTGCCTCGGTCAGGGCCCCGCCCTCCTCAGATCGCCCCTGTGGGTATGGCGCTCACCGCCGGATGCGGCTCGCCTTACTGGGCATGACGGTGGCTAGATCACCGGAAATGGTGGCCTGTGGCACTGGCCAGCGGCCGTCGATGCTGCCCCCTGCCTCTGCTTTATTTGAGCGGGAGGTGGGGGATGAACCCGACAGTCGGGCCCCGCCTGTCAGCCAGCCATCCAGGCTGAGCCATTGACGGGAGGGCCCCGCCTCGTCTAAGTGAAAACGGGCTCTGCCCACTGCCGCCTTCGCTTGGGGTAGGCGTATTACCCAGAGTACACCTCCTGCATCGGCAGCCCACGCGCGACCGAGTAGCTGGGCCGGCCCACAGCTATCTTTCGCCGGCTGCGTGGGATAAGGGTAAAACCATTTCCCTTTCGTTTTTCTCTTTTTATAAATATTGTAAAATCTCTAGAGAATTCAGATGGACTCCAAATTGGATGATTCAAATTTCTGGTAACTCATAAAATTATGCTCTACCTGTTGGTGCAACATGCACATTTTTCCAGAGACTTTTTCTTCACAAACATTTATCAAACCTTGTTTTCCCATTTCTGTAACGAACTTTAGAAAATCACAGAGAGTCCATTTTTGATCCAAATTCCATGGTTCAAAATCCTAGATGTCTATATGTTCAAAACTTAGTTTTTGGACATTTTTACTAATACTTTCTGTACCACCTCAAATAATCGTCTATTTCTTCATGTGTAGCCTACTTTGCAAAATTCATAGGGAATTCATTTGAACTCCAAATCCAGTGAAACCAATTCCTAGATGGTTCTAAAATCATCCTTCGTTAAATGGGTGCCTTTGCTCATTTTTCAAAAATATATATCTGTACACTTCTTAATCCATAAACCCGTTGATTCCATCATATTGGAATGTTCAGAGATGTCCATTGATCAAATCCTAATGAAACCACTTTGGTCATCCCTCATATAACCAGATGTATCCCAGAAAAGTCCAACTCATAGTTTTAGAGCACTTTTATTTCCTGCCTTGTTATGTTGCTTATTATGGTTGCTTTCAACGATAGTTGACAAAGTAGACGCAATGCTCGGAGTTGGACCAGAGATATTTGAAGACCTCAAAGACTTTGTTAAAACAGGCAAGCAGCCCTTTGACCATGTCTATGAAACCCTTTTTATGCATGTCATATAGCACCATATTGTTGTTGCAATGGAATCATGATGAGGTGGTAACAACCTTGATGGTTTGCCACCGTACTTCCTCGTTGATACTTGCATTGTGCATGACCCTACCTTCTTATGAGGGTTATGCCGGTGGGAGTAGATAGGATGCTAAAGTAGCGCTACGCAAAAAGGGACGGGAATATGCATGGTGATGGAGACAAAGTATTTTCAAAGGACTTTTCAAAAACCCCGTCGGGTGCCACTTATGCCCGAGGGAGATGATGAGATGGGTAACCACTTCATGACGAAGTGGTGTACCGAGGCAAATGTGTGTGTTGTTTTCAAAACGGATTGGTCGAAGTTGCGACCGTTATTCCAACCTTACATGCGCAACCACTCTACCCTTATATGGGAAAGGGCATTATTGAGTACCTAGTCCGATACTAGCTTGGGGTCCGCATTACTAGTGACGGGGGAGAGTTGGTGCTCTCTCTCTGGACGGGGTCGTGCCAGGTAGGGCGACCAAGAACATTTTTATGGGGCACCGGACACACCGTTGGTACCCCGTGCCAGTGGTATGTGATAAATATGGGAGCAAGGCTCCACGAAAATGTTATGTGAAATGTTGGGCACGGGGGTTACTACCAATCGAGTGGACTCCATGTTAGTGTCGTCTAGGGAAAGGTAGTGATCGGGTGCTTACCCCGGGTACTTGAGGTACCGCGGGTCGTGGCTGACACGGAAGTTCCCCGGATCTTGTGGGTACAGTGTGCAACCTCTGCAGAGTGTAAAACTATTCGAATAGCCGTGTCCACGGTCAAGGACAGTTGGGTAACCGCTCTTGGGCTACGTCCACTTGTTTAAAAACCAAGTGTGTGTGTTGATAAAATGACTTGGGTCAAGTCAAGGGACTTGACATGATTGAGATGGGTTGGTGCCCACTCTATTTATGTTAGATGGGTTGGTGCCCACTCTATCTATGTTAGATGGGTTGGTGCCCACTCTATTTATGTTGATATCTGTAACCTGTCCTCATGGTTACTTGAATCCTCTTGATGCATGCTATGCAAGTTGTTGAACATGTCATTGCACTCAGAACTAGCTTTCTGCAAAAGTTTACCTATATCATGCTTTGTTGTATCTAGAACCAAAACATGGTTTGGTTGCGAGTACATTCAAAGTACTCATTGGCTTGCCACTGGTTATTTTATTGGCCAGGCATGAAAGCACAGGATGGGATGAAGAACACTTCGGTGACGAACATGGGAGCTAGGACGTTTCCCAGTCAGAATGCCTGTAGGGTTAAGGCAGATGGCATGGGTCCAAGTTATCGACGAAGATTTCCGCTGCGATGTTATACTCAAGACTCGACCATAATGGTCCTACTTGTGTAATACGGTATGTATGGATGTAAGACTCTTGTTATCCAGCTTCTGTGTGTCCAGTGAGCATTGATCTCTGGGATCACTGTACACGTGCATTCGGTGATCACGACCTATGAGTCGGGGTCCCCACACTTCAATGTTAAGAAGTGTGCCGATAGTGCTGTCACATATATTATTCTCGATGTGCATCACATCAAGATTATGCCGCCGATCCAAATCTTTCCAATACTCCAAGTCCCACAAAGTGGACCTGCGGGTAAACAATAATCTCTCTTCTACTGTGCCACTCTTCCTTTTCCCGCTACCATTACCAGGATGGTTTCCTGGTGTAATATGCCCGACCTTCTCTAATTCCACTTGCAACTCATCGGCGGTGAGCCTGTTTGGCGCATCATGGTTTTCAGCTTTGCATTGAACACATGTCTTCGGTATTTTCTAGGATGCGGCTTGTCCTTGGCAAGGAAACGGCGGTGTCCAATGTAACAGATCTTGCTAAGTATTGCGTATGACAGCGGATTCCTGTCACAGCGAACACATGCATTGTAACCATGTGTCTTTCACCTTGACATAGTGCCCAAAGCCCGATAATCATGGATGCACCAAATTACAACAACACGCAGAAAGAAATCAGCTGGTGGGCTGCTATATAGGTCTCGAGTGAGAACACCCTTCCATAGCTGTTGAAGTTCCTCCACAAGAGGCTCCATGAACAAATCAAAATCCTTTCCGGACTTTTTGGACTGGGATGAGCAAGGCCATCATGTAGTTTGATTCTTTGGTGCGTACATTTTGAGGCATGTTGTAAGGATAACAAGCATCGCCACATGCTATATGTGGCGCTCTGTGGCCAAATGGGTTAAATCCATCCAAGCTAAGCCAAGTCTAATGTTTCTCGGTCAGCAACAAACTCTTTGTGTTTATCATTGAAGCTTTTCCACTCACTACCATGAGATGGATGGCTCATTACATTCGATCTCTATACTCCTGGTTCCTAGAATGCCACAAGACATCCTCTCTTGTTTCAAATCATGAAACAACCTCTGCAATCTTGGTGTAATTGGAAAATGTCTCGAGAACATTATGAGGAACCCTCTTCACAAAGATCGCCATCTTTCCATCTTGATGATTTGCATTTCAGGCATTCACTTAAGTTGGCATAATCCTTCCGGAATAGAACACAATTATTCTTACAAACATGGATCATATCATATCCAATTCCAACTGCACGAAGGAAATTCTTCATTTCTGATGGAGGGTCTGTGGCAGCTCAGACGCATCTGGGAAAGATTTGCGGAAAGCAGCCAACATCGCATCGAATGATTTGTTGGTCATCCGCTCAGATGTCTTCACCTGAAGAAAGGTGACCATAGCTGAGAATACTAATAGCTTATTTCCCGGGGTGACAGCAACGTTGCATTGTTCCAACATGCGGGCCCACCATTTTTCTTCTGCATGTGAAAGTTCATGGAATGCACGAGCATTTCGTAGCATTGTTTCAATGTTGGTCAAACTCACTAGCTCCGCCACCACCACCTCCTCCTCCTCTTCCACCTGAGCATCAGGCAGATCAAGATGGTGATCTGCTGCTTCCACGTAGTCAATAACATTGACGTTCACAGCTTCACCATGATGAACCCACCTAGTATATGTGACCGACATCCCATACAAGTGTAGATGATTTTGCACAGTTGACTGGGGTCTTGTAACTGAATTCATACAACTGCTACACGGGCAGAGCACATCTGATTTCGACCACCGTACTCAGCTCGATAAAGTTCATGAAGTTTTCAACCCCTCGACATATGCGTGGAGAATCTTGACGAAGTTATCCAAGTCCTGTCCATCTGTTAGACATATAAATTACTTCTTCTACTAGATATTACAGGAAAAACATATATGCTTTTTTATGAAGTCCAGAAAAAAAATACCTAGGTCGATGTCTAAAGCTATGGCAAGATATTTGGACGAGCAGATCTAAGTAACGAAATATATGTAAAGCTAATTCAGCAAACAGATTTGAGTGCTAAATTATGGTAGGCTGTTTCAGCAGTCAATGAGCCCGAGCACACAGCCATCGAACTATCGAAGGCCATTGCAGCAACAAAGATCGAGTATAAAATGGTGTAGAGCTATTTCACCTAACAGATTAGCTACTAGACCATGGCAATCTACGTCACAATAAATATATGTCAGGATATTTTAGCAACTAATCGGCCTTGGCATGCCATCTCAGCTAAGCAGTTTGAGTGCAGAACAGGGCAAGGAAGCTTCTTAAGCAGAGCATATTGACAGTAAACTACTTCGGCAAACAGTGAGATTAACAGCGTCTATCAGCTAACATTCAGCGCTACACCGACATGAATGGGGCCTCAGTCTAGAATGCGCGTACCATGGGAGAAGCTGACCACCGTGCGTCTCCACACGAACATCGCCAGCGATGGCGGTGCTGACCGCCGTGCTCCTCCACAAGAACGTAGCCAGAGGTGGCGGCGTGGCTAGAGGAAGGCAGTCTACGAGAGCGTACTGTGGGAGCGAGAGGATCGCCGTGCGTCCCCTCGACGAACCACGGCGCCGACGTATCGGCGTGGCGGGGAGGGCGGCTTTGGCGGAGCGAATGGAGTGGAGGGGGGACGGGGAGGAGGGGGTTTGGGGAATATTTGGCTAAAGGGCGGTTGAATCGAATTTGGGGGGACTTTTTGTGTATGGAGGGGGGGAAGGATTTTCGCGCGATGGGCGGGGGGAGTTTGGCGCATGGTCGGTTTCTCCAAGTGCAGTCCCACATGTGAGTGAAGAGGCAGGCCGAAGCGCGTTCCGTTTGCGTGAGCCGTGTGCAGGACCAAACGTGTGTGGGGTGCAATGCGACTGCGACAGGAGTGTTGTGAGTGTACCGCCTTTTTTCCTTTCAAACTAGGTGCTTCACCCCCTCAAAAAAAAGTTGCTTCGCACGATCCATCGATACTACTACTAGTAATCCGGTAATCCCGACTAAAACGGCGCGGCCGGGTGTTTTCCCGCACGATATGCTGGGAGGTTGGCTTAGTTGGGTTTTTTAGATTTGTCTCGGTTCAATAAAAAGCAGAGTTGGTGATGATGGTGTGCCCGTCATCCTGCAATATAGGCCGTCCGATCTATATCTAACAGATAGGAAGGAAACTATGACAATTTACCCGCACTCCTCTCCACATTTGCAGATAAGGCTTTCCTTCGTTCATCCTTTTCTCCCACAAGATCTTGATCTTCCATGCACTAGAACTCCTACAATATGTATATTATTGTGAAAGTTCATATACACCGGCCGAGATTAATGCAAACACGGCACATTTTCATTACATTTCGAACTTTATAAGACAGAAAAATAAAAGAAACCCGACCCTAAACCTATTCTACGGCAGCGACCGACGTCCTCCATCTGCGATCTCTGTGTACAGGGGCGGGGTTCAAGACCCGTGAAGTGAAGGTGCGGTCTCCGGCGAGGAAGAGTAGAACATGGGATACGGACCGGCCAGTTGGCACACCATGCCCTGCCGCCTCCCATGGCCTACTCATCCTCGAAGGACTCCGCGACCTCGGCGGTCCCGGACGTTGGACGGCGGCAAGTAGGACGCGTGGCTGACGGTGCTCCCGTCATCGGCCGCCAGCATGGCCACCACTTGTGCGGTCGCGTCTGCGTCCGGCTACACCGCTATTGCGTCGCGAGAGGCGAGTTGAGCGAGGGCGGCGACCTCGAGCTTCATCCCCGAAGAAAAGCTCTCCCATAGAGCGTTCGCACTTGCGTTCATGGCGGATGTGGTGTCAGGTAGGAGGACGATGCGCTATGGTGTGGAGGTTAGCTGGGCGTTGCCACTTTAAGTAGTGCATTCCGGTGAGGCCAAGCGTCCGGGTGCGTCATTAAGTCACCGGAGTTGGTTCCTCGGGCACCGAGCCTCTTAACGACGACGTATGAACGGACGGCATGAATGTGGGCAGCTGGCGCCGGCTGGGAACGCACCGCGCGAAGGCACGAGGGACGAGGGCTTTGGTGTGCCAGGGTAGTCAGCTGCGGTCGTGGCAACGTTGGAGATGCCCTTTGCTCAAATGCGATCCCCGCATGTCATTGAAAAGGCAAGATGACCCGGCATGGTCTCAGGTCCAGAGGATGCAGTTAGCTGCGCTACACCACTCCGCGGACGCGTCGCGGCGCCCCGTGCATCCTCGACGAGCCGGGTATTGGGGTGTGTTTGGATTGTGGCCAAAGTGCACCTTACCAAAATATTGGTCATGACCCAAGGATTGGTCTTTGTTTGGATGGTTTCCATTTGTTTGCCATGACAATGAACTCTAGCCAACTCTAGTTCATTTTTCTCGCCAATGTCGGCCAAATCATGGGCAACCAATACCTCAACCAAAATTTTGGCTACCCAATGCTTTGATGGGGCAACCTTGGGCACAAACCAAACATACCGTTGGTCGTGCCACAACACAAACGCCACCCTAGGCATACTGAAACCGACCGTGTCTATCGACGATATGAGCGTGTCGCTCACCGCGGTCGCTGTGTCCAGAGGCGGTGCTGGAGCTGCGCCCCGTTGTTGGCCCCAAAGACCCACATGAACGGTTGTCGGTGGCGAGGAGGTCGTGGGCCAGCTCCTCCATTGGACTAGTTTGCGCTACATCGTCCCGACGGGTGTGCCCCACATGTCGGTTTCCCTGTTTTCCCGGCCATATTCGAGCGTCAGTGCTCCGCGTTGCGCATTAGGACTTTCACTATGTAGGCCAAGCGAGACAACTTATTGTTTATTTGAGCCGTTCAAGTGTAATCATGTGGCGTTTGCTTATTTCTCATTCCTCTCTAGCCCTCTTCTCCATCGATCATGTCGCCCTCCAGTCGATTCCATCCTCCCGCATGCCTCATTTGAACATTCCGCAGAGTATCATTCGCATGTACCCATCCTAGTCCTCTTTCAATAGATCTCCGGACCCCGAGATGAAATTGAGAGGGAACGAGTGGGGGCACATGATACCTAAGGCGGATTCAAAATTTTGAACCGGTGATCATAGCATCCGCAAATCATATATAAAGGGTATTCAATGTTCATTTCGTTTTTGAACGTACAATATACTCCCTCCTATCCTTTCTACCTTACATACAGGTTTTATGTGTAGTCAAAGTATCTCTACTATGATAAAAAAGGTATCAACATTCAACAACGCCCAATCAATATTGTTAGATTCGTACATACTCCTAGATTTTTGTACTCGAGATGGTTTCCAATTTGACTATTGACAAGATTTATAGTACTCCTTTCACATAGGTGAGTAAGTCATCTTAGGCTGTGCACCGTGACCAAGGAGGAGGGGAAAATGAGAGACATTAATGTTTATTTGCTAATTAATAGTATTGCATGCAATGAACTAACCACTTCATGTCATGTTTGATAGTCTCAGGTCATTAAAAGCATGCACACCCTCATCTCTTATTGGTTCATATGTCAAGAAACAAGAAATGAGGTAGAAGTTAATGCACCGCGCCTACGTGTTTTGGGATTATTTGGTTTTCGTAAGATGACTTACACACATAGACGGAGGGAGTACATGAGATGTATAATGTGAAACTTATATCATTGGAAACTCCTTTCACATACGAAATTGAATGTCGGTGTCAAAACCGGCGGATCTCGGGTAGGGGGTCCCGAACTATGCGTCTAGGCGGATGGTAACAGGAGACAAGGGACACGATGTTTTTACCCAGGTTCGGGCCCTCTCGATGGAGATAAAACCCTACTCCTGCTTGATTGATATTGATGATATGGTAGTACAAGAGTGGATCTACCACGAGATCAAGGAGGCTAAACCCTAGAAGCTAGCCTATGGTATGATTGTTGTTGTTCTACGGACTAAAACCCTCCGGTTTATATAGACACCAGAGAGGGCTAGGGTTACACAGAGTCAGTTACAATGGTAGGAGATCTACATATCCGTATTGCCAAGCTTGCCTTCCACGCCAAGGAAAGTCCCATCCGGACACGGGACGAAGTCTTCAATATTGTATCTTCATAGTCTTGGAGTCCGGCCGATGATGATAGTTCGGCTATCCGGACACCCCCTAGTCCAGGACTCCCTCAGTAGCCCCCGAACCAGGCTTCAATGACGACGAGTCCCGTGCGTATATTTTCTTCGGCGTTGAGAGGCGGGTTCTCCTCCAAATTCCCTGTGCTCACCGAATAGTGTTCGGCTTCCTTAAATGCTGCGCTCCTTGGCTTCTACGTCCAATAATGGCCCTCTTCCACGTGTCGTATGAATGCGAAAAGCCAGGGTATTTTTATGTTTTACCCCCAAGCTGCACGAATAAACTGCCTATAAGAGAGGCAAGGATCTAGATCCAAATCACACCATCCTCCTTCCGCGAGTTCTCATCGGAGCGCCTCTGACAAAAATCCACTCCATTATGGACAGTCGACGCGGCTCCTCCTCTTGCGCTCCCAGCCCTCGGCCAGGAGATTGGAGGAGATGTTCAGTTCCGCACAGCGAGCTGGTGACGCTCCAAGCGGAGGGATACCTTCCTCCGGCCTCCATGGTCCCGGTTAGAGCCGGACTGGCCACCTACAAAGGTGGAAAGCAGGCGGAGAACACCCCGAATGTGACACTCCAAATTTTTTTTGTGGTTTTTGTTTTCAGAAAGAGCCTTGTTTGGTTTGAAGAAGGTCATTTAAACCCTTCTTAAAAACCCTCTTTTAAGTTTGCCCTCTGAAAATCTTTTCTTGGATTTAGTTTTTTCTAAAAAGAAAACCTTTTGATTTTTGGGCTTTCATTGGGTTTTGATCCATTCTTGTTTTACCATGCCACTTATGGTAAAACTCCCCTCAAAACCCCTCCATCCACTTTGGAACAACCCAAACTTTCTGTCCAAACTAATAAAATCTATTTTTGGATTTTACTCCATTTATTTCTTTTCCCAAAATAATTCTGTCTTTTCTTTTGAGCCTAGGTGATCTGCAAAGCAAGTACCTAAATATCTTTGCTCTTTGATCTTAAACCAACTCCCCTGGATAGTCCTTAGTACCCACAACCTAGAACCATCTTGATCCACTCTTCTTCTTTTCAAAAATTTCAAATTTCACTCTCTACAAGTTTGGACCAGATTTGCCAAATTTGGTGAAATTCATATCTACACTTCTCCAAAAATTGCACCAAAATTCAGGCAACCTCTAGTTGCAATGAGAGACCTCTCCACCAAAAATCAGCTCAATGAAAAATCCCTAGATGCCAGAATAATTCTGTCGAACACTTGGCGTGCACTGTTTTTGTTCATATTCAGTTAAATTCAGATTGAAGTGTTGTTCTCCGTCAGTGTTTTAGTCACATGCCCACAGTGCACTTGGCACATTGCTCACAGCCTGGCCCGCTTGTCTGGAGCTTCACACGCATGCTTGGCGCGTTCCTGGCGTTGGTGGCACCCTGGCCCGCCTGCGCCGGCGTGCTTTGCGGCGGCAGAACCACCGTAATGGCCGACAGGGGACAACACCGCGGCAGAACGCCGTTCGGTGCCGCCCAACCCTCCTGGTAGCTCCACGTGGCCATCTCCTTGCCAGCGCACGCATGCAGCACCGTCGCCGTGGGCTGGCACGCGCAGAGCGCGTTCTCTGCCACCGACGTGCCGTGCGGCCGTTCCGTCGAGGACAGGCCGTAACCAACCCTCCCTTGCTGAGTTGGACACTGGAACGGCACCATTGCTCCGTCTAATCGATGCTCAAGCCCCTAAGCCGACCGTCCATCCACAGCGCCGCCATAATCGCCCGTCAGACTTATTCGTTCACGGCAACCGCCTCGGGCCGGCTATAAATAGCACCCCCCGAGCTTGCTCTCGCCCCCGCACGACTCCACCATCTCACTAGACCCCGCCTAGCCACTGGGAGAGCCTCGAGGGGCCTTTCTTCTTCAACTCCGGCCACCTCCGTCTGCCTCAGGCCCCGGCAACGTTCTCTCCGGTGAGAACTCCTCCGCCGCTCAACTCTCGCCCGTAGCCTCGTACCACCACCAGGAGGCTAACCCCCACCTCAATTTGAACACCGCAGCTCCCTCCGGCGAGATCCACGACTGCCCGAACCGCCGTCTGCCGGAGCAAGGGCCGCCATCGACACAGTGCTCACCGGCGACCACCACCACCACCCACAGACGCGGAAGGACGTGCTGATCATGAAGGTACCGTCCGATCCCCCTGCCTCGCCGTGGATCGCCGCCGGCGACCACCGCACCTCTCGGGCACCGTCGCGCCCTGTTTTCCCCATTTGAAAATTCAAACCTGATGGGTGGAGCCCGCCTGTCAGTCTCTCAGCCGTTTCTTTTAAATGAACCATTTTCTGGACTTTTCCGCAGAACCCCCTGGAAGCTTTCTGTTTCATTACAGATGGGTCCTTGGACCAAAACTCTTATAACTTTTAAACAGAAAATGATTTTTGATTGATTCCTTTTCTGTCACTTTTATTTTTCTGTCTAGTTTTTTGTCATATTTACTTGAAAAATATTTGGAACACTTTTCTGTACACTCACCGTATTTACGTTACGTACGTATTTTTCTTATACCGCAGATACCGAAGGAGGTGACGGAGCTGCAAACTTCACTCAGTTAAACTCCGACTACTCCGAACCAGGCAAGCATGTTTGAACTCTTGATATGACGAGTGGCTGTTGCATGTTTGCATTTTAGTATGGTCATGGCATGTTTATGAACCTTTCTTTGAATGCTATATTTCATGCACATAAGTGGAAAGTAAGTTTCGGAAGGCATTATGTTGTTGGATACATATTTGCATGGCCATGTGATGGCATGAGGATGGGTAAGATGGTAGTGTGGTGACATACCAGTCTTATGCCAGATTATTTGACTTCCGTGTCGTCATGAATCAAATCACATTCCCATTCATTTCCTCCCTGTACTGCCACATGTTTTCCGAAAGGTATATGGCTTAGTAAGTTGCAAATCGTTTTCCTGGTACACACCAAGTAGAGAGGCTGGGATGAGGGTTCCATGGCCCTGGATTAAAGCCCGTCATCCGGTCAGGGGGCATGGGTGTTTCCGGTTGGGATCGAGAGGGGGGCACCCCTTAGAGCGCGCGTATAGAAATTTGATCCCATGCTATTCGAGGTTGTGACCTCCCCGTCTCAAAGTTTTTCTTGGACGTTGTCCAGGGTGATTCCTGGCATCGCGAGGTGAAATGGGTGTGTACTAGTTAAAATGTGTTTCTACTGAAATACCGTAAATGGAACTAGTCCTCCGTGACTATGGAAATCCGTTGGCTATGGTCAGTTAGTACAAACTCTGCAGAGTCTCAAATTCTTTAAATCATCTTGTACTTGTCCAAGTACTGTATTCATCTTACCTTGTCAGATATCAGCCTCAGTGACAAAACTCCGGTGAACTACATGTGTGTAAATCTGGTTTAAAGTTATTCTTGTGGATGGACTAACCTGTTGGTTACTTTGTTATAAAGCCCTTTCTGTGATGTCGCTCAGACATCCGACTGCGGCATACTTGTTATTTACTTTTGTTATATAAAGCCCTTTCTGTGATGTCGCTCAGACATCCGACTGCGGCATACTTCTTATTTACTTTTGTTATATAAGCCCTTTCTGTGATGTCGCTCAGACATCCGACTGCGGCATACTTGTTATTTACTTTTGTTATATAAGCCCTTTCTGTGATGTCGCTCAGACATCCGACTGTGGCATACTTGTCATTTGCTTTTGTTAGCAGGCCCTGTCTGTGATGTCGCTCAGATGTCCGACGGTGGCAATTCTTTTATAAGCCCTGTCTGTGACGTCGCTCAGATGTCCGACGGTGGCAATTCTTTTATAAGCCCTTTCTGTGACGTTGCTCAGATGTCCGACTGTGGCATTTCTTTTACAGGCCCTGTCTGTGACGTTGCTCAGATGTCCGACGGTGGCATTTCTTTTATAAGCCGTTTCTGTGATGTCGCTCAGACGTCCAACTGTGGTATTTCTTTTAAGCCCTTTATGTGGTGTCGCTTAGATGCCCGACTGCGGCATGAAACTTTATTTATTTACCTTTCGAGGCGTCGCTCCAGACACCCGATTGGTTTTCAGTTATTTGTTTTACTTATCAAGTCGTGCAAAAATAATATTAATATTGAAATGAGCATCATTATTTTTGCTAATGACGCTTACATGCATGCATTTGTTATATCTTAAGTCCGAACTGTCTTGCGAGTACTTTCAAAGTACTCACCTGGCTTGTTGATTTGGACAGATGCTGACGAAGGCGATCTCATGGATGAGGAGTTTGATAGCGAGTCCGACGCCTAGAGGAGTCGGTCGGTCTCGTGCGACCCTGGTTTTGGTCATCAGATTATATCCGCTTCCGCTACCCAAATAAATTCATCGAGCCTCACCTCGACGCTCGATGAGCTGCCAGTTTAGGAGTCATGTTTTCCACTCCACTGTGACATTCCACCACCACTTTTATCTCAAGTCAGTAGTAAGCTACCCCGCACCGTTGTGACATATCCGCCATTATGTATAATTATTGGCGTGCTTGTAATAAATTGGTGAGCACTCAGCTCGACTCTGTAATATATCAAGGTTTTGTCTACCAGTGAGGAGGATTTTCCTCACACTGGAAATTAAAAGCTCGGTTTCTTGATAAATATTTTTATTGAAAAAGCGGTCATGACACGGAATCCCTCCAAAGGAGAGGGGGTGTGCTTCATCCCTTATCTAATAAGGGGGCTTGGATTTCCCATACATCCGTTTCTCTGGGGGCTTCTGGAGTTCTACGGACTCCAGCTCCATCACCTTACACTCGCCTCCATTTTGCACATTGCGGGTTTTGTAGCTCTTTGCGAGATGTTCTTGGGCATCGAGCCCCATTTCGCGCTGTGGAAGAGATTGTTTTGCCTCGTACCCCATTCTCACGACGGGTCGATACATCAAGTGGGCGGAGCCGAAATATGGCGCATCGCCGGGACCGGATATCTATCCGGAACCCCGAAGAAGGCGTATGAAGACTGGCCTTCGGAATGGTTTTATATGGAAGACGCCCCCCTGCCGGACCCATTTCGAATCGGCCTCCCGGAGTTCATCAACGCTCCTCTGAAGAAACGCCTGAGTTGGCGCCCGCAGAGCCCTCAACGGGAAGATGATAGGAGCGTCCAATATCTGATGGGCCGGATAAGGTTACTGGCCCATTCCGGATTGACCATGATTGGAGTCATGGCCACGTGCATCATGCGAGGGGTGCAGCCGCTCTAATATAGGGGCCACCCCATGTGGGATTTCAATGGGGAAAATGACGCCACCCATCATGGCCGCAAGGGGTCGGACTCGGCCGCCGATCTGGTGAAGATCATGTCCGGCTTGTACAAGGGGGAGAAGGAGGACTTCCTCCATACGAGTCCATTGAATGGATTCTCCATGACTAACCCTCAGAGCTGGGTAAGCGAACATTTATCTATCCGATCCGTGCTTTCAAAGTTAAGTGTCTTACTTAATGATTTCGATACAAGAACTGCGCCGGGATGTGGAGGGCATACAAAGCCCGACTCCACAACCCGAGGATCCGGGAAGATCCCTTGATCCGGCCTCCGGAGAGGATCCGGACATAGAGGTGGAGCTGCTTGACGGGGTGTTCCACCAGCTTAGCATGGACAATGCTATAGTCGCCATTACGGTTGACTACCCCGGTTTATCTCTGGCTTCCCAGGTAACTACGACCGGAGTCCTGACACCATTACTTCATCCGCGCTTATTTCTGACCACCGGTATACCAACGGTGTCTCGCAAGAGGTGCCTTAAAGGCGGGAAGCCGAACCCGCGGCGGCTGACCAACAAGGGTCAGTTCGGCCCAGCAGGCGGAAGAGGGGCGCGGTGCGAATCGAAACGTCGCCACAACGGTATAGCGCGCCACCATTTTTAAGGGAAAGATTCCTGGGAGGTATATTAATACTTATGACCTTTCCAGGAGAAAGAGCGCTCGCCGAACTATGCCCGGAGACGTTGCCAACCAAGCCTTCGCCAGCCAGGCTCCAACACCTGGTCCGGAGGGGGAGGCGAGCGCAAGGCACGAGCCGGATGCTCCTCCAACGGTTTGAGGTGGAGAGCGCCATGAATCACAGGCGCCGCCGGACAGTTCTTCATGACGCGTGTTTCTCTCTGGAGGCGTTGAATGCCTTTAATGTGGGATATGTGCACCTCCGTGCCGCTCAAGATGGTTTGACCAGAGCCACGGAGCAGTATGTGAAAGACATACAGGTAAGGAGTTTTAATAGTTATATATGCCAATAGCCCCCGAGACTTAAAGTAGTTAGAATAACTGATTTAAGGATCATTTTACATGCAGGATCTTACGGAGAAGAATGCCCACATGTACGAGGAGCTTCAAGAGTGCAAGGACCAACTTGAGGCCGCACTAGCCGCCGCAGGAGGAGCCAGAGAGACTCCCTCTGGTAACGCATATTTCAAAAAGATAAGCTATTTATGAAGTGCGGCTTGTGTATAAGTCTGACAATAATATTGCAGATGTTGCCGGACTTGATCCGGACAAGCAGCAGCTATTGCGCCAGCTGAAGGCCGGCGAGAGGGTGCTTATGAAGGTGCAGCAGGAGAGAAACAAACTCCAAGATGCCAACACCCAGCGGGGGGAAGAACTAAAAGATGTTGGGTCCATATGCGACTCCAGAAGGAGAATCGGCGGCTTCGTCGCGACATTTACAGTAAGTGCTTGAGCAAACTCTTTTGAAAAGAAGAGTTTGGCGAGGAAGTCGATTGACATAAATGTGTCTGTAGGTGTGCTCACTGGTTGTCCGACGGAGGAGATGCCTGGTTCCACGGGTGACCTTCTTTCCGAGCTGCTGCAACTTCACGGACGTGTTCGGCAGGCGATGAGCGGCATCGTCCAGGCCTTATGGCCGTCCATCTCCCTACCCGAAGGTCTTGGAGGGCTTGCGGAGAAGCTTCAGGGAGCACGACAGTGCTTCCGTCTGTGGACGATATCGGCCTGCCATCAAGGCGCCAGGGAGGCCTGGGCCATGGTGAAGACGCGGTACACGAAGGCGGATCCGAACCACATGGCCGAGGTCAGACCTGTGGGGCCCGATGGGAAGGAGATCCCTGTGAGCTTAATGTACGGCCAAGTAGAGTTGGCCGCTAATTATTCCCAATGGGACTGTAAATTAGATAGTTTGTTAGATGGGATTGAAGAAGAGTACAATCAGTCAATTTGACGATGTATTTTAAAATTACATGTATAATGCCTTCTAGCCGGATTGTAGATCGTTTGTCTTTGCGGACCTTTTCGCTTCAACCTCGGGACCCAACAGTCTGGAGTGTGTTCGAATACCCTCGCGGTTATGCAAAAACCGGGGCATGCATGGTGACCAGGCGTAGGGGTCATTAGTGCTTTATCAGACAAGTGCCCAACTAGTTATGTTATATTACATGGTTAGTAAGAAACATCTTCCAGGGAGAATAGTTCCATTAGGGGTTCCTTTCTCGGGAGGCATGCCCTAAAGTGCATGTCGAATCATAAAAAGAGCGTAAAAGCATCACGGGGCAGACAAATAGATAGGTAAAAATCATCTTTCAAGTCACCGATCGAATATTCCCTTAAGAACGCTTAGCTTTCGGCTTCACCGGTCGAGGTACACATCCGGTGACCAGCAAGAACAATCGCAGAGGTGCTCCTTTACCTCCTAGCCAAACAATCGGGAGCGTGGGGGTAAGCACAGAGCCGAGCAACCCAGCTTGGCCAAAACTTAAGTCATATCGATGCATATAATGGTGAATAAAAGGTACATGCGGAAGTTTGACACATGTGTTGGGCATAAAGCCCAGATAAATAAGCTTCATTAAAAAGCCCCAGTATAATGAGTGCGAGTAGCACGTCAAGTGTGTGCGAACAATGCGCAGATCAGCCCTCAAAGGCTCTATGAAAAAGGGAGGAGAAAGGAGAGAAACAAAAGACAACTTAAGTATAAAATGTGGACGGAGGAAGGAGACGAACTCTGAGTCCGGCGCTAGGCGTAGAATCTTCGGAGGCGGGATGCGTTCCATGGGTTTGGCTCGAGTCGGTTGTTCGATGCATTTCGCAGATGGTATGCTCCGCCGGTCAGGACTTGGTCGATGATGAAGGGACCTTCCCATTTGGGCTTGAGTTTGTCCTTTTTCTTGTCCGGCAGGCGTAGAACTAATTCGCCAACATTGTAAGTTTTGGCCCGTACTTCTCTACTTTGATATCTTCGAGCCTGCTGCTGATAGAATGCGGAACAAGCTTTTGCCACGTCGCGCTCCTCCTCCAATGCGTCCAAACTGTCCTGCCAATCTAACTCGGCTTCTCTTTCTTCGTACATGCGCACTCGAGGTGAGTCATGAATTATATCGCAGGGCAAAACTGCCTCTGTGCTGTATACCATAAAGAATGGCATGAATCCGGCAGTACGATTTGGCGTGGTCCGCAGCCCCCAGAGTACGGAGTCGAGCTCCTCCACACAGTGCGTGTTAGATTCCGTGAGGGACCGCACTAACCTGGGTTTAATGCCGCTCATGATTAGACCATTTGCTCGTTCGACTTGACCGTTAGTTTGAGGGTGATAGACTAAAGCGTAGTCGAGCTTGATGCCCATGTTTTTGCACCAGAGTTTAACCTCGTCGGCCGTGAAGTTCGTGCCGTTATCAGTGATGATGCTGTGGGGGACGCCATAACGGTGTACTACCCCAGATATGAAGTCTATCACAGGTCCGGATTCAGCCGTTTTAACTGGCTTGGCCTCTATCCATTTGGTGAATTTATCCACCATGACCAATAGGTATTTTTGCTTGTGGGTTCCCCCTTTAAGGGGTCCAACCATCTCAAGCCCCCAGACCGCGAACGGCCAGGTGATGGGTATAGTTTTGAGGGCGGTGGGTGGCGTGTGGCTTTGATTAGCAAAGAGCTGGCAACCGACGCATCGTTGGACTAAGTCCTGAGCATCTGCCCGGGCCGTCGGCCAATAAAATCATGTATGGAAGGCTTTGCCCACAAGGCTCGGGCTGCGGCGTGGTGCCCACCAAGTCCGGTGTGAATTTCAGCCAGGAGATTTCGCCCTTCCTCTTCGGAGATGCACCTTTGAAGGACTCCGGTTGTGCTTTTCTTATAAAGTTCTCCCTCATGGACCTTTTAGGCTTTAGATCACCGAACTATGCAGCGGGCCTCATTTTGGTCTTCAGGAAGTTCTTGCCTAACTAAGTAGGCTAGGAATGGTTTCGTCCACGGGGCAATTACTGCCATTATTTCGTGGGCTGAAGGTGTTATTTCATTGGCTGAGCCACCGATTGTGTCAGAATGTTCCGTGTTGGGTGGTACGGTTGTTTCCGGATTGTTGCTTCCGGACTCATCTTCCCATACTATGGATGGCTTAAAGAGCCGCTCCAGGAAGATGTTTGTTAGGACGGCGTCGCGCTTTGCGCCGATGCGTGCCAACACGTCGGCCGCCTGGTTATTATCCCGGGCTACATGGTGGAATTCGAGTCCTTCAAACCGAGCTGACATTTTTAAGACGGCGTTACGGTAGGCTGCCATTTTCGGATCCTTGGCATCAATGTCTCCATTTACTTGGGATATTACGAGGTTTGAATCCCCGCGTACCTCTAGGTGTTGAATGCCCATGGAGATTGCCATCCGGAGACCATGTAGAAGGGCCTCGTATTCGGCTGCATTGTTGGAGTCCGTGTACATTATTTGAAGTACGTATTGGACTGTCTCTCTGGTTGGGGACTTTAAGACGATGCCAACCCCCAAGCCAGCCAACATTTTAGAGCCGTCGAAGTGCATGATTCAATTGGAGTATGCGTCGTACTCTTTAGGGAGTTCGGCTTCAGTCCATTCAGCGATGAAGTCCGCCAAAACTTGCGACTTTATAGCTCGCCGTGGTTTGTAGGTTATGTCGAATGGTAAGAGCTCAATGGCCAATTTTGCAATCCTGCTCATCGCATCGCGGTTGTTTATATTGTTGTTGAGAGGTACTTCGGAGGTTACTGTTATCGAACACTCTTGAAAGTAGTGTCGTAGTTTCCGGGATGCCATGAACACCGCATATGCTATCTTTTGATAATGTGGGTACCGGGTCTTGCATGGAGTTAAGACAGTGGATACGTAGTACACTGGTTTTTGAAGAGGGAATTTGTGCCCTTCTGTTTCTCGTTCGATGACGAGTACCGCGCTTACAACTTGATGTGTTGCCGCGATATATAACAACATTGGTTCGCCCAAGTTGGGCGCGGCTAGGACCAGATTTGTTGCCAATATGGCCTTTATTTCTTTGTGTCCGGCCGTGGCAGCATCCGTCCATTCGAAGTGTTCGGTGCGCCTGAGGAGGCGATAGAGGGGCAATGCCTTTTCTCCCAAATGGGAGATGAAGCGGCTTAGAGCCGCCACGCATCCAGTCAATTTTTGAATTTGTTTGAGGTCTTTTGGGATATCCAACTGTGACAGAGCTCGGATCTTGGCTGGGTTTGCCTCAATTCCTCTACCGGAGACAATGAAGCCCAAGAGCTTTCCGGCTGGTATGCCGAAGACGCATTTTTCCGGGTTGAGCTTAATGTCATATGCTCGGAGGTTGTCGAATGTGAGCCTCAAATCGTCTACTAGAGTTTCGACGTGTTTGGTCTTGAAGACCACATCATCTACATATGCCTCCACTGTTTTGCCGATCTGGGTAGCCAGACATGTCTGAATCATGCACTGATATGTTGCGCCGGCGTTTTTGAGTCCGAAGGGCATTGTGTTGAAGCAGAATGGTCCGTATGGAGTAATGAATGCCGTTGTAGCTTGGTCTGTCTCCGCCATCTTGATTTGATGGTAGCCGGAGTATGCGTCGAGGAAGCACAATGAATCGTGCCCTGCTGTAGCATAAATGATTTGATCGATGCGGGGAAGGGGGAAAGGATCCTTTGGACAAGCCTTGTTAAGGTCTTTAAAATCGACACACAGGCGCCAGGATTTGTCCTTTTTTGGTACCATTACTAGGTTTGCTAGCTAGTCCGGATGCTTGATGTCTCTGATGAATCCGGCTTCTAATAGTTTGGCTAGCTCCTCTCCCATTGCCTGTCTTTTGGGTTCGGAAAATCGCTGAAGAGCCTGTTTGACTGGCTTGAATCCTTTTAGGATGTTTAGGCTATGTTCTGCCAACCTGCGTGGGATTCCTGTCATATCTGAAGGGTGCCAGGCAAAGATGTCCCAATTTTCCCGAAGGAATTCTCATAGTGCGGCGTCTACATCAGGGTTTAATTGTGCCCCGATGGAGGCCGTCTTTGTGGGGTCCGTTGGATGGACTTGGAATTTGAATATTTCGTCTGCTGGTTTAAAAGAGGTGGACTTGGATCTCTTATCGAGTATCACATCGTCCCTGTTCACCATGAGCGCAGCATAGTTGAGTTCCTCTGCCGCTAGGGCTTTGGATAGTGCCTCGGGGCTAGTGCGGCTGTCTTATTTTTGGCGCGGAGTGCTATGTCCGGATCACTGACAAGAGTGATGATTCCATTGGGCCCGGCATTTTAAGCTTCATGTACCCATAATGGGGTATAGCTTGAAAAATTGTGAATGCCTCTCGCCCTAATAAAGCGTGATATCCGCTGCTGAACAGGGCCACTTGGGCGTGACCTCCTCGGACTGTAGTTGTCCGTGGGCCGAACACCACATCTACTGTAATTTTTCCTGTGCAGCGTGCTTCCCGACTAGGGATTATTCCTCTAAAGGTTGTGCTGCTTTGCTCAATGCGGCTCCAGTATTTCCATTTTTCGAAGGGTTTCCTCGTAGATGAGGTTTAATCCGCTGCCACCATCCATGAGTACCTTGGTAAGACGAAAGCCGTCCACTATTGGACTGAGGACCAATGCGGCTGGTGCTCGGGCTGCTCGGAATTTAGGTTCGTCGCTGGCGTTGAGGGTGATAGCCGTGTCGCTCCATGGATTTGTTGTTGCTACTTGGTATACTTCAGCAAGGCTGCGGATTGTCCGTATCCGCATATTGTTTGATGCGAAAATCTCGAAGACTGTTAATACCCTGCTGGTACTGTTGGGCTGGTTCTCCGGGGCTAGAAGCTCTTTGCCACTTTTGGCCACCTGCCGTAGTATCCAACATGCTCGAAGGCTATGTGTTGGAGTGGCGCCCTCTGTACTATGTATTTTACAGGGTCCGCTGAGCCATCCCTCCAATACGGTTCCGTGCCCTTTAGGCAGTTTTTGCTTTTTGGTTTTTGTCCCAGGTGCCTGAGGATGATGCACCCTTTTATTTCAGACTAGGGTTGTGTTCGGAGCCGGATTGTCCCAAAACTTGGTTTCGGTTTTCCAGGTACTCTCCATCGCACAGTACTTTCGTACTATGGACGCTAGGTCGGTGAAGCGTGTAATTTCGCGACGACTTACGGCGTTCAAGATTCCCTTGTCCCTGCAATTGTTGCAGAAAATTGAGATTTCGTTTTCCTCACGGTAGTCCTTTATCCTGTCCATAACCAGGAGGAATCTGGCCCAGTAATGATGTACTGTTTCAGGGGCTCTTACTGGATTTGAGATAGATCGCTTGTGTTTGGGTGGGCGGGTGACAATAAATTCGGAACCCCGCCCAATCGAGGCTCAAGGGCCGAAAAGTTTCCGAATCTGGAAGCTCGGATTGCTAGATGTTGTCCAATGAATCTGGTCCGCTGCCTGACTTTAGCTTCAGTACTTGATTGGCATCCGTCCCTCCGTGGGAATCCGGCATGGAGGGATCAGCAATCCGGACATAACTGGTCTTTAATATAGAAGAAGAGTCGCCGCGTTGTTCCTCCACCACCGCAACGTGGAGGGTAGCATGGGGAGAGTTGATCTCTCTCAGATCGGTTTTAAACCCAATCTAATCGTAGTCTGTAACAACTCCTAGGGCGGCGATGCGATCCAAGAGCTCGTTTACGGAGGAGAGCTCCATTGGATCTAGCAGCTCGGCGAATTCCAAGTTGACGTGAAGATCGCTTTTGATGACCCGAGAGGTCATTGTTGGAGCGGCGGCCGAACAGGCGGTCATAAGAAAACCACCTAGCCAGATAGTTTGGCCGGTGGCCAAATCTCCCTTGGCAATGGTCCCGTCTTTAAAGACGGGAAGAGGCATCCTTCCTGATTGCGACGGCATAGAGGAACTCTCAATGAAAGCAGCAATGTCGGTGTCAAAACCGGCGGATCCCGGGTAGGGGGGTCCCGAACTGTGCGTCTAAGCGGATGGTAACAGGAGACAAGGGACACGATGTTTTTACCCAGGTTCGGGCCCTCTCGATGGAGGTAAAACCCCACTCCTGCTTGATTCATATTGATGATATGGGTAGTACAAGAGTGGATCTACCACGAGATCAAGGAGGCTAAACCCTAGAAGCTAGCCTATGGTATGATTGTTGTTGTTCTAAGGACTAAAACCCTCCGGTTTATATAGACACCGGAGAGGGCTAGGGTTACACAGAGTCGGTGACAATGGTAGGAGATCTACATATCTGTATCGCCAAGCTTGCCTTCAACGCCAAGGAAAGTCCCATCCGGACACGGGACGAAGTCTTCAATCTTGTATCTTCATAGTCTTGGAGACCGGCCGATGATGATAGTTCGGCTATCCGGACACCCCCTAGTCCAGGACTCCCTCATTGACCATATGCTTTGTGTAAGTTGCATGTCATATATTATTAATCTAACATTTGGTCAAAGTTAGCCTCGGAAAACGCATTAGACCCTGTATGCTTTGTAAGTTGCATGTCATATATTATTACTCTAACATTTGTGTAAGTTGCATGTCATATATTATTACTCTAACATTTGGTCAAAGTAGTATAGTGGAAGTGGATCCTCTGACGTAGGTATCCCTGCCTTACCCTCCCTTTCGGTCACTTACTGGCGGACCCCATGCTTGCTAGGCCCCGCATGTCAGTTACCCAATGGGTTCGGCCACGTCAAGGGATCCTCATCCGTAGTATACTCTCTTTGTTTTTATTTACTCCGCATAAAACGGAGGGAGTAGTGGTATAATAAATGACGCGGGAGGGGGAGGGGGAGGGACGTCGGTTTGCTCTCAACCGGTCCCTAAGCGGCAGCGAAACGCAAGACGCGTGCTCCATTCAAGAGCGACGTGGAGGGTCTAGCGTGTCAGGCTGCAACGCGAACACGACAAGAGCGATGTACAGTCAAAACCGATTGATCGGTCGTCATCGGAACCACTATTCACACCAGAACCTTCGCTGCTCGGCCTACGCCAGCCACTGCCCTAAAACCACACCAAATCTCCAGCCCATTCCCCCACCTTTCGATCCCCTAGCACGCATCAAGTGTTCCCTAGTTTGCCGAAAATCCATGGTGCGCCGCAAGATCACTTACTACAAGACGCTGAGGCCGGAGCGCCGCGCAGAAATCGCGGCGGCGGTCGGCGCCACAGACCTCCGTTCCCAAGCTCGCTTTGCGGCGGGCCAATCCCCGAGTTCTCTGGAGCCAAGCTACGAGGAGGAGGAAGCCGATCCAATGTTCACTGCGGAATTCACAGCGCAGAAGGCCCCCAATGGGTATGAGACGATGGACGTCGACTTCGTGCCGGCGTTCGAGTCCCCCATGGTGCAGGCAGACCAGCGGTTCAACATGGCGATACTAAAGGAGGACCGGGAGGCAGAGGCTCAACTCGATGCGGAGCGTGCGCATGCCGCTGCCATCGAGGCTCTCCTGCAGGCGGAACCAGATGTCGTGGATGTGAACCGGGCGACGGAGGCTCAACTTGAGGCGGAGCGCGCGGATGCCGCTGCCATTGAGGCCCTCCTGCTGGCGGAACCGGACGTCCTGGACATGAACCGGGCGGCAGAGGCTCGACTCGACGCAGAGGGCACGGATGCCGCTCTCATCGACGCCCTCTTGCGGGTGGAACCGGAAGTCCTAGACTTGAACCGGATGGTAGAGGCTCGACTCGACACGGAGCACGCGGATGCCGCTCTCATCGACGCCCTCCTGCAGGCGAAACCGAAATTCCTAGACTTGAACCGGGCGGCGGAGGCTCGACTCGACGCGGAGCGTGCAAATGCCACTCCCATCGAGGCCCTCCTGCAGGCGGAACCGGACGTCCACGACTTGAACCAGGCTGTGATCTCGTCCGTGCAGAGCGCCCGCACGCTCCACTTGAACGAGTAGCTGGAGGCCGAGGACAACCACAGTGCAGAGACACACATCGGCAGCGACGGCTGGTTCGCGCTGGCAGCCAAAGACGACGAGGCCGTCTCTTTCCGCGAGCAGTGATAGTTTTTCTTTATGTTGTTTTTATTATTATGGATCTTTTGCTGTGTAAAAACATACTATTTGTTATGCAAGTCGCCTGAGTCTACCATTTCAGGCGGTTGGATGAATATCCTACGTCTCCTAACCGTTCTTTCCTTCTTCCTCACCTCTTCTTCTTCCCCAACAGACCACCGCACGGGCCGTACAGATACTTCGGTTGGATAAACATACTCTATGAACAAAAATTATGTTTCAGCAATCGGATGACTGAGTTTGGTTTGTTCACATGCGACAGCACGTGTCAGTGAGGGTGCGTTCCCTTGGTTGGGTTTGCGGCGTGCAGGAGCGAAGTGTGAGGGTGCGGTGCGACCGCGACGTGCAGGAGCGACCGTGTGAGGGTGCGGTGTGACCGCGACAGCCATGCGCAAGTGTACCTCCTTCTCATTTTGAAAACTTTAGGCAAGCTTGGCAAAAATGTGTGGCAAAGTTTGGCAATGCAAGGCCTAGACCCAAACAAGATAAGACAGATTACCTCATCTGGTTTATTTGTCCCCATTGTATTTCGTGCCAAATTTTGACCATAGATTAAACTAAAAAAATGTTCACGCATGTCACCAAACATTATATTTTTAAAAACTATGTTCAAATACGAATCCAATGAGATAATTTTTCTTGACATGCATTAACATTTTGTTAGTTAAATCTTTAGTCATGATTTGGCACAAACTATAAAGGGACCTATAAACCAGGACAGAGGTAGTACGTACTAGGAGTACTAGTGTTCAAAAAGAAAGGCGAGTTTTCCTTCGATACGAATCCTCGTTTCACGTGTCAATTAATGCGTATTTTTTTCTCGAAGACCAAAGAGCTAACCTTCTCACTCCCCATCGCTTGATTAATGCAGCGCCATGCAAACGAACCTTCTCACTTCCGCATGCATGCATGGGATATTAATGTCCTTGGTTGCTTACCCCATCAATTTTGCCTCGATTAGTGTTAGTGGCCCTTTGCAAATTGTAAATTTGATATACTGGCCTTGTGTACAAAAAAATGGAGGTAGTAACTATATTTGAATTCCTTGCCCATAGCGGTGACGTCGACGACTATTTTTTTGTGGTTTGGCGAAGTGCGTTCGACGGAGAACACCATTGAAGGAGACTACGGTAAGTCGTTCGCAAGTGCCGCCTGCAAGCCGAGACAAGCGCCTTATTTGCATTCAGGAAGTCCTTTACTAGTACTACTACTAGGAGTACTAGTGCGGTGAGATGGTTTCTCAAAGAAGACGATGGAGAAGCGGAGTCAGCGAAGAGTGAAATGATAGTTGCTTCGTCCGTGCTTTGTGATTTGATGCCTCACTGCTTTGTGATTTGTGATAGAAGGGACAGGGGAGTAGACTCTGTGCTCTATACTGTACTACTCCTACATGCGTCCAAGCATGAGAGAATGAGGAGAGATGTTGCATTTTTCTATTCCTTCAATCAATCAATCAGGGAGCTTCGGTTCCATCTTTTTGGCTTTGGCAACGCCGTCCACAATGGTTCCCACGATGCCAAAAGCTATTTTCACATTTGGCTACACATTGTGGATGCCCTTAACCGTACCACTTGGTTTTGCTCCTGTGTGCTATCTATACAAATCTCAATTATATTGATCTAAAAAATTATAGAATCAAAGATTAGTAAAAAGGAGGTGATTTTGCCGCGCAGATGGCGGGGAGGTTTCTTATTTTGAGCACGTTGTCCTGGCGGTTTGCTAACATGCGGTCCCATGTGTCAGTGCTTTACCAAGCTAATCCGTGTCCCACATGAGGCAGAACAACGGCAGAAGCAACACGTGGTTAAGTTGAAGAAGATGAGGGAGAAGTGACCAAGCTGATCCGCGTCCCACATGAGGCAGAACAACGGCAGAAGCAACACGTGGTTAAGTTGAAGAAGATGAGGGAGAAGCGGATTTAGCAACGAGTGAAATGATGGTTGCTTTGTCCCTCCAACTTCTTTTTTTAGCATTATTACTTCGTCCCTCCAACTTAACTGCGGGAAAGGTGCAGCTTTGTGATTTGACGCCTCATTGCTCATTACTACGTCGGCGCCATGACCGGGGTGCTTCACCCCGCTGCTCGCATCAGATTCGGTATGGCACGTGGACCCGGTAGCTTGATGTCCCACATGTCGGCGAAGGGAATAGAAGATTTATGAAAGCGAAGCGCCCACTTTCTTTTGATTAAGGAGTAGATTTACACGACGCCCAAAGGAATCGTCACTTGTACTCAGATAGTACTATAGTTTTGCTGTTTCGCACGATCCATCGATACAAACCCGATTAAACAGGAAAGGGCAGGATTTTTCCCGCGCGGTAGATGATACTGGACATACATTTCAAAGGCAATTTTAATGTATGCAAACTGAATAATTATAAGTAACAATATGATATCTAGTAAAACTAAAAACACATATGATTTATTGTGTTAGAGTGTAGTAGTAGTGCTGTATTGCATAGTTGTTAGATGTAACATGCGAGAACGTGTAGACATGTAGTTTTGGAGGGCCTACAGAGAGAAAAGCGTAGTACGGTCATCAAACTTCAGAATAAGCTGATTACGGTCACTATATACGTTTTGCGGTGATTATCCGGTCACTTGCTCACAGTTCAGCATCGGACTGCACTCTGTTGAATGGCCAAATAGTCGGCGTGGCACCATGTTGACTAGGTAAATTGACCATGTTCCTTGTGGGTCCCACCTGTCAGTTCGCATAGGGAAAAAGTCAGATAAACACAAATTTACGCAGGCGCGACAAGGCTCCAACCCGTGCGCTGAATCACCGGTTGTGTATGTGTCTGCTGTGGCCTGATGTGCGCATGCATGTGTAGGTTGAGCACTTCAGCATGAGAGTGTGTGTTGGTCGTGTGGTGTACTGGTGTGTGCATGCATGCGTGCGTGTGTGCGTGTGAGTGTTGCGTGCGTGCGTGGCTGCGTGTGTACGTGTGAGTGTTGCGTGCGTGCGTGGGTGCATGTGTTTGTGTGAGTGTCGCGTGGATGGAGTTCGTGTGCATGCGTGCGTGTGTGTATAATCACCACACCAGCTCTTGTGTGTTAAAACAGACGCCTTAGCATACCAATACAAGACCACCTTGTCCGCTGTGCCCGCGGTCATGACTTCGCACCACCGTCAAAATATTTTTTTGTCGTTTGTATTCATTCTTACTAGCAAGATGCCCGTGCGTTGCACGTAACATCAAGATGAATTTGTATGACTTGTTTATCTTGTGAGAGAAAAGGATGAACGAGGGAAGGCCTTAGTTGCAAATGTGGAGAGGTGTCGGAGTAATGGGCCATGGGTAGGCTGACCCAGGACCCAAGATCTTTCAAGACATCGGGGCGGCTCGCGCCCCTCAGCCGAGTCCCAGCGGGGCGACCTTCGAGAAGGCCGAGTCCCAGCTGGCGACCTTCGGGAAGGCCGAGTCCCAGCGGGCGACCTTCCAGAAGGCCGAGTCCCAGCTGGCGACCTTCGAAGAAGCAGTCCTCAGACGCGACTCTGGAACAAGCCGACTCCGGGCTTGCGACCTCTCAAGGGGCCGACTGTGAGAGTCGGCCCGCGACCTTTCACGAAGACCGATGCGGGGTACAGCCCCATCGTGGCTGTCCCCTCGGACCCACGGGGAGAAGGCATGGCTACAAATGAGCAGCGTCACGTGGAGATCTCGGTGAGGCGCGGCCTCGCTGCCATGCCTCCTTGACCTCGACCCAGTGCACAAGGCCTTGTGCCCACGACGGGCTGGCCAGCACAGACTGGCCGGAGATCGCCGGGCCCCCGTCGGTGAGATAGAAGAAGGCGGCGGAGAGTCAGAAGCGGCCCTCGAGTCGGCCTCCCAGTCGGCCGCCTCTCGGCGAGGCCCCAAGCCATAAACCAGATTAGACGGGGTGGCGGCAGTGATCACTGACGGCAGCGCGCACTTATTTCCCGACCCCATGACCGAGCCTGCATCATCGGGGCGCTGCACAAGTTCTGCCAGATCCACGGGGCGCCATGATCGGCGGGCCGTGGCCCAGCAGGAGGACAAGCTACAGAGAGATCGACGACTGGGGCCATGCCCGATCGGATTACCATTGTACCCCGGGGTAGGCCTATCTAAACCCCCGGGCACCCATGCAAAGGGTTCGCGCTGGATAGGTTTAGACATATAGCAAGAGGAAAAGAGCTAGCCTTGCTCCTTCCCCGCCTCCACACAGCCGAGGAGCACCATTGTACTATCACCCCATAGTGATCATGCGGAGACCCCGCAGAGCAGCAGAGAGGTGTTATCTCCTCGGAGAGCCCCGGTTGGGTAAGATTCGCGGCGTGCATGTCTTCGCCTTATCCCGTTTCGAGTGCACCGCCGACGTTCTACTCGCCCCCACCATGATAAGCCACCCATTGGCATATGTCGCACCCAACCCCCGACATTTGGCGCCCACCATGGAGCGAGGTGCACCGTCGTCCGGAGATCTGTTCTGGACGGGAACCCTCTTCCTCCATGGCGAAGGCGCAGCCAGCCCGGCTCGCCAGATGGAGTTCCGCCGACGCGCAGCGGCGCCGGCCGCATATGCGCAGCGGCGGCCTCGCCAACTCATCGGCGAGGTGCGCCTCTCCGACGAACCCATGCCGAGCGCAGGCGCGGGTGGCCCCGAGAACCTTCTCGCAGGCCTCCTCGACCAACTTCAAGTCGCCGGCGAGCCCGCCATAGACTTGGAGTCCGTAGGCTCCTCCGACCCGATGCTGGTCGACTCCGACGCCGTATCGCTTGATACCTTCCCCACCAACGTGGTGGTTTACGACGAGCCGCTTCCATATGAGGAGAGCGACGAAGCGCCGTCCGCGGAGGTGCTCGCCATCGCCACGGCGAGCACTCCGGTGAAAACGCCAGACCCGCTGCTTCACGGCCCTGCGGAGACCTGTCGCGCCCCTCTCGAGAGGACGCGGGCGCAGATCTTTGAAGAGCCGCCTTCAGCTCATTGAAGGCGCCAAAGTTGCGCGCATGAGGCGCTTGTCCGAAGCATATCAACGCGAGATGGACCATGCTGCGGGCGGCTCGCCGGCTCCGACTGGGCTGAGCCGTCTTGGCGCGGTCCAAGAGCGCGGCGCGGCCATCGCCGATCTATTCGGAGCGAAGCGCCCCATGTACGCCACACCCGCGGAGAACATCCGCGCCGCCCAAGCGGCGACCGAAGAGCTGAGGAACCTCGACGGTGAAGAGCACCGTGTGATGACGGAGCGAGTCCAGCAGCTTCTCGACGCGGTTGCTGCGCAAAACGCGACGGGCGGCCGCGCCGACGCGCAGCAACAGAAGAATGACGACTTACCCCCTCACCGAGATCAAGGCGCGACCTCCCGGACGCCGGCGGGCGGGTCCAAGGAGGAGAGAGAAGGAGCGGCTCGAGCCACAGCGGACTCGCATCTCCATCGAAGCGACCAAGATAACGCCCCCCAGCGATGGAGCGGCGAGATGATTATCTGCCTCCCCGCCAAGAGAACGGCGAAGTCTCCCGCCGCTGTTGAACATCCGACTCTCGGAGATCGCCTCGGCCGCCGAGAGGAGTCGGAGAGAACGGCGCCCGCCACCGGATCGACCGACTCCACAGATCCTGGCGCTAGAAGAAGAAGACGAGGGTCCGCTTTGCCGGGCCCGCGATGACGAGACGAGCCCTTCCCCAAAGGGTTCACGCCCCTCGTGATACGCCCAAGTACACCGCTCCGTGAAGCCGAGGATTGGTTGATAGACTACTCCACAGGCCGTCAATATCGCTAACGGCAACAAGCGAAGTCGCCGTGAAGTATGTTCCCCTCATGCTCCGAGGCACGCCCGGACGTGGCTGAACAGCACAAGCCCCGCAAAGATCAACAGCTGGGTCGACTTCATCTGAACCCTTCATTCGCCTTCACCAAAGACGCATAAGCGACCTCCCAAGCCGCTTAGCTCTCCTTGTCGTGCAAGGCCCCGAGAATCGACGCACGACTATCTCACGCTACTGGGCGAGACTCGAAACTCCTGCGAGGCGTGCACGAGGTGCAGCTATTGAGTACTTTACGGCTGGGTGCGAGAGGCACCCTCCTCAAGCTAATAAGCTCCTCTGCGACGAGCCCGAAACCCTCGACGAGCGCTAATCATAGCGAACATAAGCACGCCACGGCCGACTCCTCTATGAAGACGGAGATCCAAGTCAACGCGACCGCAAGGTGACTCCCGGGCTCCCGAGCGCCCGGCCGGAGATGCCAGCCGACGGCAACAATGTAACGACAACAAGCGCCAAAGCCCCACCCGACTTCCAACAATGCGGCGGTCGCAGCGATGAAGATCGGCAGCCAGAGGGCAGCCTCGGCCAAGCGGCGAAAGGGCGGCAAGTCCAATTGGTTGCGGCTTTCTCTTATGAGCGGACTCTGGATGGTCCTTGCAAGTTTCACAGCGGCGCCAAGCCGTCAAACCATACCACCGAAAGTGCCACTGGCTCGTCAGGGATCGCCAAGGAGACGGCCTCGCCCTCCGCCGCTGCAGGGCGCCGCCGCCTCCGCGCGCCTCCGCGGCCGGCCTCGGCGATCGGCGCGGTCCAAGACGAAGTTCGAAGAAAGAGCACGAAGCATACGTAGTGTTCACGGTCTGGCAGACGACCAGAAGCAAAGCGCCAACAGCAAGAAGAAGTCAACGCAGGCGCGAAGCTCCCGAGTTCATGCATTGGTCCGAGAAGCCTATCACCGGGCCGGACAGATCACCCGAAGGTGATGCCGAGCCCGGGCTCTTATGCCCTGGTTCTTGGAGCAACCTTGGCTACTGATAGGCGGGCCGCCCGTTTCTCGCGGGTCCTGATAGACGGAGGCAGCAGCATAAACATCCTGTACAAGGATACCATGGAGAAGCTCGGAATGAGGCGGAGGCAGCTGCAGAGCAGCCGCACCGTGTTCCATGGAATCGTACCCGGCCTCTCCTGTTCGCTGATTGGCAAGATGCTGATAGACGTCCTCTTTGGAGACAAAGATCACTTCCGCCGAGAGCCGATCTAGTTCGAGGTGGTGGATTTGGAGAGCCCGTACCACACGCTGCTAGGCCGGCCTGCTCTGGCCAAATTCATGGCGGTTCCCCACTACGCCTACCTCAAGATGAAGATGCCGACTTCCAAGGGGATCTCGACCGCCGCTGGCGACTACAAGAAGTCGCCCGCTTTGTCGCGCCGAGTAGTCGTCACGGCCGAGTCTTTGGTGATCGCGGCCGAGAAGCGGCTCCTTGATCGCGTCGTGGCGATGGCTGGGAAGCAGCCGGAGATGTCGCCCGACCCCAAGGAGTCGGAGGCGGAAGGATCATTTAAGCCGGCTAAAGAAACCAAGAAGATACCTTTGGACCCGGAGCACCCAGAGAGGTACGCTGTCATGGGCACTGGCCTCGATAGCAAATAGGAAGGCGAGCTCGTCGATTTCCTCCGTGAGAATCGGGACATCTTCGCGTGGTCCCCCAAGGACATGCCAGGTGTACCGACGGAATTCGCCGAGCACAAGTTACATGTCCGGCCAGATGTGAAGCCCTTCAGGCAGCCCTTGTGCCGCCTGTCAGAAGAGAAAAGAAGAGTAGTGGGAGAAGAGATAGCCCAGCTCCTGGCAGCCGGCTTCATCATGGAGGTGTTTTTTTCGGAATGGTTGGCCAACCCCGTACTAGTGCTGAAGAAAAACAAGCAGTGGCGGATGTGCATCGACTACACCAGCCTCAACAAAGCTCGCCCGAAGGATCCGTTTGCTCGCCAAGGATCGATCAGTGATAGACTCCACGGCGGATGCGAGCTGTTGAGCTTCTTGGATGCATACTCGGATATCACCAGATCAAGCTGAATCCGGCGGACAGATCAAGACCGCATTCATCACGCCGTTTGGAGCCTTCTGCTACCTGACGATGACGTTCGGCTTGAGGAATGCCGGCGCCACCTTTCAGCGTTGCATGCAGAAATGCCTCCTCAAGCAGCTCGGCAGGAATGCCCATGTTTATGTGGACGATGTGGTGGTGAAGACGAAGAAGCGGACGCTGCTAGAGGATCTTAAAGAGACCTTTGAGAATCTGCACGATTCCGCATCAAGCTCAACCTGCAGAAATGCGTGTTTGGAGTCCCAGCCGCCAGCTCCTTGGTTTTCTCGGTTCCTAACGCGCATAGAGTGCAACCTGTGAAGATCAAGGCCATTGAGAGGATGGAGGTACCCAGCCGATCGTTGATGCGTAAGTTCACCGCTGCTTGGCTTTATAGCCGATTCATCATCGGGTTGGCGAGAAAGCTCGCCATTGTATCAACCGATGAAGAAGACCACTTTTTTCGAGTGGAACCACAAGGCAGATGAGGCATTTCTCCAATCAAGAAAATGATGGCGACTCCGTGTTGGCGGCTCGACTCCAAAGAGCCCATGCTCTTCTACATCGCCGCCACCACCGGTAGTCAACACGAGCTATTGTAGTCGAGCGCAAGGAGGAAGGCAGGCGCCCCGGTCGAGACCAAGATATTACCCGAGCGGCATCACGACCTCCGCAGAACTACCCTCACTACCGAGAGATGTGCTACGGCGGCACTTTGCCGCCAAGAAGCTGAAGCCCTACTTTCAAGAGCATCCTATCACCGTGGTCTGCACCGCCCCACTCGCCGAGATCATCGGAAGTCGAGATGCTTCGGCCGAGTGGCCAAGTGGGCTATCGATCCGCTCCTACACCATCTACTACCAACCGCGCAGACCGCCATCAAGTCGCAGCGCTTAGCCGACATCCTCGCCGACCGGGCCGAGACTCAATACTTGCCGCCGCTACCGACTCTACTCATTGGCGATCGCGACTTCGACGGCTCCAAGATGCGCCCGGCCTCGGGCCGCGTCGCCCTCACCTCCCCAAGGGCGACAAGCTCAACACGTGCTGCAAATCCACTTTGCCGCTTCCAACAACGCCGCCAATATGAAGCGCTGCGTCCACGGTTCTCCGGCTTGCCAAGGAACTCGGCATTCGCCGGATCCTATGCTATGGCGACTCGACTTAGTGGTTCAAAGAATATCCGGCGATCGACGCCAAGGACGCAAACATGGCAAGTTACCGCTTCTTGCAGCAGTCACGGATATTTTGAAGGATGCGAATTCCTCCACGCCCCAAGGAACGACAACGATCAAGTAGATGCATTGGCGCGAGTCGGCTCCACTCGCCAGCGATACCTTCTGGCGTCGCCGCTTCAGCCTCCTCCAATTGCCTATCAAGCCTTCACCAGAGTCCGACTCAATTTTCGTGCGGCTCCCCGAAAGAGTTGGATCCGACTCAAGACCCCAAAGCGACCTCAAGAAAGCCATTGGTCGGCCCAGGACTGCGCCACCGGCTGGGGACAGCGCCTGATCGGCCGGGGACTGCGCCCGACGGCCGAGGGACTGCACCACCGCCAAGAGATCCCTCAATTCAGCAAGCGGCGAGAATCCAACCCGCCACCTCCCAGCCCAGCCACCTTGTCCAAGTCGCCGTGGTGGCAATCAAGAGATAGCAAGACCTTCATGGGCGCAGCCCATCCTCAAGTTCCTAGTCAACAAGGAGTTGCCTCGCAGATGAGACTGCTCGGCAAGTACAACGCCGAGTGGCAGCCTACACCATAGTCAATGGAGAGTTAGTCGACGCAGCGCCACCGGTGTCCACCAGCCACCGCATAGAATCGTAACAAGGCCAGCGATCCTCAAAGACATCCATCGGGAGAGTGCGGTCACCACGCTGCCTCGAGGGCGCCAGGCCAAAGCCTTCGAACGCACGTTTCTTTTGGCCGACTGCCTGGAAGAAGCTAAAGAACTAGTCAAGAAGTGCAAGGATGCCTGTGTGTTCCGCCCAAGCCCCTTCAGCAAGCTTCAGACTAAAGACAATCCCAATCGCTGCTGCCCTTCGCAGTTTGGGGCCGGACATGGTGGGATTTTTCAAGACGGCCCGAGGTGGCTCGACTCATTTGCTCGCCGCAGCGGGACAAGTTCACCAAGTGGGTAGAAGCAAAGCCCATCAAGAAATTAAACGGGCCCACAGCAGTGACCTTCATTGCCGACATCACAAAGGCGGTATGGCATACCGCGACAAAGATCATCACGCATAACGGCACCAACTTCGCCTAAAGGCGCCTTGGCTCGCTTTCGCGCGACGCAGGCATCTCATCGACTTAGCGCCCGCTGCCCATCCACAAACCAAACGCCGTGGAACGAGCCAACGGCCTCATCTTGTCCCGCATCAAGCCTCGATTGGTCGAACCACTTGAGCGCCGGCCGCTGTTGGGTAGAGGAGCTGCCGCCGCCCTCGAGTCTGCGCACTACACCGAACAGATCCACCGCTTCACGCCGTTTTTCCTCGCTTCACGGTGCCGGTTGTTATCCCGACGGATATACAATTCGACTCTCCGCGAGTCTCCATGTACACAAGAGGAGGTGAAGAAGCACGCCAAGACGGGCGCGACTGCGGAAGAGGGCCGCTGTTGAACTCGCCGGGTCAAAGATCTACCAAACAGAGTCTGCGCGATACTACAACCGCAAGGTCAAGCCAAGATCATTCCAAGAGGGCGATTTGTGCTCCGCTGATTCAGAGAACAGCCGCCAAAGACAAGTTGTCGGCGCTTTGGGAGGGCCCCTTCATCATCGCAAGGTGCTAGGGAACGATGCCTACTACTTGATCGACGCCGTAAGCCTCGAAAGCACGCAATAGAGACGACTCGCAAGGAAACAGAGCGCCTAGGAACGCAAATCTTCTTCAAGATTTTACAGCTTGATGCAAGATGTATCATGCTACCTCCTTTTGTATTAAGTATTAAGACCTTAGGCCTTCGAGACGAGCTCGGGACCGCCTTTTGATTACTCAGTATGATATGGATCCCGCTCAAATGCGCTTCCTTTTTATCATACCGTTCGCACCGGTCGACTAGTCGGCCGGGACTCGCCGCTTTGTGCTATGAAATGCTCCCCGAGGTCGACAAGTAATGTGCCGCCAAAGCCGCCTCCTCTACAGAAGCCGCAGTCAGAGAGCGATCGGGTAAAGCGCACACATGAAAAACGGCTAAGGACTTAAGAGTTACGCATAGCTCCCCCTACTGAGCCGACTCACGAGCAGTCGGCTCATAGTCTCAACCTTTATCAAAGACGGCCGACTTTCGAGAGTCGGCCTGTCGACCTCCAGCCAAACCTGCTACGGCGTTCTAAATGGTTATACTTGCCTCCTAAAGTAGCCGAAGCTTGACCCGCGGCAATCCGAGAGCTGCCCAGTTGGCAAGGCGGCAACTAAAGGAAGGCGGCAAAGGAAAAAAGTCTAAAGAGCCAAGGCAAGGGAAGGCGGAAAATTGATAAATATTTACATAAAGGCCCTTGGCCGAATACACCCCGCGGGTGGAAGTGTTTGAAACTAACAAGTTTTTCAAAGTACAAAGAGACAGATAAAGCTGATGCACTCTAGGGGGCGGCCTCTGGAGCCGGAGGGCCGGAGGCGGGCGGCGCTCGACGCCGGGCGCAGCTCGGCTGGCGGTCTCGCTTGGTCGCTTTCAAAGAGCCGGACGCTGGTCCTTTCGAGGCTCGCGGTCGGAGGCGCGATCAGCCGAGGCTGGCCGCCGCCTCGTGTTCCGCCTCTTCCTTGCCTCCGCCCGACTCGCCTCCCTTCGGTGCTGGAGCCGAGTACTCCGCCGAGTCCTCCTCAGACTGGTGCATCCCAACCACTCGGCGGGACCTCCTCGCCGCCGGCAGTCCGCCGCACAAAGACACTGTGTCCGTGGTACTCGGCGATGGCAGCCAAGGCTGACAAGGGCGCCTTCCACGGCCCCCACCCGGCTGGGCCTCGACCGAACGCTGCCAGCGGTCCAGTGTCCAGCCAGGGTACCACCCCTTGATTTAACTCCAGGCCCGGTGTGCTCCGCACGGGCCGAGGAGCCCTCAAAGCTTCGGCGACCAACGGCGACCTCCAGCCGGCCGGCCGTCCCGATGGCGGTCGAGCCGAACCTCCGCCATGTAGGCGGCAACGATTTGGGCGCCAACGCTGAAGACGACGATCAAGTGGTGAGCAGGGCGGCGAGCCCCGATGCTCAAGATCTGCTCACAACGGTTCGGGAGCGCGGCGGCGATCACTTCGCCTCGCGCCCTCCTCCTCCCGATCCGCCGATGGTGGAGGGACGGCGGCCATGAGTGGCCGGGAAGAAGTCTGCCAAAGACAAGAAAAAAAACAGTCAAAAACCAAGAAGAGCTTCGACACGAAGTCGAGGGACCAAAGACGAGAAGCCAGGAGTTACCATCGACGATGTCCTCGAGCACGTGATAGCCGGAGGTCAAGACGCCACGGTCGGTCCAGCGGCTCGCCCATCGCGAACTCGCTAGGAGGGCCTCCTCCGCCTTGGCGCCCTCCCCGCGCTTCGGCAGATCCTTCGCTGCCAGCTGCTTCACAAGCCAGGTCGCGCTCAACAAGGTTGTCGACTCCTCCTCCTTAGCGACGGGCGGTATTGGCCTCGGCCCAGCTGCCCTTGAAGGGCGGCATTGGCGTCTGAAGTTCAAAGAAAGACAAAGCATCGCCGGCAAGGAAGGTCGCCAGGAGATCCGCCCGACCGCCAGCAGCCGCCCGAATCTGGGATTACAGCCTGGCGCGCCAGCGCGTTTCTGCGGAGAAGAAGGAAGGAAAGTCACGAGAGATCCGGTCGATCGCTCAGCTAGTGCCTGAATCTCGAAGTACAGCCTGCAGTGCGCCAAAGGTTCCCCCCAAGAAGGAAGAATCACTCACTCGACTCTCCGCCAGATCGGGCGGTCCGCTTCTCAGCTCTTCAACGCTGCGGTTGAAGGCAGAGCGGAGGTTGTGGTACTCCGCAAGGCCGCAAAGCAAAGTCAGCCTTCGAGCTTGCTAGAAGGAGTTCGAGCCGCCGCCAGCAGCCGACTCGAACTCGGGATTACACCCAGCAGGCGCTGGTGCGCCCCCACAGAAAAAGACAAGAGAACGAAAAAGGAAAAACGAAGCATACCCGGACGGAGGTCCGCAGGGCCAGATGCGTCTTGGTGTAGAGCTAGAGGGCTTCGCCTTCTTTGCGCAACTTGAACTGAACGTCCAGAAGCGCCTGGTTCAGCGGGCCGGTGCCGCCTTCGCGCACCCAGCCGGTGGGCACGACACTGGAGGCTTCAGCATCCAGGTTCGCCATGCCGGCGACGTCAGTCTCCCGAGCTCGCGGCGCGGAGCTCGTCCTCTCGACCCGGCGACGTGTCGGCACGGCGACCTGGAGAAGCAACTGCGCATCGGCGTCGTCCGTAGTCGGCGGATCTCGTGGTCCACCGCTGCTTGCCGTGCGGCTCAAGACGGAGGCGGCGGAGGTGGCGGAGGCGGCGCGGGTGTCCGGAGCCCGAGGCGCCGCCACCATCCTCCGCAAGAGGGTTTGCGGTGCCGACCTCCCCAGCCTGCCCGTGAACTCGGGGCGGCGGCGCCGACGACGAGGAGGAACGAGCACGCTGCTTCGGCGACGAACGGCCTCAAGATCCTGTTCGCGCGCCGCCACACAGCGCCACGGCCTCATCCAGATGCCGCTGGGCGTTGGCGGCCGCCGGCATGCGCCTCTCCAGCGCCGCCTCCTCCTCCGCTTCTCCCGCTGTTCCATTCCGCCGCCTCCGGAGGTCGGCGGCGGGATCGACTCCTTGCCGCCACAGACAGGACGTCGCCTCGACCCCATGACAGAGGGCACGGCGGCTCTCTCAAGGGAGAGGGGGCGCTGGAGAAGAAGGAGGGAAAGTCGAAAGATTCTGCCAAGTCGAAACGAAACAAAGGGCAAGGGACTCATGAAGAAACAAGTGGCGGCTTCTTCACTTCCTTCCGAAGCGGTTGGCTTCGCCTCCCTCCTCCCGCAGCTGGCGCCCCCGGCTTCTTGACTGCCGCCAGCGCACTCGCCCAGCGGGCGCTTTTTGCGCCGGCTTGGTTGAGGGGCTCTCGGTTGGCGGCGCGATGACTTCGCCGATGTCATCTCGACCAGCCGGCGGAAGGTCGCCGACGGTCTCGAGGCCGCCTTCTTCTTCTCCTTGCCTTCGGCGTCGGCCTCAGCGCCGCGCCCTAAGTCGGGTCGCCGACGCCGCTAACCTCGCGGTCAGGGACGACTCACGCTGCTCTTTAGGCGCCGCTGGGCGCCGTGAGAGGGTTCTGCTCGAATACCAACAAGATCAGAGCTCGAAGTAGGATACAAGCGAGATTGAAGTACGGACGAAAACAACTTACCACTGGCGGAGGGTTGTCGCGCGAGTACGGCTCCTTGCCGAACTGCCACTCGTCGGTGCACTTGCAGTGGGCGATGAGGTTCACCATGTTCGCCACTTCTCCACGTGGCATGTCTTTGGTGCACAGCCGGCTTGGATCGTGCCGGCCGCTCATCTGACAGATGAGGTAGGGCCGGCCTTGGAACGGAAGTACCCGGCGCGCCACGAACGCGGCCAGGAGATCGGAGGCGATGAGCCCCTCCGACTGCGTCATGACTCGGAGGCGAGCCACGGCGCCGACTCCGGAGGGCGAAAGCGACTTCGACCGATGGGACCAGCTAGGCGGCCGGCCAGTCAGCGGCTCGGGGTCGAAGGGCGGCAAGTTGACCCAGTCGTTGTCGGTCGCGACGTTCTTCACGTAGAAATATGTCTTCTGCCACATCTTCACCGACTTCACCAGCGGGATGGGCGGAAAGGGGTTGTCGGCCGTCGTGCGCCGTGACGCGATGAACGCGCCGCATCAAGGCCAGGCGTGCCGCAGCCTGAAAGCCGAAGCCAAGAGAAGAACTCCCCCCACAGCTCGAGGGTGGGGAGAACGCCGATGTAGCCCTCGCACAGGGTGGCGAAGGCGGAGAGAAGCACCACCGCGCTGGGGGTGAGGCAGCGGCTGCAAGTTGTACAGCTCGAGGAACGAAGCGGAGGAACCCGCCGCCGGGAGCCCCATCCAGCGCATGAGGTGCGAAGGAAGATGACCCGCTTCGCCCGCCGCGCGCGACCGGATTTCTCCCGCCGGGCGAGGGCGGGCCTGCACCAAACCGTGCTCGGGAGGCGGCGGGTCCGGGCGAAGGAACTCGATGTCCTCCGCATTCACGCCCGAGCCATCCCACTCGCCGGAGCGCGAGGCGGAGGCGCGGCGGAGGAAGAACTCATCGCCGGCAAGGAAGAAGAAAGGCAAGAGGGCAGGGGTGGAGGCGCGGCTGCCGCCGCCGCCTCACTTATTTATAGCCCGTGGGCTGAGAAGCCGAGGGGGCGACGTGGGGATTAACTGCGCCCACGACCCCACGACGCCCCACGATTAAACCCCCACGAAGTTACTGCCCGCAGTAACCGCGTGGGGATGCCAACCGCCCTCGGCCGCAGCGGATCCGCTCGGGAGCCGAGGCGCGGTAATGGCGGGCCCCACCTGGCGGCCCGTCCCGTCACGCGCGTGGGCAGGCAGGCTATCGCCCCCACGTGGCGTCACGCGACAGGACCATCTCGTAGATGGCAGGGAAGCGTAGCCGATACGCCGCAGGTTTCCCGCCACGACTTGCGAGCGGCGGCCCCTCATGGGCCAGGCCGACTCCAGCGAGGCGGCCCGAAGACGCGGCAGCCGAATCTCAGAGTCGGCACCACGAGTCTAAAATCGCCGGCCCCACCAGCGGCGCCATCACCGGCCGGCCACTGGGACTATCGTCGGAGTAATGGGCCATGGGTAGGCTGACCCAGGACCCAAGATCTTTCAAGACATCGGGCGCTCGCGCCCTCAGCCAAGTCCCAAATGGGCGACTTCGAGAAGGCCGAGTCCCAGCTGGCGACCTTCGGGAAGGCCGAGTCCCAGCGGGCGACCTTCCAGAAGGCCGAGTCCCAGCTAGCGACCTTCGAAGAAGCAGTCCTCAGACGCGACTCTGGAACAAGCCGACTCCGGGCTTGCGACCTCTCAAGGGGCCGACTGTGAGAGTCGGCCCGCGACCTTTCACGAAGACCGATGCGGGGTACAGCCCCATCGTGGCTGTCCCCTCGGACCCACGGGGAGAAGGCATGGCTACTGATGAGCAGCGTCACCAGAGATCTCCGTGAGGCGCGGCACGCTGCCATGCCTCCTTGACTCAGCCACAAAGGCACAAGGCACTTTGTGCCCACGACGGCGGCGCCAGACGTCTGGCCCGGAGATCGCCGGCCCCCGCCGCTGAGATAGAAGAAGACGGCCGAGAGTCCAAGATGGCCCTCACGGAGTCGGCCTCCCGCAGTTGGCCGCCTCTCCAGGGCCCCACAAGCCATAAACCAGATTGACGGGGTGGCGACAGTGATCACCGACAGCGGCGGCACTGTTCCACGACCCCATGACCGAGCTCGCGTCATCGAGAGCGCCACAAGAGTTCTGCCTGTCGCGGGCAGGAGGACGGCTGCAGAGAGATCGACGATGGGGCCACGCCTAGTCGGATTACCATTGTACCCCCGGGGGGTAGGCCTATATAAACCCCCCAGGGCACCCATGCAAAGGGTTCGACGCTGGATAGGTTTAGACATATAGCAAGAGGGAAGAGCTAGCCTTGCTCCTTCCTTGCCTCCACACAGCTCGAGGAGCACCATTGTACTATCACCCCATAGTGATCATGCGGAGACCCCGCAGAGCAGCAGTAGGGGTGTTTTCTCCTCGGAGAGCCCCGAAGCTGGGTAAGATTCGCCGGCGTGCATGTCTTCGCCTTATCCCGTTTCCAGGCACCGGCGACGTTCTACTCGCCCCCACCATGATAAGCCACCCGTTGGCATATGTCGCACCCAACCCCCGACAAGAGGTGTGTGGGTACCATTTTGCAAAACTGCCATAGTTTCTTTCCTATCCGTCAGATATAAATCGGACGGCCTATATTGCAGGATGGCAGGCACACCATCATCACCAACTCTGTTTTTTATAAGAGTGTCTTTTATGTATTTTATAATAGTGTAGATGTAGAGTAGATACAAGTCGATAGGTGGGCACGATGTTAGTGAGATAATGTGATGCAACACTACAGGTGCCACGTGGAGCATTCAACTGGTCAACTAGTCATGTCATGAGCAAATACGAAGTTGTACGGTGAGCCCGTGATTGTATAATAACCACTAAACATAAATGGTGACCGTAATGAGTCGATTATGAAGTCCAATGTTTGTATTGTGCTTTCACTTCAAATACAATGATCGTCATTGCATATATCGCGAGAGAAAGATGAAACACGCATGAATTTTCTAGGGGCTTACTTTTAGAGGACCTGGAGATAGTTTTGTGTGCATACGTGAAAGGGGCGTATAGAGGGGGGGGGTATGCGATGGAGAGAGAGATGCTCTTCATTTCTCTTTATTATGACTAACTTTGTATATAGTATAAAAATATACAAATTCATAGTGCAGAATAAATATCATTGTGGGCACAATGCAATGCAAATTAGCGTTCGTACTCCTCCATATAACTTTGTAATGTTGTATATATGTAGAAACTCTAAAATATTTTTTTGGCCACACTTTATTCAAAAGGAATGTTGTATGTGAAATAAACGTGAAGAGAGGGCTTTTTAGATCAATGGGGTACGTGATGTAACATGTGTGAATGTGTAGTTGATGCATTTGGCGGGGCCTAGAGAGGTATGTGTGTGTATTACGTATTCGAGAGAGGCATGGATAGAGGGGCCGACCGGGGGGGTGGGGGTGGGGGGTGGGAGAGATAGCACAAGAAATAAGGGTGGTCGAGAGAGAGAGATGAATATGACAACACGACAAGAGATTCCATTCCCTTGAGTGTGTATATGCAAGGGGGAGGGAATAGAGGCACCAGGAGAAATTTTCTGTGTGTGTGTGTGGTGTTTGTGTTGGTATGTGTGGGTGTGAGAAGATAATGAGACATGGGGGCAGAGGGTGTGTCACCGCGTGAGGTCCGGTGGCTCGAGGTGAGGCCCTTTATTCGTTTCCATCCCGCGCCGCATTGGTCGGCCCATGACACATTTAGGAAGACCCATGGATGACTAGTCGTACAAGACAAAGATAGCAGAATTGTGAAGGACTCTGTGTCCACTGACAAAGCCGGCTAGGATTTGTAACCCTAGGTTCTCGGACTAAGGTAACCCCTTTACCTCTGATATTACTATTCATCCAACCTAACTTTAAGGGGCATCCTACAGAATGCTTTGCTAGAATCATACTCGTCGATTAGGAAGGGAGGTGTGAGATAATGCGTGAGAGACAAGCGTAAAGATAATGTGCGTACATGAGACACGTAGGCAGGTCCATGTATATAGAAAGGGTCGATGAGGATTGTGCGTGCGTATGTTTGCGAGAGGAAGAGTGCTTGTGATAAAGGTTAGTGAAAACAGTTATAAATGGTTACGAGAGGGAGGGGGGTTATATCTAGAGAATGTGTGCGAGAAAGACACCTCAGGAGAGAGTGTGTGAGCATGTGTGAGAGACCACCAATGGAGAGTGAAACTACGCGTAAAAGACTGCTCTACACATTGATTAAAGATATAAATTGTATCCAAATATTAGGATGGGATCATGATATTTGCAATTCCCGTAAGGAGCGGTCATTGATCCATCAGACATCTAGATTCTATCGAATTTGAGCATGCCTATGTTATTATTCGACACAATTGATCCACATAGTTAGTATTTGGAACTCCAGACAATGCATCGCTTTAGCAATTGAATATAAATGTGAGTATAGTTCATGTTGTGTGTGTAAAGCACATTATACATACCAAAGTTACACAATGGACATTTATAAATAGCTACCTATGAACTAGTATACATTTGAATTCAATCTAAGGTGGTTTAAAAAAATCGAATTCAACATGAAGTCCATTCAATTATTTGAATTTGATATCATGGCATTTGTAAACCATACCTAAACTATGGGGGTACCAATCTTTGCTCTGATTTTGTACATAATAGCAGATTCAAATTTAGCTCCTCCAATCCAAAAAATCGTAGTTATAGGATTTTCAAGTGTCAAAATTTCAAAAGGAAGCGGATAATTTAATGAGGTTCTCAAACATACAAGGTCAAATATAATGTTGTCTATTTAGGTCAATCCTCATAGTTCAAGAGTACTCTAAACATGAATGCTTGTGTTTCAAAATTTCGAACGAAGCGCCAAAAGAGCCTCTACTCACCTGAAACCGCGTGAGACCAATGTTTGGTAATACAATGAAATTACTTTTCTAATAACTCTGACCTGTGAAACCTACCGGCCCGACGTCCAAAGGTCTAAACCGGGGTAGGTTTGTAGCTTCATCTAGACGCCACGCAACCGCCTCCGAAAAACATTCATACACAATGGCCGCTTAAGCACACATCTTGCTGTCAAATCGCTCCGCCCACTATTTGGGACACACTGGATTACCATCCTACCCCGACCAACCGAGGTCCGAATTTAAGAGGGGGGAAAGTTTGTACTTTCCCCAAATTTCAAACAAGCGCGTCCCATCTTTTGTTCAAAAAAGCCAAAAACAAGCACGTCCCAGACCGAAACATGGTCCCCCCCCCCACCGTCCGATTCCCCATTCGTACTCCATGGGCACCAAAACTACCTCCCACCAGCCGAGAAACCCGGCGTCCTCCGCCCGCCACCCCATCCCACCCATCAACCGCCGCCCTCCTCCATCACGCCGGAGTCAATACCTCGACGTCGTCGTCCACCGCAACCTCAACCGTAACGCCCTCCACGGCTAGTAGTTTAAGCCGAGGCCTAGCCGTCCGTAGCTGAGCCAGTTCAACCACGCCGTCCTGCGCCTCACCGCTGCCGCTCCAACTTCGCCACCCTCCACTGCACCAGAGCTGTTCCTGCTACGCCGTCCTTCGCCGCCTCGGATCTGCTTCCCCTCCGCCGACATACAGCCATGGCAACACAGTCAACAATTTGGCCATGGGTTCGTCCAAGCCTGCACCCTCCAGAACATCGGTTTCCCCGGTAAAAACAAGAAGATCGGCGCGACATGTGGAGGTGACCACACCGGCAACCGAAGAAGGTAGTCCTCTTCCCTTATTCGTGCAAATCTTACGTCTCTGCTTGCACGGTATTCATCCCACAGAAGACACTAGTTGACCGCTTCTTCTTGATACTAGATGTTCCTAGTAACTCGCGATGCACAAGGTTTCTCCTCATATACTATTTCACCTTAGCTAGAGGTCCATCGCCCCTCTGAATTTTAGTTTCTGGCCAGTTGATTCCCAATTAACAGAAGCATTCCCGGCGTAACAGGCACTAGTACGACTATTACGCCGGGGAAGCAGCGCCTTGGTGTTTATCTTAGGGGAGTCTGCGGCCTAGAGCTACTGGCGCCCGATCTGGAGGTCGGCTGGGATTAAAGGTATGGATTGGGGGCGCTGCCAAGCATGGCGGTGGTGTGAGGTCGATGGGAGGGCAGGGCGACGGAGGCACGTGTCTGGGCCGGTGGTCGCTGGCGGTTCGTGAAAGATCATCAATAGTGACTGGCGGGAGGTAGACGAAGGCCATCTGCCCGTTCCTTATAGATCGGACTGTTCATTAAAAAAATTGACTGACCTATTTATTTTCAGTCGACTGTTATCTTAGATATGACCACATGTGGTGGTGTGCTGGAGGAGTACCTACATTTACTGTGCTCATATATTACAAAATCATACGGAGTAGAATCTAGTTTTGTTTGCGATGCAATGTTGTAGAGCTATCATATGTCTCCTGTCATTTATTTTTAAGCCACCTGCTATCTGCTACATTTACAGTGCAGTAGTTCTGCACACACTTCACCCATACTCTCACTATTGTGTTTTTATGCAATGGTATTTCAGACTCTCCTGCCGAAAGAGAAGCAGCAAAGAAAAGAGAGAAGTCACTCCAGCTTGGTATACGGGTAGGCAAGACACGTTACAATGCTATAAAGGGTGCAGTGTCAGCAGATGGAGACAGTAAACATATCTCTGTAGTTGATGACCTCGCTCGCAATGAACCACTATCCCAGGTGCTTGCTTTAACTTCGCGGTGTCATATGTGGTTGCATGTTGGTGTCTAGCTTGTATTCGAAAGGTCGAAGTTGGTCTTTATTAAGATAAGGAAAGATATGTTTTACATGAACCACCATCCCGGGAGCACCAGAAGACAAATAGCTTGTCGAGGCACCGGCGAGCCGATGACAAGCCCAAAGAAAGACAAGCAGCACCTGGAAGCCAACTAAAAAGCCGCGATGGTGGCGAAGCAGCCCGCCTCCCACCAGGCTCTCAGGTCCTAGAAGATCATGTTCACCTCTCCAGCCGGATGTCTAGCTTGTATTGCTTCCAATTTGGTTAAATTGCATCTGCTTAGCTTACACATTATACCTTTGAATATGACATGCCTTTCTGTTTTTGGTACATACTAGTACATCTTTGTATCAACCATGTTCTTACATCAAACTAATGTTCTTGTGTATCCCTCATCAATCACTTATGACGAGGCAGGCAGGAAAGGGGACTACTCCTCATTTAAAGAATGCAGCGTCAGCCTCCCGGCATGATTCTCAAGAAACAGAAATGCTAGATGAAGATAGTGAATGTAGCTCTGTAGTTGATTACAGCATTTCCCCTACACTAGCATTGCAGGTGCTTGCTCTAACTTGGCAGCGTGATATGTGGTTGCATGTTGCATATGGTGTCTAGATTGTAATTCTTCCAATCTGGTTAAACTGCATGTGCTAGTCTGCTTAGCTTATACTCCTGTAAATGTGACATTATACCTGTTAATGTGACATGCCTTCCTGTATTTAGTACATAGTACATCTGTCTATTAAGCATGTCCTTACATAAAACTATTGTTTTTTTGTATCCCGCATCAATCAATATGACGAGACACCTTTAGTATATGAAGTGCGATATTAGTTGCATCTTTCATATGATTTATAGCATGCGCTGCTTCTAATTTGTTGAAATTCCATTTATGATGGGACGCTTTTAACTTGGCAGTCATATTGGTTGCATCTTTCATGTGGTGTTTAGCTTGCATTGCTTCTTATTTGCTGGAATGGTTTCTGCTTAGTTTACACAAACAGTTGTGAACATACCATGTCGTCCTGTTTTTCATACATATTCCATCCTGGTATTATGTGTTTGCCTTACATCAAAGTAGTGATTGTCAGTATCATGCATGAATGAGTTCTGAAGAGAGAATTTTATTGCTTTTTCTTGTCGGTTTTACTTGACAATTCAAAATCAATAAAGCGGAAGGAAGTTAGCAAGGCAGCGGATAAAGGTGCTCCTTCCAAATGGAGGGCCTCTACAATTTCTACTCCTCCACACCCCCAAGATGATTTCCAAGACAACACATGCATAGACACTCAACAAAGCTGTGTTTATGATGAGCACGTCTCCCTAGTGCAGCATCACTGGTGCTCCCTCTAACTTGGCACTGTTATATGTGGTTGCATGTTATGTGTGGTGTCTAGCTTGTATTGCTTCTAATTTTTTTGAATTCCATCTGCTTACTTTACACATTATACTTGAATAAGACACGTGTTCCTGTTTCTAGAACATACAATATCTGTCTATCACACCATGTTCTTACATCAAATTACTACTGTTGTGTAACCTGCAACAATCACTTATCATAAGACAAGTTTGACTTCGAAGTGTGATATATGTTACATCTCACATACTTTTCTAGCTTGTACTACTAATTTGTTGAAATGGCACTTATGACGAGACAATTTTAACTTGGTAGAGTGATATTATTTGCATCTTTCATATGGTGTCTAGCTTTCATTGCTTCTAATTTGTTGAAATGCCTTCTCCTTAGTTTACACATCATAAGTTGTGAATATGCAATGTTGTGAATATGCAATGGCACTAATGACGAGAGACCTCTAACATGGTAGTGTGATGTAGTTTGCATCTTGCATATGATTTATTTCTTGTACTGCTTCACATTTGTTTAAACGCCATTTATGCTGAGACACTGTTAACTTGGGAGAGCGATATTTGTAGCATCTTTCATATGGTGTCTACCTTCCATTGCATTGCTTCTAATTTGGTGAAATGTCTTCTTCTTAGTTTACACATCATAGTTCTGGTTATCTCTTCCGTCCTGTTTTTCATACATATTACATCCTCCTATCATGTGGTTGTCTAACATCAAAGTTTTATTCGTCTGCATCACGCATCAATTTGTTCTGAAGAACTAAATTTTATTCGGTTTTCTTGTCGGCTTGACTTAACATGGCACAGAGAAAGAAGAAGAAACAGAGAATGGCAGGCAATGAGAAGCGGATGAATCCTGCAGATTCTGCTGGTACTGATGGTGCAATAGAAGGTGAAAGTCCAGCGGAAAATTCTACAAACACGGCATCCCATGCTACACGAACTGCAAAAAAAGCCAAACAGAAACAAATAGATGCCACCAAACAAGCAGAGACAACCCTAATTCTTGCAACACCTACCACAGTACTACCAGCTGCACGACATACTCGTGCGTCAACTGAGCTAGCAGCACGTTCCCAAGCTCCCTTGCCACCTGACACTACTTCCCAAGCACTCGACACAAGACGAGTTGGCAATATCGATGAACCTTGTGAGCTTCAACAGCAAGAAGGTAGTTCTGGAGTCAAGTTACGCTTGCATGCTTCTTTATATGTAGTCTCACAGTTTGATGTACACTAACACTTCCTATGTTTGTTGTTGGACTAGCACCTAGGTGCAAGAGGAAACAAACATCAGGGATAATGCTCGATAGGTTAACTAAATCTAGAGGAGGAAGAATGGAGATCCGTTTTGAGGTAGGTTTAAAAAGGCCACGTGATGCTACAAAGTCAGCCAAATTAGTATCAGAGGCAACGGTTGCCGTTAGGTGTCATGTACGTATCCTCCCAACAAGGATTCAGTACAGGAATGACAAAGACGAAACCCAGTTCAACACCTTCCTCGACCATTTATCTGTAAGTATGGTTATGTACGGAAACTAGTAATATCGTCTTGCTCTGTCCCATACTTTCTAGGTTGCTGATAATGAGACTCCCATAATTTTCAACAGATGAGGATCAAGTTGGATAGCCAAGATGATGCAACTAGACAAGCTTGCACCCATGTTTTCAAGTCTGCTCTGCGATAGTATCGGTATAACTTGAGGAGAACTCACTTTGAAGGCAAGGCTAACAGTGAACTTTCCCAAACATCTCCAGTGGAAAATATATCGGATGAAGACTGGAGGGGCCTTGTTAAACACTGGTCTGATCCGAAGTATTAGGTACATTATATATATGTGATCAGATCACATGTTGAAGTCATATTGACGCATGTGCCACACAAATCTATCTTCTTGTAGGTGAACTGTTCAAAGAATAAGGCCAACCGTACGAAAGTGAAATTCCAACAGACGACAAGATCTCGTAGCTATATTGCACATTGCGAGGCTCTTGTAATTAGCTGCTGTTTCACTCTTTTCTCTGTACTATATTATCAGATGTACATTGACTTGTTCGTAATGCAGAGCAAAGCCCGCAAGGACCAAAAAGTACCTGAACCAAATGTTGTGGAAATCTTCAAGGACTATCACACCAGCAAGAAGAAGGGCATGACTACACTAGTCAAAGCCGCTATTGTAAGTCCTTAATCCTCATGCCTTTCAACTACTACTTACTCTGACTTGTTCCTTGAACTGCATGGTATGCAGCCAATGTCTATTACTCTTTTAAATTTTATACACAATTGTCTTAGTGTATCATTGCACCTTACAAGGTTTAAAAGGGAGGAGTGATGTTCCTTTGATCTTGACCCGTAATCTAGTTCCGTGCTGGACTTGCCCACACAACGTTACAATTGCCTGTTTGTCTGTTCTCAGTTGTTTTGTGATATGAATGATGTCATACTATGCTTACCGTATTATAAACTTCGTCTCTTTATCCTTAGCCCTCAATACAATGTGAAGAAATAGACAATACATTAGCGATGGTACATGGTCATATGTTTGGAACCTGGTTTTATTATGTACTTTGCAATAAAATACAACTAATATTTTACATGGGTTCACCAGAATAAGTTCTGTATATAGACCAAAGCTATTTTGTTTGGTTTTGCCGCCTGCTTAATATCTTCTGTTCTGGTACTACTAATGTAAAACCTCAACTTTTCAGCGAGCTATGGAAAAAATGGTGGAACCGCCACCTTTTGAAGGTGGCGAGGCAACTATAACCGCAATGTCAGCTCTTGCTGCAGTGGGTCAGTACCTGTCCACTAATAGTGCCAAAAGCACGTTCCTGCATAATACTGGGTTGGTTGTTAAGGCAATATCGTCCAAACTTCCTCATGATCAAGATATGCAAGCTCAAAGCAATGTTGTATCTGCGCTCCAGACACAAGTCCATTCCCTAACAGAGGCCCTTTGTGAAACAAGGAGAAACATTGCTCAATGTTGTCAAGATATGCATGGTTTTGAAACCAAACTATCAGACATTTGCTATGTTGTTCAGGAGCCTAGGGGAAATGAAGGCGAGGGTTATGGTATTCCATCGGACAATACAACATGAAAACATAACAGTTAGGTCAAATGAACCGAGCTTCTGAACTTCTGGTGGTGCATTTATCTGCTAGACTGTTAAGTTTTATGCCAACCTTCCTTTTGTTATATAGTTGTAATTTGTTTTGGTGCGATACAAAATTTATTCTTAACGTGCAGCCACCGGCCGAAGAAAACAGCAAGCCATTTTTGTATAGTGTAGGGTGTTCCCTATATTTGCACTGGTTGTGATCTTTGATGCCGAGTGAATGTAATCTGTGCAATCGCCTTAATAGCCTAGCGTTAGTTTGGGCCTTATTTATTTCCTAGTCTTCTTTTTCCCTGGTTTGCTAGTGGCTGCAACTACCCATGGGCCATATACGGACCGTAGGATCCATGGGTCTCCTACGGGTCATCGATAAATGGGCCTGTAATCGGTGGGCCTAGGGCCGTCGATAAATGGGCCTAGGGTCGTCGGATAAATGGGTCTACATGGGCCGTAATCGGGCGTAATTGGTATCAGCCCAGCATGGTAACAGGCCGTAGGACTGCAAAAGCTTAATTTTGTCACAGGCATAACGGGTCGTTAATGGGCCAGAATATAGGACGGGCTAGCCAGAAACGGGCCGACTCTTGCCATGGGCCGAATTTGGCCCATTAGGGTAACAGGCCAGTAATGGGCCGACTCTTGCCATGGGCCAAATTTGGCCCATTTGGGGAACATGCCAGTAACGGGCCGACTCTTGCCATGGGCCGAATTTGGCCCATTAGGGGAACAGGCCAGTAACGGGCCGGAAGTAATCGAGGGCCGAAAAGGAGCCCAAGAACGTATGGGCCGTCAATAGGCCGAAAGCTAACACGGGCTGGAAACGGCCCATGTAAATCACGGGCCGTTAACGGGTACAAAGAAAATTACTGTTCATTATGGGCTAGAGTCACCGTGGGCCTGTAAAGGGCCGAAAGATACGAAGGCCTCATATGGGCCGAAAGACGTCGTGGGCCATACATGGGCCGAAAGTGAAATGGGCTGGTGTTATATTCGACGAGCCACATGACGTTGTTGGGCCGATTTCCTTTAGTGCCTAACGGGCTGTAAAATGGGCTATTTGCGAAGAGACCGTTAACAGGCTTTTCATGGGCCAGCCCGTTAACTTTTTACCAAGTCAAATGGGCCGGCTTTGTAAGATAAATGGGCCAGTGGTGGGCCGTGGCACGTGTCGACATATCATAGGCGCCTATCTGACCCACTAACAAGCTGACACGTGTTTCGTCCGGCCAATAAGAATTTTACACGTGGAAATTTCCCATTGGTCGGGGCTATTAACGGGTTATCGGATCCAAAACCCGACCCGATAGCTTAATGGCATTCCGTTACAGTGGATGCCACATGTCGGTCAGCCTTGACGAAAGCACTTCTGTGACACGCAATTTATCGTCATGGAAGTGGACACTTCCGTGATGATAATTTTGGTAATGTCATGGAGCACTTCTACGACAGCACAGGTATGACTATCTTGATTCTGTTATAAATTTGTCATGGATGTACATGCATGACAAAAAACGCGACCTACTGTGACAAACACGTATCATCATGGAAGTGTAATTTTTTTGTAGTGTAAGGACCAACCTCTCCGGTTTACATAGACACCGGAGAGGGCTAGGGTTTACATGGAGTCGGTTACAAGGAAGGAAACACAATATCCGGATCGCCAAGCTTGTCTTCCACGCAAAGGAGAGTCCCATCCGGACATGGGCTAAAGTCTTGAGTCTTGTATCTCCACGCTTCAATAATCCGGATGATGTATACAGTCCGGCTGTCCGAATACCCCCTAATCCAGGACTCCCTCAGTCACCACGCCGCGGCTCGGGCCCTTGTAAGCAAGGCCTTCCGTACAAGTTTCTATTGGCCGACGGCCCGAGCAGACGCACAGGACCTTGTCCAACGTTGCGTCGGATGCCAGCTTTTCACCAACCAAAGCCATATGCCACCCACCGCTCTACAAACAATCCCATCACTTGGCCTTTTGCGGTCTGGGGGCTTGATATGGTCGGACCTCTTAAAGGAGGAAGCCATAAGAAAAAATATTTGTTGGTCATGGTGGATAAATTCACTAAGTGGATAGAGGCCAAACCAGTTAAAACAGCCGAAGCTGGACCTGTGATAGACTTCATATCTAGTGTTGTGCACCGTTATGGTGTCCCACACAACATCATCACCGATAATGGCTCCAATTTCACAGCCGATGACGTGAAGACCTGGTGTGTTAATCTGGGCATTAAACTCAATTATGCCTTCGTCTATGACCCGCAAACAAACGGTCAAGTCGAATGAGCCAATGGCCTTATTATGAGCGGCATTAAGCCTAGACTAGTGCAGTCTTTGAAAGAATCAGACAAGCACTGGGTTGAGGAGTTCGACTCCGTACTCTGGGACTGCGGACCATGCCCAATTGCACTACCGGATATACACCTTTCTTCGTGGTGTACAACGCAGAGGCTGTGTTACCCTGCGACATTACTCATGACTCACCTCGAGTGCGCATGTATGATGAGACAGAGGCTGAGCTTGATCGGCAGTATAGCTTAGATGCCCTGGAGGAGGAGCGCAACGTCGCAAAAGCCCATTCCACATTTTATCAACAAGAGGCCCGCAGATATCAAAGCAGAGAAGTGCGGGCCAAGAGTTATAATGTTGGCGAACTCATTCTACACTTGCCGGAGAAGAAAAGGATAACCTCAAGCCCAAGTGGGAGGGTCCCATCATCATTGACGAAGTTCTCACCTGAGGAGCGTACCGCCTGCGTGATGCATCAGACAATTTCCTAGAGCCGAACCCATGGAACGCGGCCAGACTCCAAAGATTCTATGCCTAGCACCGAACTCTTTGTTTGTCTCCTTCTCCCTTTCGTTTCCATTATTTTTTCCCTCTCTTTTTGTTTTTCCTTTTTTAGCCTTAAAGCTCTCATGCGGCTATACCGTGCACCTACGACATACACATCCTCAAATATGTATGTCCATTATACCTGGGGGCTTCTTTTGCAGAAGCTTATTCTTATTTTCCGAGCATCAAGCTCACCACATATGTGTCTTCTCCTCGTATGTACCTTTTCTTCGCCATTATATGCATCGATATGACTTAAGTTTTGGCCAAGCTGGGTTGCCTGGCTCCTGTGCTTATGCCCTACGTTCCCTTTAGTTCGGCTAGGGCATAAAGGGAGCACCTTTGTGATTGTTACTGCCGGGTCATCCGGATGTGTACCTCAGACTGGGTGAAGCCGAAAGCTAGCGCTCTTATGGGAATATTCGGTCGGCGGACTAAAGATGTTTTTCACTCATTACACTATGAACCCCCAGATGTTATGTATGCTGTGATTTTTCAATCTTAGTTCATGCATGCACGTTAACACATGCTTACCCAGGGAAAGGAACCCTTAACGACACTATTCTCTCTGGAAGATGTTTCTTACAATTGCAATGTAATATAACATAGCTAGCCGGATACTACTTGTCTGTTCAAGCAACTATGACCCCTATGCCTGGTTTGCACGCATACCCCGGTATATATTACCGAGCGGGTATATGGAAACACTCCGCACCTTCGGGTCTAGAGGTCAAAGCAAAAAGCTCCTCCATGACAATCGTTTTATAATCCGGCTAGGGAAAAATTTGTCAATTGAAGTACATAGTCACTGGACTCAAAAACTTCTTCCTCTATGCCATCTAACATGCTATCTAGCTTACAATCCTGTTGGGAATACTTGGCGACTATCTTTACCTGGTCATATACCAAACTAACTAGAATTTCTTTTCCATCTGACCCTTTAGGCCTGACCCGGGCCATATGATAGGGATCAAGCTTGGTGTACCGTGTTTTCACCATGGCCCAGGCCTCTCGCGCACCTTCCCGGCAGGCCGATATCTTCAACAATTGGAAACGCCGTCGCACTCCCTTGAATAGACGTACAAGCTCCTCCATACTTCCTGGAGGGGAGGCGGATGGCCATAAGTGTCACGCCCAATATGCGACCCTATCCTAAAGGAACTTGAAGGTCCCACCAAGGATAGACCGCCCGAATGTGCCAACAAATCCCGATAGGAGCTGCACATATCTCGTTCTCAAGGCACAGTGCATGAGTCAAGCTACAAGTAAAACCAGCTCTCAAGTTTCCCCGAGGTGGCCCCGCAGGTTGCTCGGTACGGACCAACACTAAGAGAAGCACTGGCCCGGGGGGGGGGGGTTAAAATAAAGATAAACCCTCGGGTTAATTACTCCCAAGGGAAACCAAAGTTGGGCCTTGCTGGCGGAGTTTTATTCAAAGCAAACTGTCAAGGGGTTCCCATACACCCGGCCGCATAAGGAATGCAAAATCAAGGAACATAACAGTGGTATGACGGAAACTAGGGCGGCAAGAGTGGAACAAAACACCAGGCATAAGGCCGAGCCTTCCACCCTTTACCAAGTATATAGATGCATTAAGTAAATAAAAGATTATGTGATATCCCAACATAATCCCATCCAACATGGAGCAATCTTCAACTTCACCTGCAACTAACAACGCTATAAGAGGGGATGAGCAAAGAGGTAACATAGCTAAACAACGGTTTGCTAGGAAGGGTCAAAATTTTAGAGGCTGACATGGCAATTTGGGAGGCTTGATCAACAAGTGATAGGTAGCGCAGCATAGCGATAGAACGAAGCAACTAGCATAACAATGATAGTAGTGAGATCCATGGTGACGGTCATCTTGCCTGAAATCCCGCTAGGAAGAAGAACAAGTCCATGAAGAAGATGAACGGGCGAGACAAACCAAGCGTAGTCGAACGAATCCTCACGATCGCAACGAAACAGGAACTATCGAGAAGAAGCACAACCGGAAAGCAACAAACAACATGGTAAACACACAATACATAAACATGACATGATGCACAACCAAGAATGATGCATGACAAAGGCTATATGATGCTACTCATGGCAAGAGAGGATGCAAACAAGAACAACACATCAAAGCAAGTTTGAATGAGGCCACAAATAACATATCACAAATCCGGTAAGTCCACGTATGCAAATTTCGAAATTGGTCCATATCTGAATAAACCTTATGTTCAAGTTATTAAACAGCAAGTTAAGATGCACCAAGATGATCTACACGAAATTCTAGTCAAGTTCCACATAAAGTTCATTTAGTTCGGAGCTACGACCTAGAAGATATGAGCAAAACAAGTCAAACATGGCATTGATGCAAAATGCATTCAAACATCAAGCAAACACTCTCAAAACATGGATTCAACAAGACATGATGAAACTACATGCAATTCTAAGCAAGTTTCATATAGAGCATGCTCAAAACGGAGCAACGGTGCAACACATACACTCCAAACAAGACATAACAACAATCGGCTCAAAACAGCAAGTAGGCACTTCGCAAATATCAAAACGACATGCTACAGAAACCAAATGAGCATAAAATTGACATGCACTTCATGTTCAGAGGCATCAAGACTAAGCCAATATGATCAATGCAAAATGCAACTTTATAACACAGCAGCATATGCATGAGCAGAGTTAATATGATGACAATTTGAGAGCAAGAAAGAGACAAGCTACAGCAAGTAAACATAGCAACAAAGGGCATGAAATCAAATTACACATAACAGAGAGAAAATGACATCATGGCATCATATACATATGGCTCATGGATTAGTGGGAACCAACATGACAAGATTGAATGTTGAAACAGTTTCAGCAAGTGTAAAACAACAACATTATTATAGCATGTTTGCAAGGATGGAACAGAGGCATATGATCTCCAAAATTAACAACCATGGCAAGTGAACAAATTAATCATAGCATAATTCAAATCATGTAACTGGAGCATCTCCATAAGAGGCATAGAATAATTTCTAGCAAGCTCACAACATAGCATCATGAAGTTAAAAGAAATCTGGAACATTATATAAGCATGTTCATGGCAATTAAAACATATGTTACAGGACATATATGAGGCATCCAATGGCATGGCATGATAGATCATAGCATAAACAACAAAACATGTCAACTAATCATCTCTAGATTTTGCATGGATTAATTTGTAGCATCAAGCAAACATGGCAACATGATATGACAGATTCGGCATTGACAGAACATTAACAGCAACTAGCCCACTTCACAAACTTGATGCACTCATTAAAGGGCATATAAAAATACATGGATTGCACCTCTATAAATATTGCATAAATATGCTCCTATAACATGTAGACATCATGGTCATAGGATGCACACACAAAATGCAACAAAAATGACAAATCAACAAGTTACAACAGCTTTTAGCAGTTAACAGAAACATGCACTTTTGCAACAGGGATTAAGATATCAAGATGCACCCTAACATGAATACAAATCACATCACCAGTAAGAGAATGAAGAGCAGAACATTTGCATATCAATATCATCACCATAGGATCAACAGAGACAAAGTTATAACACTCACAAGATGCATACATGATGTTAACAATCAGCAGATTACAGCAGTTCATATCACATAGCAGTTTTGCAACGAAGATTAAGGCATCAAGATGAATTATAACATGAATGCAAACTACTCCATCATGAAGAGCACTCTGAGATGAACATATTGACATATTATGCATGCAAAACGGAGCCACATGCACAAAGTTATGCCATCTCAAACAAGCACATATGATGCTGGGAAAACTTGCAACTTAGCCAAAAAAACTACCTCGCGGGACAGATCTGGGCGGACATGTCCGCTCCCGGGTCGGACACGTCCGACGGTTGGAGCCCGCACGGCAGAGGCACGGGCAGAGGAGGTCGCGGCCATGGCGTTGAAGGGCTGGCCGGCGCGACGGGGACTCGCCGGAGACGAGGCGGCAGGCGTCAGCATGGAGGGGGGAGGACGGATCCGGCCACGGGAGGAGGCGAGGCCCCTTTTCTGGCCGGATCTGACCCGAGGCCAAGCTCGGGGCGTCCATGGCGGCCTGCGAAGGGAGAGAGAGGGTGAGGCAGGGGAAGGAGAGAGAGAGGAAGAGGGCGACGGGGATGGTGACCTAGGGCGAAGGCGGCGGACTCCGGTCGAGGCGGCGCGCTTCGGCGGCTGGGCGTGATGGGCCGGCAAGGACTGCCGGCGAGGTCGGTCGGGCGGCGGGTGGTGTGGAGCGGCGGTGGAGAGGTGCTGGGGCACGGGAGCGGGCGCCTGGCCCTCGCGGGCTACGACGGCACGGCTTCGGGCTGGGCGGGCCAGATCCGGGCCCCGACGGGCCTGGCGGCGGAGGGAGGCGACCGGGGGACGCGTGGCAGCCCCTGAGTGGCTACGGCGTCAGTTGGGTGTCGGCTGGCCACTTAGGGCGCGCCAAGTGGCACGGGTGAGGTTGCTAGCGCCGGATTTGGAGGGGGGAGGCGGCGCCGCAGCCCCCGAGGTGGGAGGAGGCGGTGAAAACAAGAAGGAGAGGGGTTAGGGGTGGTTTAGACTAGGTTAGGTCAAAATGGCGTGGGGAAGGTGTATATATATGGAAGGGGGCTAAGGGTTAGGGGGTTTCGGAGCGTTTCGGAGCCTCCGATCGTGATCCGACGGACCCGATCGAGAGGGGGGTTAGCAGGCCTAGGTGGGCTGTGAAGAGAGGGCTTGGGCTGAGGGGAGAGAAGAGAAGGGCAGCCTGGCTGCAGTTTCAGAGACCAAAACATCCGACGAATAAACTGGCAACGGTGCCGCTAAGAATGACGGTTGGGATATCAAACAGACTCTGAATGCAACGAAATATGACAAGCGGTCTACCTACACTATAATAATACCGCATGCCCACTTTCGACCCATTCCGGGAACATTTTTATGCCACTTTTAAAATAATATTTCGGAGGTGCCAGGGCGCGTGCGAGTGTGTCTGGGATCAGAACGGGCAACAGAGAGAACTGGGAGGACCCGAACGGATGCAAGCTTTGAAAAACATGCAGATGAAATGCAGATGATGACATGGCAAAATGCAACATGCAAGCAAATGACATGGCAACAACGACTAATGAGTGGAAGACACCTGGCGCATCGGATTCGGGGCGTTACAATAAGGCCTTGGCAACACTTTGCATCGCCTGTCGAGCTCGCTCGTGCATTTGCGACAGTTCTTGTAGCAGATCACCCGAAGATCCGGACATCTCCTCTTCGGGACGGCCACTCAGCATACCTACAGACATAACTCTATCAGTTCCTTTTCTCGCCGAATTACACGGAGGTAAGATTGAACACATACTAAATATGCTGCCTCGCAGCCTCTTATTTTCCTTCACGGAGTCAGCAAGCTGGGCCGCACATCTTTCAGTTCTTCTCCCAGCTGGGTGTTGGAATCCTGGAGTTTATTTATCTCCCCTGACCCGTGTCAGTATATGTTCACCCGCGGCCTGTTGACTTTTGGCTCCTTGTTCACCCGCTTGTGCGACTTCTAGTGCCTCTCCCAGATGATCTAATGATCCTGCCATAAGATATGCAACTGTGTTAGCATTGCTGGTATATAATTATGTTTTTTCTCAATGGAGGGACACATTACCAGGCGATGCCTTCTTGGATTTCTCCAGTTGGGCGGTAGCAGCAGCTAGCTGGGTCCCACACTTTTCCATCTCTTGAGACAACAGGTTGTTCTTCTCTGTGAGCACCTAGTTATACAATGATCCTTAAATCAGTTGTATCAACTTTTTCAAGTCTCGGGGGCTACTGGTATATAATTATCAGATTTGTACAAATGTGTACTTACCCGCATATCTTTCAAATGTTGGTCTGTGGCTCTGGTAAGCCCATCTCGAGCAGCTCGGATGTATGCATCAGTCGAGCTGAAGGCGTTGAATGCCTCTTTTGTAAAGCCGGGGTCGCGAAGAGCAGCCTGCCGGCACCGATAATTCATGGCATTTTCCACGTTAGAGTTTGGAACGGATACATCATCCGAATCCTCTGCAGAAGGACAATCCGGCGTCACTGCTGTGTCAGCCTCTGTCCTTAAGGCAGGGTCTGGAATCTGGCTGGTGGAGGCATGACCGGCAGGATCCCCGGACATAGTCCGGCGAATGTTCTTCCTAATAAGACACAACGGACAATGTCACACTTTGATGTGACAACCAAGGAGCGTATTTAAAAAGCCATACCTCTTTGATGAAGGCTCGGCCGTGTTTTTATTTGCCTTCCTCTTCGAAGGCCTGCCCGGCGTAGGCACCGCTCTCTTGTCAGTTGCCTCTGGTGCAGCATGGCATGCCGAGCGCCTCCCCTTTGGAGCACGAGGCAGTGCGGCGGGTGAGGCATAACGAGGAAGCTCTTTTAGAAGAGATGCCTCCTGGTTACTTACGTGTGAGGCAGGGAGAAGACTGGGATAGTCAACGGTGATGGCCACTTCCGTGCCGTCATAGCTCGCCTGGTAGAACACCCCATCCTTGAGCGTCACGAATATGTCTGGATCCTCTAAGAATCCGGGGTCAAGGTACCAGTTGTGGTCCTCTGGCTGTGGGGTGGGGCTGTGGAGCCCCTTGGCGATCTTCCGCCATTCCTGTTACAAATGGACGGATTAATGTCCATGGAAAGTAACTCAGGGAGTAGATTGAGTAGATTAGTTGGATTGGAACTCACCCAACTAGGAGGATTGTACATGGAAAATCCATCTCGGTGCTTAATATGAGTAAATTTCTCTTTCTCCCCTTTGTATAGTTCGGCCAGTATTTTGGCCAAAGCGGCGGGGGTATCCGGACCCTTCCGGCCGCAGCGAGAGGCGTCATCTTCCCCATTATAGTGCCACATGGGAAGCCTTCTGTATTGGAGTAGCTGAACCCCTCGTACTATGGAAGTCGCCATTACCTCGACTATTGATAATCCGGACTCGCGAGCGTCTTTATCTTTCTCATCAATTGACGGACTTCCGCACTATCTTCCTCCTCGATGCTCCGAGGGCGCTCACTATGGAGTTTCTTCAACGAAACGCTTGAAAATTCGGGAAGACCCATTCAGACTGGGTCAAGAAGTGCGACATCCTCGATATAGAACCATTCGGAAGGCCACTTTTCGGATGCCTTATTCGGCATGCCGGACAGGTATCTGGTCCCGGCGATGCGCCATACCTTGGCTCTGCCCACTTCAAATATTGATCCCTCTTGGCTACGAGGGACGAGGCAGAATAGTTTCCTCCATAATTCAAAATGGGCCTCACAACCCAAGAATAGCTCACAAAGAGCAACATAACTCGCGATGTGTAGGATGGAGGCAGGAGTGAAATTGTGCAGTTGGAGGCCATAATACTCCAGAAGTCCTCGGAGGAACGGGTGGATTGGAAATCCAATGCCTCTCAACAAGTAGGGAACAAAGCACACTCGTTCCCCCTGGATGGATTGGTAAAATTCTCCGACTGAGCCCCGCCGTTGAAGGAAGTCAATCCTGCTCGAACAGGGACTAGATCCGCGGGGGGAAGAAATCCCTGTGTTTGTAGCTTCACTAACTGACTATGGGATACTGAACATTTCTCCCAATCACCTTTTCCGGGGCCGTTGGGATGGGAGGAAGAGCTGGGAGCGCTAGCCATGTTGGAATGGTTTCTCCTGGCAAGCTCTAAGGATTCCTTGCTTGGTGTGGAATGGATCTGTAGATCCCATCTCTTTAAATAGACGCCTTTCTTACATGGTCAGGGTGATATGTGCAAAAATACCCCAACCTCTCGTATTCGCTCGACACGTGGAAGCTGAAGTCATGAAGGTGTGGAAGCCGATGGGCGCGTCATTTAATGGAAAGCCGAATAGTGTTGTCGTTGTCAAAAACGGCGGATCTCGGTTAGGGGGTCCCGGACTGTGCGTCTAGGCGGATGGTAACAGGAGACAAGGGACACAATGTTTTTACCCAGGTTCGGGCCCTCTCGGTGGAGGTAAAACCCTACTCCTGTATGACAAGGTGGCTTTCCAGTGCCCTATAGGTGCTGGTTCTTGGTCGTCTCCGGCATCTTCGTCCATACCGTCGATGTCTTCGGAGTCGAAGTCTAGCATGTCGGTTAAGTCATCGACACTGGCTACGAAGTGGGTGGTGGGTGGGCTTTGAATTTCTTCGTCGTCTGCATCCCAACTGTTCTGACCATAATCCAGCCAGGGCTCTCCTGATATAGAGAGACACTTTAGTGAATTCAGGATGTCGACAAAAGGCGAGTGCTGAAATATGTCCGCAGCGGTGAACTCCATGATCGGCGCCCAATCGGATTCGACTGGCAGGGGCGCGGAAGGTTCGGGGTCCGGAGAGGAGTCCGGCACCTTGGAGTCACGAGCTTCACAAGGGACATGGTCGATATTCGGCTCTATCGCCGTAGAGGTAGCAGCCCTCGAGGTGGTGTCCAGCCACCCATCCTCGATCGACGCAGTCGGCTCCGAGCTAAGGGTCGGAGCGGACTCTTGTGCGGCCTCCAGGGCACTGTCCGGCAGCAGAGCTAAATCATGCCCATCGTGATAGTGCGGCGCGCTCGGCTGTGGCTCGTATCCGTCGAAGATCAACTCTCTGCGGATGTCGGCCGTATAGTTAAAACTTCCAAAACTGACCTGATGGCCAGGGGCGTAGCTTTCGATCTGCTCCAGATGGCCAAGTGAATTGGCCCGCAGTGCAAAGCCGCCGAATACGAAGATCTATCCAGGGAGAAAAGTCCCGCCCTGGACCGTGTCGTTGTTGATGATCGGAGGAGCCATCGGGCCTATGGGTGACGACACAGAGGAACACTCAATGAAAGCACCAATGTCGGTGTCAAAACTGGCGGATCTCGGGTAGGGGGTCCCGGACTGTGCGTCTAGGCGGATGGTAACAAGAGACAAGGGACACAATGTTTTTACCCAGGTTCGGGCCCTCTCGGTGGAGGTAAAACCCTACTGCTGCTTGATTAATATTGATGATATGGGTAGTACAAGAGTAGATCTACCACGAGATTAAGGAGGCTAAACCCTAGAAGCTAGCTTATGGTATGATTGTTGTTCGTCCTACGGACTAAAACCCTCCGGTTTATATAGACACCGGAGAGGGCTAGGGTTACACAGAGTCGGTTACAATGGTAGAAGATCTACATATCCGTATCGCCAAGCTTGCCTTCCACGCCAAGGAAAGTCCCATCCGGACACGGGACGAAGTCTTCAATCTTTTATCTTCATAGTCTTGGAGTCCAACCGACGGTGATAGTTCGGCTATCCGGACACCCCCTAGTCCAGGACTCCCTCAAGTGTTCTTTAAGTCAGGTGCTTTGTAGAAATCGGAGGAGGAACCTACCTTGCAATGCCGAAGACATTCTGCGTGCCGAACTCATCGTCATTGAAAGACTGGTTCGGGGGCTACTGAGGGAATCCTGGATTAAGGGGTCCTCAGGCGTCCAACCTGTTGACATGTGGCGGACTAATGGGCTATGAAGATACAAGACCGAAGACTCTTACCTGTGTCCAGATAGGGACTCTCCTTTGCATGGAAGGTAAGCTTGGTGCCCAGATATGAAGATTCCTTTCTCTATAACCGACTTTGTACAACCCTAGTCCCCTCCGGTGTCTATGTAAACCGGATGGCTTAGCCTGTAGAGGCAATCATAATCATACAGGCTAGACTTCTAGGGTTTTAGCCATTACGATCTCATGCTAGATCAACTCTTTTAATGCTCATATTCATCAAGATCAATCAAGCAGGAAGTAGGGTATTACCTCCATAGAGAGGGCCCGAACCTGGGTAAACATCGTGTACCCCGCCTCTTGTTACCACCGACCTTAGACGCACAGTTTGGGACCCCTTACCCAAGATCCGCCGGTTTTGACACCGACAGCCCCCTCCTCGAATATGGATCCCTCTTGGTAGTGGGAGACGAGGCAGAAATATTTCCTCCATAACTCGAAATGGGACTCACAGCCTAGGAACATAACCCGCAATGTGCAGGATGGAGCCTGGCGTGAAATTGTGTAGTTGAAGGCCATAATACTCCAGAAGACCTCCGAGGAAAGGATGAACTGGAAATCCCACGCCTCTCAGCAGGAAAGAAACAAAGCACGCCCGTTCCCCTTTAGTAGGATTGGGGAAGTTCTCCCTGAAGGTTTCGCCATTTATGGAAGTTAATCACGCCCGAACAGGGACTAGATCCGAGGGTGGGAGATATCCCTACGTCTGAAGCTGGGTCAACTGGGCGTGGGATATTGAGCACCTCTCTCAATTGCCTTTTTGAGGGCCGAGGGGGCGCGAGGAAGAACCAGGAGCGCCAGGCATGTTTGGATGAATTCCTATGGCAAGTTCTAAGGATTTTCACCTAGTGAGGAATGGTATCTGAGATTCAGTCTCTTTAAATAGATGCCTTCCCCATATGGACAAGAGGTTACATGCAAAAATTCTTAGGCCCTTCGTATTCGTTTGACACGTGGATGCCGAGGCGACGGCGGCATAGAAGCTGAAGGGTATGGTATTTAATGTAAAAGCCGAGCTATACGAAGTACAATGGAGAACCCACCTTGCAAAGCCGAAGACATGAAGCCGGATATAACATCTTCATTGAAGGCAAGTTCGGGGGCTACTGAGAGAGTCCTGGATTATGGGGTCCCCGAGGAGCAGGCCTATGTGATATGGGCCGGGCTGATGGGCCGTGAAGATACAAGATAGAAGGCCTTCCCCCGTGTCCGGATGGGACTCTCCTTTGCGTGGATGACAAGATTGGCATCCGGATGTGTATTTTACTTCATCTGTAAACCGACTTTGTACGACTCTAGTCCCCTCTGGTGTCTATATAAACTGGAGGGTTTAGTCCATAGAGATAATCACAATCATATAGGCTAGACATCTAGGGTTTAGCCATTACGATCTCGAGGTAGATCAACACTTGTAACCCCTATATTCATGAAAGTTAATCCAGCAGGAAGTAGGGTATTACCTCCATTAAGAGGGCTCGAACCTGGGTAAACATCGTGTCCCCTACTTCCTGTTACCTTTGATCCTTAGACGCACAGTTCGGGACCCCCTACCCGAGATCTGCCGGTTTTGACACCGACAGGTGGCCAGGGAGATTTTTACCCAACATGGGTGGCAGCATAATCTCCAGATCGGTCCACCTTCTTCGTCTACATAGGTATAGTTTTGGTCTCATTTGGCTTTACTGTTGCTGAATTGTCCTTTTTTTACATACTTTGTCAGATGGTTCTTTTTGTGGCTGTGTGCATCTTAACTATGCAGAGACTGGGTGTTGCTCATCATGATTTGTATCCGCTTGATGCTACATTTTGAGATAATAAAAGTGCCCTTTATAAAAGACATACCAAACTATAGTACAAATTAGTTTGAATAGGCTGGCTATGCTGCCCCTTTCCTAAAAGTCCCCTGCCTCACTTCTTACCAAATTAAACAAAAATCTCTGTGCAGCGGCAAGCCCCAGTGTCTACGGTTTGAATAGGCTGGTAGCCGCTGCTCTTGTTCCTCATAGAGCCAGCGGAGGAGCTGCTACTCAGATTGTCGTTCGGCCGCCTTCACCGTATGCATAGCCATCTTCCTCAAAGGTCAGCCTATTCATATCCATGGTCTTATGAGTTTCAATGTATTCAAACCATCATATGTATGAATCATCAACCAATGATAGACATACATTCATACAAACCTCATAGGGAATCCCGATGACCCATCTCATATACACCCATCTCATATACGTATTACAAACTGACCATCACACATTGCTATAGGATAAGATGTATGCACTATCAATCACTAATAGGTGTGCATTTGTATGAATCTTGTGAGCTGAGAAATGAATAAGTGACATGTTCATGAAGTACCACTCAAGAACTTGCAGGCATGTTTTTACTCACAATAGCTACAGGTTTTGTTAGCTCCAGTTACTGACTTTTTACATGTAAAGTTGTGCAGATTACAAGTTCTACTCACAATAGTTACCTAAAAGAAAATGTTGGTACGACATCCACCCACCCGGTTTCTTGACTAGGATAATGTGTGCCCTTTGAGGAATGGGCAAAAGGATCATTCCATTCCACCCGATTTATAGGCACAAATAACTGATGTATAAGTACTCTTTTAGTCCCATTATAAGTATTAATTGGTAAATTAATAGGCACTAAGTACATAGACCATAAAACATTACATCCAAAGGACATGTAATCACATGAAAAAATCATTCTTATGCAACTTTTCAAGGTTTAGAAATGCTCCAAGTAAGAGAATGGTAACTAATGTTTGTTGTGTAGTGCTACAATTATCTCTTTTTTCTGCAATGCATAAAATTGTTCATTCACTCATCATAATCTGCAATGAGACCGTTGGTCGATCAAGAAGTCCACCACCTCACCGCCGCGGTCCACCTCCCAGAAGAGAGCTCCATGCACGTCTATGACATGCCATGAGTGGTAATAGTGTTGTGTGATAAAAGCAACACGAAGGGGCTCATACGGGAGGTTTGGCTGACTCGGGCTCTGGCGTCTCGCTCCCTGCCGTGGCCCCGCCTGCGGTGCCCGGCGCGGCCGGCACTCTAGCCTTTCCCGCCCCTCCGCCGGAGTCCCCGCCGCCCCCGCAGTCCCCCGCATCGCCTTCCCCGGCCCCTACCGCTAACCCCTCTGCCCCCCGGCGTGGCTCCGGTGGGCCGATTTGGCCAAGGATGACGCCGATGGCCCCTCCCCTCTTCCTCCTCCACACGCCCACTCCTCACCTCCTGTCGCGGCGGGAGAGCGAGCACCTATGGGGCGGGGAGCCCCTTTTCTGGTCCGGCAGGGAGCGGGGGATGCACGAAGAGCAGATCGAGGTCGAGCGCGCGGGGGATTTTTACCCAGCTTCGGAGCTCTCCGGAGAGATAAAACACCTACTGCTGCTTTGTGTTTCTATTTGTTCTTGCTCAAAAGCATGGGTATGCTGTGGTCTTGGATGAGTCGAACCGAACCCCTTCTACGTGCGCACGGGCCTCCTTTTTATAGTCTAAAGGGGTCACCGACAGGTGGCAACGCAGAGAGAGGGGTAAAAACGTAAAAACGCGGGTTGGTACAACTGCTGTCAACAGTGCCCCTACCTAACTCTGACGGCAGGGGACAAGGGCATTTAATGCCCGTCCGGTCGCCCCAACAGTTCAGGAAGCGACCGTTTGGGGCGCCACCGATCGCCATGATGGCCTCCTAGTCACCTTCACTTGCCACCTCGCACCGCTAGGCTGCACAGCCACCCGCCACGTGCACCAGGAGAGATCCCGCGGCGACACGTCGTCGGATGTGCTGGAGCGTGGGCGCGGAGTGGTGGCTTCGCCGCGGCAAGCGCCTTGCCGCGGTCGCTGACTTGTCGCACCCGCGAGCTTGCCGCTCGCCGGGTCTTGCCGGGATGCGCGGGGCATCGCGGCAAGTTTTCTGAGGTGCCTTGGTTGGCCTTCCCGGCAAGCTCCTCTTGCCGGGGTGTTGTCCTTCCCGGCAAGCTCCTCTTGTCGGGGCCTTGTCTTCACAATTAACACTTTGTTCTTGAATGGCAGTAAATGGAGATGACGGAGGATCTTGGCGGACGCCCGACAAGCCTTGCCGCGGGGTGCTGCGGCTGCCCATGCACAAGTTCGGGGTAGTAAGCTACCCCTACTTTAGTACACCGACAGGAGCCCCTGGGCCTGGTCCATACACTGTGCCGAGCGCAGTTGGGCCAGGCCCAAAATAGGGCACGGGCACGCGCGGCCTGGGTCCAAACCAAATCCACTCCGCACCCACCGCGTCCTCCCGTAACGGCACGCGTCAATCGCGGAGTCGTGGGAGAGATTGTTGGTAATTTTTAAATCCAGGAAATGCGTAACGTCCGCCTCGGTTCTGCATCCTCGCCACGCGGCTCCCATGCACTTGGGGTCACGGACGGTGGAAGTGGGAAACTGGGTCGTTGCGAGCAGAGGCAGCGGGTCGGCCCCGATTCTCTGCTCTTCTCGTGCCCTGATTCGCTGAGCGGGGCGGCCGAGCCCCCACCTCGCTCCTTTAAGAAGAGCGAGGGGGGGGGAGCGCAGAAGCCCGCACTTTCTCATCTCCTCCTTTCTTCAGCTTCTGCTCCCCTTCCTCTCATTCGCCATGGAGAAAGGGAATCCTGGCTCTTCATCGGTGGCGGCGAGGGTTGCCACCAGACAGCGCACCTCTCCCTATCCCGCGCCTGTGGTGGCGGAGCCAGCCACAAGGGGAAGAGGGAGGGGGCGAGGTCGTGGTCGAGGTCGAGGACGAGGTCGAGGCGCTCGGGGAAGAGGCGAACGGGGCGACGCGCCATCTCCGCCTCCGCCGGCGGTTCCTCTCCCCACGGCGGTCCATACCGGGGACGACCCTTGCGAGTTCTTCGTCAGGCTGCGCCGGGCGCCTCGTCGTCGCCTCCGGCTTCCGACTCCGTTTGCGAGCGCGATGGAGTTGGACCCACCCGAGACACTGAGATTGCACATGAGGGGCTGCGGAATCAGCGGCACGCGAGTCCGCGTTGTATTCCCAGCCCCTAATGTGATGTATCTTGATCGTGGGTGGAAGACGTTCGCCCGTATCCATAGCTTGACGGCGGGTTTTACCCTCCATTTTAAGTTAATGGAGGGCGACCTTCTCTCCGTCAAGGTGTTCGGGGACTCCGGCGTTCGGGCGAAGTGCTGCGTGGACAGCTCCTCCGACAGCGAAGGCTCCTCCTCGAGCGAGAGTGACGAGGAGGAGAGCAACAACGATGATGAGGGTAGCGGGCGGCGGGGTGGCGGACCCGACTAGGTGTCGGGCGCCGCTTCGCGCGTCACCGGTGACCCCATCATCCGTGTCGCCGGCTCCTTGAACTCCCCGGGGTCGTCTCCTTGGGCGGCTGGTGTAGGGAGGCTGCGGAAGGGGAAGAGGGTTGGCGGCAAGGCCGTCAAGTCGGAGTACGAGGGCGTAGTGCCCTCGACAGCATGCTTGACGCCCCGCCGCCCGTCTTGAGCCACGCTCGGCGCCGCCATCACCGTCCAGCCTTCGGACGGCCCCCGGGATGTTCTCTTGGTGTCTTCTGGCACCTGTAGCTCGCCTAGGTGCCCCTTTTGCCCTTTTCGCCTCCTTGACCTACCTCCTGAAGAGAGAGACATGAAAAGGATTACGGGCATCATATCTTTTCAATTTGTAAGCCTTCGGGCCTTAGTCGTATCTAAAACTTGTAATCCTCTCTTTCATGTTTTTCATCCTTTATGGACTGCACTTGAATGGGATGTTTTTTAATGAAAAAAAAGATGCTTGTCGGGTTATATCCTTTACTCTGTCACATCCCTTGTATGTCTTTACCCTATGCTTTTGGGGAACTTGCCGGCGCAAGCACACTTGCTGAGTGCGGAACATCAGCAGCCTGCTGCGGTGTTGCCTCCGGCAAGAAACCTTGTCGGGGCTAGTTGCAGCTCACTTGTATTGTTGAGCGGACTCGAAACAAACTAAGGGCGGAACTTAGCCACGAGTCGGTTCCTCCGCGCACAGGTTTTCCATACAAGGCACGGCAGTTTTCGGGAAGAAACGCGGTTTCGCATCCCCAGTCCATAAGAGGATGCATGATGAGGGACGAAAGACTTATTTGACATCGCAGCCCCCGGCAACTCTAGCTTGCCGTGGATGTATCCTGGTACTTGCAGCCCCCCAGCAACACTGGCTTGCCGGGGCCCAGGTGCCGGTGCGCCCTTCTGCTATTATTTCAGTTATGAAAACAATTTAGTCAGTGCCGCAATAAGTTACTTTTGTAATATAACTTCATTCTGGGCAATGCTTGCTATATTATATCCTTTACTTGATTCCATCCCCTGTATGTTTTTACCCTTACGCTTTGAGGGAACTTGCCGGTGCAAACACACTTGCTGAGTGCGGAACATCAGCAGCCCGCTGGCGGTGTTGCCTCCGGCAAGAAACCTTGTCGGGGCTAGTTGCAGCGCGCTTTTATTGTTGAGCGGACTCGAAACAAAGTAAGGGCGCAACTTAGCCACGAGCCGGCTCCTCCGCGCACAGGTTTTCCATACAAGGCACGGTCGTTCAAGGAATATAACTTTAAAAATTTGAAACTGACTGTGCTCTGTGCTCAAACTTTGGCAACTTAGCTTTTCTGTCGTCTGTGTCCCGACAAGGCTGCACTTCATTGAACGACGCCAATTGCTATGTTATCTCCTTTACTTGATTCCATCCCTTGTATGTTTTTACCCTTATGCTTTTAGGGATCTTGCCGGCGCAAACACGCTTGCCACGAGCGCTGAGTGTGGAAAATCAGCAGCTTGCCGGCGGTGTTGCCTCCGGCAAGAAACCTTGTCGGGGCTAGTTGCAGCACACTTTCAGTGTTGAGCGGACTCGAAACAGAGTAAGGGCGCAACTTAGCCACGAGCCGGTTCCTCCGCGCACAGGTTTTCCATACAAGGCACGGCCGTTCAAGGAGTATAACTTAAAAATTTGAAACTGACTGTGCTCTACTTGCCGGTGGAGCTCGATGGTGCGTCCTCGATGGAAGCGCAGCACTCCGAAGAGGTGCGCTTGCCGGAGTGGGCATCAGAGCTACTCTTGACGGACTTGGTCTTCTTCTTCTTCCCCCGGGAGCTTCAGCGGCAAGTGGTTTGCGCTCTGCTGCGGCTGCTGCTTCTCGGTAGATCTTGTCAGTACAGATAAGTGCATCCTTCTTGTCGCCTTGGACAGAAATGACACTTATCGGACCCGGCATTTTGAGCACATTGTAGGCGTAGTGAGAGGTTGCCATGAACTTGGCAAGCGCCGGATGGCCGAGTATCCCATTGGAGGGCAATGGGAAATCAGCGACGTCAAATGTGACTCTCTCTGTCCTGAAATTTAGCTCGCTGCCAAACGTCACTGGCAGTGTGATATTCCCCTTGGGCTTACTCCTTCCCGGGTTGATTCCTTGAAAGGTACCAGTTTCTTCGAGCTCGCTGTCGGGGATCTGGAGCTTGTTGAGCACTGCAGAAGAGATCAGATTTAGGCCGGCCCCGCCGTCAACCAACATCTTCGTGACCTTCAGGTTGTGAATGGTTGGCGAAACCAACATCGGCAAGCACCCGACCGCAGTGATGCGATCAGGGTGGTCCTCAACATCAAAGACGATGGGCGTGCTGGACCACTTCAGGGGCTTGCGCGATTCGATTGATGGTTTTGCTGCATTCACCTCCCGCACCCACTGTTTAAGTTGGCGGTGCGAGGTGTGCAGAGAAGCACCGCCGTCAACGCACAAAACCTTCGTCGCCTTCTGAAACTCTTGCTCGTAGGTCTCATCCTCATCCATCTCATCATCTTCATCTTCATCTTCGTCTTTGTTGCGGCCACGGGGAGGTCTATCGCCTTGCCGCTGCTTGGCCTTGCCGCGGCGCCCTCTCCAGGCGGGACGATTCTTGCCGGATCCTCCGCCACCTTCCTGGGCCTTCTCCTTGTCGCGATGCTCATATTCAGCTTTCTGTAGCTCTGCCATCTGCTCAACCTTCTTGCATGCTTGGAGGTCATGGCCCTTGGTGTGATGGATCTTGCAGTATTGCTTGCCGGAGCCGTCCTGCTTGTCGGCGGCCACCACAGCCTCGCCGGAGTCGCCAGCCTTGGCCTTGTCGGCGCCGCCTCCGCTGCCGGACTGCTCAACAACTAGCACATCCTTAGCCTTTCTCTTTATGTTATTCCGCCTCCGGTTCTTCTTTGCCGGAGGGGCGTCCTCACTGTCAAATCCTTCTGCTCCTGTGTTCTCTCCGGGGAGTTTCCTCCCCTCTTCAGCACGGGCGCACTTGTCGGCCAGAGCATAGAGCTCGCTGACATCTCTGATCTTGCACATCGCCATCTCCTCCCTCATCCTACGGTTCGCACGTTCTGATGGAACGCGCTGATAACCGCGGCAGGGTGGACGTCTGGGATGTTGCGCTGCACCTGGCTGAATCTCTGTATGTACTTGCGCAAGGGTTCTCCTTCCTTCTGGGCAAGCAAATGAAGATCGCTTTCCTGGCCATGAGGCTTGTGGCCGCCTGTGAAGGCGCCGACAAACTGATGGCACAGGTCCGCCCACGAAGAGATGGAGTTGTCCGGCAAGTGCATGAGCCAAGATCTGACATTTGGCTTGAGTACCAGCGGGAAGTAGTTGGCGAGGATCTTCTCGTCGCGCCCCCCGGCAGCCTGCACCGCGATGGTGTAGACGCTGTGGAACTTCGACGGATGTATCCTGCCATCGTACTTCTCGGGCACGTCTGGCTTGAAGTTCTTGGTGCTGGGCCACTGGACTTGCCGCAGCTCACGAGTGAACGCAGGGCAACCTACCTCGTACGGCAAGTCGCCTGGTTCCCCTGGCGCATGCATATCAACAGTGGGCCCAGCGCGCTGGTCAGACTGACGTCGCGCTTCTCTCCGACACTCGATGCGAGTGCGAGCGTCTTCGTGTCGTCGTTCTTGGATAACTTGGCGTTGATCGCGGCGAGCTCGCGGGTCTGACGACGCAGTTGAGTTGGTGTCGAGGTTGGCCCGGCGAGTCGGCGATCTTGGCCTTCGGGGCGGGGAGTGTACGGTGGTGGCACCCCCAGCGGCCTTGTCGTCGTCGGCTTGTGCCTGGGCGTCTTGCCGGGGCTTCGATGCGCTCGGTTGCCGGGGTTTGTCGCCGTTGGCGAAACCGATGAGGCTCTGGATGGTCATCCTCCAGTCATCAATCTTGTGTGGCGCCGGAGGGTAATCTAGAAGCAGCTAGGCTCGGGCCAGCGCTTCCTCTGGAGTCTTGGGTGGCGGCGGCGATGAGCAGCACGAGGAGCGGGATACGCTCGGACTCCCAACTGGGTTGGAAGGAGCATTACCCCGTCCAGGTGACCGCACCTCACTCGAGACAGCGTGCTGGCGTGCACGCTGGTCTTGAACACCTCGAGATCCACCAGCTTGGCCTTGCTCCAACGCGAGTACGGTGCTAGGAGCACCATGGCATTGTCGACCCTGCACCTCCTGGGAAGGGTGCGGCGTATGTACGGTCGCCGAAGCTTGTGGGGCCTTGTCCCTAGACCTGGTGACGACCTGAGTCCCACCGTCGGCGCCCGCTCCTCCGCCGGCGTCTACCCCACCGCCCGTTTGCTCCGGCGGCGGCGGTGGAATCGACGTAGACGGAGTGGCCACCTCCAAAGTCTTCTTCTTCTTCTTCGCACAACCTCGGGCCCCCTACCTGGCGCGCCAAAGATGTCGCGGCGGGAGAGCGAGCACCTATCGGGCGGGGAGCCCCTTTTCTGGTCCGGCAGGGAGCGGGGGATGCACGAAGAGCAGATCGAGATCGAGCGCGCGGGGGATTTTTACCCAGCTTCGGAGCTCTCGGGAGAGATAAAACTCCTACTGCTGCTTTGTGTTTCTATTTGTTCTTGCTCAAAAGCATGGGCATGCTCTGGTCTTGGATGAGTCGAACCGAACCCCTTCTCGTCTTACGGGCCTCCTTTTATAGTCTAAAGGGTCACCGGCAGGTGGCAACGCAGAGAGAGGGGTAAAAACGTAAAAATGCGGGTTGGTACAACTGCTGTCAACAGTGCCCCTACCAAACTCTGACGGCAGGGGACAAGGGCATTTAATGCCCGTCCGGTCGCCCCAACAGTGCAGGAAGCGACCGTTAGGGGCGCCACCAATCGCCACGATGGCCTCCTAGTCACCTTCACTTGCCACCTCGCACCGCTAGGCTGCACAGCCACCTGCCACGTGCACCAGGAGCGATCCCGCGGCGACACATCGTCGGATGTCTGGAGCATGGGCGCGAGTGGTGGCCGCCGCGACAAGCGCCTTGCATGTCGCCGACTTATCGCACCAGCAGCTTGCCGCTTCGCCGGGTCTTGCCGGATCTTGTGAGCGTCGCGGCAAGTTTTCTGAGGTGCCTTGGTTGGCCTTCCCGGCAAGCTCCTCTTCCCGGGGTCTTGTCCTTCCCGGCAAGCTCCTCTTGCCGGGGTCTTGTCTTCACAATTAACACTTTGTTCTTGAATGGCAGTAAATGGAGATGACGGAGGATCTTGGCGGACGCCCCGCAAGCCTTGCCGCGGGGTGCTACGACTGCCCGTGCACAAGTTCGGGGTAGTAAGGTACCCCTACTTTAGTACACCGACACCTCCCCTGTTCCCCGGCGAGCCGCGTCGCCCAGCATTGCTGACAGCTCAGCCTCCCTCGTGCGAGGCTCTCCTGCTGGCACGCGGCGGCCACCGCGCTCCGCCCGGGCGCCGGGATTGCAAGGCTCGTCCTTGAGGGGAGCAAGTGCCCGCCACTGCCGCCAGCGCTCCTGGGGCATGGTTGGCCGGTTTGAGGTTGGCAGGCTCAGGATTCATGGCCTCGTGCCTCGTCCGGCCACTCTCCCTCGCGGGCGCAGCCCTCGCTGGTGGCTCGCCGCGTCGGCGACTTTGCTCCGGCCGTTGTGTGCTCCTCCCCTATCCGCCCCTTCATTGCATCGGTTGGGTCTTCCTCTCTCCATTTCCAGGCGCTCCAGCCTCTGAGCCGGCCCCGGCTAATCCCATCCAGTGGCTGCGCGCCGGCGGTGGCGGTGTCGGCGGCTGTTTCCCGTGGAGGGGAAACCCTTCGGGTTACTCCCCCGCCCCGCCTCCTGGGCTGCCCGCTCTGGGTCGTGGCCTGCTGGGCCCATGCCCGTCCCAGCGGCCTTTGGCGCTGGCTGGGCCCTCCCTGAGTGGCCTGGGCCAGCCCATCCCGTCTGGGCCTCTCCCATGCCCTAGGCCTGCCCGGGCCTTCCCAGGCATTTGGCCCCCTTACGGCCTCCCGCACGCCTCCTCTCCCTTCCCCTCCGCCACCAGTTTGCTGGTCTCCTCTCCCCCGACTCCAGCCACCTCCAACACACTGGTCTGCTCCTCCCCGACCCCTCGACCGCCGTGTCGCTCCAGCCACCTGCCCTGCCCCCCTGCTGCTCGCCCCTCCCCCTCCCTCCCCTCTCCCCATGGTGCGCGCGGACATGCCTCAGGAGTGGGATGATAGGGACCCCCTTACCCCTATATATAGTAAGGGAGAGAGAGGGTAGCCACACACCCTTCCCTTGGCGTAGCCCTCTCCCTCCTACAACACCTCCTCCTCCTCCGTAGTGCTTGGCGAAGCCCTGGTGGAGAACCACGAGCTCCACCACCACCATGTCGTCGTGCTGTTGGAGTTCTCCCTCAACTTCTCCTCTCCCCTTTCTGGATCAAGAAGGAGGACACGTCCCCGGGCTGTACGTGTGTTGAACGCGTAGGCGCAGTCTGTTCGGCGCTAGATCGGATCTTCCGCAATTTGAATCGCCATGAGTACGACTCCATCATCCGCGTTCTTGAAACGCTTCCGCTTAGCGATCTTCAAGGGTATGAAGATGCTCATCCTCTCCCTCTCTTGTTGCTAGAATCTCCATAGATTGATCTTGGTGATGCGTAGAAAATTTTGAATTTCTGCTACGTTCCCTAACAAATTCATGCCACCCTAGGAACACCAACCAATCATACCAACAGAGAATGCTGGGTCTTCAAACAAGCCGGCAGGTCAGGCACCGAAAACAAGGAGAAGGGGTCTCAAAGCAATGACGACGACGAGGAGCCCCGATCACCAAACATAGGAGGGCAAAAGAAACTTACCCCATAAATCAAAACAGTGAATATGATAAACGCCGCCCACATTCTAGCACTGGAACGGATGTGCACTCTTAGGGATGCTGACTTAACGGATCCAGTCGCCCCACAATATAAACTATGGACAATCACTTCTGATCGTATGGATCGTCCGACCAATACCAATCAGGGCAATTCAGCCGCACTAGTCCTTGACCCAATAAGTGACGGATTTCACCTCACGCAAGAACATGAAAAGAGGACACAACACTCTGGTTAAATGGATAAGCATGAAAAGAACACGAACCCCAATTTGCGATGATGAGTGAAGAGAGCAACATCACAATGCCTCCGGAAGAAACAATAGAAGATAGATCATTGGAATAACGGAATGGAGGAGAAAATGCCAACTTCTGCCACAACTAAGCTTGGAAAGCATCTTTCCAAGAAGGTTACAACGGAGTTGTTGGAAAACCAACAACAAAACGAATAAGCTTGTAGTGGGCTTATGGAAAACTTCTCAAAATTATGAGTTGACAACCGGCCACTAGCGGAAACAATTGCTTGCTTGATATCAACGAAGAGAAGAAAACTGCTTTCGCCAAGAGGATAGGAGAAAAGTTGGATCATTGATAAGCACCACAATAGCATCATTCCTTAGGGAAGGTTTTAGGTGAAATCTATACCAAGATAACCTCCAACGAAGCAATTATGTTGGGTTGAAACAACTCATGATGGAAGAGAAAATGATGGTTTTAAAATATCTCATTCTTGACAACATGTGAACCGCGAAACATGAATGGAAATAGTCAAGAATGATATAACACCACCTCAAAAGATAAGGTTGAAAGAATTGCACTTCGAAATGAAAGAAGAAGAATACTTGAATGTGCGGCTCCTATCGAGATTTGTCGGCATAGTCGGGTGGTCTTGCTGGTCTTGTTTTACCATTATCGAAATGTCTTGTAAACCGGGATTCAGAGACTGATCGGGTCTTCCTGGGAGAAGGAATATCCTTCATTGACCGCGAGAGCTTGTGATGGGCTAAGTTGGGACACCCCTACAGGGTATTATCTTTCGAAAGCTGTCCCCGCGGTTATGTGGCATACGGGAATTTGTTAATGCCCGGTTGTAGAGAACTTGACACTTGACTTAATTAAAACGCATCAACCGCGTGTTTAGCCGTGATGGTCTCTTTTCGGCGGAGTCCAGGAAGTGAACACGGTCTTTGTGTTATGATTGTGCGTAAGTAGTTTCAGGATCACTTCTTGATCACTTCTAGCTTCCCGACCATTCCGTTGCTTCTCTTCTCGCTCTTATTTGCGTATGTTAGCCACCATATTTGCTTAGTGCTTGCTGCAACTCCACTCATTACCACTTCCTACCCACAAGCTTAAATAGTCTTGATCTCATGGGTTTCGAGATTGCTGAGTCCTCGTGACTCACCAGATACTATCACAATAGTTGCAGGTGACGATGATACCAGTGCAGGTGATGCAACCGAGCTCAGGTGGGAGCTCAACGAGGATCTTGGTCGTTACTATGTTTCGTTTCATGTTGATCAGTAGTGGAGCACAGTTGGGACGATCAGGGATCTAGCAGTTGGGTTATCTTTTTTTTCGTTTGGCTTCGTCCGTAGTCGGGCTATGTGTGTACGCTGAATGTTGTATCAATTATATGTTCATTGTGTGAAGTGACGATTGTAAGCCAACTCTTTACGCCATTCTTGTTCATTACATGGGATTGTGTGAAGATGACCCTTCTTGCGACAAAACCACCATGCGGTTATGCCTCTAAGTCGTGCTTTAACACGTGGGAGATATAGCCGCATCATGGGTGTTACAAGTTGGTATCAGAGCCAGGTTAAAGAATTATTCAACCCGAGCAATTCAGGTGTCTTTTCAGTTTGATTCTCTGGAGCCATCATCTCAGAATTATTCATTCCAGCTTTTATTTCTTGTTCTCCAAATCTTACCGGTGCATTGTTCAAATATTCTCTAGTTAGCTCATGATCCATTCGTTCTCACGTATCTGAATTTCTCAAGTATCTTTGTTTGTTTTCAAACTCTTCCCGGTGTTTTGCTATCTTCTCTTTGTTCTTTTTCAGTTCTTACGGTGGTTCGTCCAACATTCCTCTTCCGTTGTTATCATCCAATTCATTCGCTCTTTCCAAATCCTACCGGTGGTCCATGGAAGACCTTCCCAAGTTGCGCTATTTCTCTCTTCAATCTTTTCAAGAAGAATAAGTAGTATGCCAAATCCGTTGCTTGTCATCAATTTATATTGGTGAAGGATACGCATAACATAATTCTTGATCTTGTTTCATCCAAGTGGTTAGTTCCTTCTTCCGGAGTTTGTAGTGATATCAATTTCTCAGATATATGTGTTTCTTCTTTTCTTTTCCGGAGTTCCAATTTTTCTGCATTATCTCGTCGCGAAGCTTCATCTAAATCATCACAAGGCTTCACCTTGTGTTTTCAACTTCTCTTTTTTTATCATCCTTTTATTACCGGAGTTCTTCATGGAGGCTCTACATGGTGGTTCGTCAAGGATTCTTTTCATTCTTCAATTGCTCTTCAGGATTTCTCTTGAAGCTAAGATCCGTCAATGTATACTAAAAAATAAACATCGTGCTCAACACATGTTTTTTTTTCTGAGGAGTGGTCCACCACAAGTGGCGCTACGATGACCGGCCTCGCCCCTCTCCCAATGCGATCCACTGTGAGGAGGAGCTTCGGGGGGAGCTGCGCGAGCTCCATGGCGGCCAGCGGGAGGACCGGCACTCCCGGGGCCGTGGCGACCATCGTGGCCGGTCCTGCTCCCCCTCGGGTGCTGCGGGTGACCGGCGTGGCCGGTGCCGCTCCCCCTTCCCGGCTCTATGTCACGGCCGAACCCCGTTAGCCTCGTGCGCTCTTCGCCTCCTGCCCCCTCGCTCCCAAGCTCGGCCGCCTCCTGCCGCGGCCAGGAAGGACATCACTCCCCACGCGACCTCCGCGTTTGCTCCGGCCCGTGTGGGCTCTACAGTTGGAGCACCGGTCCGCGGCCGCCAAGACCCGAACAAGAAGAAGAAGCGCTGTGGTCAGCGCGGCATCTTGGGTGCTCCTCCACCGCTCGCCCCGGGTTCCTCGACCGTGCCGGGTCCTGATACGTCTCCAAATTGATGTTTTATGCTATTATATTATCTGTTTTGGTTGTTCCATGCTATTACATTATCTGTTTTGGATGTTTAATGGGCTTTATTATACACTTTTGTATTATTTTTTGGGATTAACCTATTAACCGGAGGCCGAGTCCAAATTTTTGTTTTTTTTCCTGTTTCAGTGTTTCACAGAAAAGGAATATCAAACGGAGTCCAAACGGAATGAAACCTTCGGGGAGAATCGTTTTGGGAACAAACGCAATCCAGGAGACTTGGAGTGGACGTCAAGGAAGCAACGAGGCAGCCATGAGGCAGGGAGGCACGCCCAGGGCGGTAGGCACGCCCCCCACCCTCGTGGGCCCCTTGTGGCTCCCCTGACGGACTTCTTTCGCCTATATATACTCATATACCCTGAAAACATCCGAGAGAACCACGAAACCCTATTTCCACCGCCGCAACCGTCTGTACCCGTCAGATCCCATATTGGGGGCTTTCCCGGCGCCCCGCCGGAGGGGGAATCGATCATGGAGGGCTTCTACATCAACACCATAACCTCTTCGATGAAGTGTGAGTAGTTTACCTTAGACATTCGGGTACATATTTATTATCTAGATGGCTTCTTCTATCTCTTTGGATCTCAATACAAAGTTCTCCTCGATCTTCTTGGAGATCTATTCGATGTAATACTTTTGCGGTGTGTTCGTCGAGATCCGATGAATTGTGGGTTTATGATCAAGATTATCTATGAACAATATTTGAGTCTCCTCTGAATTCTTTTATGTACGATTTGTTATATTTGCAAGTCTCTTCAAATTATTAGTTTGGTTTGGCCTACTATATTGATCTTTCTTGCAATGGAAGAAGTGCTTAGCTTTGGGTTCAATCTTGCGTTGTCCTTTCCCAAAGGTGTGTAGAGGGCGTAAAACACGTATTGTATTGTTGCCATTGAGGATAAAAAGATGGGGTTTATATCATATTGCTTGAGTTTATCCCTCTACATCATGTCATCTTGCCTAATGTGTTACTCTGTTCTTATGAACTTAATACTCTAGATGCATGCTGGATAGCGGTCGATGTGTGGAGTAATAGTAGTAGATGCAGAATCATTTCGATCTACTTGTCGCCGACCTATATACATGATCATGCCTAGATATTCTCATAACTATGCACTTTTCTATCAATTGCTCGACAGTAATTTGTTCACCCACCGTAATACTTATGCTATCTTGCGAGAAGCCACTAGTGAAACCTATGGCCCTCGGGTCTATTTTTCATCATATAAGTTTCCGATCTATTTTATTTTGCAATCTTTAGTTTCCAATCTATATCATAAAAATACCAAAAATATTTATCTTATTATCTCTATCAGATCTCACATTTGTAAGTGGCCGTGAAGGGATTGATAACCCCTTTATCGCGTTGGTTGCAAGGTTCTTATTTGTTTGTGCAGGTACGAGGGATTTGAGTGTAGCCTCTGATACGTCTCCAACGTATCTATAACTTTTGATTGTTCCATGCTATTAGATTACCCGTTTTGGATGTTTATGGGCTTTACTTTACACATTTATATCATTTTCGGGACTAACCTACTAACCGGAGGCCCAGCCCGTATTGCTGTTTTTTGCCGGTTTTAGCGTTTCGAAGAAAAGGAATATCAAACGGAGTCCAAATGCAATGAAACCTTCGGGAGCGTGAATTTTGGAACGAACGTGATCCAAAAGACTTGGAGTACAAGTCAAGAAGCAGCCGAGGCGGCCACGAGGGTGGAGGGCGCGCCACCCCTACAGGGCGCGCCCCTATCTCATGGGCCCTTCGGGTGGCCACCGACCTACTTCTTCCTCCTATATATACCCATGTACCCCGAGAACATCAGAACAAGCCACGAAAACCTAATTCCACCGACGCAATCTTCTGTATCCGCGAGATCCCATCTTGGAGCCTTCGTCGGCGCTCCACCAAATGGGGAATCCACCACGGAGGGCTTCTACACCAACACCATAGCCCCCCCGATGAGTTGTGAGTAGTTTACCACAGACCTTCGGGTCCATAGTTATTAGCTAGATTGCTTCTTCTCTCTATTTAGATCTCAATACCATGTTCTCCTCGATCTTCTTGGAGATCTATTCGATGTAACTCTTTTTCCGGTGTGTTTGTCGAAATCCGATGAATTGTGGGTTTATGATCAATTTTATCTACAGGAAATATTTGAATCTCCTCTGAATTCTTTTTTGTGTGATTAAGTTATCTTTGCAAGTCTCTTCGAATTAACAGTTTGGTTTGGCCTACTAGATTGATCTTTCTTGCAATGGGAGAAGTTCTTAGCTTTGGGTTCAATCTTGTGGTGTCCTTTCCCAGTGACAGCAGGGGCAGCAAGGCACGTATTGTATTGTTGCCATCGAGGATAAAAAGATGGGGTTTATGTCATATTGCATGAGTTTATCCCTCTACATCATGTCATCTTTATTAATGCGTTACTCTATTCTTATGAACTTAATACTCTAGATGCATGCTGGATAGCGGTTGATGTGTGGAGTAATAGTAGTAGATGCAGGCAGGAGACACTCTACTTGTCGCGGACGTGATGCCTATATACATGATCATGCCTAGATAATCTCATAATTATTTGCTTTTCTATCAATTGCTCGACAGTAATCTGTTCAACCACCGTAATACTTATGCTATCCTGATAGAAGCCACTAGTGAGACCTATGGCCCCCGGGTCTATCTTTTATCATATAAGCTTTCAATATACTTTTATTTGCATCTTTACTTTTCCAATCTATATCATAAAATACCAAAAATATATTTATCTTGTCATACTATCTCTATCATATCTCACTTTCACAAGTGGCCGTGAAGGGATTGACAACCCCTTTATTGCGTTGGTTGCGAGTTCTTTGTTTGTTTGTGTAGGTGCGTGGGACTTTTGAGGAGCCTCCTACTGTATTGATACCTTGGTTCTAATAAACAGAGGGAAATACTTATGCTACTATTGTTGCATCACCCTTTCCTCTTCAAGGAAAACCAATGCAAGCTCAAGACGTAGCAAGAAGGATTTATGGTGCCATTGCTGGGGAGGTATTCGCTCAAGTCAAGACATACCAAGTACCCATCACAAACTCAACTCCCTCGCATTTACATTTATTTTCCATTGGCATCTCGTTTTCCTCTCCCCCACTTCACCCTTGCCGTTTTATTCGCCCTCTTTTTCCCAATCTTCTTCTCTCTCTCTCTCGCTTGTCTTTTGTTTACTCGTTGTCATGGTTAGTCCTCCTATCCTTGTTATTACTCCCGAACATGAAATTCTTAATTTTAAGCAAAGGAAGGGAGAGAATTTAAAAGATACTTGGCATAGAATTTTCAATGCTCAAAGTAAATCTACTAGGAAGCTTTCTAATTCCGTTCTTCTTCGCAATTTTTATGTAGGCATTACTCCTTGTAATAGATGTATTCTTGACACCATTACCGGAGGGTATTTCTTGAGTAGCCATACGTTTGATGCTTATAATGCTATGTTAGATTTCTTTGGCCCACCACCTCTTTTGGTTAATGGAACTGTTTTAACTTTGGAACATGTGATGCAAAGGCTTGAAATTATTGAAAATAAAGTTGCCACTGTTGAGTTGATTGAAAATTTGGATAAAAAGATTCATAATCAAATTACCCAATATGGATCTAGGGTTGGAGTTACTTTGAATTTTTTTAAAGAGAAAGAACCTATAGTTAATGAGAAAATGTAACATCCCAAATTTTCAATTTGGAATGTTATACATAGATCATCATTGCATATCATATTTTATTGCATTTTGGCTTCATCCTAGAAATTTCACGCAACTCAAGGACCCACGGAGAGAGTTGGAGATTTCGTTATTTTCATATTTGAGTTTTCTCAAATTTTGAAAATAGGAGCATTTGATTTTAATTATTTTATCTCCGAATATTTCTTATACAAAAATAAAAGAGAGGGAATAAAATGACTTTCCCAAAATAAAGAAATATTGAGGATTTAATAATAAAATCAAATCAGATTTTATTTTGGTGTTTTATTGCTATTTTATTTGAATTTAGAAAAAATTGCACATTTTCAAACTTGCATTTTAGGGCCAAGAAAATGTTCATCTTATTCTAAATATTTTATCTAGACGGCAAAAATTTTTTTTGGCTTTTTTAGAATTTTATTTAATTTCTAGGATTTATTTAAGTTTCGGCGGATTTTTTTAAAAAAACTATTCGGACCGACCGGGACGAAGGCCCAGCCGGCCCAGCCAGCGCAGCCGTCCCTCCCGTGCCCGCACTGGACTCCTCCGGAGTCCGGGAGACCGCCGCCGCCTCGGGTTGCCCCTCCCCCAAGCCGACCCCGCCCCCTCAACCTCTTAAATAGCCGTCGCAGCCGCCCCCAATCGCCACCGAGTCGTAGCAGCAGCAGCGCCGCCGCGCCGCTACCGACGCACTCCGCCGCCGCCGCAGCACCCAGCCGTCACCGCCGTTTTTTTTCGGTTTAGGTAAAACCCGTCGGTTTTTATTTGAACCCTAGATCCGTTTTTTAGTTCGGTTTTATTTTTTTCGGTTTAGTTTATTTAGGGGATGTTCGTCCGTACGTTCGTTTTAATGAACGATTTTCGTCGTTTAGCCGCAGACAGCGAACGTTCGTTCGTTAGCCTGTTCGTTCATTTTCCTTTTTCTCGGATTTTCCGCGATTATTTTTTATCGCGATTTCAGATCCGATTTTTGTTTTAGTATAACTTTTCGCTCGTTTATCGGAATCAGGCGATTCAAGCGCCTAGAGTTTCGTCTCGAAACCCTCTTTCTGTTTAACCAACTCAAACAAGTTTTTGCTTCTGTAAAATTTGACTTAGGTCCAGATTAGTAAAACGAAGCTTGTTTCTTTCGCCGTTTGAGTTTCGTTGCTTCGTTTGATTTGACTCTTTTTGCAAACCGGAGTTCTTAAGTTGAACTTTCTGATTAGGTCTCTTATTTGTGTTTTACCTGGGCATTCGATGAGTGCTTATTGTATGCTTTTTTGTTTGCGATAGAGTACCCGGAGTGCGCCGCTTGCTACTTCGAATCTCTAGGTTTCACGGATCATCGGCAAGGCAAGTAACACTTTGATCATACCTCTTTACTACCCAGTTTTATTGCATTAGATCAATCCTCAAACAATTGCATGATTAGGATCTGATTAATATGTGGGTTTGGGAAGTAGTTGAGGTAGTACCTATATCCTGTTTATTTTCAAACCTTTGGGAGTTACTTCTACGTTTGCTTATATTGCTATGCTATGCTAGTAGACGTGGATTGGGTGAGTGTTTCCATGACAGATGTGAGATTGTTAATTTAATGGTTTATTTAAGGTGGAAACTTTAATACACATCTGGGTGGATTTTGGCACCTGGGATTCCAGTGATTGCCTAGTATTTTCTTTATCGACCGCCACCCAGGCTCAAAGGGATCATGAGATTATTCATGCTAGAAACTTCCGTGTGCAGCCGCAAGCTACTATGGGCTCTAGCACAGTTGACTAAGTCGTATGAACTCTTACAATGGTAGACTAGCAGATGTAGGGGAAAGTAGGTGTAACCGTCTACCCATCGTAAGGTGCAAACGCTTCTGAAAGACTGTGTCTCGGTCATCCGTTTCTCAAACACCATGTAGTGCGAGAATTCCAACGGAGGAGACCGAGTCTTGCGGGGAAAAATGCGCAAACCTCTGCAGAGTGTATAAACTAATCATGATTAGCCGTGTCCCCGGTTATGGACGTTTTGAGTATCTAGTACTTGGATTATCATGTGAATCTCATTATGTTACTTTAATTAATTCTATTGGGTTTAATGATGATGCTTAATTGGGATTGAGTTGGGTGAACCTTCTCAATGTTTAACAACCACCATGATAGTTAAATAAAATTTATTCCTTTGCAGTAGGGAAAATTGGCTTTATGCAAAACTGTAACCATAGAGCTTTGCACCAGCCATATATGCATGTAGAATAGCATATTTCTTTCATATCTCTCTATGTGTTACATTGCCAGCATATTCCATGTGCTGACCCATTTTCGGGCTGCAACGTCCATGTTGCAGACTTTTCAGACGACGAGTAAGGTGCCTTAGGTCGTGGTCTTATACTCAGTGATGCCGTTGGAGTTGATGGACTCGCTTATCTTCCAAGCCTTCCGCTGTTATCATTATTAGATGGCCTTAAGCAATATTTATTGTAATAAGCTCTCTTTTGAGACATTCGATGTAATAAGTGTGTGATTGCTACTCTGTTATAAATCCTTCAAGTATCGTGTGTGTCAGCATTACTGATCCAAGGATGACACTAAATCACAGAGATCAGACTGTTTGAGGTCTGGTCGCTACAAGATGTTATCAGAGCACACGTTGATTGCAGGACACGACCACTAAGCTAAAGCCCTAGATCACTACTCTCTCTTCTCATTTCCGACTCCTCATCTTTTCTACTCTTTTAGGATGGCGGATGCAAGGAATAAGTTCACGCAACCGGATGAAGATACACCCTTTGGACGCCACTTGAAGGAAGTCACTAGATACCTGAACATTGGAGTACCAAGCTTCACCGGGACCTACATCGCCACTTTACTGAAGAGGAGCGCTGGATGATTCAAGTTCAAGTTCCAGGAAGGACGTTCATGCCCGACACCGAGCCCATAGAGTTTTCTTTTGATGCACCAACCTGGAGTCTAGGAAAAAGCATGGCAGCTCACATCACCATGAGACGCATTGGAGAAGTTTACCACAAGGAACTCAAGGATACTATTTACCAGATTTGTGGGCGCCGAGATGAGCAATGGGAGATGATCAGCACCAGGAAGGATAGATCAATTGCAGCTTTCATCCAAGAGTTAAACAAGCAGATTCATCGCCAGGAGAACCAGGTGTGCGCAGGCATGATAGACTTGAAGAAGGCTATGACCAAGATCACGGAGCTGGAAGAAGAACCTAAGTCTACACGCGATGGATATGAGGATGAAATAGCAACGCTTGTGGAGAAGAATGATGGTCTGTAGAAGAAGCTAAAAGTATTCATGGGATTTCCCGCGGCTGGAGGAGAAGACGATGATTGCACTTGCCCGGAGAACTACATCATCATCGACGACACCGACTCAGACCCAGATGATAGCGATGATGACTTTGTTGATGAAGCTGTAGTAGATATCATGGAGTCTTCGACCGAGCAGTTTTTCTAGTCGACCCCCATAACAGTAGTAGTATTCCCCCATGTATATAGTATAGTCCGAGCACTTTTGTAATGATAGCTAGACCATTGTATGCCCTTGTTTGAATTGATTGAAGTGATATTGATTGAATTTGTCTCATGTGCATATGGGTAGTGTTTTATCTATAGATCTCATTCTATTCTACTTTCTCATATTTTCTAAACCCACAGATGCCTCCGAGACGTGACAATGGATTTGCTTTCCCACCGGAGCTCACTCAGTTGATCCAGCAGCAGAATGCATTGATGCAGATGCTAGTCCAGAATCAGAATCAGGGGAACAACAACAACAACAACAACAACAATAACCCACCACCACCACCACCTGTTGATCACTTAGCCCGTTTCTTGAGGCCGAATCCGCCGGTGTTTTCCAGTAGCACCGAGCTGATAGTTGCAGATGAGTGGCTCCGCAAGATGGGAAGGGAGTTAACTACTGCAGGATGCACAGATGCGGAGAAGGTGCGTTTTGATGGACCCGCAGCATCATGGTGGGAGAATTTCACAGCCACTTATCCTATCAACACTGTCACATGGGATCAGTTCCAGCAGGCTTTCCGTACTGCCCATGTTTCAGCAGGAGCTATGGCCATGAAGAAGCGTGAGTTCTGCAACTTGCGCCAAGGAGGATGTACAGTTGGCCAGTATGTGGATGACTTTAGTAAGCTAGCACGTTATGCGCCAGATGATGTTGCTACGGATGCAGCTAAGCAGGAGAAGATTCTGGCAGGACTGAATGATGAGCTGAGCATGCAGTTGATGGTAGCAACCTTCAACAACTACCAGGAGTTGGTAGATAGAGCTCTCATGATAAAAGGGAAGCAGCAACAGATTGACAACTGTAAGAGGAAGTATGGACAAGGGAAGTACAATTCTGGAGCTCAGCAGAAGCCCTGCTTTGCTCCAAATATGGGAGGACCTTTTCAGCATAATCATGGAGAAGGGAGCTCGCACAACCATAGTGGCTCCAAGAATGGTAATGGGAATGGAGGAACCAACGGCCAGAACCGTACCAACCCATCAACCCCAGCCAAAAGGGATCTGAGCCAAGTCACTTGCTACAAGTGTCAGAAGACTGGACATTATGCCAATGAATGTCCTGAAGCTAAGAATGGAAATGGCAATGGAAGCTCTGGGAAGAAGCCGAATCCTTTCAACAGGGGACAGGCGAACCACGTTAACGTGGAGGAGGTTGAAGCTCAGCGAGATGCAGTAATAGGTAAGTTTTTGGTTAAGTCATTTACTGCACTCGTTCTTTTTGATACTGGTGCATCGCATTCATACATATCAAGGGGATTTGTGGATAAGTATAAACTGCCAACCAAGGTTCTTAGAACACCTATGCTAGTAAGCTCACCAGGAGCGGAGTATATGGCCAGTCAAGGATGTTTTCAAGTGCCATTGAGTATAGGTAGGCATGTTTCCCCCTCGAATTTAATCATTCTGGAATCGCAAGGTTTGGATGTGATTCTGGGTATGGATTGGCTATCGATGTATGGAGGAAACATCGATTGCACCAGTAAGTCGATTTTGCTTACCACCCAGAAGGAAGAAGGATTAAGTATGTATCACGGCATGAGCCGAAGAGGACTCAAGTAAATTACTTATCAGGAGTTGTACAGGACGAAGTACCAGTGGTGAAGGATTTCCCTGACATATTTCTAGAGGAGTTGCCAGGCATGCCACCGGATATAGACATTGAGTTTTTGATTGAGCTTTTGCCAGGCACAGGGCCGATATCTAAGAGACCGTATAGGATGGTCGCAAAAGATTTCTAGGAAATTAAGAAGCAAATCAAGGAGTTATTGGATTAAGGCTATATTCGCCCAAGCTCTTCACCTTGGGGATTGCCAGTGCTTCTAGTGGAGAAGAAGGATGGATCATTGAGGAAGGTTGTTGATTATCAAGGATTAAATGAAGTGACAATCAAGAACAAGTACCCACTACCGATGATCAATGACTTGTTTTACCGATTGCAAGGAGCTAAGGTATTTTCCAAGATCGATTTGCGATGAGGATACCACCAGTTGAAGATTCGGGAGCAGGATATACCTAAGACGGCTTTTACCACCAGGTACGGGCTGTTCGAGTATACCGTTATGTCATTTGGTCTGACTAACGCACCTTCGTATTTCATGAACATGATGAACAAGGTGTTTATGGAGTTTTTGGATAAATTCGTCGTGGTGTTCATTGATGATATCTTGGTCTACTCGAAGAATGAAGAGGAACATAAGGAGCATTTACGTATGATACTTGTGAAACTCAGAGAACATTAGTTATATGCCAAGTTCAGCAAATGTGACTTTTGGTTGAAGGAAGTTGGATTTCTCGGACATGTTATATCCGGAGAGGGGATAGCAGTAGACCCCACCAAAGTTGTCACAGTGACAAACTGGGAAGCCCCAACAACAGTTGGAGAGATCCGGAGTTTTCTTGGACTTGTAGGATACTACCAGAGGTTCATTGAGAATTTCTCGAAGATTGCGAAGCCCATGACAGAGTTGTTGAAGAAGGACACCAAGCTCATATGGACTGAGGAATGTGAGGCTAGTTTCCAGGAGTTGAAGAAACTTTTGGTTACATCACCAGTTTTGATTCTGCCTGATCAGCGCAAGGATTATGAAGTTTATTGCGACTCTTCTCGTGGAGGTCTTGGAGCAGTGCTTATGCAGGAGGGAAGAGTTGTTTCGTATGCCTGACGACAGCTTAAACCTCATGAGTTAAATTATGCTACACATGATTTGGAGTTAGCAGCCGTAGTACATGCATTGAAGACATGGAGGCATTTTCTCATTGGAAACCATTGTGAGGTGTTCACGGATCACAAGAGTTTGGAGTACATCTTCACACTGTAGGAGTTGAATCTCAGGCAAAGGAGATGGTTGGAGCTCATCAAGGATTATGATATGAGATTGCATTATCACCCCGGAAAGGCTAACGTAGTAGCCGATGCGTTGAGCCGCAAGAGCCATGTCAACACACTCATGACCGGAGAGTTACCAAAGGAGTTAGCCGAGGAACTTCATGAGCTATGTTTGGAGATAGTTCCGAGAGGCTATGTAGTAGCATTGGAGATTCAGTCTACCCTGATGGATAAGATTAGAGAAGCTTAGAAGACTGACAAGGAGATTACCGAGATAAAGGAGAAGATGAGCAAAGGAAAAGCTAAGGGATTTCGTGAGGATGAGCACTATACCCTATGGTTTGAGGATCGCATTTATGTGCCTAATGACCCAGAGATCAGAAAGTTGATTCTGCAAGAGGCCCATGATTTGCCATATTCGATTCAACCAGGAAATACCAAGATGTATTTGGATTTGAAAGACATTTTCTGGTGGACCGGAATGAAGAAAGATATTGTAGAGTATGTAGCCGTATGTGATGTATGTCAGAGAGTGAAGGCAGAGCATCAGAAGCCAGCAGGATTGCTACAACCATTGCCGATACCCAAATGGAAGTGGGATAAGCTAGGCATGGATTTTATCATGGGATTGCCCAGGACTCGTTCAGGCTATAACTCGATATGGGTTGTAGTCGATCGTTTGATGAAGGTAGCTCATTTCATCCCCGTGAAGACCACTTACACCAGTGCTAAGTTGGCAAAGATATACATGACCAGGATCGTATGTCTGCATGGAGTTCCGAGGAGTATTGTATCAGACAGAGGAACCCAGTTTACCTCAAAGTTCTGGAATCAGCTGCACGAAACCTTGCGTACCAGGCTAGAGTTCAGTACAGCCTTTCATCTGCAGACAGATGGACAGACCGAGAGAGTAAATAAGATTCTGGAGGACATGCTGAGAGCTTGTGTGCTAGATTATGGATCTAGTTGGGACGACAATTTGCCATATGCAGAGTTCTCTTACAACAACAGTTATCAATCCAGTTTTAAGATGGCCCCTTTCGAAGCTCTGTACGGAAGGAGGTGCAGGACACCGTTGTTGGGGGATCAAGTTGGAGACCGTCAGTTGTTTGGACCAAATTTAATTAAGGAGTCTGAACAGAAGGTGAAGTTGATTCGCGATAGGGTCAAGCTAGCCCAGTCCTGGAAGAAGAGATACACAGATTCTAAATGCAAGGAGACAATTTACAAAGTTGGAGATAGAGTTTATCTTCATGTATCTCCACTTCGAGGAGTTAAGTGCTTTGGAGTTAAGGGAAAGTTAGCGCCACGTTTTGTGGACCATACAAAGTTTTGGAGAGTATGGGAGAAGTTGCTTACAAGTTAGAATTTCCCGAAGGATTGTCAGGAGTTCACGATGTTTTCCACGTTTCCCAGTTGAAGAAGTGCCACGCAGAGATGGCTGGTATGCCGCTAAGAGATACAGTGCCGCTGGAAGCGATTCAGTTGGATAGTGATTTGACCTACGAGGAGAAGCCAGTCAAGATTCTCGAATATGCCAGCCGAGTGAACTGTAACAAGGTTATCAAGTTTTGCAAAGTTCAGTGGAGCCACCATACCGAGGATGAAGCCACCTGGGAGGGAGAGGAAGATCTACGGAAGGACCACCCTCACCTATTTTCTAGCCAACCCGAATCTCGAGGGCGAGATTCATCTTAAGGGGGGTAGGTTTGTAACATCCCAAATTTTCAATTTGGCATGTTATACATAGATCATCATTGCATATCATATTTTATTGCATTTTGGCTTGATCCTAGAAATTTCACGCAACTCAAGGACCCACAGAGAGAGTTGGAGATTTCGTTATTTTCATATTTGAGTTTTCTCAAATTTTGAAAATAGGATCATTTGATTTTAATTATTGTATCTCCGAATATTTCTTATACAAAAATAAAAGAGAGGGAATAAAATGACTTCCCAAAATAAAGAAATATTGAGGATTTAATAATAAAATCAAATAAGATTTTATTTTGGTGTTTTATCGCTATTTTATAAGAATTTAGAAAAAAATGCACGTTTTCAAAACTGCATTTTAGGGCCAAGAAAATGTTCATATCGTTCTAAATATTTTATTTAGACGGTGAATTTTTTTTGGCATTTATTTTATTTTATTTTCTAGGATTTATTTAAATTTCGGCGGAATTTAAAAAAACTGTTCGGACCTACAGGGGCCGAAGGCCCAGCCGGCCCAGCCGGACCAGCCCGCGCCGTCGTCCCTCCCGTGCCCGCACCAGACTCCTCCGGAGTCCGGGAGACCGCCGCCACCTCGGGTTGCCCCTACCCCAAGCCGACCCCGCCCCCTCCCCCTCTTAAATAGCCGCCGCCGCCCCCAATCGCCACCCGAGTGCGCATGCTGAAGCCGCCGCCGCGCCGCGCCGTCGCAGACACCCGCCATCGCCGCCGCACCACCCGCCATCGTCGCCGCCCCGCAGCACCCCACCTCGCCTCGCCGGAGACGCCGCCTCACCTCGCCGGAGCTGCCGGTTTTTTTCGGTTTAGGTAAAAACCGCCGGTTTTTATTTAAACCCTAGATCCGTTTTTTTAGATCAGTTTTATTTTTTCCGGTTTAGTTTATTTAGCAGACGTTCGTCCGTATGTTCATTTTAATGAACGGTTTCCGTCGTTTAGCCCAAGACAGCGAACGTTCGTTCGTTAGCTTGTTCGCCCGTTTTCTTTTTCTCAGATTTTCCGCGATTATTTCTGATCGCGATTTCTAATCCCATTTTTATTTTAGTTTAACTTTTCGCTCGTTTATCGGAATCAGGCGATTCAAGCACCTAGAGTTTCGTCTCGAAACCCTCTTTCCGTTTAACCAACTCAAACAAGTTTTTGCTACTGTAAAATTTGACTTAGGTCCATATTAGTAAAATGAAGCTTGTTTCTTTCGCCGTTTGAGTTTCGTTGCTTCGTTTGCTTTGATTCTTTTTGCAAACCGGAGTTCTTAAGTTGAGGTTTCTGTTAGATCTCTTATTTGTGTTTTACCTGTGCATTGGATGAGTGCTTATTGTATGCTTGTTTGTTTGCGACAGAATACCTGGAGTGCGCCGCTTGCTACTTTGAATCTCTAGGTTTCACGGATCATCAGCAAGGCAAGTAACACTTTGATCATACCTCTTTACTACCCAGTTTTATTGCATTAGATCAAACCTCAAACAATTGCATGTTTAGGATCTAATTAATATGTGGGTTTGGGAAGTAGTTGAGGTAGTACCTATATCTTGTTTATTTTCAAACCTTTGGGAGTTACTTCTACGTTAGCTTATATTGCTATGGTATGCTAGTAGACGTGGATTGGGTGAGTGTTTCCATGACAGATGTATGATTTCAAATTTAATGGTTTATTTAAGGTGGCAACTTTAATATACATCTGGGTGGATTGAGGCACCTGTGATTCCAGTGATTACCTGGTATTTTCTTTTTAGACCGCCACCCAGGCTCAAAGGGATCATGAGATTATTCATGCTAGAAACTTCCATGTGCAGCCGCAAGCTACTATGGGCTCTAGCATAGTTGACTAAGTCGTGTGAACTCTTACGGTGGTAGATTAGCAGATGTAGGGGAAAGTAGGTGTAACTGTCTACCCATCGTAAGGTGCAAACGCTTCTGAAAGACTGTGTCTCGGTCATCCATTTCTCAAACACCATGTAGTGCGAGAATTCCAACGGAGGAGATCAAGTCTTGCGGGGAAATGTGCGCAAACCTCTGCAGAGTGTATAAACTAATCATGATTAGCCGTGTCCCCGGTTATGGACGTTTTGAGTATCTAGTACTTGGATTATCATGTGAATCTCATCATGTTACTTTAATTAATTCTGTTGGGTTTTATGATGATGCTTAATTGGGATTGAGTTGGGTGAACCTTCTCAATGTGTAACAACCACCATGATAGTTAAATAAAATTTATTCCTTTGCATTAGGAAAAAATTGGCTTTATGCAAAACTATAACCATAGAGCTTTCCACCCGCCATATATGCATTTACAATAACATATTTCTTTCATATTTCTCTATGTGTTACATTGCCAGCATATTCCATGTGCTGACCCATTTTCGGGCTGCAACATTCATTTTGCAGACTTTTCAGACGATGAGTAAGGCGCCTTAGGTCGTTGTCTTATACTCAGTGATGCCGCTGGAGTTGATGGACTCGCTTATCTTCCAAGCCTTCCGATGTTATCGTTATTAGATGGCCTTAAGCCATATTTATTGTAATAAGCTCTCTTTTGAGACATTCGATGTAATAAGTGTGTGATTGCTACTCTGTTATAAATCCCTCAAGTACTGTGCGTGTCAGCCTTACTGATCCAGGGATGACACTAAAGCACAGAGATCAGACTGTTTGAGGTCTGGTCGCTGCAGAAAATAGATCTAGATTATATGAGAATCGGTAAACTTGAGGATATTATTACCAACTTAGGGTTGGCGTTTGCTTCTGTGAAAAACATTCCAATTCCTCCTACCAAAACTACCAAATTTATCTATGTTCCTAAAAATAAGGGTGAATCTTCTAGTAAGGGAAATGCGGTCAAATCAATAAGTGTTCATCCCAATTGTCTCTCTATCATTAAGAAACCTTTTGCTACAAATGAATTTCTTGAATTCTTGCCTAAGGGTTTAATTATTGCTAAAAAGGGAGAAACCCCTAAAAATTATAAGTGCTCTATTGAGGAATTTAGTGCCAAAGATGGCGCTAGGGGCGTTAAACGATAGCGCTAGTTGGGAGGCAACCCAATTTTATTTGTATTTTTTGTTTTTGTTCCTGTTTTTGTTCCTATTTAGTAATAAATTATAAGCGGACGTTCATTTATCCGACCCGTGCTTTCAAAGTTAAGTACCTTACTTTATGGATTTGACGCAGGAACTGTGCCGGACTGTGGAGAGCATACATAGTCCGGCCCCACAACCCGAGGATCCGGGAAGATCCCTTGATCCGGCCTCCGAAGAGGATCCGGACATAAAGGTGGAGCTAATTGATGGGGTGTTCCACCAAATCAGCATGGACAATGCTTTAGTCGCCATCACGGCTGACTACCCCGGCCTAACCCCGGCTTCCCAGGTGAATATGACCGAAGTCCTGACACCATCATTTCGTCCTTGCGCAATTCTGACCACCGTATATAATGGTGTCTCGCAGGAGGTGCCTTCAAGGCACACTACTAGGGAAAAGCCTAGCAGCAGCGCGGGTTTTAGGCCTATCAGCACCGCGGGTACCCGCGCTACTAATAAGGCGCTACAGCTAACTTATAGCAGTAGCACGGCTGTAGCGCGGGTGGCACCCACGCTACTACTAATCTGTAATCTCCGGAATTATTTTTTTGAATTTTTTCGAATTTTTTTTGATTTTTTTTTGAAATTTTCAAATTTCTGAATTATTTTAACTCAAATCTCTAATCACCCCTCATCGCTACTTAATTTAATCTCTAATCACCCCTCATCATTCCAAATCATCTAACTTCCCGGACGGTCACCCATCCTCTCACTACTCCAGCCTGAGCACGCTTGAATTCCGGGTTCTATTCTCCCTCGTTTCCAAGTCTGCACTTGTTGTTTTCCTGACAATAGTGAGATGTCAATCCTATTAACCTCAGGGATTTAGCTTGAGCATGAAGTCACACATTTCACTGTTTGAGTTTGAAACTATTGTTCTAAAAAATTAGTAACACTAATATTTCTTGAATAATTAGTTTGACCACAGTTTGACCAGATTTGACCATAGTTTGACTAGATTTGACCAAAATTCAAAAAAACTAAAATAATTATTTATTAACACTAATATTCTTGAATAATTAGTTTGACCATAGTTTGACCAGATTTAACAAAAATTAAAAAAACTAATTTTTTTTTGAAATTTTTTGCCTCCAGATCTTAAAAGCCCCGTAACTTTTTTCTGTTAGGTTTTTGAGGATTTTAAAAATGTTAAATTCGAATGTAACTTTTCGAGTAGATGATTTTTCATATAAAAAACTTTTTCATCCGAGTTCGTATGCAAAAGTTATGTCCATTTTACAAATTTCCAGAGAGATTTTGCAAATAAAGTCGAAATTCATATTTGTAAATTTTCCCAACAACTAGACCACATATCACATGGGAAACTTATTCTTTTCTTTTTTTGACATTTTTATCATTTTCGTTTTTTTAAACTGAAAAGGCGGTCCACTGGGGGGAGACTTTGACAAATAGGCCATACCCCGCGCTACTACTATATGGCGGAGCGATTAGCGATGGCGAGGTTTTTAACCTCGCTACTACTAAGTTGATAGCGATGGCGGGGTTTTCTTTCCTCACTACTACTATGGCATGGTCCAGGGCCACTTAGTAGTAGCGAGGTTAAAACCCGCTCATGCTATCAACAAGTAGTAGCGAGGTTAAAACCCGCTACTACTATGGCATATCCCGGGAACGCAGTAGAGACCGCTTAGTAGTAGCGAGGTTACAAACCTGCCTGCTGCTATCAACTTAGTAGTAGCGAGGTTTAAAACCTGTGCTGCTAGTAAGTAGCGATGGCGAGGTTTTAACCCTCGCTGCTAAGATTCTGTATATAGGCTTTTCCCTAGTAGTGGCGGGAAGCCGAGCCCGGTGACCAACAAGGGTCGATCCGGCCCATGGCGGAAGAGGAGGCAGCAAGGGTCGAAACGTCACCGCAGCGGTATAGCCCGCGTCTTGTTATTTAGGAAAAGGATTTCCAGGAGGCGTATTAACGCTCATGACCTTTCCAGGAGAAAGAGCACTCGCCGGACGGTGTCCGGAGAGGTTGTCAACCAAGCCTCCGCCCGCCAGGCCCCAACACCTGGTCCGGAGGGGGAGGCGAGCGCAAGGTGCGAGCCGGATTCTCCTCCAGTGGAGGATGCCGACCGACTGTCCGCCACCAGGTCTGAGGTGGAGAGCGCCATGAATCATAGGCATCGCCAGACAGTTCTGCGTGACGCGTGTTTCTCCCCAGAGGCGTTGAATGCCTTTAACGCGGGAGACGCGCACCTCCGTGCTGCTCGAGATGGTTTAACTAGAGCTACGGAACAATATGTAAAAGACATACGGGTAAGAGATTTTAATGGTTATATATGCCAGTAGCCCCCGAGACTTAAAGTAGTTAAATTAGCTAATTTAAGGATCATATAATTTGCAGGATCTTACAGAGAAGAATGCCCAATTGTCCCAGGAGTTGCAAGAGTGCAAGGCCCAACTTGAGGCCGCACTCGCTGCCGCAGGAGGAGACACAGAGACCCCTCCTGGTAACACATTATTTCAAAAAGATAAGAAGTGTTCGGCGTGCGTGTAAGTCTGACTTTGATATTGTAGATGTTGCCGGACTGGATCCGGACAAGCAACACCTACTGCGCCAGCTGAAGGCCGGCGAGAGGGTGCTTATGAAGGTACAGCAGGAGAGGAACAAACTCCAGGATGCCCACACCCAGCTTGGGGAAGAGCTGAAAGGTGTTCGGGCCGAGCTGTCTAGCTCCGTGAAGGAGAATCAGCGGCTTCGTCGCGGCATCTATGGTAAGTGCTTGAGCGAATTCTTTTGAAAAGAAGAGTTTGGCGAGGAAGCCTATTGACAGAAATATGCCTTGTAGGTGCGCTCACAGGTCGCCCTGTGCAGGAAATGCCCGTTTCGACGGGCGACCCACTTCCCGAGCTGGTGCAACTGCTTGAACGTGTTCGGGAGGCGATGAGAGGCATCGTCCAGGCCCTATGGCCATCTATCTCCCTACCCGAGGGCCTTGGAGAGCTTGTGGAGAAGCTTCAGGGAGCACGGCAGCGCTTCCTCTTATGGAAGATATCGGCCTGCCGTCAAGGTGCCAGGGAGGCCTGGGCCATGGTGAAGACGCGGTATAAGAAGGCGGATCCAAACCACATGGCCGAGGTCGGACCTGTGGGGCCCGATGGGAAGGAGATCCCTGTGAGCTTAGTGTACGGCCAAGTAGAGTTGACCGCTAAGTATTCCCAATGGGACTGTAAATTAGACAGCCTGTTAGACGGGATTGAGGAGGAGTACAATCAGTCATTTTGACGATGTATTTAAAATGACATGTAAAATGCCTTCTAGCCAGATTGTAGATCGTTTGTCTTTGCCGACCTTTCCGCTTCGACCTCGGGACCCTAGAGTCCGGAGTGTGTCCGAATACCTTCTTGGTTATGACAAAACCGGGGCATGCATGGAGACCAGGCGTAGGGGTCATTAGTGCTTTATCAGTCAAGTGCCCAATTAGTTATGTTATATTACATGGTTAGTAAGAAACATCTTCCAGGGAGAATAGTTCCGTTAAGGGTTCCTTTCCCTGGGAGGCATGCCCTAAAGTGCATGTCCGGACTGCGAAAAAAAGCTGGAAAACATCTGTTGGCAGATGGATAAATGTTTAATAAATCGTCTTTCAAGTCACCGACCGAATATTCCCTTAAGAACGCTAGCTTTCGGCTTCACCCAGTCTGAGGTACACATCCGGCTCACCCGGCAGTAACAATCGCAGAGGTGCTCCCTTTACCTCCTAGCCGAACAATCAGGAACGTAGGGGTAAGCACAGGAGCCAGGCAACCTAGCTTGGCCAAAACTTAAGTCATATCGATGCATATAATGGTGAATAAAAGGTACATGTGGAAGTTTGACACATGTGTTGGGCATGAAGCCCGGATAAGTAAGCTTCTGGTAAAGAAGCCCCTAGGTATAATGAGTGCGGATAGCACATCGAGTGTGTGCGAACAATGTGCAAATAGGCCTCTAAGGGCTTTTATGAAATGGGTGAGAGAAAAGAGAGAAATGAAAAGACGGCTGAAGTGTAAAAATATGGACGGAGGAAGGAAACGAACTCTTAGTCCGGCGCTAGGCGTAAAATCTTCGGAGGCGGGCCGCGTTCCATGGGTTCGGCTCGAGTCGGTTGTCCGATGCGTTTCGCAGACGGTATGCTTTGCCGGTCAGGACTTAGTCGATGATGAAGGGACCCTCCCATTTGGGCTTGAGTTTGTCCTTTTTCTTGTCCGGCAGGCGTAGAATTAGTTCGCCAACGTTGTAAGTTTTGGCCCGTACTTCTCTGCTTTGATATCTTCAAGCCTGTTGCTGATAGAATGCGGAACGGTCCTTTGCCACATCGCGTTCTTCCTCCAATGCGTCCAAGCTATCTTGCCAATCCAGCTCGGCTTCTCTTTCTTCGTACATGCGCACTCGAGGTGAGTCATGAATTATGTCGCAGGGCAAAACTGCCTCTGCGCCGTATACCATGAAAAATGGTGTGAAACCGGTAGTATGGTTTGGCGTGGTCCGCAGCCCCCAGAGCACGGAGTCAAGCTCCTCTACCCAGTGCGTGTTAGATTTCGTAAGGTAGCGCACTAGTCTGGGCTTGATGCCGCTCATTATCAGACCATTTGCTCGCTCAACTTGACCGTTGGTTTGAGGGTGATAGACTGAAGCATAATCGAGCTTAATGCCCATATTTTTGCACCAGAGTTTGACCTCGTCGGCCGTGAAGTTTGCGCCGTTATCAGTGATGATGCTATGGGGGACGCCATAACGGTGTACTACCCCGGATATGAAGTCTATCACTGGTCCGGACTCTGCCGTTTTAACTGGCTTGGCCTCTATCCATTTGGTGAATTTGTCTACCATGACCAATAGGTACCTTTGCTTGTGGGTTCCCCCTTTAAGGGGTCCAACCATGTTAAGGCCCCGGACCGCGAACGGCCAGGTAATGGGTATAGTTTTGAGGGCGGTAGGTGGCATATGGCTCTGTAGCAAAGAGCTGACAACCAACGCATCTTTGGACTAAGTCCCGAGCATCTGCCCGGGCCGTCGGCCAATAAAATCCTGTACGGAAGGCCTTGCCTACAAGGGCACGAGCTGCGGCGTGGTGTCCGCCTAGTCCGGCATGAATTTCAGCCAGAAGGTTTCGCCCTTCCTCTTCGGAGATACACCTTTGAAGGACTCCGGTTGTGCTTTTCTTATAAAGTTCTCCTTCGTGGACCTTGTAGGCTTTAGATCGCCGAACTATGCAGCGGGCCTCATTTTGGTCTTCGGGAAGTTCTTGCCTAGTTAAGTAGGCTAGGAATGGCTCTGTCCACGGGGCAATTACTGTCATTATTTCGTGGGCCGAAGGTGTTATTTCATCGGCTGAGCCACCAATTATGTCAGATTGTTCTGTGTTGGGTAGTCTTGGCTGCTTCGGGTTGTTATTTCGGACTCCTCTTCCCATAAATGCGGATGGCTTAAAGAGCCGTTCGGGAAGATGTTTGGAGGGACAGCGTCGTGTTTGTGCTGATCGCGCTAATCGTCACCTGCTTGGTTATTATCCCTGCTCGTGGTGGAATTGAGTCCTTGAACCGAAATACATTTTAGGACAACTTTACGATAGGTTGCCATTTCTGGATCCTTGGCGTCAAAGTCTCCATTTACTTGGGATATTGCAAGGTTTGAATCCCCGCGCACCTCTAGGCGTTGAATGCCCATGGAGATTGCCATCCGGAGGCCATGTAGGAGGGCCTCATATTCGGCTGCGTTGTTGAAGTCCGTGTACATTATCTGGAGTACGTATTGGACCGTGTCCCCGGTTGGGGACGTCAACACGACGCCAGCCCCCAAACCGGCCAACATTTTGGAGCCGTCGAAATGCATAATGCAATTGGAGTATGCGCCGTACTCTTTAGGGAGTTCGGCTTCAGTCCATTCAGCGACAAAGTCAACCAAGACTTGCGACTTTATAGCTCACCGAGGTTTGTAAGTTATATCAAATGGTAAGAGCTCAATGGCCCATTTTGCAATCCTGCCCGTCGCGTCGCGATTGTTTATAATGTCGTTGAGGGGCACTTCAGAGGCCACTGTTATCGAACACTCTTGAAAGTAGTGTCGAAGCTTCCGGGATGCCATGAACATCGCGTACGCTATCTTTTGATACTGCGGGTAATGGGACTTGCAGGGGGTTAAGACAGTGGATACGTAGTACACTGGTTTTTGAAGAGGGAATTTATGCCCTTCTGTTTCTCGTTCGACGACGAGCACCGCGCTTACAACTTGATGTGTTACGCGATATATAACAACATTGGTTCGCCCGGGTTAGGCGCAGCTAGGACGGTTGTTGGCAATATGGCTTTTACTTCTTTGAGTCGGCGATGGCGGCATCCGTCCACTCAAAGTGTTGGTCTTGCCGAGGAGGCGATAGAGGGCAATGCCTTTTCTCCCAAGCGGAGATGAAGCGGCTTAAAAGCGACCACGCATCGATCAATTTTGTATTTGTTTAAGGTTTTTGGAATATCCAGCTGTGTGAGCTCGGATCTTGGCTGGGTTTGCTTCAATTCCTCTCTGGATACAATGAAGCCGAGGAGCTTTTCGGTGATGCGCCCGCATTTTTCGGATTCACTTGATGTCATATGCTCGGAGGTTGTCGAATGTGAGCCTCAAATCGTCTACTAGAGTTTCGACGTGTTTGGTTTTGACGACTACGTCATCTACGTATGCCTCTACTATTTTGCCGATCTGGGAAGCCAGACATGTCTGAATCATGCGCTGATATGTTGCACCGGCGTTTTTGGTTCCGGAGGGCATCGTGTTAAAGCAGAATGGTCCATATGGAGTAATGAATGCTGTTGCGGCTTGGTCCGCCTCCGCCATCTTAATTTGATGGTAGCGGAGTATGCATCAAGGAAGCGAAATGAATCGTGCCTCGCGGTAGCATCGATTATTTGGTCGATGCGGGGAAGGGGAAGGGATCCTTTGGGCAGGCCTTGTTGAGGTCTTTAAAATCGACACATAGGCGCCAGGATTTATCATTCTTTTGTACCATTACCAGGTTTGCGAGCCAGTCCGGATGTTTGATGTCTCTGATGAATCCGGCTTCCAGTAGTTTGGCTAGCTCTTCTCCCATTGCTTGTCTTTTGGGTTCGGAAAATCACCGAAGAGCCTGTTTGACTGGCTTGAATCCTTTTAGGATGTTTAGGCTGTGTTCTGCCAATCTGCGTGGGATTCCTGGCATATCTGAAGTGAGCCAGGCAAAGATGTCCCAATTTTCTCGAAGGAATTCTCGTAGTGCAGCATCTACATCAGGGTTCAACTGTGCCCCGATGGAGGCCGTCTTTGTTGGGTCCGTTGGATGGACCTGGAATTTGACTATTTTGTCAGCTGGTTTCAAGGAGGTGGACTTGGATCTCTTATCGAGTATCACATCATCCCTATTCACCGTGGAGCGCAGCGCGGTGAGTTCCTCTGCAGCTAGGGCTTCGGATAGTGCCTCCAGGGCTAATGCGGCTGTCTTGTTTTCGGCGCGGAGTGCTGTGTCCGGATCACTAATGAGAGTGATTATTCCACCGGACCCGAGCATCTTAAGCTTCAAGTACCCGTAATGGGGTATGGCTTGAAAAATTGTGAATGCCTCCCGTCCTAATATAGCGTGATATCCACTGCTGAATGGGGCCACTTGGAACGTGACTTCTTCGGACCTGTAATTGTCCGGCGAGCTGAACACCACATCAAGTGTGATTTTTCCTGTGCAACGTGCTTCCCGGCTGGGGATTAATCCTCTAAAGGTTGTGCTGCTTCGCTCAATGCGGCTCTAGTCTATTTCCATTTTTTGAAGAGTTTCCTCATAGATGAGGTTTAATCCGCTGCCGCCTTCCATGAGTACCTTGGTAAGGCGAAAGCCGTCCACTATTGGACTGAGGACCAATGCGGCCGGTGCTCAGGCTGTTCGGAATTTAGGTTCGTCGCTGGCATTGAAGGTGATGGCCGTGTCGCTCCATGGATTTGTTGTTACTACTTGGTAGACTTCCGTGAGGCTGCGGATTGTTCGTTTCCGCGTATTATTTGATGCATAAGTATCGAAGACTGTTGACACCGTACTGGTACTGTTGGAGTGGCCCTTCGGGGCTAGAAGCTCTTTGCCACTTTTGGCCACCTGCCGTAGTATCCAACATGCTCGAAGGCTGTGTGTTGGAGTGGCATATACATCTTGTAATTCTGAGGTCCGCTGAGCCATCCCTCGATGCAGTTCCGTGCCCTTAATGGGGTTTTGCTTTTTGGTTTTGTACACGTGCTGAGTGTGATGCACCCTTTTGTTTCGGACTAGGGTTGTATTGGGGCGGATTGTCCCAAAACTTAGTTTCGGTTTTCCGGAAACTCTCCATCGCACAGTACTTTCGTACTATGGACACCAGATCGGGGAAGTGTGTAATTTCGCGACGATTGACGGCGTTCAAGATTCACTCGTCCGTGCAATTATTGCAAAAAATAGAAATTGCGTTTTCCTCACGCCAGTCCTTTATCCTGTCCATAACCAGGAGGAATCTGGCCCAGTAATGATGTACTGTTTCAGCGGGCTCTTGCCGGATTTGAGATAGATCGCATATGTCTGGGTGGGTGGGTGGAATTAAGTTCGGAACCCTACCCATCTCGAGGCTCAAGGGCGGAAAGTTTCGAATTTGGAAGCTTGGATTGCTGGGCGTTTTCCAACGAGTGCAGTCCGATGCGACTTTAGGTTCGGTCTTGACCATCGTTCGTTCCTCATGAGAATCGGCATGGAGGGTTGAGTCCGGACATGACTAGTTTTCAATACGGAAGAAGATTCGCCGCGTCGTTCCTCTACCACCGCAACGTGGTGGGTAATCTGGGGAGAGTAATCTTTCTAGAATCGGTTTTGAGCCCAATCTTATTGTAGTCTGTAGCGACTCCCAGGGCGGCGATGCAATCCAAGAGCTCGTTTACGGACGAGAGCTCTACTGGATCCAGCTGCTCGGCGAATTCCGAGTTGACGTGAAGATTGCTTTTGATGACCCGAGAGGTCGTCGTTGAAGCGGTGGCCGAACAGGCGGTCATAAGAAAACCACCTAGCCGGATAGTTTGGCCGGCGGCCAAAGCTCCTTTGGTGATGGTTCCGTCTTTAAAGGCAGGAAGAGGCATCCTTCCTATCGGTGACGGCACAGAGGAACTCTCCATGAAAGCACCAATGTCGGTGTCAAAACTGGCGGATCTCGGGTAGGGGGTCCCGAACTGTGCGTCTAGGCGGATGGTAACAGGAGACAAGGGACACGATGTTTTTACCTGAGTTGGGCCCTCTCGATGGAGGTAAAACCCTTCTCACGCTTGATTGATATTGATGATATGGGTAGTACAAGAGTGGATCTACCACGAGATCAAGGAGGCTAAACCCTAGAAGCTAGCCTATGGTATGATTGTTGTAATGGTTGTTAGTCCTCGGACTAAAACCCTCCGGTTTATATAGACACCGGAGAGGGCTAGGGTTACCAGTAGTCGGTTACAATGGTAGGAGATCTACATATCCGTATCGCCAAGCTTGCCTTCCACGCCAAGGAAAGTCCCATCCGGACATGGGACGAAGTCTTCAATCTTCTATCTTCATAGTCTTGGAGTCCGGCCGATGATGATAGTCTGGCTATCCGGACACCCCCTAGTCCAGGACTCCCTCACCCACCATGGTGGGAGGCTGACTTGTGGGCCTACTAAGTTGACTGGGACGGGGGCCTTTGTCAACTTTAGTCAATATGAACGATTCTAGCTCTAGTGACTGTACGATGTCAATCCTACGGCCGTAGTGCTTCTTCAACCTCTGGTCTTCTTGCTCCAGCCGCCCAAAGTAGCGTCTGTCATGCCGCATGCTCCTGCCTTCCGTGGCCGACTGTGCTGCCGCGTAGGCCTCACCGCCCCCTACTATTCCCACCGCTGGTCAGGCCCTGCGGTGATGGCAGCCTCACATTGCAGCCGAACCAGTGAACCCTCGTACTCCTCTCCGCGCGGGCTTCCACTGCCGCGTCTTCCCCGGCTCCCCGTCGTCCCCTTCCTAGGCCTCGCCGTCGTCCACCGCCCTGGTGCTCTCGGCGCGGCGTGGTCAACAAGGTCAAGGAATGCTTCCATCGGACGTGGACTGTACATGGAGAGGCTGACAGCTGGGTCCACGGCTGCAGCAAGGAAGTACCTCCTTATTACGCGGAAAATTATGATTCCTCCACCTGACAGCTGGGACCCACCAAACGGGCCACTGTATTTCGCGAAAAAATGTTTCCCGCTGACTGTTGGGACCCACCAGCTACATCTTCGCACGCAAGGAAGTGCGTCTGGGCAAAAAACCCAAAATGATTCTCCCCCCTGACTGCTGGGACCCACCTGCTACATCTTTGCAAGCAACAAAGTGCTTGACAGTTGGGACCCATCTTGTCAAAGCGTATGTAGCGTTGTCATTCTAGTCGCGAACATGTACGTACATATATACTGGTGGATGTACAGGCCCACACGTGTCGTAGTAGAGGCGCGCACGTAGCATGTACACGTACGTACAACGGCGAGGGTGCAAGAACGCCTACTCGCGCATACGTACATGGCTAGGTCGGAACGGAGAAACAGCATCTTCGTCGTGTTCATGGGGAGGCAACGGAATGCGTCGTGTTCATGGGAAGGCAACGGAATGCGTGGTGTTCATGGGGAGGCAACAGAATGCGTCGTGTTCATCGGGAGGCAACAGAATGCGTCGTGTTCATTGGGAGGCAATGGAATGCGTCATGTTCATCGGGAGGCAACGGAACACGTGGGAGCCAACCGGCTTGGACGGAACAGGCGATGGAAACGAGGCCTGGCGTACCGCAGAACGGAGGAAACAGACCTCCTACGGTCGAAATGGGGGTCCTGTTGATCAGGAGGGGTGCGGCGTACTGCAAAATGGAGGAAACGGACCTCCTACGGTCAAAACGGGGTCCTGTTGATCGGGATGGGTGTGGCGTACCGCAAAACGGATGAAACGGACTTGTGTATGAGCGCTACTGTCGAAATGGGGTTCCTGTTCATCGAGAAGGGTGTGGCGTACCACAAACGGGACTACACGAGATACTGTTCATCTCCACCGTTGTCGTGGATTTGTCACGGCAGATGTCCTAGTGAAAGGACTTAGTCGTGGAGCCATCGCAACGGGTTTTCTCGAAGGGGTTAAAGCGGACACAAAGACACGAGGGTTTATACTAGTTCGGCCCCTTCGATGAAGGTAAAATCCTACGTCTAGTTGTGATGGAATTGATGTGGTCTCGATGGCTAACGAGCAAACAAGCTTTGCCTAGGCTCGAGTTGTGGTTGTCTGTCCTGAACCGCCGCCGGGTCGTTGAGGGAGTCCTGGACTAGGGGGTGTCCGAACAGCCGGACTATCAATATCCGCCGGACTCCCAGACTACGAAGATAGAAGATTGAAGACTCCGGCTCGTGTCCGGAAGGTACTTTCCTTGGCGTGGAAGGCAAGCTTGGCAATACGGATATGTAGATTTCCAACCATTGTAACCGACTCTGTGTAACCCTAGCCTCTCCGGTGTCTATATAAACCGGAGGGCCTTGAATCCATAGGGCGAACATTACATCTCAACAATCATACCATAGGCTAGCTTCTAGGGTTTAGCCTCCTTGATCTCGTGGTAGATCTACTCTTGTACTACCCATATCATCAATATTAATCAAGCAGGACATAGGGTATTACCTCCATCGAGAGGGCTGAACCTGGTAAAAACATTGTGTCCCTCGTCTCCTGTTACCATCCGCCTAGGCGCACAGTTTAGGACCCCCTACCGAGATCCGCGGTTTGACACGACATTGGTGCTTTCATTGAGAGTTCCTGCGTATGCGTCACCGATAGGCTCGATGGCATCTTCAACCATCAGCGCTGTCGGGTGAGACTTTTCTCCCGGACAGATCTTCGTGTTCGGCGGCTTTGCTGCGGGCAATTCTCTTGGCCATCCGGAGCAGATCAAAGCTTCGCCCTGGCGTCAGGTCGATTTGGAAGCTTGAACTTCACGGCCGATGACGCGGAGAACTGATCTTGACGGACTCGAGCCCACAGCAAGCGCGCCCTTTGTGGCGATGGGCATGATCTAGCTCTGTCACGGGACGGTGCTTTGGAGGCGCTTTTCGAACCCGCTCCGGCTACTAGCGAGCCGATTGCCCATGACGGGGGCGGTGGATAGCGCCGCCACAGGGGCCGACATCTCGGCAATGGAGCGAATACCAATCTCGTCCCTGCGAGCTTCGTGATCCCGAGGCGCCGGACTCCTCGCCGGACTCCGAGCCTCCAGCGTCCCTGCCAAATAAGCCGGATTGGGCGCGGTTATGGAATTCACCGCCACGGACATCTTTCGGCTTTTCGCCTTTTGGCGATATCCTGAATTCTCTGAAGCATCTCTGCTATCGGAGAATCTGGCGGACTATGGCGGGGCGGTTGGAGTGCAGACGATGAAGAAATTGAGCCCACCCACCACCCACTTTGTAGCCAGCATCGAGGATTTAACCGACATGCTAGAATCGACTCGATGACATCGGCGCTATGGGCGATGATCTGGGAGGCGAACAGAGACCAGCGCCATTGAGGCCTTTGGAGAGCCACCTAGTCATATAGCGTCTACATGGTGGATACCCCAAAAGAAGGGATGGCGAGAAAGAAGCGGAGGAAGATTCTCTAAAGAAGCAGCCCAAGCGCCCGGCTTTAGCGGCGCCGCTCTAAATCCGCCACAACAAGAATGGAGATTCGGCATAGGAAATAACAACACCCGAGAGTGCGAAGACAAACCCCTCAGCAAGACTCGGTAGCAGAGGATGCGAAGCAAGCCCTCACGAAAGGGCGGCGGAAGAAAAGGTCGAGGATCACAACTATATACCTCCCTCCGAAGGCAAGCGAGCCCCAATGACGGCGAACTCGAGGAGCCCGTCGAACAAGAGCTTTTCAAGCGCAGCCTCATCGCTACAGCAAGAAGCTGAAGAAAGAAAAGCGGAAGCTCAACACAGCGGAAGACGCGCTCCAAATAAGATGGAGCAAAGTACTCAAAACCGCAGATAAACACGGCAGCGGCCACCAATCGAAGAGCTACCCGAGCGCAAGCTGCTCCCGAAATTGACGAGGCCATAAAGCCCCCACCGTCCAATGGCCTAGCCAGTCCATCTACGGACCCAAAAAGACAGCCCCAATAAGCAAAGGAACACGTCAAGTGTCCGGCGATGGCAACGCGATACAAGTATAGAGGCGCCGCACACCCACTATGCTTCACCGACGAGTCTTTGGATCATGAATTCCCAGCAGGGTTTAAACCCATAATTATAGAAGCCTCTGACGGAACAACAGACCACAGAGTGCGGATAGAAGACTATATCTGCATATACATATGGCGGAGGAGATGATCTCCACGCCATAAAATATCTACCCCTCAAGCTTAAAGGGCCAGCCCGTCATTGGCTCAAAAGCCTCCCGAAAATCTTGTTGGAAGTTGGGAAGAGCTCGAGGAAGCGTTTAGAGCAAATTTTCAAGGGACCTATGTCCAGCCCCGGATCACGAGATGACCTAAGTCACATAACTCAACAGCCGGAGAGTCGTGCGGAAGTGCAGAACAGGTTCCTTACCAAAAAGAACCAAATAGTCGACTATCCAGGACGCGAAGCCTTAGCAGCTTTTAAACACAATGTCCGAGACGAATGGCTCGCGGAGACACCTCGGTCGAGAAACCGAGGACAATGACCGCATTAACAAGCCTCATGACCGCTTTTGTGCGAGGAGAGGACAGCTGGTTGGCAAGAAGCACCGATGACCCAAGTACATCCGAGATAAGAGATGGAAATGGAAAATCACGGTAGAAAAGAACGGCGCGGAATAAAGAAAAAGCCCAAAGAGCACAAAATTCGGGTCGGATATGTCAAATCCACAGTACCCGGAAGGCCATAAATCACACCCACGAGGGATTGTTGGCTTTTCAAACAGTCCGGCCGATTAAGCGCCCGAACACAAGGGGCTCGATCGTCAGCGAAGAAGATAAACCCGCCCGGCGAGGGCACGGAAAACAAAAGACTTTCCCACAAGGGGTCAAAGCGATAAACTCACTTCATGTGAGGTCACGGAAAAACAGCGCGACACTTTCTAAAAAGAGCCTCGCACGGTCCAACCTAGCAGACCTTAGAGATTGGATGTCAAAACCAATCACTTTCGACCACTGGACTATTCGAGGCATTGAAATCTGGGGCGGACTCCCGATATTGAATCCGATAATAGGCGGACTACAATTCACAAACGCGTCCTAATGGGCGGAGGCGATGACTTAAACCTGCTATATTCAAACACAATCCGTCGGATGGGGATAGACCCTACCAAAATTCGACACAACCGCACTTCCTTCAAAGGAGTTACGCCAGCCCTTCGCCAAGTGCACAGCTCGATATTACTAGAGGTGCGTGTTGGGTTGCGAACAATTTTAAACGCTAAGAATTAATTTTAATATCGTCCCATTTAAAGTGAATATCAAGCACTATTGGGACGAAAGGCTTTTGTCCGCTTCAGCGCCATACCACATTACGCGTCTCTTACACTTAAGATGCCCGGTCCACATGGCGTCATTTCAGTCTGGGTCATTTACAGACCCGGACTCGGATAGACGAATCCGGACTCAGCAGGCTAGGGGCTCCCTAGACGCATACCCTTTCACAAGGGCTGTCGCACAACTAACGCGGTTTCGAGATAAACCTAGCTTTAATTATTTACACTTATTCTTTTGCATATTTTTCGCATTTAACTGTTTCTAAAACTAAAATGTTCCTCTCTTTTCTGAGATGAACAACGTGCGTACCCGTCGAGGATAACGGCGCCAGCGGAGACCAGGCGCAGAGGCGTGCGGTAAGGACCCGTCGCAAGGATTCTTTTCAGATTAAGACCCTACGTAGACCTTTTTATTACTGTCTCTTGTTGTTAAAATCTCCCTCGGCTTCTTCCTATAGCCAAGGTGGAGCCTGACGCTTTGGCATCGGCCGCGTCAGAAGACAATGCCCGTACCTGGACACAAGGGGCTTAGGGCAAAATTCTGCCCGTTATCATAAAGTCCGAACACCTCCGGGAGTGTTCGGCATCTCAAGTTGGGCATTATATGCATCAGCTCCGAATCATGTCTTTGGTCAAATGTTGGGTTTGCCCGGCTCCTGTGTTTTGCTGCCTTACGTTCCGTATCAACCGGCTAACGCGGCACTAGGAGAACTACTATGATTGTGCCCCGGTTAATTTGGGCGAGCACCTCGATGAAAGCCAAAAAGCGATTGTCATGATATAGCGAGAGTGCAGTCACCACTTGATCGACTATCGGAATGTTTAGAATTCCCGCTTTGTGAAGGGCGCTTCGGTCGGGCACATCGCACCCCAAATCCGGAGATGTGCGGTGTCATTAGGGGCTATATCGTATCCCCACCCTCGAGCTCCATTGGCTAAGTGAAAGAAATAAAGAACCATAGTCCGGATTGCCTCGTTAAGCTCGCTACCACCTCCTTATAAAAGGACCGAGGCGTCGGATTAAGTGTGAAAAAGCGCTATTTTATGAACACCCGGCACCTTGTGCAAGGGGCTGAAGACGAAGATGCATCTTTCGAGTTATACACAAGTATCATAAGCGGCCGCCGGGAGAAGTTTTACTACTTGGAAGCACAAGTATAAAAAGCATTCATACTATAATCGTTGATACACAAGTCAATGCGTTCAATTGAGCGTTACATTCTTTGAAACCTGCGACTCTATTATCTGGCGCGCGCATAACTTCCCGAAATAATGCTCGGCGAAGCGGTTCCCATCCGAACCCTAGGCGCAACAGCGGTGGCATCCATCTCCGGACCTGCGCCTTTACGGGCGAGCCATCCGCGCCCTCGATGCAGGCCGACCGTTTCATCTCCTTGATATGCGGCACCGCCCCAAGGAAGCTGCTGCATGGGCGAAGTAGCTCGTCGCCTTGGACCTCTCGGCCATACATGGGCCCGCGATGTCGATCATAGCCAGCCCGAACAGTCTATTCAGTTCGGCCCATTAAACAACCTGTCAAGCGGCGGAAGAGGCGATCCGGACTGTGGAATTGAGTCAATATAACTCTTCGCCTCGTGATCCCCAGGCTCTGGAAGTGCTTCACGGCATCGGCCGCTTTTCGCAGCCAAGTCCATATAAGGATCCTCCGAACTCCACTTTGCCGCTCAAATTCAGCGTACTTGGCATCCATAAACCAGCGGCGCGCAAGCGGCTTGCGGTCGTGATTTCTCGGCTTGGCGCAGCTCCTCCTTCATAGCCCGCATTGCGGCGGGCATCCTTAACCGGCGGTGGCCTTCTTGAGTCTTCCGCTCCGATAAGTGCTCCTTTTCTAGAGCCTCATTGCGGTCGGTAGCATCCTTTAATTTTTGGCCAATTCGGCCACCTCCGCCTAGCTTAGGCGGTCGCGCAGCCTTTTCGACCTGCAACTCTTGGCCGCCCTCGCGGCAACCGCATCACTCTTCGGGCTTGCTCCTTAGCTTTAGCAAGCTCGGCTGAAAACTCTCCACAGCAGCAACCTTTATGCGAATAAACAACATATAACTTATCGGAGGAGGCTTTGACCCACTCAATAAAGCGGCTGCGGAGAATTTATTTACCTTGCGACTCGTCAAGTCGCTGATTGACAAGTCGATGTCGGCATCGCCATGTCCAGTTAATGTCGACTCAATTAAGCAAACTGATTAGTCCGGCTGCCCCGGACTATCCGCCACCATATCGAGCAGCGGTATTCATTACCTGAGATGTTTAGATTTTCGATCCTCGGCACGCTGTCGTCTTCGACAACCTACCGAGTCTCAGGGGCTACTATCTATACAGGGCGCATTTTTTATATGCAAAACTTTTAAAGACAAAGGGGTGCATCATTTTTGCATACCTCAAATCCCGCCAGCAAGCTCATGGCGGCACTACGCAATCCGCTTTCAGCGGACGAAATCCTTCCGACCACCATACGCATTAATGCGCGGTGATCTTCTGAAATGGAAGCCCTCTCAAGCAAACTCTTCAGTTCTCCCGGTCGGACTCTGGTGGGTGTTGAACTCTTTGGCCCCTCCGGACTCGGGGATGCCCTCCGTGGCGACACCGGGCTCGCTTTGCCTCATCTGGCCTTGCGCGCAGACGGAGGCGTGTCGCTCTCCATCATCTCCGGAAGAGGATCCCGAGGATGAACTCATCCGAGGCAGCTGCGAGATCCGAACTGCGATATAAATATTTGATTTACCTCTGAAGCATAAGCGAAGGTACTTCCTTATTAAACTTCCTCTTTCATACTCACGGCTCATTGGAGGCTGGTCCTTGGCGATGATTGCGTGTCCGGATTCTCTCCGGACGCCGACCCCCGGTGGGATTTCTTCCACGCTTAGGGCCTTTGACCTCCGGATCTTGGAGGCGGTCCTCTTCTCCCCTCTGAAGGGAGGGATCCTTGGTTCCCTCCTCTTGATCGCCTCGATGAACGATATTAGCTCCTTTATCTCCCCGTCGCCCCATACGTGGGCGCAACCTCCAACATTCGACCAGCCACGGGCTCGGTGCGGTCTCTGGGAGGGCGGACACCTTATCAGCCTTGATCGCGCCACCCATTCCTGTCAAGAATAAAAAGGGTCGGGAGATGATCTTTTGAAAGGCATCAGATTGAATGTCCGAGCTCTGAGCTACTTACACAGGTATCCGGGCGTCGCGGCTTAAGCTGCGTCCTCGGCCAAATCCGGACACGCTACTGCGGTCCGAAGAACAGCTGTACATCTCCGTGGGTGTCACGCCCATAAAATGTTGGAGAATCGAGGTCCCCGGATTGAACTCCCATAGACGGAGAGGGCGGCGTTTGCGAGGTAGGAGGTGCACGACTAGCATGACTTGCATCACCTTGACCAGGTCGATCTCCCTTGTTTGGAGGTCTCGAATCCGGCCTGCGGTGCGGGCACGTCCTCGGACGGCCCCAGTTGAGCCCTTGGTTGACCCACGACATTAGTTGCCGTGGAGGTCCCGAAGCGAAAGGAGGCGGCGGCTTTGCTTGCTGCCCCTTGGAGCGATGATGTAAAACCACTCTTGCTGCCACAATCCCGTTCAATTGGAAGGAACCTTGAGCCACGGGGCATCGACCTTCTTGCTTATGGTGCGCCCGCCGCACTTCTGCTTGATGCCCCCGATCATCTTGGCTCCACCTTGAATGTTTTCAGCCACGGGCGAAGTGGGGATGACGCGGAGGAAGGCTTCACGAGACAATAATGAAGGCGAGATATGGAGGATGGACTCGGGCCAAGTCGTGGAAGTCCAGCCCGTAGTAGAAACGAGCCCCCTCACGAAAGGATCCGTCGGAAGCCTAATCCCGACGGAGGTGAGATCAAACAGCGTATTCGCCGGGCTCGAGGCTGGTGCGGCCTGCCACAGGGCAGCAACCTGTCTTGAAACCGTGGGCAGGTGCTTGGCCTCACGCAACTTCAATATGTCCTCCTCCGTGGCGGAGGAGGGCACCCACCGCCACGGAGGTCGGGCGGACATTGTTGTGGATCCGAGGTGCTCGAATCTGAAGCTCTAGGTGTTGGGCTGGGGCGGAGGAAGATTCGATGCAAGGTTGAAAAACAAGGACAGGCCCTGGTCCTCTCATAAAGGGAAATAATACCAAGGGCCGTCTCGTGACCATTTGACATTCCCTTGATAGAGGAGGTGTGGCGGCGGAACGGGTGGGTTACTGCGCACGTATTGATGAAGATCCGGAATAAAGGGAACACGATCTACGCTTCGATGGGGCGTGTCGAGGAACCGCTTAGCTAAGCGTCTTTGGCGGAATAATAAAAGCGATCCAAACAAGGGCTTGGCTGCGGGTGATGTCATCTTTGCATAATCGTCGTGATTGAGCTAAGTGTGTATTTTATTCTCTCTACGTTGGAGCGTGGAATTTATTTTGCAAAGTCGAACACTATCACGGTGTTCATTATCTTCTCCGGATTATTCAAGGAGGAACCCACCTTGCAATGCCGAACATTATGCACGCCGGACTTATCGTCATTGAAGACTGGTTCGAGAGACTCTTGAGGAGTCTGGACTAGGGGTGTCCGGACAGCCGGACTATCAATATCCGCGGACTCCCGGACTACGAAGATAGAAGATTGAAGACTCGGCTCGTGTCGGAAGGTACTTTCCTTGGCGTGGAAGGCAAGCTTGCAATCTGGCTATGTAGATTTCCTACCATTGTAACCGACTACTGTGTAACCCTAGCCTCTCCGGTGTCTATATAAACCGGAGGGCCTTAGTCCATAGGGCGAACATTACATCTCAACAATCATACCATAGGCTAGCTTCTAGGGTTTAGCCTCCTTGATCTCGTGGTAGATCTACTCTTGTACTACCCATATCATCAATATTAATCAAGCGGGGCGTGGGTATTACCTCCATCGAGAGGGCACGAACACAGGTAAAAACATTGTGTCCTCGTCTCCTGTTACCATCCGCCTAGACGCACAGTTCGGGACCCCCTACCCGAGATCCGCCGGTTTTGACACCGACAGTCGTCCTCTTATATACACGGGTGACGCCCATCGGTCCTTAGAGTCCCAACCGGTTCATACTCGTATCCCGGTTGGTATCTCTCTATTTCTAACTTACAATACAATTTATACATTAGGTCGGTTTACGGCTACAGGTTCTAAATCGACTACAGGCCTTGGGCCTTCATCTGTTTATACCACTAATGAAGTTAACCCGGCCCAAGTAAGCCGGTTTACGCCTAGTGGTAATATCCCCAACATTGGGCCCCAGATTGATTTGAACCGGTTCATGTCAATCCTTCCCAAAAGCTTGTGTCTTGGACATCTTCTGGTAATTGGTAAAACGCCATGTCGTCATCATTTCTGGTTGTTGTAAACCGGCATGACGTCATCATGAAGTTTATCATTTATAATGCCCCCTTTATCAATAGCTCCTGGATTCGCGCGCTTGACCTAACTCTGTTGCCTTATTAATAAGACTGAAGGGTCATTGCATTTTCTTTCCGTTCGTCTCTTCTTCTTCGTCTTCCTCGCGTCGCCAGCCTTGGAGCTCTGCCGCCGCCGTCGACCTCTGCCTCGTCTTGGGCCGCTACATCAACCTGAACGCACCAGAGTACTGCAGTATCCTTCCGCGTCTTCTCCGTTTCCAGTAAGCCTTCTTCACTTCTTGATCTAGATCTGTTCTTAGGGTTTCATGTTTGCGCTGTGTTCGTTGCTTGCTCATACTCGTACTCTGACTCTTGAATGAATCTGTGAACCCCTGCTCTGTTTAGTAGCAATCTTTTAGCATCCGCCTGTAATTTCACATCTAAGTCCATAGATCTCACGCACATACCCGCTCAATGGTTCACTTCCGTTCTGCCTCACTCTTCTGAATATTTTCTGTTTTTCTGAGCTTGCTGTAGATCCACGGCTGTAATAGGATCTTGTGAAACTTGTTTCTGCATACTTAGCCATCCACAACTTTTATTGCTTCCGATGTTTAGGCCAGGCGGTTTAACTTACCATAGAAAAAGTTATTAAATCGGTATATACCATTAGTCCCCTTGTTGAACCGCCAGAATCCACATGATACCGCATCGTAGAAACCCGTTTTATATGTATTGCCTCCGGTTTAGCGTTGTTCAGACCAGCACCTTCTTTTATCCGACATATTCTTGAACTGGAATCACCTATTTCTTGTAGATCTCACCATGGCCAAACAAGTATATGAGTGCAATTGGGTTCCTTCTCGCGTCACAGAATCTCAGTTGGATGATTTAGTCCTAATCGGCGCTTTAGACAACAAAGACACGATCCACTGGAGGGTTCCTGGAAATGAATGTCCTCCCACACCTCAAGAGGGAGAGGTTGTGGTCTTTGCAGATCACTTGGCCCGGGGCTTCAAACCGCCTGCTTCTAAATTTTACCAGGATGTGTTAACCAATTTTCAGCTCCGTCCACAGGATATTGGCTCCAATTCCTTTACCAATCTATGTCACTTTCAAGTGCTCTCTGAGGTATACCTTCAAGAGGAGCCTTCAGTCGAGTTGTTTAGAGACTGCTTCCATTTAAACCGTCGCACTGAATTTACCGACGGCCCCAATACTGAATTGGGCGGTATGGCAATTCAGAAAAGGAAAGAGATCACTTATCCCCACGTCAAACTCCATACTCACCCCAAGGAGTGGAATGCAACTTGGTTTTATTGCAAGGATACCTCCCTTGACAATGAAAATCCCTTGCACAGCTTCCGTCTCGAGACAGCTCAAGAACACTCACCCTTTTCCACAAAGACTAAGCGCCAAGGAGAGAATTAAATATGCTCATAATGTCCAAGCTCCGAGCCTTTATGGCCAGCGGTTTAACGGAATAGACCTTGCACGCTGTTGGATATCATGGAGCATACTGCCTCGAGCCGGCGCTCGGTTTGATGTGCAAGAGTATCTTGATAGCGTCGATGACCCACTCCGACACACTAAAATCCAACTCTCCGATGATGAAGTCACAGACTTTGTAAAGAAGATGTTGAATGAACCGGAGCACCTCTGTGCTCAAACCGGTATGCTTCCTTACTGCACCACCAACAAACCGCCCGTGATAAGGTTTTAATTGCTCTATTGTTGAACTCATATGCTTTCTCGTCGACATTAATTCTCTTTGAACGGGTGATAATCCATTTTGGAGCAAGAAGCTTCCACAAGACAAAAGCGGAGAAGGCGGGCGGTCAACCCGCCCAAGACCAAGATTATCAAGCCAGCTCACAAGAGGAAAACCACCGCTTCATCGATCCAGCTATTGATGATGATGTGGGTAACCCGGACCTTGAGGTAGAACTTGAGTCACTAGGCTTACTTTTTACCGCCTTATTGATGATGATGCTTGTCGGACGACGCCAAAGCCAGCAATCTTTGAAGTCATTGAGGTAACTATTCTCTCTTCCGATTCAGAAATCTTGCCTTTGCCAAAATTTCGCCAGGCAAACCGAAAAGTTAAATTTTCTCATCCTCTTGCTTACTTGGATCCCAAATTTCTTATGAAGACTCGGCAACATGAAGCTCGCTGCACAACCCGGCACAGTGGCCACGTAGTTACATCCGCCGGTTTACCAAACAGTCCGGTTCGAAAACGCCGCTCCGAGGTCTCCGACCTTTTTCTTGATTTAAATCCTAAAGCGGGTTTCTTCCGTCAACCTCTTAATCCATCCGACTCCGATTATCAGGTTACTTCTCATTCATCCTCTGGTGAATCGTCGGCCACTCAGCTGCCACCACTGAAAACGGTTCTTGGGTAAGCTAGGCCAAACATACGCTTCCAGTATACTGTGTAATGGCTTATGCTGTTCCCTGACTCTTTGTTTTTCTTTCAGGGCCAAACCTAAACCGAGCAAGAAGGCCCACCTGGATAAAGCGGCTGAAGAAGATGTCACCCCAGAACATGACAAAGCGCCAGATCTTGAAGCGTTTTCTCCTGAGGATATTCCCAATGATCCTCCTTTGCAAGACGATGCTATTCCTGAAGAAAGGCCTATTAACACTTCAGTCTCTGCTGACCATCCTGCCAGCTCTGTCCAGATTGAAAAATCCCACAGTCCTGCTGACAAACCGACCGCACCAACGCAAACCGGCGAGTCCAAAGATGATGATGTTGTGATTACCGGTGTAGGCCGCTTTGAACCCGGGAATCCTGTCACCTTAAGCAAGCATACCATAAAAGAGGATTTTTCCGCTCTGAACAAAGGAAAATGGGATGTTGAGCTGAGACATATGCTGCTCGAGTGCCCAAGATCTTCATTCGGCTATTTAAACCGGCTTTATACTAGCCGTGTTCGTGAAGCTGGTGCAGTAAAGATGATGAGGATAAATTTGAGGTAACTTACTTCTTCACTTCTCGCCTTTGTATTAGCCCTCCTAGCCCCCAAGGGCGGTTTGTAACCTCCGTCAAGCGGGACTTTGAATATAATCCTCAACACTTTGAAATCCGCCAATATAGCCCCCAAGAGCCGGTTCAACTTAGTATAATTAAACCGGGACTCCAATAAAAACTATCATCAGAACATAATTTGATCAAATAGCCATTAGCCCCCAAGTGCCAAGTTGAATACATGTATTGAGCTTGGGACTTTGCAATCAAATAATAAATAAAAATGAAAGGTGCATTAGCTCCCAAGTAGCAAGCGTATAACTTGTTATGTGGTTGGTACTTCAAATTCTTGGACCGCTTGTTTAAAGCTAAATGCTGTCTGTATGCAGGCTGAGGTGAGAATCAAGGAGGACCGGATTGCCGATTTGCGAGAAACCTTGAAAACCTTGTTAAAATGACAAGGCAATGGAAGAATTGGCGGCGCCTTGAGCATCGCTGAACAGTGAAGGAGGGCTTCAAGAAAGAGCGGGCTGATTGGGCCCTTTGAGAAGGCCGCTTTAACCAAAAGAGCTGAAAATGCTGAAGCTGCCCTTAAACCAGTGGTTGATGAGCTTACTGCCATAAAGCGGCAAATACATTCCATGACCGCTGCGATCTTTGGTAAGCTCCTTTTAATTTCTGTAACAACTCAAGCCTGCTTATGATAAATCCGGTTTGAGATCGTCCCTGCATTGTTGCAGGTACACGTATTGGGCACTTAGGGTCAGATGTACGGAAGAAGCTGAAGGCTGCCTACACCTTAGTTGAACAACTGTATACCAGAGCACAGCGGATCATCACCACAACCTCTCATAACAATCCGGCACCCTCTCTAATTCAAGATACTCTTAATAGGTTGTCAACGCTTCCTGCCCGGATTGAAGAGCTGAAAAAATCTTCTGCTCGAACCGGAGCCATTAACGCCTTGATCCAGGCAAAGGCATGGGTACCAGATTTCGATCCTGTGGAAGCAGCTCAAGGCTATCCCAGCCTGAAGGAAGACGGCTCTGAGTTCAATGAAGATGATTTGAGGGCAATAAACCGTGAAGTGCACCCTCTGGCTTGTCAACTAGTTGAAGAGGCAGACTTGATGCATTATCAACCGCAATACAACGATCAGAACAAGCGAGTGCCTGCCCCAACTCTTGAAGCGGAGAATCTGATTCCTCCAATCCGTAAGCATACTTACGCTCCTGATATTGAACCGTGTTTTTTGATCCATGAAGAGGTTGTTTTCCAAGCTTTAATGGGAATCGACTGGACCACTGTTGATTTCCAGACAATGGATAGAGACAAGGAAGCTGAAGCGGCGCAAGACGATGAGCAGGCTTGAACCGGCGGCCGGTTTAGATAGCTGACTTTGGCAGCCCTCCAAAATAACAATGATCTTATTTGGGCACCGTGTTGCCTTGTAATAGGATAGTTAATACTTCTGCCTTGAATATGCCTTCGCGCATAAGTACTGATGCTTTTGCTTAAAAAGCCTCAATTTATATTGCCTGCAATCAGAAAAACATGGACTTCGGTGGTGGTTATACCACCAGCAGGTTTATGATCTGGATATATATATATATATATCAGCAATGTATTCAAAACATATAACAGAATAGGCGATACAAAGTACCTGCCATAACTGGGCATGAAAGCTGGCTTAACCAGGCTTGAAGCGGAGGTTTAATAAACCATTACCGTCAAAGGGGGAGAAAACAGCTCCCCTATAGACCATGTTGGGTCGTTATAAGCCCCCCTGTTACTCCACGATGTTAACAGGAACGGTAAACCGGCATACTTCTCTGGATTTAAAAGGGAAGCAAATCCATCGGTTGAACCGGAAAAAAGGTGTTGTTGGCATAAAGGAAACACAACAAAAAACAAAAAACAGGCCATGAAAATAACATGGAAGCAAAGGCAATAATAAAGACCGTTTTGCAAAAAATATGCTATACTGAACTGATCAGATGGTGTTACCATGGTCGGACAGGACCAAGCCCCCAATAGGAGTGATAATGATTCAAGTCAGCTAGGTCCCCAAATGAAACCGTGGCATAGATGCCAATCAAGAGGCGTGGCAATGGTTCGGGTTCGACCAAGCCCCCAAGTGATTTGGTGGCCTTAGGCCGATCAAGAGGCGTGACTGGTTCAGACTTGACCATGTCCCCAAGTGATCTGGTGGCTTTCGCCTATCAAAAGGTTTTGCGTTGGTTCGGACACGACCAAGGCCCCAAGTGATATATAGAAAAGCAAAATTCAAGGGGTAAACCGGAGGCCGCTTTAAAACAGAACCACTCCATGTAACCACGCATGATAAGAAAGGACAGAGACCCCGCTTTAGCTGAGGCTCCGGTTTTATTATATCAACGATAATATATACACTGTCATAATATGTACATAGATAGAGCCGATGGCTCAAGTGTAGTAAGGCGAAGATGAGCTATGTTCCACGGCTGTTGGTCTCCTCCTCGATGTCGTGAGTCTTTATGCTCTCAGTATCAATCGATAATACGACCGTGGTGCAGATTCTTCTTGACCACAAAAGGTCCCTCCCAAGGTGGGGATAACTTGTGCATATCATGCGGTCTTGGATGAGTCGAAGCACCAAATCTCCTTCTTGAAAAGTTCTGGTTCTAACCCGGCGACTGTGATAGCGATGAACATCTTGTTGATAAATAGCTGAACGGGCAGCCGCTATATCACGCTCCTCGTCCAATAGGTCTAAAACGTCTTGCCGTGCTGTCTCATTGTCCGCTTCAACATAAGCTGCCACACGAGGTGAATCGTGCCGGATATCACTAGGGAGAACTGCCTTCGCTCCGTAGACCATAAAAAACGGCGTGTATCCTGTGGATCGGTTGGGCGTAGTATTGTTACTCCATAGCACAGATGGTAGTTCTTCAACCCAACATCCTGGTGTTCTTTGCAATGGAACCATAAGCCGGGGTTTGATGCCTCGCAATATCTCTTGATTAGCCGTTACGCCTGCCCATTGGACTGGGGTGAGCCATCAAGATCGTCAAGTCGGATGTGCTCGTTCACGAACTCCTTCATAAGCGCCCTTGGATAAATTGGTACCATTGTCGATGTGATCTTGTGTGGAAAGCCAAACCGAAAATCACCTTTTGATGAACTGCCTGCTATTGCTGCATCACACTTCTTGACAGCTCGCTTCAACCCACATGGTAAATTTGTCAACTGCCACCAAAAGGTGGTTTTCTTATCCTTGGATCTTTTAAAGGTCCGACCATATCCAGCCCCAAGTTGCAAGCGGCCAAGTGATTGGGATCATCCTCAATTCTTGAGCCGGCACATGAGCACGTCGTGAAAATTTCTGACAGCCATCACATCGTTTAACCAAGTCCTCCGCATCGGCATCTTGCTTGTCAACTAGTAGAACCCGTGATTTAAACGCCTTTGCCACCAGAGACTTTGAACCGGCGTGGTGTCCACAATCTCCTTCATGGATTTCTCGTAAGATTTCACAGCCTTCCTCAGGAGAAACACAACGTTGAAACGCTCCTGACACACTGCAATGATGCAATTCGCCATTGACAATCGTCATAGGCGTGGATCGCGGACTATCTGTGCGGCTAAAATCTCATCCTCCGCAACTCCCCGGTTCATGTCGCAAGATAAGGAACTGTCCAATCCGGAATGACATGCGGGGCTGCCACCAATTGAGCCTCCGGATCGGGAATAGCCAAATCCGCTTCACCTGGGAGCTTGACTGACGGGTTGTGCAACACGTCAAGAAAGACATTAGGCGGGACCGGTTTGCGCTGAGAGCCCAACCGGCTTAAAGCGTCCGCCGCTTCATTCTTCCGACGGTCCACATGATCCACTTGATAACCCTTGAAGCAACCCGCAATATTATCCACTTCACGACGATATGCGACCATGAGCGGGTCCTTAGAATCCCAAGTGCCAGACACCTGTTGAGCCACGAGGTCCGAGTCACCGAAGCACTTAACCCGACTTAAATTCATCTCTTTAGCCATCCGGAGACCATGGAGCAAGGCTTCGTACTCAGCTGCATTATTAGTACAAGGGAGCATTAAGCGGAGAACATAACAAAACTTATCCCCTCGTGGGGAAGTTAATACGACCCCAGCCCCCGAGCCTTCCAATTGCCTGGATCCATCAAAATGAATAGTCCAATATGTATGATCCAGCTTCTCCTCTGGTGCTTGCAACTCCGTCCAATCATTGATGAAATCAACAAGTGCTTGAGACTTCACCGCCGTCCGAGGCACGTATTTCAATCCGTGTGGCCCAAGCTCGATAGCCCACTTGGCAATCCGGCCAGTCGCCTCCCGGTTCTGTATGATATCGCCCAAGGGAGCTGAACTGACCACTGTGATGGCGTGCCCTTGAAAATACTGCTTCAACTTCCGGCTTGCCATAAAAACTCCATATACCAGCTTCTGCCAATGCGGATACCTTTTCTTGGATTCAATAAGCACCTCGCTGATATAATAAACCGGCCGCTGAACCGGATACTCCTTGCCTGCCTCCTTGCGTTCCACCACAATAGCCACGCTAACTTCCCGAGCATTGGCCGCTACGTATAATAACAATGGCTCCTTGTCGACCGGAGCTGCAAGAACGGGCGGATTGGCTAACTGTCGCTTCAAGTCCTCCAATGCTTCATCAGCAGCCGGACTCCAAATTAATTGATCTGTCTTTCTCAGCATCTGGTACAAAGGGATAGCCTTCTCTCCGAGGCGGCTGATAAACCGGCTCAGCGCGGCGATCCGGCCCGCCAAACGCTGAACATCATTGATACACTTCGGTTTAGCCAGGGAGGTGATAGCCGTAATCTTCTCCGGGTTAAGCATCATCTTGTAAACTCGGAAGTTGTCAAAGGTTTCCTTCAAATCGTCCACCAGCGTCTCCTTCTTCCTTGACTTGACTACAATATCATCCACATAGGCGTGCACATTGCGGCCGATCTGTTTATGCAGGCAATTCTGTACACACCGTTGATAAGTAGCTTGGGCACTCTTGAGCCCGAAGGCCATAGATACATAGCAGAAGGCTCCAAAAGGAGTAATGAACACTGGCTTCTCCTGGTCCTCAACCACCATTTTGATCTGATGATATCCAGAATATGCATCCAAAAAACTGAAACGCTCACAACCCGCCGTGGCATCAATGATCTGATCAATGCGGGGGAGGGAAAAAGGATCCGTTGGACAAGCCCTGTTAAGATCCGTGTAATCCACACACATACGCCAAGTGCCGTTTTTCTTAAGGACCAGCACCGGATTAGCAAGCCACTCTGGATGGAACACCTCAATGATAAAACTAGCTGCTAAGAGCTTGGCGACTTCCTCTCCAATGGCTTTGCGCCTCTCTTCGTTAAACTGGCGGAGAAATTGTTTTACCGGTTTATACTTAGGATCCACATTAAGAGTGTGCTCAGCGAGTTCCCTCGGTACACCTGGCATGTCAGAAGGTTTCCATGCAAAAATGTCCCGATTCTCACGGATGAACTTGATGAGCGCGCTTTCCTATTTAGGGTCCAAGTTGGCACTGACAGTGAACTGCTTGGACGAATCGCCGGGAACAAAGTCAACAAGCTTGGTCTCAGCTGTCGATTTCAACTTCAGATCTGAATCATGCTCTGTGGTTGGCTTCTTCAAAGGGGTCATGTCCGCCGGATCAACATTGTCCTTATAATATTTCAACTCTTCCGTGGCACAGACTGACTCTGCATAAGCCGCATCACCTTCCTCACATTCCAAAGCAACCTTACGGCTCCCATGAACCGTCATTGTGCCCTTGTAACCCGGCATCTTGAGCTGCAAGTAGATATAACAAGGCCGTGCCATGAATTTGGCCTAAGCCGGCCGCCCAAACAAGGCGTGATACGGGCTCCGGATCTTCACCACCCCAAAAGTTAATTTTTCAGATCGGCAATCGTGTTCGTCCCCAAAAGCCACATCCAAGGCTATCTTACCAACAGGATATGCAGATTTGCCAGGCACCACACCATGGAACAGCGTATTAGACGGTCTGAGATCCTTGTCTGTTAGTCCCATGCGGCGGAATGTCTCATAGTATAGTATGTTAATACTGCTCCCTCCATCCATGAGTACCTTGGTGAATTTATAACCCCCCACCTGAGGATCTGCCACTAATGCTAGCTAGCTCGGATTATCAACCCGGGGCGGGTGATCCTCCCTGCTCCACACGATAGGCTGCTCCGACCAACGTAAGTAACGTGGTAGGGCCGGTTCAACAGAGTTCACCGCTCGCTTGTGGAGCTTTCGGTCGCGTTTATCCAAGCTAGTTGTGAAAACATGATATTGCCCATTGTTCAACTGTTTTGGCTGGCTCGATAACCCGATTGCTGCTGCTTCTTCTTGGGCCGTTCGATTATTCGGTTGTTGTGACCGCCGATTGAGACACTGAACCGGAAGCTCCATCGTGGCCCGGCCCATGAAACGGATCTGAACCGCCACGACCAGCGGTCATACCGAAGGCATTAGAGTTTTTAAACTCCTGCATAATATAACAATCCTTCCAAAGGTGGTTAGCCGGCGCCTCCTTCGTCCCGTGCTTTGGGCAAGGCTGATTTAACAAATAATTCAAATGGTCCGCGTTAGGATTGGGAGCCCCATTACGATTTGCCGCTTTACCTCTGCGCCGCTGCCCCCTGTCTTGTGCGTTAGTGTTGGCCACAAAGTGCATGCTGCCATCCGCCTTGCGCTTGCCTCCGTTTCCATGACCCGCCGGTTTGTACTGTTGCCCCTTGGAGTTGCTATTCTTCTTTCCCTTCCCTGCTTCATCATCATCAGTCTCGGGATCCTTGGTACTATCCGAATCAGCATACTTCACTAAAGCGGCGATGAGAGTTCCCATGTCATTACAGAACCGCTTCATGCGCCCCAATTTCAATTTTAAAGGCTTAAACCGGTAGTTGCCCTCCAGGGTTAAGATCGCAGAGTCAGCATTGATCCTGTCAGACGAGTGCAAAACTTCCGAAACGCGGCGTACCCAATGGGTCGTTGATTCTCCGTCCTCCTGGACACAAGCCGCCAGGTCTACTATGGACTTGGGCTGCTTACATGTATCTTTGTAATTCTGGATAAACCAAGCCCGCAACTGGGCCCATGAGCTGATAGAATTGGGCGGCAGGCTCTTTAACCAAGTACGGGCCGTGCCTTCAAGCATCATGGTGAAGTATTTTGCACATGCGGTCTCATCCACATCTAACATCTCCATGGCCATCTCATAACTCTCTACCCACGCTTCGGGAGATAAATCAGCGGTGTAATTCGGCACCTTGCGCGGACCCTTGAAATCTTTGGGCAGGCGCACGTTGTGTAATGCGGGGACTAAACAAGGCACTCCCAAAGCGGATGCGACCCCTGGTCCGGCGGAGGTGGTAGGACGAACCGGTGTAAGCTGACCCGCCTCATTCTGTGCTGCTAACTCGGCCTCATTTCGTGCCCGGGCCCGGTCCACCACATCCTGAGCATCGCGAACACCACCTGCCGGGTTACGGGCCGCTTCACGGCCTCGCGCATTGCTCGATATGGCCGGTTCATCGATGCACCTGCTATAGCTCCGGCTCGGACGGGGCGTGGAGTGAATCCGATCGCGGCTGTACGAATATGCCTCCTGTTGAATCAGCGCGGTCCGGAGAAGTTCCTTAACCCGGCGCGTCTCTATTGCTTGCGAAGAATCCCCTTCGACCGGGATAGCCTCTAATCGCGCGGCAGCTGCAACAAGGTTGTCCATAGGATTAGAATAATGACCTGGGGGTGTCTGAACCGACGGAGGAACCACAATGTTCTGTTGAGGAGGTTCCATCAGGCGGGGTTGGACCGTCACCCCTGGCCCTGGTGCCTCGATCCGGTTTGCCTCCAGGTACTGCGGCGGATTATTGGGTCAAGCTCATGGAGTGTGAAAGAGATTTCGGGGGTCAAACACTAACGGCAGGCGTGATCTGTGCTTCCGCTTCAAGACCTCCTGTGATGCGTTCTGGTCAAGCATGAGCTTATAGGCCTGGGCGTCCAAAGCGGCCCGCTCTGCGGCCATCCTGTCCTTTTCTCCTGCCAGATCCGCTTTGGCTTGCACGATCTACTCTCTCACCTTTGCAATCTCTGCATCATGGGCCTCCTGATCCGCCGGATTGGCCTCTGTCATAAGCGCGGCTAGTGCATCAAACAGATCAGATAGAATTTGAACGGTAGGCGCACCAGCGTCCCGCCCTGCTTCTTGCTGCCGCTGATCCGGAGAACATTGCTGCGGCGGTCGAAGAGTGATTCGCCGCTGTGTGCGGCCATGAATATTCAACCCGGTTGATCGACACGGGGTCGAAATCTGTCGCCATCGGAACAGCCCCTAATCTGGTCGTCTTGCAACTGGTATAGCGATTCGGTCTCTCGATTAGAGGACTCATCGCGGAATAGACGACGGTCTCGCTACCGTGTTACGACTTCGTCCTCACGCTCTCCTCCGTGGATGACTCCAACGAAGACGCGCTTCACGGCGGTTTAGCCGGGTAGATCTCGCCGCTGAGCCGTCTCGGCGAGGTCGGTGCGGATGTCGGCTCGAGCCGAGCTCACCGATCTTGCCGATGAAAACATGTATGCCACCAAAGGGGACCCGGTACCCGTACTTGATCGAATCGGCCTCGGGACCCCATCCTGCGTCGTCGATGTAGATCTTGCCACGACGACTCTTGGTCATCCAGCCCACAACATAGCCTTCTAGTGCTTTGAGCTTGCCCTCCAAGATCGTCAAACCATCGTCACGATAGCCCCACGGTGGGCGCCAAGCTATCGATGGATTTGTCACGGCGGATGTCCTAGTGAAAGGACTTAGTCGTGGAGCCATCATAGCGGGTTTTCTCGAAGGGTTAAAGCGGACACAAAGACATGAGGGTTTATACTAGTTCGCCCCTTCGATGAAGGTAAAAGCCTACGTCTAGTTGTGATGGAATTGATGTGGTCTCGATGGCTAGGGAGCAAACAAGCCGCCTAGGCTCGAGTTGTGGTTATCTGTCTGAACACGCCACGGTCGTCCCCTTATATACACGGGTGACGCCCGTCGGTCCTTAGAGTCCCAACCGGTTTTACTCGTATCCCGGTTGGTATCTCTCTATTCCTAACTTACAATACAAGTTATACATTAGGCCGGTTTATGGCTACAGGTTCTAAATCGACTACAGGCCTTGGGCCTTCATCTGTTTATACCACTAATGAAGTTAACCCGGCCCAAGTAAGCCGGTTTACGCCTAGTGGTAATATCCCCAACAACCGTCGACCTCCTCTATCCTGCACGGGCTACCGTCGACCTCCCCCAGCCTCCACGGGCTCCTGTTCATCCAGCCTCCACCGCGCGCTACTCCACCGGCTACTGTTCAACCACCCCTCCACCATCTACTGTTCATCCAGCCCTCCACACCACGGTGTCCTGTTCAACCACCCCTCCACGGGCACCCCTCCACTGTCTACCATTCATCCAGCCCTCCATCACACCACGGGATCTTGTTCATCCGGAGGCAACGCCACCGCTCACTGTTCATCCACCCCCCCCGCAACACTCACTATTCATCCCAGAGGCAGCATCGATCGGCTTTAGTTAGCAGCAGTAGCGAAGGAATCGCTCGATCGGGTTCAGTTAACAGCCATCGATCGATCGCTCGGGTTCAGTAACGCGTAGCCTGCAGTGCAATCACTCGGGTTCAGTTAGAGCCCAACGCCTCGCTTGGGTTCAGTTAGAGCCAACGCCTCGCATGTGTACGAGAGAAACGCGCATCGCTCGGCCCCCGACCTCCCACCATAATTGGCAACTTCCCAAAATTTTCCTCCCCCTTGTTTCTACCATGGTTTTTTCCGTCATGGACGGCCCAAAGAATGTCATGCAGCTGCTTCTCCGGCCCGCCCAGGATGAAAAGCCCATTTTCTGTCATGATTTTTTGTCATAGAAGTAGGAGCCCACCACATCTATTATGATACTGGGTTTTGTCACAATTATCGTCATAGAAGTGTCATATGTATGACAGAATTTTTTTCGTTCGGCCCAAAATGTCACGGATGTGTCCTTTTTTTGTAGTGAATGTTGTGGTTAGGTTAACCTTAATACTTCTTTTGTAGTTGCAGATGCTTGCAATAGGGGTTAATCATAAGTGGGATGCTTTTCCAAGTAAGGGCAGTACCCAAGCACCGGTCCACCCACATATCAAATTATCAAAGTACCGAACGCAAATCATATGAGCGTGATGAAAACTAGCTTGACGATGATTCCCATGTGTCCTCGGGAGCGCTTTTCTCATTATAATAAATTTTCCAGGCTTGTCCTTTGCTACAAAAAGGATTGGGCCATCTTGCTGCACTTTATTTACTTTCATTGCTTGTTACCCGTTACAAATTATCTTATCACAAAACTATCTGTTACCTACAATTTCAGTGCTTGTAGAGAAAACCTTACTGAAAACCGCTTGTCATTTCCTTCTACTCCTCGTTGGGTTCGACACCCTTACTTATCAAAAGGACTACGATAGATCCCCTACACTTGTGGGTCATCAGGACTCTTTTTTGGCGCCGTTGCTGGGGAATGAAGCGCCTTTGGTGAGTGGAACTTGGTAAGGAAACATTTATATAGTGTGCTGAAATTTTCTATCACTTGTTACTATGGAAACTAATCCTTTGAGGGCTTGTTAGGGTGTCATCACCCGACCAATGAAACAAACAGTTGCTCCTCAACCCATCTTGAACCTACTGAAAATATTTACTTTGAGATTCCTTCGGTATGATAGAGAAATGCTAGCTAATCCCTTTGCGGGAGATGGAACATTGCATCGATTTACACCTTATCTTTGTGGATGAAGTTTGTGGATTATTTAAGCTTGCAGGTATTCCCGATGATGTTGTCAAGAGGAAGGTCTTCCCTTTATCTTTGAAGGGAGATGCATTGACAAGGTATGGGCTATGTGATGATACGGGATCTTGGAATTATAAATGATTGAAGTTGGAATTTCACCAGAAGTTCTATCCTATGCATCTTGTTCATCATGATCGTAACTACATATATAATTTCTGCCCTCGCGAAGGAGAAAGCATCGCTCGAGCTTGGGGGAGGCTTAAGTCAATGTTATATTCATGCCCCAATCATTAGCTCTCAAGAGAAATAATTATTCAAAAAATTTATGCTCGGCTTTCTCTCAATGATTTCACCATGCTCGATACTTCCTGTGCTGGTTCTTATATGTTGAAGACTTCTGAATGCAAGTGGGACTTATTGGAAAGAATTAAACGCAACCCTGAAGATTGGGGTTCCGACAATGGTAAGGAGTCAGGTATAACACCTAAGTTTGATTGTGTTAAATCTTTTATGGATAATGATGCTTTTCATGGATTTAGCGCTAAATATGGACTTGACTCTGAGATAGTAGCTGCTTTTTGTGAATCTTTTGCTACTCACGTTGATCTCCCTAAGGAGAAGTGGTTTAATATAATCCTCCCATTGAAGTAAAAGTAGTTGCACCTATTACAGTTGAAGAAAAGGCTGTCACTTATAATGATCCTATTGTTCCTACTACCTATGTTGAGAAACCACCTTTTCCTATTAGGATCAAGGATCATGCTAAAACTTTGACTGTTGTTCGTAAGAGTAATACTAGGACTTATACTCCTCCTGAGCAAATCAAAGTTGAACCTAGTATTGCTATGGTTAAAGATCTCTTAGATGATAATTTAGATGGGCATGTTATTTATTTTTGTGGTGAGACTGCTAATGTTGCTAGACCAGATGCTAAGATACATAGACATGTTGTAGGCATGCCTGTTATTTCTGTTAAAACAGGAGAACATTGTTATCATGGCTTATGTGATATGGGTGCTAGTGCTAGTGCAATACCCTACGACTTATGTTCAGAAATTATGCACGATATTGCACTTGCTGAAATAGAAGATATTGATGTTACTATTAAGCTTGCCAATGGGACACCATTAAGCCAGTTGGGATTGTTAGGGATGTTGAAGTTTTGTGTGGGAAGGTTAAATATCCTGCTGATTTTCTTGTTCTTGGTTCCCCACAAGATGATTTTTGTCCCATTATTTTTGCTAGACCCTTCTTGAATACTGTTAATGCTAGGATTGATTGCAAAAAGGATGTTGTTACAATTGGTTTTGGGGATATGTCTCATGAGTTTAATTTTGCTAAGTTTCGTAGACAACCCCGTGATAAAGAATCACCTAGTAAGGATGAGATTATTGGTCTTGCTTCTATTGCCGTGCCTCCTACTGATCCTTTAGAACAATAATTGCTAGACAATGAAAATGATATGTTTATGAATGAATGAAGGGAAATAGATAAAGTATTCCTTCAACAGGGTCCTATTTTGAAACACAACCTACCTGTTGAAATCCTAGGGGCCCCCCTCCACCAAGGGTGATCCCGTGTTTGAGCTCAAACCATTACCTGATAATCATAAGTATGCTTATCTTGATGAAAAGAAAATATATCCTGTTATTATTAGTGCTAACCTTTCAGAGCAAGAAGAGGAAAGATTATTGAAAACTCTGAAGAAGCACTGTTCTGCTATTGGATATACTCTGGATGTCCTTAAGGGCATTAGCCCCACTCTATGCCAACACAAAATTAAAGTGGAGAAAGATGCCAAACCAGTTAGAGATCCTCAACGACGGTTAAATCATATGATTTAGAAGTGGTAAGAAAGGATATACTAAAGCTCCTTGAGGCAGGTATAATTTATCCCGTTGCTGATAGTGATTGGGTAAGTCATGTCCATTGCGTACCTAAGAAGGGAGGTATTACTGTCGTTCCTAATGATAAAGATGAATTGATCCCGCAAAGAATTATTAATGGTTGTAGGATGGTAATTGATTTCCGTAAATTAAATAAAGCTATAAGAAAGATCATTACCCTTTACCTTTTATTGATCAAATGCTAGAAAGACTATCCAAGCACACACATTTTTACAGGTTATAGGAGCAACCTTGATCGAGTTTTGCAGAGATGCGAAGACACTAGTCTCGTCTTGAATTGGGAAAGTGCCACTTTATGGTTGATGAAGGCATTTTCTTGGGGCATAAGATTTCCGAGAGAGGTATTGAAGTTGATAAAGCTAAAGTTGATGCTATTGAAAAGATGCCATGTCCCAAGGACATAAAAGGTATAAGAAGTTTCCTTGGTCATGCCGGTTTTTATTGGAGGTTCATTAAGGACTTTTCTAAAATCTCTAGGCCTCTGACTAATTTATTACAGAAAGATATTCCTTTTGTCTTTGATGATGATTGTGTGCAAGCATTTGAAATACTTAAGAAAGCTTTGATCACTGCACCTATTGTTTAGCCACCTGATTGGAATTTACCCTTTGAAATTATGTGTGATGCTAGTGATTATGCTATAGGTGCTGTTCTAGGACAAAGAGTTGATAAGAAATTGAATGTTATCCAGTATGCTAGTAAAACTCTTGACACTGCCCAGAGAAATTATGCTACTACTGAAAAAGAATTCTTAGCAGTTGTGTTTGCTTGTGATAAGTTTAGACCTTATATTGTTGATTATAAAGTTACTATTCACACTAATCATGTTGCTATTAAATATCTTATGGAAAAGAAAGACGCTAAGCCTAGACTTATTAGATGGTTTCTCTTGCTTCAAGAATTTGATTTGCATATTATTGAAAGAAAGGGAGCTGAGAACCCCGTTGCAGATGTCTAGATTAGAGAATGTTCTTGATGACCCACTACCTACTGATGATAGCTTTCCTGATGAACAATTAGCGGTCATTAATGCTTCTCGTGCCGCTCCTTGGTATGATGATTATGCTAATTACATTGTTGCTAAATTTATACCTCCAAGTTTCACATGCCAGCAAAAGAAAAAGTTTTTTATGATTTAAGACATTACTTCTGGGATGACTCACACCTTTATAAAGAAGGAGTAGATGGTGTTATTAGACGTTGTGTACCTGAGCATGAACAGGAACAGATCCTACAGAAGTGTCACTCTGAACCATATGGAGGACACCGCGCTGGAGATAGAACTGCACATAAGGTATTGCAATACAGTTTTTATTGGCCTACTCTCTTCAAAGATGCTCGTAAGTTTGTCTTATCTTGTGATGAATGTCAAAGAATTGGTAATATTAGTAGACGTCAGGAGATGCCTATGAATTATTCTCTTGTTATTGAACCATTTGATGTTTGGGGCTTTGATTATATGGGACCTTTTCCGGCCTCTAATGGTTACACACATATTTTAGTTGCTGTTGATTACGTTACTAAGTGGGTAGAAGCTATTCCAACTAGTAGTGCTGATGATAACCCCTCTATTAAAATGCTTAAAGAAGTTATTTTTCCGAGGTTTGGAGTCCCTAGATATCTTATGACTAATGGTATTTCACATTTTATTCATGGTGCTTTCCGTAAGATGCTTGCTAAGTACGATGTTAATCATAGAATTGCATCTCCTTATCACCCGCAGTCTAGTGGTCAAGTACAGTTGAGTAATAGAGAGCTCAAATTAACTTTGCAAAAGACTGTCAATAGATCTAGAAAGAACTGGTCCAAGAAACTTGATGATGCATTATGGGACTATAGAACTACATATAAAAATCCTACGGGTATGTCTCCGTATAAGATGGTTTATGGAAAAGCATGTCACTTACCTCTTGAACTTGAACATAAAGCATATTGGGATATTAAATAGATCAACTATGACTTCAAACTTGCCGGTGAGAAGAGGTTATTTGATATTAGCTCACTTGACAAATGTAGAACCCAAGCCTATGAGAATGCCAAGCTGTTCGAAGAAAAAGTCAAACGCTGGCATGACAAAAGGATACAAAAGCGTGAGTTTAACGTAGGTGATTATGTGTTATTATTCAACTCTCATTTAAGATTTTTTGTAGGAAAACTTCTCTCTAAATGGGAAGGTCCTTACGTTATCGAGGAGGTCTATTGTTCCGGTGGCATAAAAATCGACAACTTCGAAGGCACAAATTCGTGGGTGGTGAACGGTCAAAGAATCAAACATTATATCTCAGGTAATCCTATCAATGTTGAAACTAATATTATTGAAACCGTAAGGGACACTTTCCAAAATGTTTCAAACGCCGAAAAGGAATAGGTGTGTGGTACGGTAAGTAAACCGACTCCAAAACAATTCTAATGGCAATTTTCCTCTGTTTTGGAATATTAAAGAATTTTGGAAAGCAAGAAGTAATCCGGGAAGGGCACGAGGCCTCCACGAGGTTTGAGGGCGCATCCACCCTTACTGGGCGCCCCCCTATCTTGTGGCCACCTCGTGTGCCTCCCGGACTCTGTTTTCTTGCACATTACGTATTTTGGTTGGTAGAAATTCATTATGTAATCTCTCGAAGGTTTTGACCACCGTATCATGCAAATATCCTCTGTTTTCGTTTCAAGCTATTTTTCTGACAGATCTAGAGCACCATGACTTCTCCAAGCGCTCCCAAGGACAAGTTTTTTGAGAGAGTTATCAACCCCTATCTCACGGAGGTGCGGCAACACCCTCAAACCATTGAGATGCGTGAGGGGATGCTGCACATCCGTGATGTGGAGGGACCAAGGCGTACCGGAAGCATGGAGACAAAGATCGAAGCCATGGAGCAACAAGTTTTCAAGTGCCAAGGGATGGTGGAGCGTGGACTCAATGCCAACCAGATGATGATCATGGAGTTCACCAACAATCACAAGCTGGATGCCAAGATCATTGGGGAGACCATCTTTAAGCTTTAAGAGAAAATCGAGCACCTCAAAGCCCAGATCTATGACCTGCGAAACGAAAACTGTGAGTACGAATATAGGTTCAAGAGGATGAGTTTGGCTGCAGATTTGAGGATCCCGGAAACTCGATCATCCTTCTATGATGGTGAGCCTATGCCTTGGAAGATGGACGACAAGCCTACATCATCAACAACTCCTACTTCACCACCTCCGGAGACATATACACATGGGTATGGGCACTCCCCTTGGCAACTGCCAAGCTTTGGGGGAGGTGCCCCGGTATCGTATCACCATCACACTCCTATCTTTACCATTTTACTTAGTTTGATCCTTTTAGTAGTATCTTGATCTAGTAGATTGATGTTTTGGTATCAAGTAGTTTTGAGTTTTGCTTTGTGATCTCTTTATGTAATCGAGTCCGTGAGCTTTCTATAATAAAGATTAGTGTTGAGTCAAGGGCTTTGCTATTTGGCTATGATCTTGACGAAGTAGAAAAAATAAAAATAATAAAAGAGTTCATATTGATCTTATGGATAGTAATGACTTCACACATAAAAAGTAGGAGGCATAAAAGTTGTTGAGAGTTGACAAACGTAGTTTTGGTCATCGTTGCAATTAATAGGAAGTAAGAAAGAAAGAGAGGTTCTCACATACAAATATACTATCTTGGACATATTTTATGATTGTGAGCACTCATTAATATGACATGCTAAAGAGTTGATGTTGGACAAGGAAGACAACATAATGGTTTATGTTTTCTCAGATCTCAGTTAAAGTATATTGTCATTGATCTTCCCAACATGTTAACCTTGCCTTTCAACCTCATGCTAGCCAAAATTCCTTGCACCAAGTAGAATACTACTTCTGCTTCCAAATATCCTTACACCCAGTTTTGCCATGAGAGTCCACCATACCAACCTATGGATTGAGTAAGATCCTTCAAGTTAGTCGTCATGCTGCAAGCAATAAAAAATACTCTCTAAATATGTATGACTTATTAGTACGGAGAAAATAAGCTTTATACGATCGTGTGATATGGAAGTAATAAAAGCGACGGACTGCATAATAAAGGTTCATATCACAAGTGGCAATATAAAGTGACGTTCTTTTGCATTAAGATTTTGTGCATCCAACCCTAAAAGCATGTGACAACCTCTGCTTCCCTCTGCAAAGGGCCTATCTTTTACTTTATGCTTGAGTCAAGGTGATCTTCACCTTTGCCTTTTCATTTTATCCTTTGGCAAGCTCCTTGTGTTTGAAAGATCTTGATATATATATCCAATTGGATGTAAGCTAGCATGAATTATTATTGTTGACATCACCCAAAGGTGAATACGTTGGGAGGCAACACAATAAGCCCCTATCTTTCTCAGCGTCCGATTTAAACTCCATAATCGGAGGCAACACAATAAGCCCCTATCTTTCTCAGTGTCCGATATAAACTCCATAATCACAAGTATTACGTGAGTGTTAGCAATTGTAGAAGACTATATGATAGTTGAGTATGTGGACTTGCTGAAAAGCTCTATTCTTGACTCTTTCTGATGTTATGATAAATTGCAATTGCTTCAATGACTGAGATTGTAGTTTGCTAGTTCCCAATGAAGTTTATGAAGCATACTTGATGTCGTGGGAACGGACACCTATGGGGCAGGCGGACCGGGCCCCTTTCGGTTCGGCGGGGGGCGGAGATCGCACGAAGAGCGGATCGAGGCGAAGCACACGAGTGGTTTACCCAGCTTCGGAGCTCTCCGGAGAGATAATACTCCTACTACTGCTTTGTGGTTGTATTGTGTTCTTGCTCGGGAGCGCTGAGTGCTATAGTACACTCTAGCTGCTAACGAGACCGAGCGTGAGTGCTTTTTGGTTCCGAACCCCCCTCAACGTTGCGCATGGGCCTCCTTTTATATGCTCAAGGGGTCACCAACAGGTGGCAATGTAGGCAAGGGTAAAAATGTAAAAGAACTGCGGTTGGTACACCTACTTGTACAGTGTATCCTACCTAACCCTGACGGCAGGGGACAAGGGCATTAAATGCCCGTCTGCGTCACCCAAACAGTGCAAACAGGGACCGTCAGGGACGCCACCGCTTGCCACGATGGCTATCTTGTCAGCGCCGCTTGCCACCTCGCACCGCTGGCTGCACAGCCTCTCGCCACGCGCGCCTGGAATGGTCCCAGGGTGACACGTTGGTGGATGTGCTGGAGCGCGGGTACAGAGTGGTAGCTTGCCGCGGCAAGCTCCTTGCTGCGGTCGTTGTCTTGTCGTGTCCGGAAGCTTGTCGCTCACTGGGCCTTGCCGGGACGCGTGGCGCGTCGCGGCAAGTTCCTGAAATGCCTTGGTTGGCCTTCCGGCAAGCTCCTCTTGCGGGGTCTTGTCTCCTTGGCTTAAACACTTTGTTCTTGAATGGCTCCAAAGGAACCACGGAGGACCTTGGCGGTCACCCGGCAAGCCTTGCCGCGGGGCGCTGCGACTGCCCGTGCACCATTTCGGGATACTAGGGTACCCCTACTCTAGTACACGACAGAGCCCCGGCCTGGGCCACACACGGTGCCGAAGCCGTTGGGCCGGGCCCAAACAGGCACGTGCACGCGCCCGGGTTACGCCGTATCTTACTCCGTATCCACCGCGCTCTCCCCTAACGGCACGCGTTGAATGCGGCGTCGTGGGAGAGATCGTGGGTGGCTTCTTTATTCAGAAAAACGGAACGTCCGCCCGCTCCCTCTTTATAAGCAGAGGAAACAGGGGCAGTTCCCCCATCTTGCCAGTTGCTATTCCAACCTCAGAAATCTCCGCCGCCCCCCTTCTTCCAAAGCTGAAAGAGAGCAGCGCTCCGCCCCCCATCGCCACCGGCGCCACCAACGCTGTCGATCTCCCCCACCACCTTTGCCATGGCTCCGAAAGCCGGGAAGGCCGTGAAGTCGGCCGAGGCGCTACGGCTCGAGGCACTGCGAAAGGAGCGGGCGATCTTCCTCCCTGAGCTCGCCGCGAAGGAGCTGAGGGAGTACTACTACCTCTTCTGGTCGACGGAGACGCGAGCGCATCCACGCACGAAGGTACTCTCCGCCGCCGCTTCGGAATGGGCTCCGAACGGATATCCCTTCTTCGCGCTGTTCTTCCACTGCGGGCTCTGCCCGCCTTTCTCTGAATTCTTCTGCGATATCATGAACACCTACGGGTTCCACCTCCTTGATTTCACCCCCAATGCTGTTCAAACCATGGCGGTTTTCGCGCATCTCTGCGAAAACTTTGTCGGAGTCCACCCAAACGTAGCTCTTTTCCGCCACTTCTTTATGCCCCGGGTCGAGAGAGGAGAACCTCTATCCGGCGGAATCGCCTGGATCTTGAGAGCCGGCAAGAAGGAAGCTTATCTGGAGGGGGAGCTCTACAGCAAATGGGAGGAGTGGAGAGCAGACTGTGCTGGATTATCGAGGAGAACCCGCAGCCGCCATCGCCCAGCCAAGCCCGGCGGTCTTGCTGCAACGATTGGAGCAACCTGGCCCCGGAAGACGATAGGATGAAGATTGCCGTCACCCGGATCCTGCGCCTCAGGCTTGCTAGGCTTACTGTAGGCGCTGTTGGCGCAGATTTTCTTCGCCGCCGTATCGCCCCCCTGCAGGAGAGGACCCGCCTGGGAGTTCGGGGGCCTGGCGGACATCATGAGGCTACGCCCGGGCCTCAACTTCAATTTTACCGTCCTGGAGCTGGACGTGATGCTCAAGGAGCTGTTCAAGCACGACACTCAGCATCCCGAATGGTTCAGGTTGCCGCAGGGTGTCGTTCCATTGTGCAACAATTCCTCGCTTGACCGCATCCGTGCAATGATGCCGTTGTGCGATTCGCATGGAATTGTTCCCACTTGGCAGGAGCCCGCAGACGATGTCGTGCAGCAGTTCTTTGATGGCTTGGTGGAGGTGGCGGTCCGCTCTGATGAGCAGAAAAGCCTCACCCGCGACACCACCGACGCGGAGATGCGGCGCATCGCCACAAGGGCGAAAGAGGCGGCGGCAGCCGCCGCCGTGGGCGAGTTTGGATTCACCGTGGAGGATGCAGAGGCAACAGAGGTGGCAAGCCTTCCCGATCGAGATGAGCTTGCCGGAGAACTTGCCGGCGAGGGAGAGCTTGCCGAGCCTGAAGCCGAGTCGAGCGAGCCCGCCGAGGGTGCGAGCGGCCCGCCATCTTCAAGCAGCTTGCCGCAAGCAGAGCCCCCAGCTCCACCAAGAAGGCGTCTCTGCAAGGCCGGGGACGTAGCAGGGCAGCAGACGAGTCAACAGCCGTCACGCCGCGGGACACGCTCCACCGCGACAAGCACTATTGCCGCGGGAGCGCCTCACACCGCTGCGGCAACTGGAGCAGGGTCCTCCCGGACCACCGCTTCTGCTCCTGCCGCTGCCCCCGCCAAGCGGTCAAGGGAACCTACTCCTCCGCCTCATCACGCCGAAGGTGGGCCGGACTTCGACCTCTCCGCACTCAGCTCCGATGAGGAAGAAGAAGAGTAAGATTCTTTGTTGTACTTGTAGTTCTTCAATTCTTGCTATTTTTGTCTTGTATCTGATTTGCTTTACTCTGAACTCATTCTTTTTCAGGACCCTGGCCCAGAGGGCGGTGAAGAGAGCCAAGGCTCCGGTGATTGTCTTCGAGGACGAGCCCACCGCGACAGCAGGGGGTGTCGTGGTTCTAAGTCTGACAGTAGAAGTAGGGGTAGGTTAAGGAGAGGCGATGTCCTAGCTATGGAGCAGTTGTGGAGACAAAGGATGTACGAGTTCAGGCCCTTCTCGGAGGAAGTAACAGCCCTCGCCTCGGAGCCCCGAGGCGGTCGAGTGGATTATGAGTATGAGTATTACAAGAATCTGAACCCTTCTATCCGTGGAGGGGGTGGCTTATATAGAGTCGCCAGACCCCAGCCAGCCCACATAATGGAGGGATTAAAGTACATTAAGCTAGGGGTTACTTGTAACGCCCCTCATAAGGTGCCTTAACTATCATTAAGTCTATTCAATAGCAAACCGTTATGCCATGGAGTGCCTTCTCGACCTTCGGTGGTCGAGTGAGTCTTCATGGTCGAGTGAGTCTTCCATGGTCGAGTCCTTCCATCAATGAGTGGATTCCTCTTTGGTCGATCGAAGATGATCTCTTCTACGAGTGCCCTTGGGTAGGACGCTTAGGTCAGCCTATGACCCTACCCTAGGTACATGAATCCATCATTAGCCCCGAATGGATTGAGGCTTGAGTGAAGGAGGAGTTGACGTTGTTTCCGACTGCCTTTTGCATTCTGGCTATGTGTTGTCTTGGATCAAGATCTTCTCTGTTGGTAACAAGAAACTTTCCTTCAGTCGACTTGATCCATTCTTGTTCTTTAGTCGAGTGACTTCTTGTGCTATTCCCGAGCAACGGATCGCAGGAAATCTCGCGACTTGATGACTGATTTGTCGTTCGCGGATCTCGCGGGATACGAATTTGGGGAAGCGCTTGAACGGAACGGATCGCGGCGCTTGGATGGGACGTAACAGGGCGCCGATCTCCGCGCGCGCTTTTTCCGCCACGTATCACGCAGCGGCTCCTCCTCGATATGATTGATTGTTTGGGTCCACCTGTCATCCACTCGGAAGGATGCTATAAATGTAACTCCGGAGGCTGATGCACTGATACCTTGTTCTTCCTCCTTCGTTCTCTCCGCTCGCTCTTCGCTGCTGCTCCTCGCCATCTCCCCTTGCGCATTCCACGGCGCGCCATGGGCAAAGAGAAGACGACGATGTTGGAGCGCGCCAAGAAGGCGCCGATGGCGAAGAAGGCGTCGGCGGCCGAAGGCGAAGGGAGATCCACCGGTCGCGGTGGTTCTTCGTCGAGATCCAAACTGCCGAAAGGCTGGGTCGAGGAGATCGATCGATCGACCATCGTGAGAAGGATCTCCTTGATATGGCCGACGACGGATTGATTCCCCACGGCGTAGCGAGACTTCTGCCGAGAGTGGCAGCCTCAACCGTAAGAGGGTGAGTCGTGCTTTTGGCCACCCATGTCGACGAGGTTTTTCGCTGCCACCGAGTGTCTTCTTTCGAGGTTTTCTGAATTTCTTCGGAGCCCAGCTCCACCATTTTACTCCAAACTCCATCGCATACCTTGCCGCGTTTGTGTCTATGTGCGAAAACTTCCTGGGCTGTCGACCGCACTGGGGCTTGTTCAAGTACATCTTCACATGCCGCCTCGGTATGAAGAAGGCAAGCCCTGTGACGAGAAGACCCAAGTAGTCCGATGTGTGGTGGTTTAGGAGTCCATTGAGGAACAAAAGCACCTTCCCAGCTATGCATTTTCCCGAAGTCGGTCAGGGCTGGCAATGACCTGGTTCTATTGCGGAATGAGGCGACGCCGAAGCAGCCGACCGCCTTCTGAATTCACCATGAGTCGAGTGAATAGACCCTCCTCCACGAAGGTTGTTCCAAGAGAGGGCTGAAGTGAAGATGCTGATGGACCGCGTGGTGCAGCTGGTTAGGGACGGAGGACTGCATGGACCTCCTGGAGGTTTTTCTTCGAGGCGAATCCAGCCCCTTCAGCCCGAGTCATCAGATGTGGTTGTATCGCGGCACGAAGACGAGACTCGCGTCCCACCCGGAGGCAATCGACGATGCCGTAGTGGAAAGATGGATGGCTTCGATCACTGGAACAAGGACAATCTCGCGGATCCCGGAGGATTGCTCCGCTTGATCGTGACAGCGCTCGAGATAAGGTACACTTGTTCTGCTTTTCCGCTGCATATCCGCTGAGTGCGTTTCAGTAATTTGGTCGATCAACTCGCTTTGATGCTTCCAGGCCCTCACCGAAGCTATACTCAATGCCCAATGGCGCCAGATTCCGACCGAGGAGGGGGAAGCCAAAGGAGGTGAGAGCCAGAAGAGTGGGATTCAGATGCTTTGCGAGACGCATTTACGACGATGATGACGATGACGAGGATGATGATGACGAGGATGAAGAGGAGGAAGCCGCACCACCGCGCTTGGAAAGGCGGTCAAAACTTGTGCACGACCCTTTGGTTGAACGCGGTAAGGGAGTTGCGACTGTCTCACAGTCGACCAAACGCCCTCGGACCGCTTCTCCGGTGCCGACTGAGAAGGCGCCGAAGCAACCGAAGGTAGTTCCGCCGAGGACAACCAAGCCTCTGCCAAAAATGAAGGTGTCCATCCCCACCATTTCAGGGTAAACATATTGCTTAAATCTCCTTGTTCTATATAAATTTTGTCTCTGGTTGATACTTGGATCGGTCGACTGATTCTTTGGATTCTCAGCGCTGCGACTTCCGAAACTTCAGCTAAGGCTGACGACCAGGAGATGGAGGACGCCGCCACCTCAAACCCTGGTACTATATCCTTAATCTTTGTTCTTAGTCGACTGACTCAAGATTTCTGACTTTGACTCTTTTCTGAAGCTCCAACTAATGACATCATCACTCTTCCTGACGACGATGATGAAGATGAGGAGCCATTGAGGACTAGGAGGAGCAGGAAGGCATCTACTGGCAATGAAGCCCAAGGTGCGACGGTGCCCGAGACCGTTGTGACGGAAGGAGAAGTCGGCACTCGACACACCGTATCCTTCGCGAATCCGTTGACGAGTGCTCGCCCGCTTGCCGAGTGCTGGACAACCTTCGATCTTCACCACGCACCATGTCCCGGAGGACCAGGCTGATGCTGCTAAGGAGGCGATCCGTCAAGGTGGATCATGATGGAGCGGTGAAGATCGTCCGGATGCGAGTCAAGCGGCTTATGATGCCAGCTCGCCTTGAGCAATGTTCAGCCACCAACCACCACTGCTCATTAGGATATGCTATCAAAACTTTTCTTTCTGAAATTCATAGCAATAGCAGTCACCCACTAGGTGTGTCGATAAAAACTCCGTGTTAGTGGGGGCACGCTGAGTGCACCCGCTGGGTGTAGTCCCCATGGCTAAGGTCGACTGCTGGCAGTCGGTCTTAGGCTTACTAAGTAGATGTTGATCATTATTCGAATGGAACGAATGGGTTTCTGAGTCCAGTGGGGGCACGCTGAGTGCACCCACTGGGTGTAGTCCCCGAGACTGTAGTCGACTGCTGGTAGTTGATTACAGTCTGTAGAAGTACTGGTCGACTGATCGACTAGTTTTTTTTTTTACTGGTCGACTGATCGACTATGTCTTGAATAAGACCAGTGGGGGCACGCTGAGTGCACCCACTGGGTGTAGTCCCCGAGACTACGGTTGAATGCTGGCATTCGACTGTAGTCTTAGAAACGCACAATTCTTCTTGATTCACTCGGAAGTGGATTATCTCGATATTTTTGCAACCGACTCTTCAGAGAAATCTTGTGATCTTACGGCACGCTATATTTGAATCGGAGCGAAGCATATTCAGCTCGAGTTGGACTTGAAACTAGTGCAAGAGAATCTGACGAAGGCGAAGGAAGAGACCAAAGGTATGTTTGGTGAGATTTCGACGACTCTTTCCTCCTCTCACTTGCTTCAAGTTTGACTTTGCTGCAATTTACAGGCAAGGTGAGGGAGGCTCAAAGGAAGACGGAGCTTGAGCTGTCTGAGAAGATCAAGCTTGCTGATGAAAAACTGGCCTCAGTTGCCAAGCTCGAACAGGATAACGCCGATCTGAAGGCTGCTCTGGCCACTGCCAACAAGGATGCTGAGCGAATGAAGGCTGACAAGAAGAACCTGACCGAGAAGATCCTCCAAATGGCTGGGAAGAAGAACGAGCTGGAAAGCTTCTTGGGTGGTCTTGCTAAGAAATTGTTCCTTAAGCTCGAAGGTAACCTTCTTCACTCGACCAATTCTCCCAACTGTTATGTTTCCACTCGACTGTTTTCCTGATTCGGGACTTTGTCTTTGCAGAGTTCTGCCGCAACTTTGAAGAAGAAACCAGCCAGCTGGAGACGAACCTTGACCCTGCCAATTCCCCGGTGAAGGATGAAACTGCTATGAACATCTTCCGACCGGAGTCCGTGTTCTCATTGTTGTGGATTATCTCGCAAGGCCCGAAGGTTGCTACGTCCCGCATCGACTCGACGCCTCGCCCAATGAGACACTCCAAAATGACCTCGAGTCATTGATGGCTCGATCGAACGCCGCCCCCGACCGAGTGCAAGAGTGGAAGAAATCTTCGCTCGGTCTGGCGCAGACGCGTTGCTCAATGTCTGCGCGAGTCCATTGCAAGGAAGCCCGAGAAGATAAGTGGCGGCTCTCAGTGGCCAACACCAAAAAGCATGACTTCGTGACCTTCATGGAGACTTTCATTGCTGCTGCCACGCTGGATTGCCGACGGGATTGATCTTGACGAGTTCGTTGCTCCATCCAGCCCTCCACGGGAGGGTAAAAACTTTCCTTGACCTTAAATTTGCCTCGGTATGCCGAGTGGAGTTGTAACCAATAAAACTTTAACAGCTTAGCGCTGAGCACTTCTCGGTTATTTTAGGTGTCGACCTAAATTTAGATTGGATGTTTGGAAATGATTGCTCTGGCTTGAATTGCTCTTTGCGTTAACAACAGCGAGATGCCTACTGCAGTCGACTTATTCCTTAGGCGAGCACTGAGCTGTAGCTAAGCCTCCGAGTGGAAGTCTGGCTTACCACTCGGTAGGATTTTAATAACTTAGGTGAGCACTGGGCTGCAGCTAAGCCCCCGAGTGAGAGGTTTGCTCTCCACTCGGTAGGATTTTAATAACTTAGGCGAGCACTGGGCTGCAGCTAAGCCCCCGAGTGGGAGGTTTGCTCTCCACTCGGTAGGATTTCTTATAACTTAGGCGAGCACTGGCTGCAGCTAAGCCCCGAGTGGGAGGTTTGCTCTCCACTCGGTAGGATTTCTTATATCTTAGGCGAGCACTGGGCTGCAGCTAAGCCCCCGAGTGGGAGGTTTGCTCTCCACTCGGTAGGATTTCTTATATCTTAGGCGAGCACTGGGCTGCAGCTAAGCCCCCGAGTGGGAGGTTTGCTCTCCACTCGGTGGGATTTCCGTTGTATTTGTGTCGAAGCTCGGAGAAGAGGGTCGCAGTCGACCTGCACTTCATCTCCCTTGCAATCGCACATCATACTTATGGTGTAGCTTGGAGGAGAGGGCCGCAGTCGACCTGCGCCTCATTTTCCTTGCTAGTATACTTTATACTTAGGCGAGTCCTTGGACTGCAGCTAAGCCTCTGAGTGGAAGTCTGGCTTACCACTCGGTAGGATTTTTAATAACTTAGGCGAGCACTGAGCTGCAGCTAAGCCCCCGAGCGGAAGTCCGGCTTACCACTCGGTAGGATTTTAATAACTTAGGCGAGCACTGAGCTGCAGCTAAGCCTCCGAGTGGAAGTCTGGCTTACCACTCGGTAGGATTTTAATAACTTAGGCGAGCAATCGAGCTGCAGCTAAGCCTCAGTGGAAGTCCGCTTACCACTCGGTAGGATTTTAATAACTTAGGCGAGCACCGAGTGTAGTTAAGCCTCCGAGTGGAAGTCCGGCTTACCACTCGGTAGGATTTTGATAACTTAGGCGGAACGGATTCGCGCCACCCACTGGGAGGTGAAAATTTTACTCGATTTAAAATAAAGAGTGACAAAATTATGAAGGAATTATGACACTATTACTTCAAAGCTCGTGAGCTACAGAGTACTTTATTACAACTCTTCCGAGTGAAAAACCTTAAGTGTAAAACGGGCGGAGCAGATCCGCATTCCAAGCTCGGGGCTCATCGATATCGTGTTCGACATTGTAGAGACGATATGCCCCATTGTGGAGAACCTTTGTGACGATGAAGGGACCTTCCCATGAGGGAGCAAGCTTATGTTGTTTCTGCTGATCCACCCGAAGGACCAGATCTCCTCCCGAAGGCTCGACCTCTCACATTTCTCGCGTCAAAGCGCCGCAAGTCTTGCTGGTAAATGGTCGAGCGGATCGAGCCATTTCCTTTCCTCTTCCAGAGGTCGATCAAGGCCCGACGCGCTTGCTCAACTTCGCTTCATTATAAAGTTCAATTCGTGGAGCATTGTGAAGGAGATCACTCGGTAAAACTGCTTCGCCCCATAGACCAGGGAAAAAGGAGTTCTCCCAATGACCGATTAGGCATGGTCCGCAAACCCCAAAGCATGAAGGAAGTTCGTCGACCCAAGCTCCACCGCATGCTTGAGATCTCGTGATCAAACGGGCTTGGACCCTTGAGGATCAATCCATTGGCTCGCTCGCCTGTCCATTCGACTATGGATGGGCGATCAAGCGTAGTCGACTCGTATGCCTTGGGAGTTGCGAAATCCTTGAATTCTTCCGAGTCAAAATTCACCCATTGTCCGTGATAATAATCTTGGCGGGACTCCATACCGAACGTCAACTTTCTCGACGAAGGAAACAGCAGATACCAGATCAAGTTTTTGATTGGCTTAGCCTCAATCCACTTGGTGAACTTGTCGATCGCTACCAAGACATGCGTGAAGCCGCCCGACCGCTCGCAAGGGACCGATCATGTCCAACCCCATACTACGAAAGGCCGCATAAGCGGAATGGTCTTCAAGGTCGACGCAGCTTGTGTGACATATTGAGTAGAACCGCATCCTTCGTGACTTGTCCACTATTTCTTTCGCCATGTCATTTGCTCTTGGCCAAAGAAATCCAGCTCGGTATGCTTTGGCAACAATGGTCCGAGAGGACGATGGTGACCACAGGTCCCCGAGTGGATATCATTGAGTATGACTCGACCTTCTTCCGGCGTTATGCATTTTGTCCGACTCGCTGGGCTTTCTATATAAAGCGGCCATTGATAACGGTAAAGGCTTTGGATCGACGGACGATCTGCCGAGCCTCTTCCTCATCCTCCGGGAGTTCCTTTCTCGAATATATGCAATGTATGGAATTGTCCAATCGGGAGTGACAACTAAAACTTCCATGACCAAGTCGACCATCGCTGGGACCTCAACCTCGATCGAGTCCGTGGCACTCTTGGGTTGCGGAGCTTCCTCGTGAAGGATCTTCTTTGACCGACGAGTGTGTATATGTTCCAAAAACACGCCACTCGAATGGCTTCTCTCTTGGACCCTATCTTCGCCAGATCATCTGCTGCTTGATTTTTCGATCGGGGATGTGATGGAGTTCCAACCCTCAAACTTCTTTTTCCAGCTTCCTCATTGCATTGCAAGATCCAAATATAGCCGAAGCTTCTCGCCCCACTCCTTCATCACTTGATTGACCACTAGATCTGAGTCGCCATAAACCATCGAGCGACGGACACCGAGTGAGATGGCCATGCTAATCCATATAAAAGGGCCTCATACTCGCCTCATTGTTGGAGGAATCAAAGTGAATCTGGAGCACATACTTAAGCTTATCTCCTCCGGGGAAACCGAACAACCCCAAAGACTGTAACCATTCAGCATCTTGGAGCCGCTCAAAGAACATGGTCCAATGCTCCGAAAGTGAACTTCACCGGTTGTTTGTTGTTCAATCCACTCGGCAAGGAAATCAGCTATTGCTCGACTTAATGGCTTTCTTTGCCTCGAATTTGATATCAAGGGAAGAAGTTCAATCGCCCACTTCGCCACTCGACCGGTTCGCCTCTCGTTATGCAAGATCTCTCGATAAAGGAGCGTCACCGACGATCGTGATGTAATGATCGTGAGAAATAGTGAGCAACCTTCTTTGTGGTCATGTATATACCATACACAAGCTTCGATAATGAGGGTATCTCGCTGGATGGAGTCAAAACTTCGCACAAATAATACACCGGCGCTGAACTTTGAAGGCCTTTCCTTCCTCTTCCCGCCGACCGTAAGCACAAAACCGACAACTTGTCCAAAGGCTGCAATGTAAAGCAACAGAGGCTCTTTGCTGATTGGAGCAGCAAGCACCGGCTGGGTGGAGAGCGAGCTTTTAGCTCGACAAACGCTGCATCAGCTTCCGGAGTCCACTGAACTTGTCACCTTCTTCATCACCGGTAAAGAGGTAATGCCTTTTCACCGAGTCGTGAGATGAATCGACTTAAAGCGCCAAGCATCCAAGAAGCTTACGGGCGTCGTGCACTCGCACAGTATGCTTCATTCGGAGAATAGTGCCGATCTTCTCTCGGTTAGCATCGATTCCTCGCTCGAAACGAAAACCGGTAATTTTCCACCAGAACTCGAATGTGCACTTTGACGGATTGAGCTTGATATCGCACCTTCCGAGGTTGGCAAATGTTTCGGCGAGGTCAGCAAGCAGGTCGGAACCCTTCGCGACTTAACGACGATATCATCCATATACGCTTCCACATTCCGACCGATTTGAGGAGAAGACACTTCAATCATTCGCATAAATGTGGCTCCGCATTCTTGAGGCCGAATGGCATGGTGATATAGCGAAGCACCCGAACGGAGTGATGAAAGCTGTTTTATTTCGTCGGGTCCATACTGACGGATCCGATGATACCCGAATATGCATCTAGAAAGACAACCTCTCACACCCCGCGGTCGAGTCGACAATTTGATCGATGCGGGGGAGAGGAAAATGATCCTTCGGGCAGGCCCGATTAATGTGCTTAAAATCAATGCACATGCGGAGCGAGTCATCCTTCTTGGGGACCATGACAACATTAGTGAGCCACTCGGAGTGGTAAATTTCTCGGATAAATCCTGCTGTCAACAGTCGAGCCACTTCTTCCCCAATAGCTTTTCTCTTACGACGGCGGACCGTCAAGATGCTCTTTCGACTGGTTTCGCTGACTTGTCGACTCGAGGCGATGCTCAGCCGCCTCGAACACCCGCATGTCACCGGCTTCCATGCAAAGATGTCCCAGTTCTCACGGAGGAACTGGATGAGCGCTTCTTCCTATTTCGAGTCGAGTGTTGTGGATATGTGGGTCGGAGCTGCATCGGGGTCAGTCGGATGAATATGAACGGGCTTTGTCTCACCAGACGACTTGAATGCAGACTCTGGGGCTGGCTTCTTAGATCGTAGCAAATCACTCGGATCTGCGTTTTGCATGTACCCGTCGAATTCGACTGCTGACACTTGGGAGTCGGCAATCTTTGAGCCCTTCTGAAAGCACTCTTCCGCCTTCTTCCGATCACCGGTGACAGTGATCACTCCCTTGGGTCCTGGCATTTTCAGTTTGAGGTACACGTAGCATGGTCGGGCCATGAATCGTGCGTAGGCGGGCCTCCCCAAAATGGCATGGTATGCACTCTGAAAATCCACAACCTCAAAGGTCAACTTTTCTTTGCGGAAGTGCTTGGAATCACCAAAAACCACGTCCAGGGCTATTTGGCCGAGTGAGTTGGCCTTCTTCCCTGGTATGACTCCATGGAAACTCATATTGTCAAGCGCCAATCGACATCGGAATGCCCATCCCTTTCAAGGTATCCGTGATATAACAAATTCAGCCCACTACCACCATCCATCAAGACTTTGGTCACCGAGTGCCTTCGACAACCGGATCGACCACCAACGCTTGCCGCCCAGGGGTGGCAATGTGAGTCGGGTGATCAGATTGGTCGAATGTGATGGGTGTCTGGGACCACTTCACATAACTTGGCTTAACTGGGCAACCATATTCACCTCCCGATTGATGACTTTCAGTCGACTTTTGCTTTCCACATCCGCGAAGATCATCAGAGTGGAGTTGACATGCGGGTATTCCTCCTCACTGTCCTCTTTATCTCCGGCCTTGTCTGGCTCCTTCTCCTTGTCCTTAGACTGTTTGCCCTGAAACTGCTGGATCAGGAGTCGACACTGGCGAGTGGTGTGCTTTGGGTAAATAATGTTGCCCTCTTCATCTTTCTTTGTGTGAATATGGCACGGCATATCCATCACGTCATTTCCTTCTTTATCTTTCACTTTTTTCGATTCCGTGATCCTTTGGGCTTCCCTTGAACTTCCCCGAGTCACGCCGGGGCCTCTCCAGAGCTGCTGGCTCGGCTTTTCGCTTCTCGCCCGACTGAATTGCCCTTCTCCGATCGGGCTAGGCTTGTATTTACCGCCCGAGTCGGTTCTTCTTCCTCGCCGTTAGGCGATTTGCTAGCAATCTCCATCATTCGACTCAGGGTCATGTCCCGGTTCGACCGAACTTCGACTCAATTCTCTGTTTTGACGCCCCTTGAAGGCGCAAACCGCCGATGGTCGACACATTTTCCACAAAGATGTGTAAGGTAATCCATCTCTGAATGTACTCTCGGAGAGTTTCATTGGTCTTTCGCACACAAACTTGCAGCTCACAAACCAGCCGCCGCTTGCAAGTTCCTTCAAAGTCCCGACGAACACTCGGGACAAATCTTCCCAAGTATATATGCTCTTTGTGAGGTAATTGACTCAACCATGCTCTGGCAGAACCTTCCAACATGAGGGGCAAATGTTTCATGGCCACCTCATCATTCCCTCCACCAATCTGAACAGCCACTCGGTAATCCTCGAGCCAAGTTTCAGGCTTAGGTTCCCTAGTGAACTTGCAGACTCCTGCTGCCAATCTGAAATTGGGGGATCATCGCGCTCGATAGCCCTGCTAAAACACTCGGACCGAGACATGCACTCGATCGCTGGTGGGTGCATCCCTCTCGGGTCCGCCTCGATGGGCTCTGTTCCGGTCGACCAAGCCTTGCACGATAATGGATCGCGCATCAAAACCTGGTTCTCTGGGATCGACTGGAACCCTTCGCCTCTTGAGCGAATCGTTGCATCATCTTGCCGCCGAGGAGCGTACGACCCTTCCCTCGGAGGGGAAAGGGGCATTCGACGCCTGTCATCTCGGTCGAATCGGTCTCCGAGCTGCTCTCGCCGGTTATCGCGCCCTTCCCGCCGCGGAGGCGATCTGGGGCTGTGAGCCGATCGATGTGTTCGCAGCGACGGATCGACTGTGAATCCTGTTGCGCGACTGCGACACGGCTGAGTTCTGGTCACCTGCCGCTCGGAGTAAATCTCTGATTTGCTGCAAGCCTCTTCCAGCTTCCGACTGGGAGGGCTGGATAGACTCTGCTATGCGAGTTGCAGCTGCTAAATTCTGAATAGGCGTGTGGTATACCTGAGTCGGCGGGAAGAGCCGACGCCGACCGATTCGTGGGAGTCGTTGCTGCTGCCGCTCGAAAGTGCTCGCTGAAGATTCTCCAGCGAGCGCTGTTCAGCCACATTGGCCAAACGTGCTTCCTCCAAGGCACGAGCCTCGTGGGTCTCCGGCGATAGGAGTATGTAGTGCATCCATGTTCTGCGACGAAGCTCTTCTCTCTCGAGAGTCGAGTGTCTCGGCTGGTACTCCTCGTGTTCTTGCAGGGGTCACCTCCTCCGCGCCCCCCACCACCGTGGGCGGCCGAGGATCGCGAGGGCCGTCGACCATGAGGATCTCCGCCGCTGGATCACTGCTATCACACTTTGGATGCAGTCCCTCACGGAGCCACCGGCAGATCGAGCAGGCCGTAGAGGGATCGTCGGGCTCGATAAGCTGCGACTGGCGGTGGCTGTCTGGCGAGCCACCGCGTGCTTCACCCACCGCTGAAGCCTCGACCGACCAGGCGCTTGCGCTGGTGGGAGATCAAGGGCGATCGATAGGGGAGTCGACCGACACTGAGTCGGCGGTTGCCGCAGACAAAACGCCGCGAACACATGCGCGAAAGTGCGTCATGCATGACGGGAGCGCCTCGATGTCAAGAGGGGCCTCTGAGCCATCTTGAGTCGTCGGCGACAAAAGTGAGAGCTCCGAGACGGATCTCGTGCCCCTCACCCAAAACTCCAGCAATCAACATGATGAAGGTACTCGAAGCATCTGCAACTCCTCCACAAATCGCTAAAACACCGCCCCACGGTGGCGCCAAGTGTCGTGGTTCTAAGTCGGACAAGAGAAGTAGGGGTAGGTTAAGGAGAGGCGATGTCCTAGCTATGGAGCAGCTTGTGGAGACAAAGGATGTACGAGTTCAGCCCTTCTCGAGGAAGTAACAGCCCTACGTCCCTGAGCCCCGAGGCGGTCGAGTGGATTATGAGTATGAGTATTACAAGAATCAACCCTTCTATCTGTGGAGGGGGTGGCTTATATAGAGTGCGCCAGGACTGACCAGCCCACATAATGGAGGGATTAAAGTACATTAAGCTAGGGGGTTCTTGTAACGCCTCATAAGGTGCCTTAACTATCATTAAGTCTATTCAATAGCAAACCGTTATGCCATGGAGTGCCTTCTCGACCTTCCGGTGGTCGAGTGAGTCTTCATGGTCGAGTGAGTCTTCCATGGTCGAGTCCTTCCATCCAGTCGAGTGGATTCCTCTTTGGTCGACTGGAAGATGATCTCTTCTATGAGTGCCCTTGGGTAGGACGTTTAGGTCAGGCCTATGACCCTACCCTAGGTACATGAATCCATCAGGGGGCGCACCCGAGACCACCTTGCCGGAACCGGCAATCAGCCCCCAGCGCAGCCCCTAGCGTAAGTATATGGTTTACTTCTCGCTGTTAGGCGCGCATTGGTGTTCTTTCTTTTGCTGACATCTGATTATTGGTTTGTGTAGGAGCAGAGCAGCCTCACCAGGAGCAACCGGAAGCCGCCCCCGAGATGCTATCTACTTCGACTACACCGCCAAGGGAGGATTCCCCGGCAGGGAGCGTTCTCCGGCAAGGGAGAAGTCTCCGGCAAGGGACAGTTCTCCGGCAAGGGACGGCACCAGCGACCCCCCTGTTGTGGAGCCCACGACTGCAGATCCCAGTATAGGTAACCCTTCTTGCTTGAAAACTTCCCTTGGGTTCTCCTTCTTCTGATTTTTCTTTTTGGATATTTGCTTGACTTTTCTCCCTCTTCCGGCCTTCAGATCCACCTTCCACGGAGCCGATGGAGACCGAGGCCACCGGCGAGGAGAACACGCGCGGCAACACCGACGACGCCGCCGCCACCGAGGAAGAAGCCGGCGCTGATGATCCTACCGGTGAAGAGGCTGCCAAAGCTGCCGCCGCAGGAGCTGGCGAGGGATCTGGCGATCGCACTAACGGCCCCGAGGCCGCAGGAGCGTTAGGCACTGCACCGACCGCCGATCCCCCACCGCTGCAGCTGTCAGTTCAAGAGCCCCAGCCCGGCGCCTATTTGAAGGCCGGCAATGGCGTCTTCATCAAGCTTCCCTGGGCGTCAAGCTCCAGGGCACCGGTCGAAGGAGAAACTTTTGATGGAGAAGTGCTTGCCTCCGCTGGGCTGACGCTGGTTGACGCGGCGAGCAGCAGCAGCGGCGATTCTGAGGAGGAGCAGCTGCTGTGGAAGCTGGTGTCACTCTACCGCGCCCGACAAGCCAAGCTGGAATCCCGAGAAGCGCTTGTCGCGAGGGCGGGAGTGGATATCGAGAAGCATGCGGAGGAGCTCCGGAGTCGCAACCAGGAAGCCCTCCTGTCCCTGGCAGAGGAGCGGGCGCATCTCATCGAGGCGCGGAAAGCCTTCCTCCTCAAGAAGGCTGAAGCTGAAGAGCAACAGCGGCTTGCCACCGAGGAGTTGTTTGCGCGGGAGGGCGAGTTCGCGCAGCGGAAGGTTAACCTTGACAGCCACGAGGAGGAGCTTGCCGCGCGCGAGCAAACATTCGGTGGGGCTCTCAAGGAAGCAGAGGATGCTGCCACAGCTGCCGAGGCCGCCAAGAAGGAGCTAGAGACGAAGGTGGCGCAGCTGGAGGCCGATCTCAAGGCGAGGGATGAAGAGCTTGCCGCGCTCAAGCGTGAGTGCGAGAAGGACGGCCACGCCCATGGCGAGCTGCAGGGTCGTCTCGTCGAGAAGGGCAAGAAGCTGAGCGCCGCCAAGGACCCCAATGCTGATCTTGAGTTGAAGCTAGCTACTTTGACCAAGACGCTGGACGGCTCCAGGGAGCAGGAGCTGGCCTTGAAGAAGGAGATTAAGGTAAACGAGGAGCTGTTGGCGAGTGCTGCCGCCACCCAGAACACCTTCAGGGAGAATGTGGAGCACTGGACGGAGGGTCTCGTGGATGTTGCTGCCGCCATCGGCGGAGAGCTGGCGCAGCTGGGGATGGAGGATTTCGGGTATTCCTCCGATGAGAACCTCCAACCCGGCGCCAAGCTCACTTTGTTCTTCAAAGGCGTGGCGACGGCCCTCCAGCGACTCCGGGAGAAGATCCCAAAGCAGCTGGCCGACGAGTCGCGCATGATCTGTGCGAGAGTTCTGCAAAAGGTGTTGGTGAAGGTGGCCTTCCGCAACCCAGGCCTCAACCTCACCAATGTCCTCAAGAAGCTGCCTCCAGGTGCTGATCTGGAAGCGCTCAAGGCCCTTGTCGCACCCATTGTGGACAAGGTGAACGAGGTCAAGAGGGTTGATGGCGACCGCGTAGATTAGGCCGCCTGTTTTCTCCTTTTCTTGTCGCTGCTAGTCATGTTATGCGAACAATCCATTAGAGGTGCGACAAGCTATCTTGTAATATAACTTTATTTTGGGTATCGATCGCTATGTCATTTCCTTTACTTGACTCCTTCCTTTGTATGTTTTTGCCCTACGCTTTTGGGGAACTTGCCGGTCACGCAGCACCTTTGCCAGCGAGTCGCGAACGTCGAACGTCAAGATTCTTTGGCGGTGCCGCTACCGACAAGAAACCTTGTCGCAACTAGTCGCAGCTCACTTAAGTTGTTGAGCGGACTCGAAACAAAGTAAGGGCGCAACTAGCTACGAGTTGGTTGCTCCGCGCACAGGTTTTCCATACAAAGCACCGTCGTTCGAGGAAGATAACTTAAAAATTTTAAAACTGATTGCTCAAACTTTGGCAACTTAGCTTTTCTGTCGTTTGCGTCCCGGCAAGGCGAAACTTTCTTGAACGACGCCTGGTCCACACCATTATCTCCTCCTTCCCCCCGGCAAACTTGTGGGCGAGGGAACCTTCCTTTCTTTGAGAAAGAGAAAGAGGAGAAAATAAAGATATGGAGCCTTAAGGCTCGTTATTGCTTACCGGGGGTAGGAGCTGCACAAAATGTCAGATAACACATGCAAAAAATAGAAAGCATGAAATTGACAAGATGTGCGGAGCACATGAGCTTTATTTATGCACGGGGTCTGCACCCGGCTTTGTACAATGGATTACATGCAACAGCAGAAAGACTTGTACAAAAGGTGGTTGTCGGAATAGGTTCCGACAACTGCGCCTTACGGGTATAACTTACGAAGATGCTCAATGTTCCAGGAGTTGCTCACCGGAGTGCCATCTTCGGTCTCAAGGCGGACAGCGCCAGGCCTAGTGACTCGTTTCACCCGGTAAGGGCCTTCCCACTTCGGCGGCAACTTATTGGAATTCTTGGCGGACTGAACACGCAGAAGAACAAGGTCGCCTTCCTCGAGACTTCTAGCATTAACTTTGCGGCTATGGTAGCGACGCAAAGCTTGCTGGTATCGAGCAGCTCGTACAGCAGCCTAAAGACGGTCTTCCTCAAGGAGCAGCACCTCATCTTGTCGCAGCTGCTCTTGCTCAAGCTCATCATAAGCGAGCACTCAAGGAGACCCGTATACGAGTTCCATGGGGAGAACTGCTTCTACTCCATAGACTAGAGAGAAAGGTGTCTGGCCAGTGGCTCGATTTGGCGTCGTCCTGATCGACCAAAGAACCATCGGCAGCTCCTCAATCCAGTTCTTTCCGCACTTGTGCAGCCTGTCGAAAGTCCTAGTCTTGAGCCCGCGTAGCACTTCATCATTTGCCCTCTCCGCTTGACCGTTGCTTCTCGGGTGAGCAATAGAAGCGAAGCAGACCTTGGCGCCAAGATCTTGGACATACTGCATGAAGGTGCGGCTCGTGAATTGTGTGCCGTTGTCGGTGATGATCCTGTTAGGGACCCCGAAACGGCAAACAATCGAACTGAAGAACTTGACTGCTGACTGTGTTGTCACCTTCCTCACTGCTTCCACTTCCGGCCACTTTGTGAACTTGTCGATTGCAATGTACAAGTACTCAAAGCCCCCGACAACTCGGGGAAAGGGGCCAAGGATGTTGAGCCCCCAGACCGAAAATGGCCAGGATAAAGGGATCGTCTGGAGAGCTTGAGCTGGCTGGTGTATCTGCTTGGAATGGAACTGGCACGCTTCACACTTGGTTACTTGTGCAGTTGCATCCTTGAGGGCTGTCGGCCAAAAGAAACCTTGCCGGAATGCTTTGCCGACAAGTGCTCTTGCGCCAATGTGGTGACCACATATGCCTCCATGTATCTCCGCCAACAGCTTTTGTTCGTCTTCCCGGGGAATACACTTCAATTTCACACCGTTGAGTCTTCTTCTGTACAGTGTGTTGTCGACAAACTGGTACATACTTGACTGTCGGGCTACTCTTTCCGCTTCTTCTTTCTCTTCGAGAAGTTCTCCTGTCTGGAGGAAACGGACAATCTGCTGCGCCCATGCTGGAGCTTGCGGCTCGACAACAAGGACTAAAGGCACGTATGCTGCTGCGGGAACATCCGCTTCTACGACGAGAACCTGCGGCTCAGCCGGAGCTTGATGTTCCCCAGCAAGCTTGCCGGAGCAAAACTTGTCGGGAGCGTCTGCTTCAACGGAACAAACCCTAGGGCTTGCCGGAGCAGACTGCTCCTCAGCACCCTTGGTGTTGATTTTGGGGACCTTCTTGGCGGCGGCTTCCGGGAGCTCTGCCGGAAAATAGTCACCAGAAATCAACTTCCTCTTCTTGCTCTGTCCAGTTGATGGCGTTACGGACGGTTGAGTCAGTTTGAGCACAAAGATCCCTGGTTCCACAGGTAACTTAAGTGCAGCGCACTTCGACAGGCCATCTGCAATGTCGTTCTGAGCTCTCGGAACATGTTCCATCTGTAGGCCGTCAAAGTGCTCTTCTAACTTTCTCACTTCGTCAACGTAAGCTTCCATCAATGGACTCTGATAATTCTTGTTCACTTGGCGGACGACAAGCTGTGAGTCACCCCTGACAATGAGCTTCTTGATCCCAAGGTCTGCCGCGATTCTGAGACCGGCAAGCAAGCCTTCATACTCTGCAGTATTGTTTGTTGCTTGCTCCTTGGGAAAGTGCATCTGGACTACGTACTTGAGGTGCTCTCCGGTGGGCGCGACAAGTAGCACGCCCGCACCGGCGCCTTGCAGCGAGAAGGCACCATCAAAGTACATCAGCCACTCATTGCTTGCTTCCTTGACGGGGATGCTCGTCTCTGGAATTTCTTCATCTGGTGTTGGCGTCCATTCCGCTATGAATTCTGCCAATGCTCTGCTCTGGATAGTTGAAGTACTCTCAAACTTGAGGCCAAAGCTTGACAGTTCCAGTGCCCACTCGACAATCCTGCCTGTTGCTTCTAGATTCTGCAGTATCCTCTTAAGCGGAAAACAAGTGACAACTGTGATCTCATGTGCTTGGAAGTAATGGCGCAGCTTTCTCGAGGCCATGAGAAGGCCGAAAAGCAATTTCTGCACACCAGAGTACCTCGATCTAGCCCCCTGCAGAAGGGAACTGACAAAGTAAACTGGGCACTGCACCATTTTCTTCTGCACCTCCTCTTACGCCTGCGCAGATCCATCTTTGTCGGGACCAGAGCTTGCCGGAGAAGTCCCTTGCTTGTCGCTGGATGCATCTGCCGTGGTCGCTGGCTCATCATCCGCCTCCCTCTCCACCACTAATGCAGCACTAACCACTTGATTGGTTGCCTCTATATACAGCAGCAACTTCTCTTGTGGCTTAGGTGCGACAAGTGTTGGAGTGGAGGACAGGTATCTCTTCAAGTCCTACAGCACAGCCTCCGCTTCTGGAGTCCATTTCATTGGACCTGCCTTTTTCAATATTTTGAAAAATGGCAGGGCGCGCTCAGCAGACTTAGAGATAAACCTGCTGAGAGCAGCCACGCAACCGGCAAGTCTTCGTACATCCTTGACGCGCTTCGGTGCTTCAATCGGCTCAATGGCCTTGATCTTGTCAGGATTGGCTTCAATTCCCCGCTGAGACACGAAGAACCCAAGAAGCTTGCCGGAGGGGACTCCAAACACACACTTCTCGGGGTTAAGCTTGAGGTTGATCTTGCGCAGATTTGCAAAGGTTTCGTCTAAATCTTGAATCAGGGTTGCCTTGTCCTTGCTCTTGACCACTATGTCATCCATGTAGGCTTCCATATTTCTGTGCATTTGTGGCTCAAAAGCATCATGGACTACTCTTGCAAATGTTGAACCAGCATTCTTTAAACCGAAAGGCATCCGTACAAAACAGTATGTTCCACATGGGGTGATGAATGCGGTCTTCTCCTCATCCTCCTCTGCCATGAAGATCTGATGATACCCTGAATATGCGTCAAGAAATGAAAGCAAGTCACATCCGGCCGTGGAGTCAACAATCTGGTCAATGCGCGGCAAGGGAAATGGGTCTTTGGGACAGGCTTTATTAACATCGGTAAAATTGATACAAAGCCTCCATTTCCAGTTTGCCTTGCGCACAACTACAAGATTGGCCAACCACGTAGGATGGAGCACTCCTCTGACAAGGCATGCTGCTTCCAACTTCTTGATTCTTCTGCAATGAATTCTTGGCGCTCCACTGCTTGTTTCCAGACTTTCTGCTTGACAGGCTGCGCATGAGGACAGAAGGCAAGGTGGTGCTCGATTACTTTCCTGGGAACACCGGGGATGTCAGACGGTTGCCATGCAAACACGTCGACATTTGCCCGCAGGAAAGCAACGAGCGCACTTTCCTATTTAGGGTCGAGAGTGGCACTGATGGTGAAGGTACCACCAGTGCCGTCCTCCTTGGCGGGCACCTTCTTGGTTTCTGGCGGAGCTGCCATTGCCTTCTTACACTTGCCGGTGGAGCTCGATGGTGCGTCCTCGACGGTAGCACAGCACTCCGAAGAGGTGCGCTTGCCGGAGTGGGCATCAGAACTCTTGCCGGACTTGGTCTTCTTCTTCCCTCAAGAGCTTCAAATGCAAGTGACTTGTGTTCAGCTGCGGCTGCTGCTTCCCGGTAGATCTTGTCGGCGCAGATAAGAGCATCCTTCTTGTCGCCAGGGACAGAGATGACACTTATCGAGCTTGGCATCTTCAGTACGTTGTATGCATAGTGAGAGGCTGCCATGAATTTGGTGAGTGCTGGACGGCTGAGTATTCCATTGTAAGGCAATGGAAAGTCAACAACGTCAAAAGTGACCCTCTCAGTCCTGAAGTTCAACTCGCTGCCAAATGTCACCAGCAACGTGATCTTTCCCTTCGGCTTGCTCCTTCCCGTATTGATTCCTTGGAATGTGCCGGTCTCTTCGAGCTCGCTTTGGGATCCGAGTTTCGGAGTACCGCGAGGAGATCAGGTTCAAGCCGGCCCCGCCGTCAACTAGCATCTTAGTGACCTTGAGGTTGCAGATAGTTGGTGAGACCAACATCGGCAAGCACCCGACCGCAGTTATGCGATCAGGGTGGTCCTCAATATCGAAGATGATAGGCGTGCTGGACCATTTCAGAGGCTTGCGTGACTCGATGGGTGATTCTGCCGCATTGACTTCCCGCACCCACTGCTTGAGCTGGCGGTGCAAAGTATGCAAAGAAGCACCGCCGTCAACGCACAGGACCTCTGTGGCTTTCTGGAACTCCTGCTCATCGGCCTCGTCATCATCCATATCTTTGTCGTCGTCTTCATCTTCATCCTTGTCGCGGCCGCGGGGAGGTCTGTCTCCTTGCCGCTGCTTGGCCTTGCCGCGGAGTCCTCCCAGGCCCGGACGTTTCTTGCCGGATCCTCCAGTACCCTCTTGGGCCTTCTCCTTATCGCGTTGCTCGTACTCAGCCTTTTGCTGCTCGACAAGCTGCTCGACCTTCTTGCAGCTCTGGAGATCATGGCCCTTGGTGCGGTGGATCTTGCAGTACTGCTTGCCGGTGCCGTCCTGCTTGTCGGCGGCCACCACAGCTTCGGCTTCCTTGGTGCCACCTTTGTTGCCAGACTGCTCACCGACTAGCACATCTTTGCCTTTCCTCTTCCGGTTGTTCCGCCGCCGGTTTTTCTTTGCCGGGGCAGCATCCTCGCTGTCAGATCCCCCTGCTCCTGTATTCTCTCCGGGGAGTTTCCTTCCTTCCTCAGCACGTGCACACTTGTCGGCCAGGGCATATAGCTCACTGACATCTCTGATCTTGCACATCGCCATCTCCTCCCGCATCCTGCAGTTATGCACGTTCTGATGGAACGCGCTGATGACCGCGGCAGGGTGGACATCTGGGATGTTGCACTGTACTTGGCTGAATCTCTGAATATACTTGCGCAGGGGCTCTCCTTCCTTCTGGGCGAGCAGATGAAGGTTGCTCTCTTGGCCATGAGGCTTGTGGCCGCCTGTAAAGGCGCCGACAAACTGATGGCACAGATCCGCCCATGAGGATATGGAGTTGTCCGGCAAGTGCATGAGCCAGGATCTGACATTGGGCTTGAGCACCAGCGGGAAGTAGTTGGCAAGGATCTTGTCGTCGCGCCCCCCGGCAGCTTGCACCACGATGGTGTAGATGCTGAGGAACTCCGACGGATGCAACCTGCCGTCGTACTTCTCTGGTACGTCTGGCTTGAAATTCTTTGTGCTGGGCCACTGGACTTGCCGCAGCTCACGAGTGAACGCAGGCAACCTACACAGATGGCAAGTCGCTGGTTCCCGGGCGCATGCATGTCGACAATGGGCCCAGCGCCAGCGCTGGTCCGATTGACGCCGCTTCTTCGACCTTTCGATGCGAGTACGAGCGTCTTCTTACTGTCGTTCGTGAAGAACTTGGCGTTGATCGCGACGAGCTCGTGGATCTGACGACGCGGTGGAGTCGGTGTCGAGGTTGACCCGGCGAGTCGGGGATCTTGGCCTTCGGGGCGGAGAGTGTACGGTGGTCGCACCCCCACCTGTTTTGTCGCCATCGGCTCGCGCCTGGCAATCTTGCCGCGGCTGCGATGCATTCGGCTGCCGTGGAGTGTCGCCGTTGGCGAAGCCGATGAGACTCTGAATGGTGGCCCTCCATTCGTTGATCTTGTCCGCCGTGGGAGGGTAATCCAGGAGCAGTTGAGCTCGTGCAAAAGCTTCTTCCGAAGTTTTGGGTGGCGGTGGCGAACGGTGCGAGGAACGGGATATGCTCGGACTTCTAACTATGCTAGAAGGAGCAGGATCTCGTCCAGGCGACCGTGTCTTGCTCGTGCCAGCATGTTGGCGCGCATGCTAGTCTTGAGCATCCCGAGATCCACCAGCTCGACCTCGGTCCAACGAACGTATTGTTGGGGAACGTGGTAATTTCAAAAAATTTCCTACGCACACGCAAGATCATGGTGATGCATAGCAACGAGAGGGGAGAGTGTTGTCTACGTACCCTCGTAGACCCGAAGCGGAAGCGATCACAACGTAGAGGAAGTAGTCGTACGTTCTCCTCGCGATCCGACCGATCCCGGGGCCGTTAATCCGCACCCCGAGTTCTTGACACACGACAGCTTCGATGACGTCCCTCGACTCGATCCAGCCGAGTGTCGAGGAGAGTTCGTCGGCCGACGACGGCAGGTACGATCTTGATGTTTCATCGCGAGGCTTCGCTTAAGCTTCACGACAGTATGACCGAGGTGGAATATGGTGGAGGGGGGCACCGCACACGGCTAAGGAACGATCCGTAGATCTAACTTGTCTGTCTATGGGGTGCCCCCTGCCCCGTATATAAAGGAACAAGGGGAGGGGCTGGCCGGCCAAGCCCTTGGCCTTGCTATTGCTTTCTTCATGACTTCTACAAAGTTCCTACAACTATGAGATTATGCAACTCCCGTTTACCGGAGGAACACTTTGTGTGCTACCAAACGTCACAATGTAACTGGGTGATTATAAAGGAGCTCTACAGGTGTCTCTGAAGGTACATGTTGAGTTGGCGTATTTCGAGATTAGGATTTGTCACTCCAATTGTCGGAGAGGTATCTCAGGGCCCTCTCGGTAATGCACATCACTATAAGCCCTGCAAGCAATGTAGCTAATGAGATAGTTACGGAATGATGCATTACGTAACGAGTAAAGAGACTTGTCGGTAATGAGATTGAACTAGGTATTGGATACCGACGATCGAATCTCGGACAAGTAACATACCGATGACAAAGGGAACAACGTATGTTGTTATGCAGTTTGACTGATAAAGATCTTCGTAGAATATGTAGGAGCCAATATGAGCATCTAGGTTTCACTATTGGTTATTGACCGGAAACAGTTCTAGGTCATGTCTACATAGTTCTCGAACCCGTAGGGTCCGCACGCATAACGTTACAATGACAGTTTTATTATGAGTTTATAAGTTTTGATGTACCGAAGGTTGTTCGGAGTCCCGGATGTGATCACGGACATGACGAGGAGTCTCGGAATGGTCGAGACATAAAGATTGATATATTGGAAGCCTATATTTGGATATCGGAATAGTTTCGGGTGAAATCGGGATTTTACCGGAGTACCGGGGGGTTACCGGAACCCCCCAGGGGTTAATGGGCCTACATGGGCCATGAGGGAGAAGAGGAGGGCCGACCAGGGTAGGCCGCACGCCCCCTCCCCCCTAGTCCGAATAGGACAAGGAAGGGGGGCGTCGCCCCCCTTTCCTCTTTCCCCTCCCCCCTTTCCTTCTCCAACAAGGCAAGAGGAGGGAGTCCTACTCCCGGTGGGAGGGGGACTCCTCCAGGCGCACCCCTAGGGGGCGGGCCGCACCTCCCCCTCCCTCCTTTATATACGGGGGCAGGGGGCACCCCAAGACACACAAGTTGATCATCGTGATCGTTTCTTAGCCGTGTGCGGTGCCCCCCTCCACCATATTCCACCTCGGTCATATCGTTGCGGTGCTTAGGCGAAGCCCTGGGTCGGTAGAACATCATCATTGTCACAACGCCGTCGTGCTGATGGAACTCATCCCCGACACCCTGCTGGATCGGAGTCCGGTGATCGTCATCGAGTTGAACGTGTGCTGAACTCGGAGGTGCCATACGTTCGGTACTTAGATCGGTCGGATCGTGAAGACGTACGACTACATCAACCGCGTTGTTATAACGCTTCTGCTTTTGGTCTATGAGGGTACGTGGACAACACTCTCCCCTCTCATTGCTATGCATCACCATGATCCTTGCGTGTGCGTAGGAATTTTTTTGAAATTACTACGTTCCCCAACAGTGGCATCCGAGCCAGGTTTTATGCGTAGATGTCATATGCACGAGTAGAACACAAGTGAGTTGTGGGCGATACAAGTCATACTGCTTACCAGCATGCTATACTTTGCTTTAGCAGTATTGTGAGATGAAGCGGCCCGGACCGACATTACGCGTACGCTTACGCGAGAGTGGTTTCACCGTTACGAGCACTCGTGCTTAAAGGTGATTGGCGGGTGTCTGTCTCTCTCACTTTAGTTGAACCGAGTGTAGCTACGCCCGGTCCTTGCGAAGGTTAAAACAGCACTAACTTGACGAACTATCGTTGTGGTTTTGATGCATAGGTAAGAACGGTTCTTGCTCAGCCCGTAGCAGACATGTAAAATTTGCAACAACAAAGTAGAGGACGTCTAACTTGTTTTTGCAGGGCATGTTGTGATGTGATATGGTCAAGACGTGTTGCTATATTTTATTTTATGAGATGATCATGTTTTGTAACCAAAGTTATCGGCAACTGGCAGGAGCCATATGGTTGTCGCTTTATTGTATGAAATGCAAACGCCCTGTAATTGCTTTACTTTATCGCTAAGCGGTAGCAATAGTCGTAGAAGCAATAGATGACGTAACGACAACGATGCTACGATGGAGATCAAGGTGTCGTGCCGGTGACGATGTTGATCACGACGGTGCTTTGGAGATGGAGATCACAAGCACAAGATGATGATGGCCATATCATATCACTTATATTGATTGCATATGATGTTTATCCTTTATGCATCTTATCTTGCTTTGATTGACGGTAGCATTTTAAGATGATCTCTCACTAAATTATCAAGAAGTGTTCTCCCTGAGTATGCACCATTGCGAAAGTTCTTTGTGCTAAGACACCACGTGATGATCAAGTGTGATAGGCTCTACGTTCAAATACAACGGGTGCAAAACAGTTGCACACGCGGAATACTCAGGTTAAACTTGACGAGCCTAGCATATACAGATATGGCCTCGGAACACGGAGACCGAAAGGTCGAACGTGAATCATATAGTAGATATGGTCAACATAGTGATGTTCACCATTGAAACTACTCCATCTCACGTGATGATCGGACATGGTTTAGTTGATTTGGATCACGTGATCACTTAGATGACTATAGAGATGTCTGTCTAAGTGGGAGTTCTTAAGTAATATGATTAATTGAACTTAAATTTATCATGAACTTAGTACCTGATAGTATTTTGCTTGTCTATGTTTGTGGTAGATAGATGGCTCGTGCTGTTGTTCCGTTGAATTTTAATGCGTTCCTTGAGAAAGCTAAGTTGCAAGATGATGGTAGCAATTACACGGACTGGGTCCGTAACCTGAGGATTATCCTCATTGCTGCACAGAAGAATTACGTCCTGGAAGCACCTCTTGGTGCCAGGCCTGCTGCAGATGCAACTGACGATGTTAAGAACGTCTGGCAGAGCAAAGCTGAAGACTACTCGATAGTTTGGTGTGCCATGCTTTACGGCTTGGAACCGGGTCTTCAACGATGTTTTGAATGTCATGGAGCATATGAGATGTTCCAGGAGTTGAAGTTAATATTTCAAGCAAATGCCCGAATTGAGGGATATGAAGTCTCCAATAAGTTCTATAGATGTAAGATGGAGGAGAATAGTTCTGTCAGTGAACACATACTCAAAATGTCTGGGGTATAATAATCACTTGATTCAACTGGGAGTTAATCTTCCTGATGATAGTGTCATTGACAGAATTCTTCAATCACTGCCACCAAGCTACAACAGCTTCGTGATGAACTATAATATGCAAGGGATGGACAAGACTATTCCCGAGCTCTTCGCAATGCTAAAGGCTGCGGAGGTTGAAATCAAGGAGCATCAAGTGTTGATGGTTAATAAGACCACCAGTTTCAAGAAAAAGGGCAAAGGGAAGAAGAAGGGGAACTTCAAGAAGAACAACAAACAAGTTGCTGCTCAAGAGAAGAAACCCAAGTCTGGACCTAAGCACGAGATCGAGTGCTTCTCCGCAGCGCATTAATCGGAAGCGGAACTGCCCCAAGTATTTGGCTGATAAGAAGGATGGCAAAGTGAACAAAGGTATATGTGATATACATGTTATTGATGTGTACCTTACTAATGCTCGTAGTAGTACACTGGTATTTGATATTGGTTCTGTTGCTAATATTTGCAACTTGAAGCAGGACTACGGATTGCGAAGATTGGCTAAGGACGAGGTGACGGCGCGTGGGAAATGGTTCCAAAGTCGATGTGATCGCGGTCGACCGCTACCTCTACATCTACCATCGGGATTAGTTTTAGACCTAAATAATTGTTATTTGGTGCCAGCGTTGAGCATGAACATTATATCTGGATCTTGTTTGATGCTAGATGGTTATTCATTTAAATCAGAGAATAATGGTTGTTCTATTTATATGAGTAATATCTTTTATGGTCATGCACCCTTGAAGAGTGGTCTATTTTTATTGAATCTCGATAGTAGTGATACACATATTCATAATGTTTAAGCCAAAAGATGCAGAGTTGATAATGATAGTGCAACTTATTTGTGGCACTGCCGTTCAGGTCATATCGGTGTAAAGCGCATGAAGAAACTCCATACTTATGGACTTTGGAATCACTTGATTATGAATCACTTGGTACTTGCGAACCGTGCCTCATGGGCAAGATGACTAAAATGCCGTTCTCCGGAACTATGGAGCGAGCAACTGATTTATTGGAAATCATATGTACTGATGTATGTGGTCCAATGAATATTGAGGCTCGCGGCGGGTGTTGGGGAAATTACTACTAGGTGTAAACCGGCCAAGCTTGGGCCGGGTTAACTCTGCTGATAGTGTAATCATGGAAAGGCCCAAAGCCTGTAGTTGGCTTAGAACCTGTAGCCGTAAACCGGCCTGATGTATAAGCTTGTATTGTAAGTTAGGAATAGAGACAGACCAACCGGGATACGAATATGAACCGGTTGGGACTCTGCAAACCGACGGGCGTCACTGTGTATATAAGGGACGACCCGGGCGGTTCAAGGACGATAACATCAACTCGAGCCTAGGCGAAGCTTATTTGCTCCCTAGCCATCGAGACTACATCAATTCCATCACAACTAGACGTAGGCTTTTACCTTCATCGAAGGGGCCGAACTAGTATAAAACCCTCGTGTCTTTGTGTCCGCTTTAACCCCTGCAAGTAAACCCGTAGCGATGGCTCCACGACTAAGTCCTTATGCTAGGACATCTGCCGTGACAAATCCACGACAGTTGGCGCCCACCGTGGGGCTATCGCACGATGGTTTGGCGATCTTGGAGGGCAAGCTCAAAGGACTCGAAGGCTACGTTGTAGGCCGGATGACCAAGAGTCGTCGTGGCCGGATCTACATCGACAATGCTGGATGGGGTCCCGAGGCCGATTCAATCGAGTATGGATACCGGGTCCCCTTCGGCGGCATACACGTCTTCATCGGCAAGATCGGAGGGCCTGAGCCGGACATCTGCACCGACCTCGTCGAGACGGCTCAGCGCGCGCAACCAGCCCGGGCTAAACCGGCTGTGAAGCATGTCTTCGTTGGAGCTACCCATGGAGGGGAATATGATGCCGGTTCAGAGTACGGTAGCGAGACCGTCGTTTACTCCGGCGATGAATCTTCAGCAGGGGAGACCGAGTCATTATACCAGGCTGCGGGATGGTATGATCAGGGCTATTCCGATGGTGACGAGATTCGGACCCCGAGCCAGCTGAACCGGATCGGTGTATTCATGGCGCACGCAGGCGCAAACCTTTCTTCAACCGCGGCAGCAATGCTTTCCGGTTCAGCGGCGGCAGCAGGGACAGAGGCGGGCGCGACCGCCGTTCAAGTTTTGTCGATCTGTTCGATCGTTAGCGGCGCTCATGGCGGAGGATAACCCAGCAGATCAGAGGCTCATAACGCAGATTGCAAAGGTGAGAGAGCGAATCACGCAAGCCAAAGCGGATCTAGCGGCGAAGAAGGAGCGCATGGCCGCAGAGCGGCCGCTTTAGATGCACAAGCTTACAGACTCATGCTTGACCAGAGCGCGTCGCAGGAGGTGTTAAGGCGGAAGTACAGATCGCGCCTGCCGTCCGGGTTTGACCCTAGAAACCTCTTTCAGACACCCGGAGCCGGACCCAGTAACCCGCCCCAGCACAGGGAGGTAAACCGGATTGAGGCACCAGGAGCGGGAGCGACGGTCCAACCACGCCAGATGGAGCCCCCACAGCAGAATACGGTGGTTCCTCCGCCGGTACAGACGCCCCCGGGGCATTACTCTAACCCTATGGACAACCTTGTCGCAGCTACCGCACGATTGGAGGCGATCCCAGTCGAAGGAGATTCCCCACAAGCAGTTGAGACACGCCGGGTTAAGGAGCTTCTCCGGACTGCACTAATCCAGCAGGAAGCGTATTCATACAGCCGCGACGGATTCACTCGCCCGTCCCAAGCGGAGCTACAGCAGCGCATGGATGAACCGCCCTATCGAGTAACGCGGGACCGTGAAGCGGCCCGAGGCAATCACCGACAGGCAGCGCCAGAATGCTCGGGGAGGTGGTGGATCGGCGCGGAGCACGCAGGAGGCCGAGTTAGCAGCACAAGGTGATCTGGTCAACACACGCCGTTCGCCCTACCTCCTTCACCGGACCAGGAGTCACCTCCGCTTTGGGAGTGCCCTGTTTAACCCCCGCTTTGCGCAATGTGCGCCTGCCTAAGGATTTTGAAGGCCCGCGGAAGGTGCTAAATTACACTGCAGATCTGTCTCCTGAAGCGTGGGTTGAGAGTTACGAGATGGCCATGGAGATGCTTGATGTTGATGAAGCGGCGTGTGCAAAATACTTCACCATGATGATGGAGGGCACAGCCCGTACTTGGTTGAAAAGCTTGCCGCCCAACTCTATCGATTCGTGGGTCGATTAAGGGCCCGGTTTATCCGAATTTCAAGGATACATGTAAGCAGCCCAAGTCCATAGTAGACCTGGCGGCTTGTGTTCAGGAAGAAGGGGAGTCAACAACCCGTTGGGGTACGCCGTGTGTCTGAGATTTTGCACTCCTCGGATCGGATCAATGCTGACTCGGCGATCATCACATTGGAAAGCAAGCGCGGTTTGAGCCTCTGAAACTTAAGCTGGGGCGTATGAAGCGGTTACGCAATGATCGGAACCCTCATGACCGCTTTGGTAAAATATGCCGATTCAGACAGTACCAAGGATCCTGAAGCAGATGATGACGAAGCAGGGAAGGGAAAGAAGAATGGCAACTCCAAGCAGCAGCATTTCAAACCGGCAGGTCATGGAAACGGGGGCAAGCGCAAGGTGATGATTTCAGAGCCAACACTAATGCGCAGGATGAGGCCCGCGTAGAGGCAAGGCGAATCGGGGTCCAAATGCTGGTGCAAGCCGTCTGAATTACTTGTTGAATCAGCCTTGTCCCAAACACGGGACAAAAGAAAACCCATCGAATCATCTTTGGAAAGACTGTTCTATTATGCAAGAGTTCAAAAATTCCGATGCTTTCCGATATGACCAGGATCGGTGGCGGTTCAGATCCGGTTTTCATGGGCGGGTCAGGACGGAGCTTCCGGTTCAGGGCACAACCAGGGCAATTTCAACAACCAGAGTAATCAAGGTAGCCAGCAGCAGCAGCAGCAGTCAGGCTATCAGAGCCAGCCAAAGCAGTTGAACGGTGGGCAGTATCATGTTTTCACAACCAGTTTGGACAAGCGGATCGGAAGCTTCACAAGCGGGCGATAAATTCTGTTGAACCGGCTGTGCCACGGTATTTATGCTGGTCGAGCAGCCTATCGTATGGAGCAGAGAGGACCATCCCCCCCGGGTTGATAATCCGGGTCAGCTGGCTTTGGTGGTAGACCCTCAAGTTGGGGGCCATAAATTTACTAAGGTGCTTATGGATGGAGGAAGCAGTATCAATATATTGTATTATGACACTTTCCGTCGCATGGGTCTCACAGATAAAGATCTCAGGCCGTCCAATACGGTGTTCCATGGTGTAGTGCCAGGTAAATCTGCTTATCCTATTGGCAAGATAGCCTTGGATGTGGCCTTTGGAGATGAGCATGATTCCCGGTCTGAAAAGCTAACCTTTGAAGTGGTAAAAATCCGGAGCCCATATCATGCCCTGTTTGGGCGGCCGGCTTATGCTAAGTTCATGGCACGACCTTGTTATATCTACTTGCAGCTCAAAATGCCGGGCTACAAAGGAACAATAACGGTGCATGGAAGCCGCCGAGTCGCTTTGGAATGTGAGGAAGGAGATGCAGCTTATGCGAGGCGATGCATGCCACGAAAGAGTTGAAATTCTATAAGGACAACGTTGATCCGGCAGATATGACCCTCCAAGAAGCCTACTACAGAGCATGAATCGGATCTGAAATTCAAATCGGCAACTGAAACCAAGCTTGTTGACTTCGTGCGGCGATTCGTCCAAGCGATTTCTTGTCGGTGCCAACTGGATCCTAAATAGGAAGGCGCGCTCATCGAAGTTCATCCGTGAGAACCGACATTTTGCATGGAAGCCATCTGACATGCCAGGTGTACCGAGGGAACTCGCTGAGCACACACTTAATGTGGATCCTAAGTATAAACCGGTAAAACAGTTCCTCCGCCGGTTTAATGAAGAAAGACGCAAGGCCATTGGAGAAGAGGTAGCCAGGCTTCTGGCAGCTGGTTTTATCATCGAGGTGTTTCATCCAGAGTGGCTCGCTAATCCGGTGCTGGTCCTTAAGAAAAACGGCACCTGGCGTATGTGTGTGGACTACACAGATCTTAACAAGGCTTGTCCAGCAGATCCTTTTGCTCTCCCTCGCATTGATCAGATTATTGATGCCACGGCAGGATGTGAGCGTTTAAGCTTTTGGGCGATACTGGATATCATCGATCAAGATGGCGGTCAAGGACCAGGAGAAACGGCGCTTATAACTCCCTTTGGAGCCTTCGCTATGTATCTATGCCTTTTGGGCTCAAGAGCGCCAAGCTACTTACCAAATGCGGTGTGTATGAAATTGCTTGCATACACAGATCGGCCGCAATGTGCATGCTTATGTAGATGACATTGTGGTGAAATCAAGATGTAAGGAGACGCTGGTGGGCGATTTGAAGGAGACCTTCGACAACCTGCGCATTTATAAGATGATGCTTAATCCGCCAAGTGTGTTTTGGTGTTCGGTGGCAAGCTATTGGGGTTCCCGTGTCTAACAGGAATCGAGGCCAATCCGAGAAAATTAAAGCGATCACCTCCTTGGCTAAACCGTGTATCAACGATGTTCAACGCTTGGGGGCGGATTGCGGCATTGAGCGGTTTATCACCGCCTTGGAGAGAAGGCTATTCCTTTATACCGATCTTTGAGGAAGACAGATCATTTCGCTGCGAGTCCATTCCGCTTGACGGCTTCGAGGACCTAAAGCGGCAATTGGCCAACCCGCCGTCCTTGCAGCTCCAGTTGACAAGGAACCGCTGTTATTATATGTGGCAGCCAATGCACGAGCGGTGAGCGTAGCCATTGTGGTAGAACGCAAGGAGGCAGGAAAGGAATATCCGGTTCAACGGCCGGTTTGTTATATCAGTGAGGTACTTATTGAGTCCAAACAGAGGTATCCGCATTGGCAGAAGCTAGTCTATGGTGTTTTTATGGCCAGCCGGAAGCTGAAACAGTATTTCCAAGGGCATCCTATTACAGTGGTTAGTTCAGCTCCTTTGGGTGATATCATACAAAACAGGGAAGCGACTGGCCGGATTGCCAAATGGGCCATTGAACTTGGGCCACATGGGCTCAAGTACACACCATGCACAGCAGTGAAGTCACAAGCACTTGTTGACTTCATTAATGATTGGACGGAGTTACAAGCGCCACAGGAGAAGCCGGATCATACATACTGGACTATCCACTTCGATGGATCCAGGCAGTTGGAAGGCTCGGGGGCTGGAGTCGTGTTAACTTCCCCACGAGGTGATAAGTTTTGTTACGTTCTCCGTCTAATGTTCCCTTGTACTAATAATGCAGCTGAGTATGAAGCCTTGCTTCATGGTCTCCGGATGGCTAAGGAGATGAACTTAAGCCGGGTTAAGTGCTTTGGTGACTCGGACCTGGTGGTGCAGCAAGTATCTGGCACTTGGGATTCTAAGGACCCCCTCATGGCTGCATATCGACGAGAGGTGGATAATATTGCAGGGTGCTTCAAGGGATATCAAGTAGATCATGTGGATCGCCGGAAGAACGAAGCGGCAGACGCTTTAAGCCGTCTGGGTTCTCAGCGTAAACCGGTTCCCCCTAATGTCTTCCTCGACATCTTGCACAACCCGTCGGTTCAGCTCCCTGGTGAAGCGGATTTGGCAATTCCTGACCCGGAGGCCCAGTTGGTGGCAGCATTACATGCTATTCCGGATTGGACGGTGCCTTATCTTGCATATATGACTCGAGGAGAATTGCGGACGATGAGGTTACGGCGAGACAGTAATCCGGCGCCCAAGTCCATGACGATTATTAATGGTGAGTTGCATCATCGCAGCGTTTGTATGTTTCAACGCTGTGTTTCCCACGAGGAAGGTGGCGAAATTTTACGAGAAATCCATGAAGGGATTGTGGGCATCATGCGGTTCAAAGTCCACAGGTGGCAAAGGCATTCCGTCATGGATTCTATTGGTTAACTGCTCATGCCGATCACGAGAGGACTTGGTCAAACACTGCGATGGGTGTCGAAATTCTCGGCGTGCCCATGTACCGGCACAGGAGTTGAGGATGATCCCAGTAACGTGGCCGTTTGCGACATGGGGGCTAGATATGGTCGGGCCTTTTAAGAGATCCAAAGATAAGAAGACCCACCTATTAGTGGCAGTGGAGAAGTTCACCAAGTGGGTTGAAGCGGAGCCTGTCAGTAAGTGTGATGCGGCCACAGCGGTACAGTTCATTAAAAAGGTGATTTTCCGGTTTGGCTTTCCACACAGTATCATCACTGACAATGGCACCAATCTGTCCAAGGGAGCTATGAAAGAATTTTGTGAACGCGAGCATATCCGACTTGATGTATCATCAGTGGCGCACCCCCAGTCCAACGGGCAGGCAGAGCGTGCTAATCAGGAAATCTTGCGAGGCATCAAACCACGACTTCTGGTCCCATTACAGAGAACACCAGGGTGCTGGGTTGAAGAGCTCCCATCGGTGCTATGGAGTATCAATACTACGCCAAACCGATCTACTGGCTACACGCCTTTCTTCATGGTTTATGGAGCGGAAGCAGTTCTCCCCAGTGATATCCGACACGATTCGCCCCGTGTAGCGGCTTATGTTGAAGCGGACAATGAAGCGGCGACAGGGCGCTTTGGACCTCTTGGATGAGGAGCGTGATATGGCAGCCGCTCGGTCGGCGATTTACCAAAGAAGACCTTCGTCGTTATCCACAGCCGCGGGTTAAAACCAGAGCCTTTCAGGAAGGAGATTTGGTGCTTCGTCTCATCCAAGACCAGACAGACATGCACAAGCTATCCCCACCTTGGGAGGGGCCCTTTGTGGTCAGCAAGAATCTGCACAACGGTTCCTATTATCTGGTTGATATTTGAGAGCATAAAGACTCACGTACATCAGAGGAGGAGACCAACAGGCCGTGGAATATAGCTCATCTTCGACCTTACTACACATGAGTCATCGGCTCAGTTTATGTACATAGCATAACAATGTATATATTATCTTTGATATAATAAAAATCAGGGCCTCGAAAGCGGGTCTCTGTCTTTCTTTTCATGCGTGGTTACATGGAGTGTTTCTGTTTTTTTAAAAAAAAGCGGCCTCCGGTTTACCCCTTGATAGTTATATTTATCACTTGGGGGCTTGGTCGTATCCGAACCAATGCCACACCTCTTGATAGGCGAAAGCCACTAGATCATTTGGGGACACGGTCACGTCTGAACCGGTCACGCCTCTTGGTCGGCCAATAGGGCCAGCGCCACTTGGGGCTTGGTGAACCCGAACCAATGTCACGCCACTTGGCCGGCGTACTCGCCACGAGTCTTTTGGGGACCTGGCCGACTAGCACCATTGCTACACCTTCGGGGGGCTTGGTTGCGTCTGACCATGGTAATGCCATCTGACCAGCTCCATGCAGCTTTCCTTTTACAAAGAGTTATTGCCTTTGTTGCCATATTTGGTATTCGATTTTTGTTATGCTTCCAACTCGATTTAATGTTTTTATCCGGTTTAGCTATCAAGAACAAGCTGATAGTGCACGGTTTGGTATTACCGAAATTTTTATTTTTCCGGTTTACCATCTTCCGTTCATCTTTATGGAGAAACTTGGGGCTTGTGCTGATTCAAAGACGCCTATGTGGAGGTTATTGTTTCCCCACGGTTATGGTTTTTAACAAGAAAGCCTCCGCTTCAAGATTGGCTACGCCAGCTTTATGCCCAGATATGGCGGTATTTGTATCACATACTAATTGATTTTCAATACATAAAGATATATTGATGTTATAAACGGCGGGCGGTATCACCGCCGCCAAGTTCAATTTTTTGTTGCAGGAAATGTGAATCAAACAAAAGTTCACTCGATGCACGAAGGCATACCCGAGCAACAAAGTTTGACTAAAGCTATTACAAGGCAACACAATTGCCCAAATGATCGATGTTTTTAACCCGCCACGGTTCACGACTATTCTTCATCCTCTGCCGCTTCAAAGATCCTCCTCTCTACCCATTGGCTGAAATCCACGAAGTCCATCGATGCCCATCGCTGCTTGAAAAACAGCTTCTTCATGAATCAAAGACGACGGCTCAATGTCAGGAGCGTAAGTGTGCTTACGGATTGGAGGGATCAAGTTTTCCGGTTCAAAAGTTGGAGCAGACACACGCTTGTTGTGATCGTTGTATTGGGCTTGGTAGTGCTCCAAATCGGCTTCTTCCGCCAATTGACAAGCTAGCGGGCGTACTGCACGGTTTATTGCACGCAAGTCCTCTTCATTAAAGTCCGAGCCGTCTTCCTTCACACTGGGATAGCCCTGGGCTGCTTCCACTCGATCAAAATCTGGCACCCAGGCTTTGGCCCGGATCAAGGCATTGATGGCTCCGGTTCGTGCAGCAGACTTCTTTACCTCCTCAATCCGGGAAGGCAGGATGGATAGCCGGTTCAAGGTGTCTTGGATCAGGGACGGCGCCGGGTTGTTATATGACATTGTGGTAATCACACGCTGGGCTCCGGTATACAGCTGCTCTACTAAGGTGTAGACAGCCTTCAGTTTTTTCCGCACATCGTTCCCCAAGTGCCCAACGCGTGTGCCTGCATTTCATAAACAGGACAGTTTTAAACCGGAATACTGGAGCAGCACGAAAAGTAAATTACACTTGTTCACAGGGGACTTACCGAAGATGGCTGCCGTCATAGAATGCACTTGCCGCTTCACGGCTGTCAGATCATCTACCACCGGTTTAAGGGCGGCTTCAGCATTTTCTGCCCGTTTGAGCAACTTGGCCTTTTCAGTGGCCCAGACAGCTTGTTCCTTCTTCATGTTATCCTTTGCTTGTTCTGCAGCAGTCAAGGCAACAGTTAGCTCCTTCTTGGCTTTGTCTGTCTCGGCCTGCTGGGTCGTCAATGCTGCCTGTAAATCGCCAATCCGGTCATCCTTGATTCTCACCTCAGCCTGCATATTGACAGTATCATCAGCCAGCGATTAAAGATCAAGTCTCAACCACACAACATCGTCATATGCTTGACACTTGGGGGCTAATGTACCTTCAATTTTTCTATTATTAATACATGGAAAAGTCCCAAGTTCAATACGCGTATTCAACTCGGCACTTGGGGGCTAATGGCTATTTGATTCTATTAAAGGAAGTTATGGAATGCCGGTTTACATATGCATATTTCAACCGGCCTTCGCGGTTATGAGAAAAGATTGCAGAAACTAGCAAAGAAAGTTAACAAGTACCAGTTTGCTCCAAGATTGCAAACCGGTCCTTGGGGGCTACAGGGATTACTATATCGGTAGTAAAGAAAGGAGCGTTACCTCAAACTTATCTCTCATCAGTTTCACCAAGCCACCTTCATAATCACGGCTACTGTAAAGCCGGTTTAGATATCCGGAATGAAGGTCTTGGGCGCTCATAGCGGCGTATGCTTCCAGCTCTGCATTCCACTTTCCTTTGTTAAAAGTGGAAGAGTCCTCCTTCACAGTATGCCGGGTTAGAGTCGCAGCATTCCCCGGTTCAGAGTGGCCCGTTCCAGTGATTACAACGTCGTCATCCTTCGATTCGACGGATCGTGCAGGTACTTCTGTTCCAGCTGGACTTTGAGGATCTTCAAACCGGACGATACGAGCGGCCGGATCAGCAGACATTGAAACAGTCGCAGGCCTCTCCTCCGGAATCACATCTTCTTGAACCGGGGGATCATTCGGAATATCTTCAAAGGCCACATTTTCATGATCCGCGCTTTGCTCATGGTGCAAGCGGCAGCCTCTTGATTGTTTTCTCCAACGAGCTTTCTTCTGGGTTTCGGTTTGGTCTGAAGAAACAAAGGATTCAGAAATAAGGCACATACATTACAGAAGAAATTGACAAACATGTGATCATATTGACTTACCCGACAGCTATCTTCAGTGGTGGTAGCTGAGTGGCTGACGATTCGCCCGAGGATGAATGAGAGGTGACCTGATAATCGGAGTCGGACGGATTAAGAGGTTGACGGAATAAACCCGCTTTGGAATTCACGGTAATAAAGTGGTTGGAAACCTCGGTGCGGCGTTTTCGAGCCGGGCTGTTTGGTAAACTGGCAGAGGTAACTACCTGTCCGCTGTGCCGGGTTGTGCGGCGGGCCTCGTGCTGCTGCGTCTTCATAAGAAGTTTGGGATCCAAGTGAGCAAGAGGATGAGAAAAGTTAACTTTCCGGTTTGCCCGGCGAAATTTTGGTGAAGGTAAGTTTGTTGAGTCGGAAGAGAGAATGGTTACCTCGGCAAATCCAGCGTTGCTGGCTTCAGCATCGTCCTGACAAACATCGTCATCAATAAGACGTGTAAAAAACAAGCCAAGAGAATCAAGTTCCGGATTACCCACATCATCATCGATGGCGGATCGAGGCGAAGCCGTGGTTTTCCTCTTGTGGGCGGATTTTTAACAACTTTTGTTTTGGGCGGTTTTGCCGCCCAGCCTTGTCCACTTTATCTTGCGAGAGTTTCTTGCTCCAAAACAGATCATCACCCTGGATCGGAAATAATTGAGAATTGCAAGTATGAGAGTAATGGTAAAAGTTAAGGATGGCACAGTCAGAGGTTTACCGCAGGAGGTGCGTTGAAGGTGCAGTAAGGAGCCAAGCGGTTTGGGCGCGAGGGTGCTCCGGTTCATTCAACATCTTCCATCGAAGTCTGTGACTTCATCTTGAGACAATTCCAGTTTGGTGTGTCGGAGTGGGTCATCGACACTGCCGGTATACTGGCACATCAAACCGGAACGCCGGCTCAGAGGCAATATGCCCCAAGATAACCAGCAGCGTGCCAGATCGATTCCAGTCAAACCGTTGGCCATAAAGGCCCGGAGCTTGGATAGTTGGGGAGCGTATTTGCTTCTCTCTTTCGCGGTCAATCGTTGCGGAAAGGGATGTGTGTTGCTGAGCCGCTCTGGGCGGAAACCAGGTAAAGGATTTTCACCTTCAGGGGAGGTGTCTCTGCAGTAGAACCAAGTTGCGTTCCACTCTTTGGGATGAGAGTGGAGCTTCACGTGGGGATAAGTGATCTCTTTCCTCTTCTGGATAGCCATACCGCCCAATTCGGTATTGGGGCCATCGGTGAATTGATGCGACGGTTTAGGTGGAAGAGGTCCCGAACAGCTCAACGAAGGCTCCTCTTGCGTAATTGCTTCGACAACACTTGAAAATGGCACAAATTGGTAATGAAATGGGGCCGATATCTTGGGGACGGAGTTGAAAGTTGGCCATTACGTCCGGTAAAACTTTGACCAGGCGGTTTGAAACCCGGAACAAGTGATCCGCGAAAACTACAACTTCACCTTCACGGGGAGTGGGAGGACATTCTCACCGTGAACCCTCCAATGGATGGTGTTTCGGTCATCCAAAGCGCCAATTGACACTAATTCATTGAGCCATGTCTCGAGAGACGCGAGGGACCCAGTTGCATTCATATACCTGTTTGGCCATCATGAGGTCTACAAGGAGAAGAATCCGGTTTAAGAAAGTACTTATTACAGAATAATTGATCCAAGATATGATAAACCGGAGGATGTTCCGATGAATCAGTTCGATACGATATGATGTCAGATATATGTCGGCGGTTCAACACGGGGACTAATGATATGCCGATGCCGGTTTAGCAGTTTTTGATATTATGATGAGTTAAACCGCCTAATCTTGGCTTCAAAGGAAATGGACAGAAACAGGTTTCACAAGAGTTCATGTTTATTTTGGATCAAACGCGAGTTTTCAGAAAAACAGGAAAAGCATCGCGAAAGCAAGGAAGAAACAGGGATGTGCCGTAAAGATATATATATGCAGAAAATCTATGGGGTTCAGATAAGAAAGTGCGGCGAATAAGCAGGAGCCTTCGTTTGGTACAGAAAAGGATTCATAGCATGGTTCAAAAGCTAGAAAGGTGAGAGCATACGAAGAACGTGGTATGAAGCTTGAGCCCTAGAAATAGATCTAAGATGACGAACAGACTGAAGAAGGGCAGGAGATTTACCGGAAACGGAGGAGATGCGGAGAAATACGCAGATTCTCGGTCCTAACAGGTTGATGCAGCGCCAAGGTCGAAGCGGGCGATTGATGGTGACGACGAGCTCCGAGACAATGGCGCGAGGAAGAAGAAGAGGAAGCGAAGGAGAAAACAGAATGACCCTTCGGTCCTATTTATAAGGCGAGAAAACTAGGTCAAGCGCCAGAAATCCGAGGGACGGTCATTAAAGAAGGCGTTATAAAGGATAAACTTCAAGATGACGCCATGCGGTTTACTGATGACGAAGCAATGATGTCATGCCGGTTTACAGTGATCAGAAGCGATGACAACGTGACGATTTATTACACAAAGAAGATATCCAAGATGCAGGTTTTATGAAGGATTGACATGAACTAGTTCAAATCAATCTGGGGCCTAATGTTGGGGAAATTACTACTAGGTGTAAACCGGCCAAGCTTGGGCCGGGTTAACTCTGCTGATAGTGTAATCATGGAAAGGCCCAAAGCCTGTAGTTGGCTTAGAACCTGTAGCCGTAAACCGGCCTGATGTATAAGCTTGTATTGTAAGTTAGGAATAGAGAGAGACCAACCGGGATACGAATATGAACCGGTTGGGACTCTGCAAACCGACGGGCGTCACTCGTGTATATAAGGGGACGACCCGGCGGCGGTTCAAGGACAGACAACATCAACTCGAGCCTAGGCGAAGCTTATTTGCTCCCTAGCCATCGAGACTACATCAATTCCATCACAACTAGACGTAGGCTTTTACCTTCATCGAAGGGGCCGAACTAGTATAAAACCCTCGTGTCTTTGTGTCCGCTTTAACCCCTGCAAGTAAACCCGTAGCGATGGCTCCACGACTAAGTCCTTATGCTAGGACATCTGCCGTGACAAATCCACGACAGCGGGTATCGTTATTTTCTCACCTTCACAGATGATTTGAGCAGATATGGGTATATCTACTTGATGAAACACAAGTCTAAAACATTTGAAAAGTTCAAAGAATTTCAGAGTGAAGTGGAAAATCATCGTAACAAGAAAATAAAATTTCTACGATTTGATCATGGAGGAGCATATTTGAGTTATGAGTTTGGTTTACATTTGAAACAATGCGGAATAGTTTCGCAACTCACGCCACCCGAAACACCACAATGAAATGGTGTGTCCGAACATCATAATCGTACTTTACTAGATATGGTGCGATCTATGATGTCTCTTACTGATTTACCGTTATCATTTTGGGGTTATGCTTTAGAGACGGCTGCATTCACGTTAAATAGGGCACCATCAAAATCCGTTGAGACGACGCCTTATGAACTGTGGTTTGGCAAGAAACCAAAGTTGTCGTTTCTTAAAGTTTGGGGCTGTGATGCTTATGTGAAGAAACTTCAACAAGATAAGCTCGAACCCAAGTCGGAGATATGTGTCTTCATAGGATACCCAAAAGAGACTATTGGGTACACCTTCTATCACAGATCTGAGGGCAAAATTTTCGTTGCTAAATTCGGATCCTTTCTAGAGAAGGAGTTTCTCTCGAAAGAAGTGAGTGGGAGGAAAGTAGAACTTGATGAGGTAACTGTACCTTCTCCCTTATTGGAAAGTAGTTCATCACAAGAACCGGTTCCTGTGACAACTACACCAATTAGTGAGGAAACTAATGATATTGATCACGAAACTTTAGATCAAGTTTCTACTGAACCTCGTAGGTCTACCAGAGAAGATCCGCACCAGAGTGGTACGGTAATCCTTTTTGGAAGTCATGTTACTTGACCATGACGAACATACGAACTATGAGGAAGCGACGATGAGCCCAGATTCCGCAAAATGGCTTGAAGTTATGAAATCTGAGATGGGATCCATGTATGAGAACAAAGTATGGACTTTGGTTGACTTGCCCGATGATCGGCAAGCCATTGAGAATAAATGGATCTTCAAGAAGAAGACTGAGCTGATGGTAATATAACTGTCTACAAAGCTCTACTTGTTGCAAAAGGTTTTCGACAAGTTCAAGGAGTTGACTATGATGAGACTTTCTCACCCGTAGCGATGCTTAAATCTGTCCGAATCATGTTGCCGCATTTTATGATTATGAATTTTGGCAAATGGATGTCAAAACTGCATTCCTGAATGGATTTCTGGAAGAAGAGTTGTATATGATGCAACCGGAAGGTTTTGTTGATCCAAAAGGTGCTAACAAAGTGTGCAAACTCCAGCGATCCATTTATAGACGGGTGCAAGCATCTCGGAGTTGGAATAAACGCTTTGATAGTGTGATCAAAGCATATGGTTTTATACAGACTTTTGGAGAAGCCTGTATTTACAAGAAAGTGAGTGGGAGCTCTGTAGCATTTCTGATATTATATGTAGATGACATATTGTTAATGGGAAATGATGTAGAATTTCTGGATAGCATAAAGGGATACTTGAATAAAAGATTTTCAATGAAAGACCTGGGTGAAGCTTCTTACATATTGGGCATCAAGATCTATAGAGATAGATCAAGACGCTTAATTGGACTTTCACATAGCACATACCTTGATAAAGTTTTGAAAAAGTTCAAAATGGATCAGGCAAAGAAAGGGTTCTTGACTATATTACAAGGTGTGAAGTTGAGTCAGACTCAATGCCCGACCACAGCAGAAGATAGAGAGAAAATGAAAGATGTTCCCTATGCTTCAGCCATAAGCTCTATCATGTATGCAATGCTGTGTACCAGACCTGACGTATGCTTAGCAATAAGCTTGGCAGGAAGGTAACAAAGTAATCCAAGAGTGGATCATCGACAGCGATCAAGAACATCCCAAATACGAAAAGGACTAAGGATATGTTTCGCTTATGGAGGTGACAAAGAGCTAGTCGTAAATGGTTACGTCGAAGCAAGCTTTGACACTGATACGGACGATTCTAAATCGCAAACCGGATACGTGTTTTTATTAAACAGAGGAGCTGTAAGTTGGTGCAGTTCTAAACAAAGCGTCGTGTCGGTATCTACATGCGAAGCGGAGTACATAGCTGCTTCGGAAGCAGCAAATGAAGGAGTCTGGATGAAGGAGTTCATTTTCGATCTAGGTGTCATACCTAGTGCATCGGGACCAATGAAGATCTTCAGTGACAATACTGGTGCAATTGCCTTGGCAAAGGAATCTAGATTTCACAAGAGGACCAAGCATATCAAGAGACGCTTCAATTCCATCCGGGACCAAGTCTAGGTGGGAGACATAGAGATTTGCAAGATACATACGGATCTGAATGTTGCAGACCCGTTGACTAAGCCTCTTCCACGAGCAAAACATGACCAGCACCAAGACTTCATGGGTGTTAGAATCATTACTGTGTAATCTAGATTATTGACTCTAGTGCAAGTGGGAGATTGAAGATAATATGCCCTAGAGGCAATAATAAAGTTATTATTTATTTCCTCATATCATGATAAATGTTTATTATTCATGCTAGAATTGTATTACCCAGAAACATGATACATGTGTGAATACATAGACAAACATAACGTCAGTAGTATGCCTCTACTTGACTAGCTCATTAATCAAAGATGGTTGTGTTTCCTAACTATAGACATGTGTTGTCATTTTATTAACGGGATCACATCATAAGGAGAATGATGTGATTGACATGACCCATTCCGTTAGCCTAGCACTTGATCGTTTAGTATGTTGCTATTGCTTTCTTCATGACTTATACAATGTTCCTGCAACTATGAGATTATGCAACTCCTATTTACTGGAGGAACACTTTGTGTGCTACCAAACGTCACAACGTAACTGGGTGATTATAAAGGAGCTCTACAGGTGTCTCCGAAGGTACATGTTGAGTTGGCGTATTTCGAGATTAGGATTTGTCACTCCGATTGTCGGAGAGGTATCTCTGGGCCCTCTCGGTAATGCACATCACTATAAGCCTTGCAAGCAATGTAGCTAATGAGTTAGTTACAGAATGATGCATTACGTAACGAGTAAAGAGACTTTCTGGTAACGAGTTTGAACTAGGTATTGGATACCGACGATCGAATCTCGGACAAGTAACATACCGATGACAAAGGGAACAACGTATGTTGGTATGCGGTTTGACCGATAAAGATCTTCGTAGAATATGTAGGAGCCAATATGAGCATCCAGGTTCCGCTATTGGTTATTGACCGGAAACAGTTCTAGGTCATGTGTACATAGTTCTCGAACCCGTAGGGTCCGCACGCTTAACGTTACGATGACAGTTTTATTATGAGTTTATAAGTTTTGATGTACCGAAGGTTGTTCGGAGTCCCGGATGTCATCACATACATGACGAGGAGTCTCTGAATGGTCGAGACATAAAGATTGATATATTGGAAGCCTATATTTGGATATCGGAATAGTTCCGGGTTAAATCGGGATTTTACCAGAGTACTGGGGGGTTACCGGAACCCCCCTGGGCTTAATGGGCCTACATGGGCCATGAGGGAGAAGAGGAGGGCCGGCTAGGGCAGGCCGCGCGCTCCCTCCCCCCTAGTCCGAATAGGACAAGGAAGGGGGGGCGGCACCCCCCTTTCCTCTTTCCCCTCCCCCCTTTCCTTCTCCAACAAGGCAAGAGGAGGGAGTCCTACTCCCGGTGGGAGTAGGACTCCTCCAGGCGCACCCCAAGGGGGCCGGCCGCACCTCCCCCTCCCTCCTTTATATACGGGGGCAGGGGGCACCCCAAGACACACAACTTGATCATCGTGATCATTTCTTAGCCGTGTGCGGTGCCCCCTCCACCATATTCCACCTTGGTCATATCGTTACGGTGCTTAGGCAAAGCCCTGCGTCGGTAGAACATCATCATCGTTGTAACGCCCCGAGACCGATGCTCCAGATGCCTTCCTTGTATTCCAAGATTCGTCGTGTGATTTATTTGTTTGATGCATTCATCATTGCATCATTTGCATTGCATCATGCCATCATGTCATTTAATTTTTTAAAAAACTCAACTAAATAAATGGCATGGATCTTTGATCCATTTAAATCGAGGGAATTCACATGGTGATTCTCTAAAACATATCCTTGTTGGAAATATGCCCTAGAGGCAATAATAAAAGTATTATTATATTTCCTTGTTCATGATAATTGTCTTTTATTCATGCTATAACTGTATTATCCGGAAATCGTAATACACGTGTGAATACATAGACCACAATATGTCCCTAGTGAGCCTCTAGTTGACTAGCTCGTTGTGATCAATAGATAGTCATGGTTTCCTGGCTATGGACATTGGATGTCGTTGATAACGGGATCACATCATTAGGAGAATGATGTGATGGACAAGACCCAGTCCTAAGCATAGCACAAAGATCGTGTAGTTCGTTTGCTAGAGCTTTTCTAATGTCAAGTATCTCTTCCTTAGACCATGAGATCATGTAACTCCCGGACACCATAAGAGTGCTTTGGGTGTATCAAACGTCACAACGTAACTGGGTGACAATAAAGGTGCATTACAGGTATCTCCGAAAGTGTCTGTTGGGTTGACACGGATCGAGACTGGGATTTGTCACTCCGTAAACGGAGAGGTATCTCTGGGCCCACTCGGTAGGACATCATCATAATGTGCACAATGTGACCAAGGGGTTGATCACGGATGATGTGTTGGGAACGAGTAAAGAGACTTGCCGTAACGAGATTGAACAAGGTATCGGTATACCGACGATCGAATCTCGGGCAAGTACAATACCGCTAGACAAAGGGAATTGTATACGGATCGATTGTGTCCTTAACATCGTGGTTCATCCGATGAGATCATCGTGGAACATGTAGGAGCCAACATGGGTATCCAGATCCCGCTGTTGGTTATTGACCGAGAACGCCTCGGTCATGTCTACATGTCTCCGAACCCGTAGGGTCTACACACTTAAGGTTCGATGATGCTAGGGTTATAAAGGAAGCTTGTATGTGGTTTCGAATGTTGTTCGAGTCCGGATGAGATCCCTGACGTCACGAGGAGTTCCGAATGGTCCGGAGGTAAAGATTTATATATGGAAGTCCTGTTTTGGTCACCGAAAAGTTTCGGGGTTATCGGTAGCGCATCGGGACCACCGGAGGGTCCCGGGTCCACCAAGTGGGGCCACCTGCCCTGTAGGCTGCGTGGGCCAAGTGTGGGAGGGACCAGCCCCTAGGTGGGCTGGGGCGCCCCCACCAAGGACCAAGGCGTGGGAAGTGGGGAAGGGGGCAAACCCTAGGCGATGGGCCCTAAGGCCCACCCCTGCGCCTCCCCTCTCTCCCCTCCGCCGCCACCCAGATTGGATCTGGAGGCTAGCTGCACCCCTTGGGGGTGGGAAACCCTAAAGGGGGCGCAGCCCCCCTCTCCCCCTATATATAGTGAGGCATAGGGCTGCCCAGAGAACACACAGAATACACGTGATTCGATCTCTGCCTTTGGTTGCAGCCCTCTCCTCTCTCCCAAGTACTCCTCCTCTCCCGTGGTGCTTAGCGAAGCCCTGCTGGATTGCCATGCTCCTCCATCACGACCATGCCGTTGTGCTGCTGCTGGATGGAGTCTTCCTCAACCTCTCCCTCTCTCCTTGCTGGATCAAGGCGTGGGAGACGTCACCGGGCTGTACGTGTGTTGAACGCGGAGGTGCCGTGCGTTCAGCACTTGATCATCGGTGATTTGAATCACGACGAGTACGACTCCATCAACCCCATTCACTTGAACGCTTCCGCTTAGCGATCTACAAGGGTATGTAGATGCACTCTCCTTCCCCTCGTTGCTGGTCTCTCCATAGATAGGTCTTGGTGACACGTAGGAAATTTTTTGAATTTCTCTCCACGCTCCCCAACAAAGGCATCATGAGCTAGGTCTATTGCGTAGATTCTTTGCACGAGTAGAACACAAAGTAGTTGTGGGCATTGATGTTGTTCAATATGCTTACCGTTACTAGTCCAATCTTGTTTGACGGTATTGTGGGATGAAGCGGCCGACCGACCTTACACGCATCTTCGTGAGACGAGTTCCACTGATTGACATGCACTTCGTGCATAAGGTGGCTAGCGGTGCTAGTCTCTCCACTTTAGTCGGAACGGATTCGATGAAAAGGGTCCTTATGAAGGGTAAATAGCAATTGGCATATCACGTTGTGGTTTGGCGTAGGTAAGAAACGTTTTGCTAGAAACCCATAGCAACCACGTAAAACATGCAAACAACAATTAGAGGACGCCTAACTTGTTTTTGCGGGGTATGCTATGTGATGTGATATGGCCAAGAAGAATGTGATGAATGATATGTGATGTATGAGATTGATCATGTTCTTGTAATAGGAATCACGACTTGCATGTCGATGAGTATGACAACCGCAGGAGCCATAGGAGTTGTCTTAATTTATTGTATGACCTGCGTGTCATTTAACAACGCCATGTAATTACTTTACTTTATTGCTAACCGTAGCCATAGTAGTAGAAGTAATAAGTTGGCGAGACAACTTCATGGAGACACGATGATGGAGATCATGATGATGGAGATCATGGTGTCATGCGGTGACGATGATGATCATGGAGCCCGAAGATGGAGATCAAAGGAGCAAAATGATATTGGCCATATCATGTCACTATTTGATTGCATGTGATGTTTATCATGTTTATGCATCTTGTTTACTTAGGACGACGGTAGTAAATAAGATGATCCTTACAAAATTTCAAGAAGTGTTCTCCCGACTGCGCACCGTTGCTACAGTTAAATAAACTTCTAAGCACCACGTGATGATCGGGTGTGATGGATTCTTACGCTCACATACAACGGTGTAAGACAGTTTTACACAAATAAAACACTTGGGGTTAACTTGACGAGCCTAGCATGTGCGGACATGGCCTCGAACACGGAGACCGAAAGGTCGAGCATGAGTCGTATAGTAGATACGATCAACATGAAGATGTTCACCGATGAGACTAGTCCGTCTCACGTGATGATCGGACACGGCCTAGTTGACTCGGATCATGTAATCACTTAGATGACCGAGAGGATGTCTATCTAAGTGGGAGTTCATAAGATGAACTTAATTATCCTGAACATAGTCAAAAGATCTTTGCAAATTATGTCGTAAGCTCGCGCTTTAGTTCCACTATTTAGATATGTTCCTAGAGAAAATATAGTTGAAAGTTGACAGTAGCGATTATGCGGAGAGTAGAAAGCTCATGTCCTTAATGCACCGCTCAGTGTGCTGAACCCCAAACGTCGTTTGTGGATGTTGCGAACATCAGACATACACGTTTTGATAACTACGTGATAGTTCATTAAACGGTTTAGAGTTGAGGCACCAAAGACGTTTTCGAAACGTCGCGGAACATATGAGATGTTTCGAGGGCTGAAATTGAGATTTCAAGCTCATGCCCACGTCAAGAGGTATGAGACCTCCGACGATTTTCTTAGCCTGCAAACTAAGGGAGAAAAGCTCAATCGTTGAGCTTGTGCTCAGATTGTCTGAGTACAACAATCACTTTAATCGAGTGGGAGTTGATCTTCCAGATGAGATAGTGATGTTTCTCCAAAGTCATTACCACCAAGCTGCTAGAGCTTCGTGATGAACTATAACATATCAGGATAGATATGATGATCCTTGAGGTATTCGTGATGTTTGACACCGCGAAAGTAGAAATCAAGAAGGAGCATCAATTGTTGATGGTTGGTGAAACCACTAGTTTCAAGAAGGGCAAGGGTAAGAAGGATACTTCATGAAACAAAGCAAATCAGCTGCTGCTCTAATGAAGAAACCCAAGGTTGAACCCAAACCCGAGACTAAGTGCTTCGTAATAAGGGAACAACCATTTGGAGCGGAATTACCCTAGATACTTGGTAGATGAGAAGGCTAGAAAGGTTGATAGAAGTATATTGGATATACATTATGTTAATGTGTACTTTACTAGTACTCCTAGTAGCACCAGGGTATTAGATACCGGTTCGGTTGCTAAGTGTTAGTAACTCGAAATAAAAGCTACGGAATATACGGAGACTAGCTAAAGGTGAGTGACGATATGTGTTGGAAGTATTTCCAAGGTTGATGTGATCAAGATCGCACGCCCCTCTACCATCGAGATTTGGTGTTTGCATTGAGCATAGACATGATTGGATTATGTCTGTCGCAATACGGTTATTCATTTAAGGAGAATAATGGTTACTCTGTTTATTTGAATGATACCTTCAATGGTCTTGCACCTGAAACGAATGGTTTATTGAATCTCGATCGTAGTGATACACATTTTCATGCCAAGAGATATAAGATAGTAATGATAGTACCACTTACTTGTGGCACTGCCATGTAAAGTCATATTGGTATAAAACGCATGAAGAAGCTCCATGTTGATGGATCTATGGACTCACTCGTTTTTGAAAAGTTTGAGACATGCGAACCATGTCTATTGGTGTATATGCATGAAGAAACTCCATGCAGATGGATCGTTTGGACTCATTTGATTTTGAATCACTTGAGATATGCAAATCATACCACATGGGCAAGATGACTAAAAGCCTCGTTTTCAAAAAATGGAACAAGATAGCAACTTGTTGGAAGTAACACATTTTGATGTGTGCAGTCCAATGAGTGCCGAGGCATCAAATGAATATCGTTATATTCTTACTTCACAGAGGATTCGAGTAGATGTAGAGTATATTTACTTGATGAAACACAAGTCTGAATTATTGAATGGTTCAAGTAAATTCAGAGTGAAGTTGAAGTTCATCGTGACAAGAGGATGAAGTGTCTATGATATGATCATAAAGATGAGTATCTGAGTTACGAGTTTGGCACACAATTAAGACATTGTGGAAATGTTTCAAAATTAATACCGCCTGGAACACCATAGTTTGATGGTGTGTCTGAACATCATAGTTGCACCCTATTGGATATGGTGTGTACCATGAAGTCTCTTATCGAATTACCACTATCGTTTATGGGTTAGGCATTAGAGACAACCACATTCACTTTAAATAGGGCACCACGTAATTCCGTTGAGATGACACCGTATGAACTATGGTTTAGAGAAACCTAAGCTGTCATTTCTTAAAGGTTTGGGGCTGCGACGCTTATGTGAAAAAGTTTCAGGTTGATAAGCCCGAACCCAAAGCGGATAAAATGCATCTTCATAGGACACCCAAAACAGTTGGGTATACCTCCTAATTCAGATCCGAAAGCAATAGGGATTGTTTCTTGAATCGGGTTCTTTCTCGAGGAAAAGTTTGTCTCGAAAAGTTGTGTGGGAGGATGGTGGAGACTTGATATGGTTATTGAACCGTCACTACAACTAGTGTGTAGCAGGGCACGTGAAGTTGTTCTGTGGCACCTACACCAATTGAAGTAGAAGCTTATGATAGTGATCATGAAACTTGGATCAAGTCACTACCGTACCTCGTAGGGTGACAAGGATGCGTACTGCTTCAGAGTTGTACAGTAATCTTGTCTTGAAGGTCATGTTGCTAGATAACAATGAACCTACGAGCTATGGAGAAGCAATGGTGGGCCCAAATTCCGACAAATGGTTAGAAGCCATGAAATCCGAGATAGGATCCATGTATCAAAACAAAGCATGGACTTTGGTGGACTTGCCCAATGATCGGCAAGCCATTGAGATAAATGGATCTTTAAGAAGACGGACGTGGATGGTAATGTCACCGTCTATAAAGCTCGACTTGTGGCAAAGAGTTTTTTCACAAGTTCAAGGAGTTGACTACAATGAGATTTTCTCATTCGAAGCGATGCTTAAGCCGTCGGAATCATGTTAGCATTAGCTGCGTTTATGAAATCTGGCAAATGGATGTCAAAATGAGTTTCCTTACCAGCTTTCGTAAGGAAAGGTTGTATGTGATACAATCAAAAAAGTTTTGTCGATCCTAAGGATGCTAAAAGGTATGCTAGCTTCAGCGATCCTTCTAAGGACTGGAGTAAGCATCTCGGAGTTGGAATACGTACTTTGATAAGATGATCAAAGATTTTGGGTTTATACAAATTTATGAGAAACTTGTATTTCCAAAGAAGTGAGTGGGAGCACTATCGAATTTCTGATGAGCATATGTTGTTGACATATTGTTGATCAGAAATGATGTAGAATTTCTAGAAAGCATATAGGGTTATTTGAAAAGTGTTTTTCAATAGAAAACCTGGATTAAGTTACTTGAACATTGAGCATCAAGATCTATGAGGATAGATCAAAAACGCTTAATGGTACTTTCAAATGAGCATATACCTTAACATGATCTTGAAGGTGTTCAAGATGGATCAGTCAAAGAAGGAGTTCTTGCCTGAGATGTAAGGTATGAAGTTAAGACTTAAAGCTCGACCACGGCAGAAGAGAGAGAAAGGATGAAGGTCGCCCCCTATGCTTTATACATAGGCTCTACAGTATGCTATGCTGTGTACCACACCGGTAGTGTGCCTTGCCATGAGTCAGTCAAGGGGTACAAGAATGATCCAGGAATGGATCATTGGACAGCGGTCAAAATTGTCCTTGGAGTAAATAAGGACATGTTTCTCGATTATGGAGGTGATAAAGAGTTCGGCGTAAAGGGTTACGTCGATGCAAGCTTTAACACCTATCCGAGTGACTCTGAGTAGCAAACCGGATACGTATAGTGAAACAACCATTTGGAATAGCTCCAAGTGGAGCGTGAAAGCAGCATTTACAATATGACCTAGAAATTTGCAAAGCACACACGGACCTGAAAGGTTCAGACCCGTTGACTAAAACCTCTCTCCCAAGCAAAACTTGATCAAACCCCAGAACTCATTTGATGATGTTGGTCACATGGCGATGTGACCTGTCAATGTTAATCACATGGCGATGTGAACTAGATTATTGACTCTAGTGCAAGTGGGAGACTGTTGGAAATATGCCCTAGAGGCAATAATAAAAGTATTATTATATTTCCTTGTTCATGATAATTGTCTTTTATTCATGCTATAAGCAGTATTATCCGGAAATCGTAATACACGTGAATACATAGACCACGATATGTCCCTAGTGAGCCTCTAGTTGACTAGCTCGTTGTGATCAATAGATAGTCATGGTTTCTGGCTATGGACATTGGATGTCGTTGATAACGGATCACATCATTAGGAGAATGATGTGATGGACAAGACCCAATCCTAAGCATAGCACAAAGATCGTGTAGTTCGTTTGCTAGAGCTTTTCTAATGTCAAGTATCTCTTCCTTAGACCATGAGATCGTGTAACTCTCGGATACCGTAGGAGTGCTTTGGGTGTATCAAACGTCGAACGTGGCGGGTGACTATAAAGGTGCATTACGGTATCTCCGAAAGTGTCTTGGGTTGACACGGATCGAGATCGATTTGTCACTCCGTAAACGGAGAGGTATCTCTGGGCCCACTCGGTAGGACATCGCCATAATGTGCACAATGTGACCAAGGGGTTGATCACGGGATGATGTGTTACGGAACGAGTAAAGAGACTTGCGGTAACGAGATTGAACAAGGTATCGGTATACCAACGATCGAATCTCGGGCAAGTACAATACCGTTAGACAAAGGGAATTGTATACGGATCGATTGTGTCCTTGACATCGTGGTTCATCCGATGAGATCATCGTGGAACATGTAGGAGCCAACATGGGTATCCAGATCCGCTGTTGGTTATTGACCGGAGAACGCCTCGGTCATGTCTACATGTCTCCCGAACCCGTAGGGTCTACACACTTAAGGTTCGATGACGCTAGGGTTATAAAGGAAGCTTGTATGTGGTTACGAATGTTGTTCGAGTCCGGATGAGATCCCGGACGTCACGAGGAGTTCGGAATGGTCCGGAGGTAAAGATTTATATATGGGAAGTCTGTTTTGGTCACCGAAAAGTTTGGGGTTATCGGTAACGTCTGGGACCACCGGAGGGTCCCGGGTCCACCAAGTGGGGCCACCTGCCCTGAAGGCTGCGTGGGCCAAGTGTGGGAGGACCAGCCCCTAGGTGGGCTGGGCGCCCCACAAGGCCCAAGGCGTGGGAAGTGGGAAGGGGGCAAACCCTAGGGCAGATGGGCCCTAAGGCCCACCCCAGGTGCGCCTCCCCTCTCTCCCCTCGCCGCCACCAGTTGGATCTCGAGGCTGGCCGCACCCCTGGGGGTGGGAAACCCTAAAGGGGGCGCAGCCCCCCTCTCCCCCTATATATAGTGAGGCATAGGGCTGCCCAGAGAACACACAAAATACACGTGATTCGATCTCTGCCTTTGGTTGCAGCCCTCTCCTCTCTCCCAAGTACTCCTCCTCTCCCGTGGTGCTTAGCGAAGCCCTGCTGGATTGCCATGCTCCTCCATCACCACCATGCCGTTGTGCTGCTGCTGGATGGAGTCTTCCTCAACCTCTCCCCCTCTCCTTGCTGGATCAAGGCGTGGGAGACGTCACCGGGCTGTACGTGTGTTGAACGCGGAGGTGCCGTGCGTTCGGCACTTGATCATCGGTGATTTGAATCACGATGAGTACGACTCCATCAACCCCGTTCACTTGAACGCTTCCGCTTAGCGATCTACAAGGGTATGTAGATGCACTCTCCTTCCCCTCGTTGCTGGTCTCTCCATAGATAGATCTTGGTGACACGTAGGAAAATTTTTGAATTTCTGCTACGTTCCCCAACAATTCTCTCGATATTTAGAGAGCTATAGTAAATATTCCAATTATTTGGAATTAACCATAACCCACTTGCAAAATATTCCAATGCCTTTGTTATCTTAATTCTTGGTCTCCAACCTTGCCCATAATTTCTTTCATCATTTTCCGGAGCTCCATCAAAAATCCGAACATTTTTGGACCTTCCTTTTATCAAGTCCTAGTTCAAACCCATTTGAATTAAATTCAAATGAGTTTGAATTCTTATCGTTCGATCTTGGCCATTTCTATTTCCTTGGAACCAGCGCATTTTTGCGAGTTCGGGAAAATATCCCCATGCCCAAACTCTCTTCCTAGTCTTTCTTTTCTTCTTTTCTTTCTTTCTTTCTTTTCTGCTAAGAGTTTAGAGAGAGAGAGATGGAGCCAGTCCATTAGTCCGCAGCCATCCGCAGCCCAGTCCTTTTGGCCCAAGGCCCAGCCGCCCCTCCTAACCCTAGCCCGACCGAAACCTCCCTTGATCGCTCCCTCGTTCCCTCACAACGCCGCCACCCCTTCGTCCCGATCCCCATTCTCTCCCTCAGGCCCCGACTCCGCACACCCGCATCTCTCTCCCGATCCCGCCGCCCCTCGCCGTCGCTCAAGCCCGCCGCGGTGCCCTGCTTCGCCGAAGCCCTGCGCCAAGACACCCCTGCCTCGTCTTGTCTAGGGCGAGGAGGACGACCCGCATCACCCCTGCCCATGCTCCACCGCCCCCGTTCAAGTACCTCCATCGAAGCACGCCCGCTGAGCTCCGTCGCGTGCCCTCATCGTCCCTCGTCCCGCCTCCTCATCTACAGCGCCGCCGCCTTCGCTTCAAGAGCAGCCCCGCCCCGCCCATAAGCGGGCGCCACCTTCATCGGAGATCGCGTCAAGTGCGGCGCCGCCTCGCCCCGCGGCGTTGTCTTGCCACCAGTGCCCGTGCCTCCTCCTCCCTCGCCTGCGGCCTCCTCCTCGTCGCCCCGCGCCTCCCGGAGGGCCACCCTGCGCGCGACCCCATCTCCTTGTCTGCCCAGCGCCACTGCCTCGCCAGCTCCTCCGCTGGATCTCGCCTCCATCAGAAACGGCAGCAGCAACAGCTGCACCTTCCCTGTTGTGGCCATCCCCTGCTCGTCTTGTCGCCCGAAGACCCGTGTACCCGGAACGCCAAGACCCTTCCATGGATGCGTCAAGTACCCCTGCCTCCACAACCACCGAACCAGGAACGCCAAGTTCATCACGAAAAACGTGTACAACTACCGTCGCCGTGTACCACTACTTCCACTACCGTCGACATGTACGACTACGAAACGTGAATGACTACCGTCGCCGAGACCGCAAGTACCACGACAACCCCGAAGGGATTCGAATCCATCAAGTTCACCTACAAAACGAGTACCACTACTTCCCTCGACGACTCGAACTGCTCCGAAGATGCATGCTTCGAAGGTATAACACCGAGGCGATGTCCGTGGACCGAATGCATTTGTTGTATGAGATGCACCCTATGTTTGGACCGTATCCGAATTTTTCCTTGCACGTTCACCGTAAGCCATGCCACCATTATGTGGGACACCCGGAATCCGGGATCACCCCACCATCCGTGCACACATCCGCACGCCTCCTTTTGTACCGGTATCTCCGTGAGCTACCGGAACCGATATGTTGTCGTGGCATCATTTTCAGATATGTTGCCGTGGCATCATTTTCGGATATGTTGCCGTGGCACCATTTTTGTTTCGCCGCCGTGGCACCCTTTTCGTTCCGCCATGGTGACCAAATGCTCCTTATCATGCTCATGTCAACATTTTCATAAAAATTGCATAAAACTTGCATATGTCATCCGCATCATGATAACAATAATTAAAATGTTTAAAACTGTTGCTTGCGTTAAATTGCTAAATAACATATGGGGATTTCCGGAATTGTTGTTTGTTGTTCCGTCCTCATTTAAACTTACCTAAACTTGTTAGTTTAATTATGCGTCACCTCTTGACATGCTTAACAACATTTAATATTGTTGGTTAGCCTTAACGAGAGAGAACTAAATAATTGATGTGGCGTTCCGTCAATATGCAACTCGTTGCATATTGAGCTCCACTTAATTTGTAGTATTGTTTGTGCACTTTGCCATGCCATGCCTCATTAAACCGGACATGCATCATACTTGTTTGTGCATCATGACTTGTTTATGCTTTTGTGTTTACTAGGTTGTTTGCTCTTTTCGGGTGTTGCTTCTTCGGGTTGGTTTTGATTAACGTCGCGTTTGTGAGGATCCGTTCATCTACGTCCGTTTGTCTTCTTCATGGACTCATTCTTCTTCCTTGCGGGATTTCAGGCAAGATGATCATACCCTCGAAATCACTACTATCTTTGCTATGCTAGTTTGCTCGCTCTTTTGCTATGCCAATGCTATGATGCCTACCATTTGCTTGTCAGCCTCCCAAATTGCCATGTCAAACCTCTAACCCACCATGTCCTAGCAAAACCGTTGATTGGCTATGTTACCGCTTTGCTCAGCCCCTCTTATAGCGTTGTTAGTTGCAGGTGAAGATGAAGTTTGTTCCTTGTTGGAACATGGAGATGTTGTTCCTTGTTGGAACATGTTCACTTGTTGGGATATCACAATATATCTTATTGAATTAATGCATCTATATATTTGGTAAAGGGTGGAAGGCTCGGTCTTATGGATGATGTTTTGTTCCACTCTTGCCGCCCTAGTTTCCGTCATACCGGTGTTATGTTCCCGGATTTTGCGTTCCTTACGCGGTCGGGTGATTTATGGGACCCCCCTTACAGTTCGCTTTGAATAAAACTTGTCCAGCAAGGCCCAACCTTGGTTTTACCATTTGCCTCACCTAGCCCTTTTTTTCCCTTGGGTTTCTGGAGCCCGAGGGTCATCTTTATTTTACCCCCCCAGGCCAGTGCTCCTTCGAGTGTTGGTCCAACCTGAGCGATGTCCGGCGCCCCCAGGGCAACCAGGGTCTATGCCAACCCGTCGTCTTGCTCATCCGGTGTGCCCTGAGAACGAGATATGTGCAGCTCCTATCGGGATTTGTCGGCACATCGGGCGACTTTGCTGGTCTTGTTTTACCAATGTCGAAATGTCTTGTAAACCGGGATTCCGAGACTGATCGGGTCTTCCTGAGAGAAGGTCTATTCCTTCGTTGATCGCGAGAGCTTGTCATGGGCTAAGTTGGGACACCCCTGCAGGGTATAAACTTTCGAGAGCCATGCCCGCGGTTATGTGGCAGATGGGAATTTGTTAATGTCCGGTTGTAGATAACTTGACACCGGATCCGAATTGAAACGCATCAACCGCGTGTGTAACCGTGATGGTCTCTTCTCGGAGTCCGGAAGTGAACACGTGTTGGAGTTATGCTTGACGAGGTTGCTATAGGATCACTTCTTGATCATACTTTTATCGACCGTGCTTTGCCTTCTCTTCTCGCTCTCATTTGCGTATGTTAGCCACCATATATGCTAGTCGCTTGCTGCAGCTCCACCTCATGCCTTTACCTTACCCATAAGCTTAAATAGTCTTGATCTCGCGGGTGCGAGATTGCTGAGTCCCCGTGGCTCACAGATACTTCCAAAAACCAGTTTGCAGGTGCCTATGTTACCGAGCAGGTGACGCAACCAAGCTCAAGGAGGAGCTCAATGAAGATCTTGTCCTTGTGTTGTTTCGTTCTAGTTGATCAGTAGTGGAGCCCAGCTGGGGTCGATCGGGGACCTTTTGTCGCATTTGGGGTTCTTCTTTTATTTTGGTTCCGTAGTCGGACCTTGATTGTATCTGGATGATGTAATGCTTTATTCATGTAATTGTGTGAAGTGGCGATTGTAAGCCAACTATGTATCTCTTTCCCTTGTGTATTACATGGGTTGTGTGAAGATTACCTCACTTGCGACATTGCTTTCAATGCGGTTATGCCTCGAAGTCGTGCTTCGACACGTGGGAGATATAGCCGCATCGAGGGCGTTACAAGTTGGTAATCAGAGCCTTACCCGACCTTAGGAGCCCCACTGCTTGATCGTTTTTAGCGGCCGAGTTGTATCTAAAAAAATGTTTTGAGTCATTTAGGATTATATATATCGGAGAGTTCGGAATTCTTTTTACTCCCCAGTCTCTTCATCGCTCTGGTAAGGCATCCCGACGAGAGTTTTGACTCTTCTCTTCTCAAATTTCACTAAATTTTTTTAGGATCACGCTGGTATCTTGGAATCGTTCGATGGTTTTATGATGAGAACATTGTCTTGGTGCCTCCTGTCGGGGTTTAGTGGAAGTGTCCCGGGGAGTTGAGCTCTGAGGTGTTGTCGTGATAATTTTATCGTTGCAGTTCTGGAATACCTGAGTTTAGTACGCCGACATCGAAAATCTCTTTTATGCAGTTGTTGGTGAGATAACCCGATAACCCGAAGATCGAGGTGAGTACGGAGTATTGCCATGACTCGTATAACGGATGCTTTTCAAGGTTGAGGTACACGATTTCAAGGTTTCTTGGTTATGTGTTGACGGATGGATACAACTGGATGTAGGGATTGATAGTTTGTGTGAGATATATTGCTTCCTGTATCCCCAACACCAGATTGCATAACCGTAAAGTTTGGGAGTTTTATAGGTGGGAATTCAAGTAGCTCTAGGATATCTTTCCGACGGATGTATGATATGAAATTGGGGTTCGACGCCTAGTGGTCCACCTATCCACGGCCGTTTTTACAAAGGGTCTCGTTGTGTCTTAAAGAGTCCTTGGCTATGCCAACTCGGGGACGCTTCGTATGTCATGTGCACTACCTTGTACATGATGGTGCTGTATGATCGAGCCCGTGTAGGCCCCACCATGAAAACTTCGGACGAAATCTCTATCATATGTTTGTTCCGGCTTATTCTGCAAGCTAGTCCTTTGTTTTTGTTTTGAGTTGTGGTATTCGAGTTGCTTCAATGTCAAGTGTTGATTCCATACCTTTCCTAAATGGTGTTCTAATACTCCGACGTGAATACCAATCCTTCTCGACAATCGAGATTGTCATGTCAATCCTTTTCAACCGGCGTGTTTCTCTTCAAGTGGATCCGATCACTTCAACATCAGCAAGACCAATTATCATTTCTTCTCAACGGTGTTTGTTTCATCCGTCTCCAAGTTGTCTTTGTTTTTTCCCGCCCACCCATCCTTTTTCCTCAAGGACTAAGATTTCCTTACCAAGTATCCTTTTATTTTTTTTGTGAAGTTTCTCCATTCTTTTCCGTCAATGTTCTTACCTGGTGGTTCTCAAGAAGATGTTCTACTAGTTCGTCATTCCTCATTCCTTTCTCTTCTCCGGTGGATTCAAGTCAAGTTTTGTTGATCATACCTTTTTCCTCATTTCAATGTCTTCTCATACCGGTGCACCTCATTATCATTCTACTTCTCGCTATTTGTTATTCCGAGTGCTCAAGATATCTCAAGATTCGTGTTTCCACTCTGCATTCGCTCAAGCTCTTTCGAGATTGGTATCTCATTCAAGTCATTTAATTCAACCGTGCAACATCTCTTTTAAATCTTTTCAACGGTGTTCTTTTGAGTGGGCCCTAACCCAAAGGTCTTTTCCCAGGATCTTACCTGACTCTTCTATTTTCCCAGAGCTATCCTAAATTCTTCTCCAAGTTTGACGTAAGAATGAGTTATCATCAGTCAAATGCTTTTCTCCAAGATCTTTCAAATTCTTTTCATAGGTGGCTCAACCTCTTCGCTTTTGATTCTTCTGGTGTGCCTCAATAATTCATTGTGGTGTTTCTCGTTGTCATTCTCATCATTTGAAGACCGAAGAAGAGTTTCTCTTTAATCTTGCTCTATTCTCTTCAAGATTCATGGTTCTAGCTTGATGCCATCCTCTCATAATTGTTTTTGATTGTGAGAATTCTTTTCACCCATCCAGAGCATTTTATGAGTTGTTTCCATTTCTTTTCTCCAAAGGCCATCATGTCATAATTCTTCATTCTCAGCGTGTAGCTATCGTTCTCCAAATCTGACCGGTGCATCATTCAAATACCCTCTAATTAGTTCATGATCTCTTCGTTCTCATGTATCTAAATCCCCTCAAGTATCTTCATTCTTTTTCAATTCTTCCCGGTGAATTGTGCCTTTGTTACTTTCAGTTTCAATTCTTACGGTGGTTCGTTCAAGAGTTCTCTTTCTTTGTTATCATATCAATTCATTCGTTCTTTCCAAATCCTACCGGTGGTTCCTTGAAGTCCTTCTCAAGTTTACGTTATATCTCTCTTAATCCTTTCTACGAGAATAAGTAGTATGCCAAATCCGTTGCTTGTCATCAATTCAAATTGGTGAAGGATACGCATAACATAATTCCAATTCTTGTTCATCCAAGTGATTAATTCGTTATTCCGGAGGCCTTTAAAATTCTCGGTTTCATTTGTTTCATCTTCTCTTTTTCTCGGAGTTCCAAGCTCTCATCATCACGGAGATCCATCTAAATCACTGCAAGGCTTCACCTTGTGTTTTCAACTTCTCCTTCTTTCCACCACCATTTTAATAACGGAGTTTCTTCATGGTGCTTCGTCAAGGATTCTTTTCATTCTTCAATTGTTCATCAAGATTTCTCTCGAAGTTAAGATCCGTCAAGCCATACTTCAAAATAAACATGGTGCTCAACACATGTTTTGTTTTGAGGAGTTCAAGCATTCTTCATCTTGCATTCCAAAGTGCAATTCTTTCTACCTTATCTTCTAAGGTGGTGTTAGTTCATTCTTGATAATTTCCCTTCGCGTTTCACGATTCACAAGTTTTCAAGAGTGACATATTGAAATCCATCATTTTCTCTGTTCAAGAGATCTTTTCAACCGTCAATCTCTTCATTGGAGTTATCTTGGTATAGATTTCACCTAAAGCCTTCCATAAGGAATGTTGCTATTTTGGTGCTTATTAATGACCCAAGTTATCTCTTTTCCATCTTGATGGAACAAGCTTTCATCTCTTCGTTAATCTCAAGCAAGCAATTGTTTCCATTAGTGGCCGGTTGTCACCTCATAATGTTGAGATGTTTCCATAAGCCCACTACAAACTTATTATTTTCGTTGTTGGTCTTCCAACAACTCTATTCTAACCTTCTTGCAAAGATGCCTTCCAAATTCAATTGTGGTAGAAGTTGTCATTTTCTTTTCCATTCTATTATTCCAATGATCTATCTTCTATTCTTTCTTCCAGAGGCATTGTGATGTTGCTCTCGTTGACCCATCATCTCGTTTTCTCAAGATCATGTTATTTTCTTGCTTATCCATTTAACCGGAGTGTTGTGTTCTCATTCAAGTTCTTTCATCTTATCAAGTTTTGCCTCTCGTTTCAACCAGAGTGGTTCCAATTCCTTCTTGTTCATTGTACTCGTCTTTCATAGCTTTGCAACCTCCAAGGTTCACATGGTGTTCCTTGTTTCTCTTTTCTACCGCAGTGCTCTCAATTGTATTTAACTTCGTTGTGTTCTTTCTTTCAACTTTTCAACCTCTCAAGGTTCTTTGGTTTCACGCTTTTGTCGAAGAAGCCACTTAGTTTTACCTCTTCTCTTCCTCTTCCGTTTCTCTCCGGTGCCATCCTAGATCTCGGTATGAGATCCTCTTATAGTGGTGGAGTGTTGTAACGCCCCGAGACCGACGCTCCAGATGCCTTCCTTGTATTCCGAGATTCGTCGTGTGATTTATTTGTTTGATGCATTCATCATTGCATCATTTGCATTGCATCATGCCATCATGTCATTTAATTTTTTTTAAAACTCAACTAAATAATGGCATGGATCTTTGATCCATTTAAATCGAGGGAATTCACATGGTGATTCTCTTTAAAACATATCCTCTCGATATTGAGAGAGCTATAGTAAATATTCCAATTATTTGGAATTAACCATAACCCACTTGCAAAATATTACAATGCCTTTGTTATCTTAATTCTTGGTCTCCAACCTTGCCCATAATTTCTTTCATCATTTTCCGGAGCTCCATCAAAAATCCGAACATTTTTGGACCTTCCTTTTATCATGTCCTAGTTCAAACCCATTTGAATTAAATTCAAATGAGTTTGAATTCTTATCGTTCGATCTTGGCCATTTCTATTTCCTTGGAACCAGCGCATTTTTGCGAGTTCGGGAAAATATCCCCATGCCCAAACTCTCTTCCTAGTCTTTCTTTTCTTCTTTTGTTTTCTTTCTTTCTTTTCTGCTAAGAGTTTAGAGAGAGAGAGATGCAGCCAGTCCATTAGTCCGCAGCCATCCGCAGCCCAGTCCTTTTGGCCCAAGGCCCAGCCGCCCCTCCTAACCCTAGCCCGACCGAAACCTCCCTCGATCGCTCCCTCGTTCCCTCACAACGCCGCCACCCCTTCGTCTCGATCCCCATTCTCTCCCTCTGGCCCCGACGCCGCACACCCGCATCTCTCTTCCGATCCCGCCGCCCCTCGTCGTCGCTCAGGCCCGCCGCGGTGCCCTGCTTCACCGGAGCCCTGCGCCAAGACCCCCCTGCCTCGTCTTGTCTAGGGCGAGGAGGACGACCCGCATCACCCCTGCCCATGCTCCGCCGCCCCCGTTCAAGTACCTCCATCGGAGCACGCCCGCTGAGCTCCGTCGCGCGCCCTCATCGGCCCTCGTCCCCGCCTCCTCGTCTACCTAACGCCGCCGCCAGCCTCTGCTCCTCAGCAGCCCCGCGTCCCCCGCCTCAAGCGGCGCCGCCTTCATCGGAGATCGCGTCAAGTGCAGCGCCGCCTCGCCCCGCAGCGTCGACTTGCCACCAGTGCCCGTGCCTCCTCCTCCCTCGCCTGCGGCCTCCTCCTCGTCGCCCCGCGGCTCCCGGAGGGCCACCTGCGTCGACCCGTCTCCTTATGCCGCCTTGCCGCTGCTCGCCAGCTCCTCCGCTGGATCTCGCCTCCGTCAGAGACGGCAGCAGCAACAGCTGCACCTTCCCTATTGTGGCCATCCCCTGCTCGTCTTATCGCCCAAAGACCCGTGTACCCGGAACGCCAAGACCCTTCCATGGATGCGTCAAGTACCCCTGCCTCCACAACCACCGAACCAGGAACGCCAAGTTCATCTACGAAAAACGTGTACAACTACCGTCGCCGTGTACCACTACTTCCACTACCGTCGACATGTACGACTACGAAACGAGAACGACTACCGTCGCCGAGACCGCAAGTACCACGACAACCCCGAAGGGATTCGAATCCGTCAAGTTCACCTACGAAACGAGTACCACTACTTCCCTCGACGACTCGAATCGCTCCGAAGATGCACGCTTCGAAGGTATAACACCGAGACGATGTCCGTGGACCGAATGCATTTGTTGTATGAGATGCACCCTATGTTTGGACCGTGTCCGAATTGTTCCTTGGATGTTCGCCGTAAGCCATGCTACCATTATGTGGCACACCTGGAATCCGGGATCACCCCACCATCCGTGCACGCATCCGCACGCCTCCTTTTGCACCGGTATCTCCGTGAGCTACCGGAACCGATATGTTGCCGTGGCATCATTTTCGGATATGTTGCCGTGGCATCATTTTCGGATATGTTGCCGTGGCACCATTTTTGTTTCGCCGCCGTGGCACTCTTTTCGTTCCGCCATGATGACCAAATGCTCCTTATCGTGCTCATGTCAACATTTTCATAAAAAATGCATAAAACTTGCATATGTCATCCGCATCATGATAACAACAATTAAAATGTTTAAAACTGTTGCTTGCGTTAAATTGCTAAATAACATATGGGGATTTCCGGAATTGTTGTTTGTTGTTCCGGCCTCATTTAAACTTGCCTAAACTTGTTAGTTTAATTATGCTTCACCTCTTGCCATGCTTAACAACATTTAATATTGTTGGTTAGCCTTAACGAGAGAGAGCTAAATAATTGATGTGGCATTCCGTCAATATGCAACTCGTTGCATATTGAGCTCCACTTAATTTGTAGTATTGTTTGTGCACTTTGCCATGCCATGCCTCATTAAACCGGACATGCATCATACTTGTTTGTGCATCATGACTTGTTTATGCTTGTGTGTTTACTAGGTTGTTTGCTCTTTTCCGGTGTTGCTTCTTCGGGTTGGTTTCGATTAACGTCGCGTTTGTGAGGATCCGTTCATCTATGTCCGTTTGTCTTCTTCATGGACTCGTTCTTCTTCCTTGCGGGATTTCAGGCAAGATGATCATACCCTCGAAATCACTACTATCTTTGCTATGCTAGTTTGCTTGCACTTTTGCTATGCCAATGCTACGATGCCTACCATTTGCTTGTCAGCCTCCAAAATTGCCACGTCAAACCTCTAACCCACCATGTCCTAGCAAACCGTTGATTGGCTATGTTACCGCTTTGCTCAGCCCCTCTTATAGTGTTGTTAGTTGCAGGTGAAGATGAAGTTTGTTCCTTGTTGGAACATGGAGATGTTGTTCCTTGTTGGAACATGTTCACTTGTTGGGATATCACAATATATCTTATTGAATTAATGCATATATATATTTGGTAAAGGGTGGAAGGCTCGGCCTTATGCCTGGTGTTTTGTTCCACTCTTGCCGCCCTAGTTTCCGTCATACCGGTGTTATGTTCCCGGATTTTGCGTTCCTTATGCGGTCGGGTGATTTATGGGACCCCCCTGACAGTTCGCTTTGAATAAAACTTTTCCAGCAAGGCCCAACCTTGGTTTTACCATTTGCCTCACCTAGCCCTTTTTCCCCTTGGGTTTCCGGAGCCCGAGGGTCATCTTTATTTACCCCCCCCCCCCGGGCCAGTGCTCCTTCGAGTATTGGTCCAACCTGAGCGATGTCCGGCGCCCCCTGGGCAACCAGGGTCTATGCCAACCCGTCGTCTTGCTCATCCGGTGTGCCCTGAGAACGAGATATGTGCAGCTCCTATCGGGATTTGTCGGCACATCGGGCGGCTTTGCTGGTCTTGTTTAACCATTGTCGAAATGTCTTGTAAACCGGGATTCCGAGACTGATCAGGTCTTCCTGCGAGAAGGTCTATTCCTTCGTTGATCGCGAGAGCTTGTCATGGGCAAAGTTGGGACACCCCTTGTCAGGACCCCGACTCAATGTCACATCGATCTAGCCTGTAACACCTCATATCACTTTGCGGCCTCACGCACGGTATCCCCATGGGTGTCGCCTTACCTTTGCCCAGCACCGTTTGCGCCTTTTGGCACACGTATATGATAGTGTCGCTAGCATCCTTATGAAAAGGAGCCCGGGCTGACATGGCTAGTTGTAAACCCAAAGTGGCACAGACTTACGAGGACAGCATCCATGACCCAAAGATCGAGCGTGTCGGTCATCGCAAGTAAGTTCCAGTCTGTAGCACTAGGCTAGCAGGACTCCGGTAAACCGGGCTGTAGCGGACTAACAGGACTCCGGTACTCAATGCGTGACGTTTCCCCGAAGGGACAGACACAGGAACGAAGAAGGACACATGCCGGCCAGCCTAAGTGCCGGAGCAGTAGCAAGCTACCATGGCTCAGTGGAGACACTAGGTGACATTTCCCGGTAAGAGAGGCTACTAAAGATAAACAACTAGATAGTCAGATCCCACACATACCAAGCATTTCAATCATACACACAATTTGCTCGATATGTGCAAATACAACAAGGCATCACAACATGACTCTACGACACAAGTACTTTATTTAAAGGCTCAGAGAGCCATACATATCATACACACAAGTACGGGTCACACGACCCATATTCAAGTCATACAAGCATACAAGACAACAGCGGAAGTGTTTTGTCTGAGTAGAGACAACTGGTAAAATAAAAGAAGCTTGGGTAAGCCTAGCTATACTACATGGTCCTTCACTTGCTCAGGATCACCACCTGGGCCTTAGTCTACTCATCGATGTCAACGTCTACGAACAACCCGTCGGAAGGGGTTGTGGCATCTTCTGAAAAATGTAAATTAAAGCAAAATGAGTACAAAGGTACTCAGCAAGACTTATATCAGATCCTACATACATGCATATTATCAAGAAGGGTTGGTGGGGTTATTGCAGCAAGCCAGCTTTGACTCGTGGCTAAGCTATCCTACGAGACACCAACTTGAAATAGTTTTGCGCACTCGAGTCCACTACTCACCACTTCAATACACTACCGAGGATCCACCTCCGTCTTCCTACGGAAGAGCCATCCTCGGCACTCACGCTTATCTTGAGGCTTTTAGTAGTTTCCATTTACTTGTCTATGAGCTGTATAGGCAACCAAGTAGTCCTTTACTGCGGATGCGGCTATTCGAATAGATGATGTTAACCCTGCAGGGGTGTACTTCTTCATACACGCTCTCACCACTTACCGCCGTTTACACGACATGTACTCGGCAACCTTCAAGTGGAAGCCCAACGTGGGTGTTGGCCACGACCTACCTAGACACCTAAGTCTCTAGTCCAGGTTTATCGCCTATTTGGGTTCCATCTATGAGGAGATCCAGCCGAAGTTTCGCTCACAGCCCCAAACGATGTGAACAGGGTTCCCGAGACACCAAACGGGCATCCGGTACACCGTGCCACGTACCTACCGCATCACAGCCCACCCCTACGGTCAAGCCTCATCCCACGGCCTCCGATGAGGCTACAAACACCGTAAACTACTTGCAACTCCCAGGACGTAAGACTAGGGTGAATAAGAAGCCGAGAGGGTCCATTGGTTTCGGGCCCAATGCATGGTAGTAGCTGAATCTTAAATCACACATACAGATCTCAGTGCTTAAGGACGGCCTCAATAAAACAACCCACCATGTACTCCTACATGGCCTCTCATCGATACCTTTAGCAAATCGTGTTCAACACCTTACCCTCATACTGACACAATCATTTCACTCTAGCCATCACCCAGATGAACCAGACCTGACACGACTCTAAGCATAGCAGGCATAGCAAGGTAGGAACATCACAATCATATGGCTCAATCAACTCCTACACATGCTAGTGGGTTTCATCTAGTTACTGTGGAAATGACAGGTCATGCAAAGGAAATGGGTTCAACTACCGCAGCACACAGCAGTTTGAATCACGTTGTCTTAATGCAGTAAAAGAGAGCAGGAGCAAGAACATGGGATTTTATCGATATGATCAAATGGTTGGTTGCTTGCCTGACGGGTCGGTGCACTGGTGTTGCTCTTCGTTGGGGTTATCACGGTACTCCTCGGGGGCAGAACCTGCCGCAGAGAGCACCGATACACGAACATTACCAAACAGTATGCAACAATATGATGCATGCATGAGACATGGCAAAATGAGTGTATTGGGCTAATGCAACTAAGAACAGATGGGTTTGGGCTAATTTGAACCAAAGATTCAAAGTTCAAACTCATAAGTTGCCATTTAAAGTGCTTTATCTTGTTCTATGATAAACAGCAGGTTAGCTTGTTTAAACATGCATGAAAACAATACAAATGGATAGATTGGATTTTTTTGATCATTTTTCATATATAATTTGTTTGATTTGGAGCTACGGTTGATTTTATATGAATTTTAGAAGTTTGCAACAATTTCTGGAATTTCCTGTGTAAAAGTAATTCCAGTAATTAAATTATCAGATCGACATTACGTCGGGGATGACGTCAGTGGTCAATGGGCTGGTCCAGGTCAAACTGACCAGTGGGTCCCACATGTCAGTAGACAATTAGATTAACAAAATTAAGTTTAAACTAAACTGGATTAATTAGTAAAGGGGGCCCCACATGTCATAGACCCAGGGGGTCAACCTGGGCCCACCCGTGGTCAAAGTCAGAGTCAAACACGCTGGCGTCTAACAGCCGGCGAGCCCGACACGGCGGCGAAAGTGCATTTTGGCATCCCGGCGACCAAATGGACGGCAGAAGGCATCTACGTGTTGCTGAGGTCGAGCCGCGGCTATTGGTGGTAGTGGTTGAGCTCGGGGTAGCCGGAGTTGGCGTCGGCGACGACTTTGGCGGCCGCCGGAGTTCGGTTGGAGACGAACTCGAGCTAGGGGGCGTAGTAAGGTTTGGGGAGTGCGTGGTTGGACTCAACGCAACATGGTGAGTGCGATGGACAAGGTGAGGTGGCCGGAGGATGGCCGGGAGCACGTCGGCGACGAGGTCCACGACGGCGCGCGCGGGTGAGCTACGTGTGCTCGCTGAGGTGCACGAGAGCGAGAAAGAAAGGAAGGGGTAGTTAGCCCAGCTCACTGCGGTCTTGATGGAATGGACGGCGCGGTCGGGGACGAGCTGATGCGGTGGCAACGGCGAAGGGGATCTCCGGCGATGGCGGTTCGGGCGAGGTCGGTGCGGCGGCTTTGGGGCACGCGAGCGCTCGGGGCTCAGCTAGCTCGAAGGAGTAGAGGACGGCGGAGCTTCTGGACATGGTGGCGCGGCGTGGAGACGACGGGGAGCATGACTACGGCGGCGGTGCGGCAACGGTGGCGTCGGCCATGGCGTGGGGGCGCGAGGGAGAGGAGCTGGGGGCGAATGGAGCTGTCCAGGGGGTTCGGGGCGCGACGTGGAGCTCGTCCAGGCCAGCTAGGCGGTGAATGGGGGAAGCAGGGCGACGAGCAGCTGCGTGGCGCGCTTCGGTGCTGCCGTCGAGCACCTTGGCTGCCTGCCTGGCGAGCCAAGCAGCTCGCTGGGAGCGGTGGCCGGGCTGGGCCGGCCAGGTGGGCTGGCTGGTGGGCTGCCAGGTAAGTTTTCTTCCTTCTTTTATTTTCTGTTTTCTATTTTCTTCTGTAACTTTGTTGAATTACTAAAAATACCTATGCCATTCCAAAATTCACCAAACTGCACCTGGTCCTTAGTTGGAATATTTCCAACATGGAACATTTTAGTTTGGAAATATTTGAGCATTTGAAATATTTTATAAATTTTAAATGCCCAAATTCAAATACCTATGATTTAATTCAAAGACCTTAAGATGACCTAGAAAATTGTGCACCACTTTTGGCGAGAGGTTACGAACCAAGACAAAATGATGGACATTTTAGAAGGGCATTTCAGATTCATTGAAAATATTTTTAGTAAACCCTAGTTGGTTTCAGAGGGGGCTGGGGGTTCTGTCATTCCCCATTTCAAGTTTCTGTTAAATGAAATAGACATGATGCAACACTCTAATGCATGAACTAGCTAGGGTGTGACAACTCACCCCCACTCAAAAGAATCTCGTCCCGAGATTTAGGTTCCTCCGAAAAGAAGGCAGGATACTCAAGTCGAAGACGATCCTCCCTTTCCCAAGTAGCTTCCTTCTCAGAATGGTGCAACCATTGAACCTTGAGAAACTTGATATTATGCCGTCGAGTGGTACGCTCGGCTTCATCGAGGATACGAACGAGATATTCTCGATAAGTGAGATTATCTTGAAGATCAAGCGTTTCGTGGTCCACTCCACGGATAGGATCCGAGAAGCAACGCCTGAGTTGAGAAACGTGGAAGACATCGTGGACTTTGGAGAGATGCGGAGGTAGTTCCAATTGGTAGGCAACTTCTCCTCGTTTGGCAAGAATGCGAAAGGGTCCAATGTAGCGAGGAGCCAATTTGCCTTTGATACCGAAGCGATGGGTTCCGTTCAGAGGAGTAACCCGAAGGTAAGCCTTCTCATCAACCTCGTAAGTCATAGCCTTATGTTTTCGGTCATATTGACTCTTTTGACGGGATTGGGCTGTTTTCAACTTTTCACGAACGATGCGAACTTGCTCTTCTGCTTCCTCGATCATATCCGGGCCAAAGAATTGTCTTTCCCTGGTTTCTGACCAGTTAAGAGGCGTTCGACACCTTCGTCCATAGAGAACTTCAAAAGGGGCTTTACCCAAGCTAGATTGATAGCTGTTGTTATAAGCAAATTCGGCAAATGGAAGGCATTTCTCCCAATCCATTCCGAATGAGATAACAGAAGCTCGAAGCATGTCTTCTAGGATTTGGTTGACACGTTCAACTTGACCACTTGATTGAGGGTGAAAGGCAGTGCTAAAGGAAAGATGGGTTCCCATAGCGTTTTGGAAACTTTCCCAAAATCGAGAAGTGAAGAGACTTCCTCGATCCGAGTTAATTTCCAATGGAACACCATGGAGAGACACTATTCGGGAGATGTACAAGTCTGCTAGCTGACTAGCGGTTATACTCTCGCGAACAGGTAAGAAATGGGCTACTTTGGAAAGGCGGTCGATAATGACGAAGATAGCATTATTCCCTCTCCTGGTCCTGGGAAAACCGGTGATGAAATCCATACCAATTTTATCCCATTTCCATTCAGGAATAGCTAAGGGTTGAAGGGTGCCAGCAGGCTGTTGATGCTCTGCTTTTACATGACAACAGATGTCACAGTTAGCAACGAATTGAGCAATGTCTCTCTTCATCCTAGTCCACCGGAACCTCTGGCGTAGGTCCTGATACATCTTAGTGCTACCGGGATGAATGGTGAGAGGAGATTCATGAGCTTCTTTAAGGATCAATCGCCGCAGGTTTCGCACTTTGGGAACCACTAGGCGGTTTCCGAAGTATACGACTCCTTGATCATCAACGGAGAAACAATCCACAACTCCTTTCTTGATGTTTCTTTTGATGCGGGAAATTCCTGGATCTACCTTCTGGGCTTTGATGATCTGATCCGTAAGGGTAGGTTTCGCCACCAAGGTGGAAAGGAATCCTTGAGGAACAATGTGAAGGTTAAGCTTCCGAAATTCCTCGTGGAGAAGTGGTTGACTTTGTTGCAACATCAGATTGTTGCAATAAGATTTACGACTTAGCGCATCAGCCATGACGTTGGCTTTTCCTATGGTATAAGTTATCCCTAAGTCGAAATCTATGATCAACTCGACCCAACGTCTTTGCCTGAGATTCAAATCTGGTTGGGTGAATATGTACTTCAGACTTTGGTGATCGGTGTAGATTTCACAACAATTACCGAGGAGGTAATGTCGCCAGGTTTTTAGTGCATAGACTACTGCTGCAAGCTCTAGATCATGAGTAGGGTAGTTTTCCTCATGTGGGTGTAATTGCCGTGAAGCATAAGCAATTACGTGTCGATCTTGCATGAGAATACAGCCTAGTCCTTGTCGCGAGGCGTCGCAATAGATAACAAAGTCCTTGGAGAAATCTGGTGGTACCAACACGGGAGTAGAAGTTAAAGGTCTCTTCAGTTCCTGGAAACTGTGCTCACATTGTGGAGTCCACTCGAACTTTTTATCCTTCTTGAGGAGTTCAGTTAGAGGTTTAGCAACTTTGGAGAAGTTCTCGACAAAGCGGCGACAATAGCTCGCTAAGCCAAGGAAACTTCGAACTTGCTTGACCGATTCAGGTGGAGTCCAATTAAGGACGGCTTAAACTCGCTCGGGGTTGACAGCAATACCTTTACCAGAAATTACATGTCCTAGATAGGTCACTTCTGGCAGCCAAAATTCGCATTTAGAAAACTTGGCATAAAGGCGATGCTCTCAAAGTTTCATCAACACTAGCCTTAGATGTTCGGCATGTTCTTCCTCGTTCTTGGAATAGATGTCAGGACCCCGACTCAATGTCACATCGATCTAGCCTGTAACACTTCATATCACTTTGCGGCCTCACGCACGGTATCCCCACGGGTGTCGCCTTACCTTCGCCCGGGACCGTTTGCGCCTTTTGGCACACGTATATGATAGTGTCGCTAGCATCCATATGAAAAGGAGCCCGGGCCGACATGGCTAGTCGTAAACCCAAAGTGGCACAGACTTATAGGACAGGCATCCATGACCCGACATCGAGCGTGTCGATCATCGACAAGTAAGTTCGGGCTGTAGCACTGGCTAGCAGGACTCGATAAACCGGGCTGTAGCGTGCTAACAGACTCCGGTACTCAACGCGTGACATTTCCCGAAGGACAGAACGAGAACGAAGAAGGACACATGCCGGCCAGCCTAAATGTTCCGGAGCAGTAGCAAGCTACCATGGCTCGGTGGAAACACTAGGATACATTTCCCGGTAAGAGAGGCTACTAAAGATAAACAACTAGATAGTCAGATCCCACACATACCAAGCATTTCAATAACATACACACAATATGCACGATATGTGCAAATACAACATGGCATCACAACATGACTCTACGACTCAAGTATTTATTAATTAGGCTCCGTGGAGCGAGATATTACAAACAGGGGTCTCATGACCCAACATTCAGAGCACACAAGTCAAAGCACAAGCGGAAGCTTAACATGTCTGAGTACAGACATCTACAAATGAAAAAGGCTTGAAAGCCTAACTATCTACCAGATCCTGCCGAGGGCACAAGATCGTAGCTGAGGTAACAAGCTAAACGTCGAAGTCCACGCGGAACTACTAGTGAGACCGAGGTCTCTCTGCAAAACATAAAATAGGCAAACGTGAGTACAAATGTACCCAGCAAGACTTACATCAGAACTAACTACATATGCATCATTATCAACAAAGGGATGGTGGGGTTTAAACTGCAGCAAGCCAGCTATGACTCGGTGGCTATCCTAAACTACGATTGCAAGTAACTCTTTTGAGGTGGCGCTACGAGTCCACATATTCACCATATCAATACACCACTATGGATCCGCTCCGTCTCCCTCGAGGACGCCATCCATAGCACTCACGCTTATCTTGCGTATTTTAGGGTATCCACTTTCACTTGTCTATGAACTGTTATAGGCAACCCGAAGTCCTTTACATGGACACGGCTATTGAATAGAACATATTAACCCTGCAGGGTGTACTTCTTCATACATGTTTCCACCACTTAGCGTCGCACACGACATGTGCTCGGCGGACTTCAGCGAAAGCCGACGTGGGTGTAGACCACGACCTACCTAAACACTCAAGTCTCTAGTCCAGTTTATCGCCTATTTGGGTTCCATCTATGAGGAGTTCGGCCAAGTTTCGCTCACAGCCCCAAACGATGTGAACAGGGTTCCGTGACACGAACAGGCGCCGGTTTACCCGCCACGTGCCTACCGCATCACAGCCCACCCCTACGGTCAAGATCTTGCGCCTGGCCTCCAAAGATACTACAAACACCGAAACTACTTGCAACTCCCGGACAGAGGACAAGGGTGAATAAGAAGTCGGCGGGGTCATATTTCAGGCCCAATGCATGGTAGTAGCTGAATCATGGATCACAAACACAGAACTCAGTTCCTAAGGACGGCTTCAATGAGACAACCCACCATGTACTCCTACATGGCCTCTCACCGATACCTTTACCAAATCGTGTTCACACTCTTTGCTCACACACACAGTAGGACATGTTCACACACCTCTGATTCATCCTCGATGAATCAGACCTGACTCAACTCTAAGCAATAGCAGGCATGACAAACAAACATGAATGAGTAGGCACAACAGGGCTCAAATAACTCCTACTCATGCTAGTGGGTTTCATCTATTTACTGTGGAATGACAGGTCATGCAAAGGATAAAGGGGTTCAACTACCACAGCAAGTAACAGATGAATCGTTGTTGTCCTAATGCAGTAAAAGAGAGCAGGGAGAGAAAGTGGGATTGTATCGGAATGAACAAGGGGGTTTTGCTTGCCTGGCACTTCTGAAGATATTATACTTCTTCATTGGTGTCATCGAACTCGTCGTCGAAACCACGTCTATCGAGAGGGGACAATTACCGGCAAACAAAGAGGGACACAATCAATGCAATGCAACAAATATGATGCATGATAATGTCATGGCAATATGCTGTTGTTTGAGATAATGCAACTAAAACCAGAGTGGTTTGATCTTATATGAATCAAAGATTCAAATATGAGCCTAAGTTATGAACTCATATAAGTGCATTATCATGTTTCATCTAAACAGCAAGGTTAGGTTGCTCTATCATGCATGAGACCAGTACAGATGGGTAGGTTGGATTTTTCTGATCAATTTTCATATATAATTTGTTTGATTTGGAGCTACGGTTGATTTTATATGAATTTTTGAAGTTTGCAACATTTTCTGGAATTTCCTATATAAGAATAAATCCAGAAAAGGATTTACTGCGTCAGCCTGGCGTCAGTGTGACGCCAGCAGTCAATGGGCGCGGTTAAAGTCAACCCTGACCAGTGGGTCCCGCGTGTCAGTAGCTAATTAGACTAACTAATTTTGATTAAACCTAAACTAGGTTATTTAGCAGGGGGCCCCACCTAGTCAACTAAGTCAGCGGAGTCAAACCCGCCGGTCAATGGGTCAAGGACTGCCGACGTTTAGCCGCCGGCGAAGCCATACGCGGCGGCGTGCTGCGGGTTTTGCCCACAGGGCTCGGTTTGGCGTACGAAGCACAGCGTTGAGATGCGGACGCTCGTCCGCATCCAACCGTCGTGGTGGCGCGGCCGGGGAGTGGCCGGAGTAGCGCCGGCGACGAGGTTTGCGGCGGCCGAAGCACGGGAGCAGTCGGGTTCGGCGCTACTACGTACAAGAGGAGGAACTGGTGGTTGTGCTCGGCGTATGGGAGTGTACTGAGCACGCTGATGGGCTCGGACGCGAGCGGCAGCGGCTGTGGCCGCGGCGGCGCCATGGCCGGCGGCGAGATGCTTCGGACATGGTTGGGGATCGGGGCTAGAGCTCGCGAAGGATGACGAGGGAAGGGGGAATCGGGTCAGAGGCTCACCGTGGAGCTGCAGGGATGGTTAGTGGGCTCGGGGGCGCGCCGGAGTAGCCGAATCGACGGAGAAGGGCGGCGGAGCCGAAGCTTAAAGACGATGACGATGGCGGCTTTGCTGGCCTCCCGGGGTCGCGTGCTTTGGCGTGCGGCTCTACGGCGTCGAGGCGGAGCTCGTGGGGGCATTGGTGAGGCGTGGGGTGGCCGGTGGCCACGGCGGCAATGAACGACGGCGATGAGCGCGTCGGCCAAAGCGGGGGTGGACGAGGGAGAGAGCAAGGGGGAAGAATGGGGTGTCGGCGGGGTCGGGGCGGCGCCGAGGGGTGGCTTCGAGGCGTCGCCGCGCTGTCCAAGTGAGGCAGGCGGCCAGGGAGCTGCGTGGCGAGCTCGGGCACGTCGCGGTGTCCCTCCTCTGCCTACTGGCAGAGGTAGGCGATGACTGGCAGCGGCGCTGGGCTGGGCCGGCCAGATGGGCTGCCAAAGACAGAGCTGGGCCAAAGCAGTGAGCGCCAGTAAAACTCTCTGCTGTTTTAATTTTTGTTCAGTTATTTATTTTATTTGCCACTGTTTTCAAATTCAAAATAATTTCAAACAGTGCCAAAACATTCTGAAATATTTTATGTTACCTCTTTGGACTATTCCAAAAGTACATAAAACATTTCAAGGCATTTGAAAATATATTCATTATATATTATGAATATATCCCCAAATTCAAATAGATTATTGATTTAAATTCAGAGACCAAATAATTCCTTAAAAATATTCTAGAATTTTGGTTTGATATATAACTCTTGCCAAAATTCACAGAACCATTTTTAGGGCATTTTGGATTCACAGAATGCAATTTAAAGGGTGCTTGCCCTTCTTTTAATTGGATTTCGAGGTTTCAACAATCCTCAATTCAAGTTTCAGAAATTTAGACATGATGCAGGATGCTCTCAAATGCAACTAATACAAGCAAAGTCTAGGGTTGTGACAGCTCACCCCCACTAAACAAGAATCTCGCCCCGAGATTCAAGTGTAGGGTAAGATGAAGGGGAACATAAGCGAACATAATCTTCATGATCCAGGTGCAATTCAAATGGACGTTGATTCGATCACCATCATTGTCTTGATGTCTTGCTCTAAGAACTCCAACTAACATGACAATGAGAGGAAAGGGAAAACTCCAGAAGGATCGATCTTATTGAAGGTTGAACAACTCACGATCAACTCACGGAGGGGGACATTGAAATATCTCTCGAGCTGAGATACAAAGCACACGTCTAGAGGAATGGAGTGGAACAGATGACGAGGGTTCACTAGGTAGACAACAATTCCACACCTAAGAGGGTGGTGAATGGTTGTCAACGTAGCGAGAGTTTGAGTTGCCATGATACCACAGCGAGACATTTTAGAGGAAGGCAATTCGTCGAGGGTTTTCAAGTAGCGAGGATAAACTGCCAGGATTCCATAACGGGGCACCTTGGGAGAGGAGACTCGTAGAAATATCCCCTTAAGTGGCAAAAAGAATTACATTTGATTCAAAGATCATTGAAACTCTTTATACCAGCCTAAGGCAATTCACAGTCGATCATTTGAAGGAGTCCGAGAGAATGACATTCTCGGGCTAGAATGGATGATGTGGACTACCTTGTTGAAGACAACATAAGGAATGATTTTAGTAACTGGGGAGAAGCTCAACAGTAGAGAGTGAATCCACTGTTGGATTGGTTATAGCATAACCGAGGAAACTGAGAGGAATCCCAGTTAGTGCCGGTGATGAAGCCTAGAGTTTGAGCGTGCTCTCAAGAACTTGAGCATTTCCATATTCATCAAGGTTTTACCAACATCCGTGTCAAGGGTGCTGACAACACAACATACTACCATGATGAATAGCGATGGACAATGCAGATGCAAAGGAAGATAACACCTTCTCAGATTTCACCTTAGCGAGTCTAAGGAAACAAAATCTGGATGATCGACCGAGAGACATTTAGCACTCCGCTTCTAATGTTCTCCTTGATGTGCTAGCATATCCCATTCATAGATATGGTTTGGTATCTAGAACATCAAGTAAAGGTCAGACTTCGGGAGTACAAAAATCCATAAGGGACAACTAGGGAGTAAATCCTGCAAAATCCCTATGGGGAGGTGGCCAACTTTCTCAATCAAGATACTACAATAACAGGTCTTCCGGTTGGGTGTGTTGGCCACAACACTCTCTTACCGGATTACAGAGAGACCGATATTATAGTTCTTGGGAGATGTTCCAACCATCATATCTGCCTAAGATTCAGATCTGGTTGGTGTCAGAATAATCTGGACTCATCGAGTCTAGAAAGTAAAATGAAAGTCTGCAACACAAACCGACGAGGTAACGTTGCGAGATTCTCGGGAAATGGACTACGGTGGTAAGCTCCAAAACATGAGCTGGTTCTGCTACAAACATGTGAACACGTTGTCCTAGACAAGCATGGCCACGTAGTAGTCTTATAATAAAACACGACCGAGTTCAGGAAGGGAACCATCATTAATGATATTGAAGTCTCCGCGCGGTAATCTAAAGTATTTACTTTAAAACAGACTCCTTTATCTGGAACAAATCAATCGGTGGCTTGGTGTGCTACGGAATTCATATGGAACGAAGATGATCAGTCTAACAGACCACAGAATACTTCGCACGTGCATGACCGACTCGGGATGATTCCATAGGAAGTAAAAACATGCTTTCTCGAATTCACGGCGGCATCTTGCATCCAATGCAGATGAACTAGAGGAAGTCACTTCTTTCATCCAAGCATATGCTTCATGAACGAAACACGATGATAATGCTTACAAAGTTTCCAACACTAGGTTGATGTTCAACATGAATCATGGGGAAGACAAAATGCTCCTGATGGGTTCAACAACAACTCATCGAAATTCCATATCACTGGACTTTCACCATCATGTGAACATGGTGTTAGCATTGGTCAGACCAAAAGATGTAATGGTGTATGCTCGAGGAATCAACCATGAGTAAGACAACATTACGAACATCGTTGGTTCTGATTTGATTTGAGAATAGCCCACACTCAAACCAAAGTTTTGGCAAGACAATAGCTCCAACAACTGGTCTCGAGGATCAATTGATGAGGATATCATCTTTCTACAACACACACACACAAGATATTCCTTAACATGAACTAAGTCCGGCAGCTTTTATCTCCCAACTCTCCAAGTTGTTGTTCAGCTTACCCAACTAGCTCAGGGATACCTGACACAGATCCTTGGAGAAGGGGTGGTTACAAGAAACCAACTTGATCACGAACTCAACATAGCGGTCAGGTGACGACCTGGTGATACTTCCGAGAAGACATTCAGAAAATCACGAACCACCGGTATGTCACTAAGCTCGAGAACAATCTTGCTTTTCAGGGCAAGACGATATGATCAGATAAGCAAGGATTGGCACTATCCTAACTCATTGATCGGAGAGTGTACCGGAAATAAGGACTAGGTAGCACAATCATACTTAGGGTGATCATTCAATAATCAACATGCTAAGAGTGGGGTTATCGTCCATTTAACTACCAAGCAACAGAGTTGCTAGCAGTATTGATTTCACACATCACGATTCACTTGTCGGCATTCCGGTTACAATAACACGGAAACCGAGGAGTGAACAATGATGGCGAGAAGTATCAGTATGTCAAGAATTCATAAGAGGTAGTGCAATTTTCATGACACTCTTGACACAAAGATGGTAACACTCCAGGGTAGAACAGAGCAAAAGCTGGATTGGCATTTTGATCTGTGGAATACAACTACTTTGACCCAATCCTAGAAATGGATGAGGTACTGGAGTTTGTTTCTCCTAGTCATTCCAGAATAGAATGGCTTGACGGACCACAAGAATAATAGGCATCGATGAACGAATGCACGCCTATTCCTGACTATCAATTGATAGACGAAGGTCAGGATACCACTAAAGAGGGACAACTCAAAGGAACGTACGATTTTCTGAGCTGTGGGTGCATAGATTAGTATGTCGAGCAAAGCTCAACATTTTCTTCCAGATAACCCTTGCAGAGAAGGTAGGACTGGCAGAGTCGCAATTATGAATGGAGAACTCCTCAAGAGTACTCTGATTGTGATCTTTTGGTTCAAATAACTTCTGCCTTAATGGTTCATGGTATTCGGAAGAAGGAAATACCACAGACCTCGAGGACTATCGCAAGGTTACTAATAACCTAAGGGAGCTAGAAATTGCTATCAACATGAAGTAAGTAGGGTGAATCTCGGGTTCAAGAACCCAGGAATAGAATACCTACTACCAAATGGCATCACGGGATGCTTTCGAGAATGATGGCCAGAATCTTCACACTGGGAACATTAACATTGCCAGATTACTAGGTGACTCCCTAAACACCTAGGGTCATAATAATAGCTCCAACATATATGTAGAGGCAATAAATTACCTCAACGCACCGGTTAGTGTGCTTATTCTGACCATAAAGGACATCGGAAACGGAAAGAAAGGATTTGCAAATGCATCAGACTATTTAAAAACCTGGGATGACTCGGACAGCATAACGGCTGTAAATGCTCAAAAGATTGGGGACATGCTACAAAAATGGTGGCATAACCACTCAACATCACAATAACAAGGTTCTGAGACCAGCTATGAACACACGGAAGTAGTAAAAGCTGAACTGAGATTTGAAACTAACAATTCTATAGGTCTATGGTTTAGTAACACGTCATCCTGATAGATAGATGAGAAGGCCTAATTCTTAATCCCCGTAGAAAAGAAGAGGTTGACTCAGATCAGAAGGCCATGAGATATAAGGAGTAAAAAGAGCCTTACGTTCCCTTCCCACAATCAATTCCCCTACATATAACTAAAGCATTTCTAGACTCAACTTCGACCAGTTTGGCTTGGTAATCCTACAGGCAGTCAAGCTCTGATACCAAAGCTGTCAGGACCCCGACTCAATGTCACATCGATCTAGCCTGTAATACTTCATATCACTTTGCGGCCTCACGCACGGTATCCCCACGGGTGTCGCGTTACCTTTGCCCGGGACCGTTTGCGCCTTTTGGCACACGATATGATAGTGTCGCTAGCATCCATATGAAAAGGAGCCCGGCCGACATGGCTAGTCGTAAACCCAAAGTGGCACAGACTTACGAGGACAGCATCCATGACCCAAAGATCGAACGTGTCGGTCATCGCAAGTAAGTTCCGGCTGTAGCAGGGGCTAGCAGGACTCGTAAACCGGCTGTAGCAGGCTAACAGACTCTCAGACTCAATGCGTGACATTTCCCGAAGAACGAGACACGAGAACGAAGAAGGACACATGCCGGCCAGCCTAAGTGTTCCGGAGCAGTAGCAAGCTACCATGGCTCAGTGGAGACACTAGGCGACATTTCCCGGTAAGAGAGGCTACTAAAGATAAACAACTAGATAGTCAGATCCCACACATACCAAGCATTTCAATCATACACACAATATGCTCGATATGTGCAAATACAACAAGGCATCACAACATGACTCTACGACACAAGTACTTTATTTAAAGGCTCAGAGAGCCATACATATCATACACACAAGTACGGGTCACACGACCCACATTCAAGTCATACAACTAGTGGAAGTGTTTTGTCTGAGTACAGACAACTAGTACGGTGTCTCAAATCGACGAACTTTCGTAACGGTGCATACTCAGGGAGAACACTTATATCTTGAAATGTCATGAAGGGATCATCTTATAATGCTACCGTTGTTTATAAGCAAAATAAGATGCATAAAAGATAAACATCACATGCAATCAAAATATGTGACATGATATGGCCATCATCATCTTGTGCTTTTTGATCTCCATCTCGAAAGCATCGCTTTGATCTCCATCATCACTGGCTCAACACCTTGATCTCGATCGTTGCGTTGTGGTCATCTCGCCAACTATTGCTTCTACAACTATTGCTAACACATAGCGATAAAGTAAAGCAATTACATGGTGTTTGCATTTCATACAATAAAGAGGCAACCATGAGGCTCCTGCCGGTTGCTGATAAGTTACAAAACATGATCATCCCATACAATAACGTATATCACATCATGTCTTGACCATATCACATCACAACATACCCTGCAAAAACAAGTTAGACGTCCTCTACTTTGTTATTGCATGTTTTACGTGGATGCTACGGGTTTCTAGCAAGAACCGTTCTTACCTACGGCAAAAACCACAACTGTGATTTATCAAGTTTGCTGTTTTAACCTTCTTCAAGGACCGTCCGCAGTCAAATTCGATTCAACTAAAGTAGGAGAAATAGACACCGGCCAACCACCTTTATGCAAAACTAGTTGCATGTCAGTCGGTGGAACCCGTCTCATGTGCGTGGACATGTAAGGTTGGTCAGGGCCGCTTCATCCCACAATGCCGCTGAATCAAAATAAGACATTGGTGGTAAGTAGTATAAACATCACCGCCCATAACTTCTTTGTGTTCTACTCGTGCATCTCATCTACGCATACACCTGGCTCATGATGCCACTGCTGGGAAACATTGCATGGAAAACAAAAAAAATTCTATGCATACGCAAGATCTATCAAGGAGATGCATAGAAACGAGGGGGAGAGTGTGTCTACATACCCTCGTAGACCGTAAGCGGAAGCGTTTTACAACGCGGTTGATGTAGTCGAATTTTCTTCGTGCTCCAACAGATCTAGTACCGTACGCATGGCAGCTCCGCGTTCTGCATACGTTCAACTCGGTGATGTCCTCAGCCTTCTTGATCCAACAAAATGGCGAGGTAGTAGATGAGTTTCGGAACCATGACGGTGTGGTGATGGTGATGCCGAAGTTATCTCCGCAAGGCTTTGCCTAAGCACTACGAAAATTTGACCGAGGGGTAAATGGTGGAGGGGGGCGCCGCACACGGCTAGGCAATTGTCTGTTGTGTGCTAGGTGCCCCCCTCCCACATATATATATATGTGGGAGGGAGGGAGGAGCATCCATAGGAGGCACCCAAGTAGGAGGAATCCTACTTGGAGTCATTCCCGAGCCGCGCCCCCCTGCCATATATAACCGTGGGGGAAGGAAAGAGGGGGGAGAGGGAAGGAAGGGGGAGTCCTACTCCACACAACTCCACACTTTACTTTCCCTTCCCCTCTTTCCTTCTCCTCCTAGGTTGGCCTGCTATGGGGGTCACACCAGCCCCTTGTGGCTGGTGGCCCATATCTTTTGTTGGGGGTGCCCGGAACCCCTTCCGGTGACCCGATAAGTAAACAGTACCCCCCGAAACACTTCCGGCATTCGAATACCATCATCCTATATATCAATCTTTACCTCTCGACCATTTTCAGACTCCCCTTCATGTATGAGATCTCAGCCGAGACTCCAAACAACATCCGGTCACCAAATCACATAACGCATATAATACTATATCGTCAACGAACGTTAAGCATGCAGACCCTATGGGTTCGAGAACAATGTGGACATGACCGAGACACCTCTCCAGTAAATAAACAATAGTGGAATCTGGATGCCGATATTGGCTCCTACATATTCTATGAAGATCTTTATCGGTCGAACTGTTATGACAACATACATAATTCCCTTTGTCCATCGGTATGTAACTTGCCCGAGATTCAATCTTCGGTATCTTCATACCTATTTCAATCTCGTTACCGGCTAGTCTCTTTCCAGGTTCTGTAATACATCACCTCGCGACCAAGTCCTTAGTGATTTGCTTGGAAGCTTATGATGTGTATTACCGAGAGGGCCCAGAGATACCTCTCTGATACTCGGAGTGACAAATCTTAATGTTGATCTATCCCAACTCAACAAACACCTTCAGAGATACCTGTAGAGCATCTTTATGATAACCCAGTTACGTTGTGATGTTTGATAGCTCACAAGGCATTCCTCTGGTATTCGGGAGTTGCATAATCTCATAGTCGAAGGAATATGTATTTGACATGAAGAAAATAATAGCAATAAACTGAACGATCATTATGCTAAGCTAACGGATGGGTCTTGTCCATCACATCATTCTCCTAATGATGTGATCCCGTTATCAAATGACAACACATGTCTATGGTTAGGAAACCTTAACCATCTTTTATCAACGAGCTAGTCTAGTAGAGGCTTACTAGGGACACGGTATTTGTTTATGTATTCACTCATGTATTTAAGTTTCTGATTAATACAATTCTAGCATGAATAATAAACCTTTATCATGAATAAGGAAATATAAAATAAAAACTATATTGTCTCTAGGGCATATTTCCTTCAAAACCCTGATCAGAGTCATAAGGATATTGAATCTAACATCGGGGCTGAGGCATCAAGCTACTAACGGAACACAAACAAGCCAAAACCCCCAGTGAAAAACCAAGATGGTGACACATATGACAATCTTGATATTCCAGATTTTGCTGCTATGATTGCAGATTTCAAGGGCCCAGAAAAAGATATGGTTGGGTACAAGGATCTGCTATCCATTGATGTGGACTCCAAGAAAGATTTGTATCCAGGTAGCAAAAAGAAATATTCCAAGTTGAGTGCCACACTAGCGCTTCTCAGATTTAAAGCAGCAAATGGTCTATCAAACAAGGGCTTCACAGAGTTGTTAGGTCCTTTCAAAGAAACTCTTCCAGAAGATAATGTGCTCCCCAAAGGCAAGAACTAAGCGAAGAAAGTTGTTTGCCCATTGGAACTTGAAGTACAGAAGATACTGATACGTCTCCAACGTATCTATAATTTATGAAGCATTCATGCTATTTTATTATCTGTTTTGAATGATTACTGGCTTTATTATACACTTTTATATTACTTTTGGGACTAACCTATTAACCGGAGGCCCAGCCCATATTGCTGTTTTATTGCCTGTTTTAGTATTTCAAAGAAAAGGAATATCAAAGGAGTCCAAACGGAGCCCATATTGCTATATTTTGAAGTACAAAAGATACTGGCGAGCGTGATTTTTGGAACGAACATGATCCGGGAGCCTTGGAGTACAAGCCGGGGAAGCTTAGAGGAGGCCAAGAGATAGGAGGGTGCGCCCAGCCCCCTGGGCACACCCCCCTGTCTCGTGGGCCCCTCGTGGCTCCCGCGACCGACTTCTTTCGCCTATATATTCCCATATACCATAAAACCATCGAATACAAAGATAGATCGGGAGTTCCGCCGCCGCAAACCTCTGTAGCCACCAAAAACCTCTCAGGAGCCTTTTCCGGCACCCTACCGGAGGGGGGATCCCTCACCGGTGGCCATCTTCATCATCCCGGCGCTCTCCATGACGAGGAGGGAGTAGTTCACCCTCGGGGCTGAGGGTATGTACCAGTAGCTATGTGTTTGATCTCTCTTTCTCTCTCTCTCTCATGTTCCCTCGATGGCACGATCTTGATGTATCATGAGCTTTGCTATTATAGTTGGATCTTATGATGTTTCTCCCCCCCCCTCTACTCTCTTGTGATGAATTGAGTTTTCCTCTTGAAGTTATCTTATCGGATTGAGTCTTTAAGGATTTGAGAACACTTGATGTATGTCTTGGCGTGCTTATCTGTGGTGACAATGGGATATTCACGTGATCCACTTGATGTATGTTTTGTTGATCAACTTGCGGGTTGCGCCCATGAACCTATGCATAGGGGTTGGCACACGTTTCCATCTTGACTCTCCGGTAGAAACTTTGGGGAACTCTTTGAAGTACTTTGTGTTTGTTGAATAGATGAATCTGAGATTGTGTGATGCATATCGTATAATGATGCCCAGGGATACTTGAGGTGACAATGGAGTATCTAGGTGACATTAGGGTTTTGGTTGATTTGTGTCTTAAGGTGTTATTCTAGTATGAACTCTATGATAGATTGAACGGAAAGAATAGCTTCGTGTTATTTTACTACGGACTCTTGAATAGATCGAGCAGAAAGGATAACTTTGAGGTGGTTTCGTACCCTACAATAATCTCTTCGTTTGTTCTCCGCTATTAGTGGCTTTGGAGTGACTCTTTGTTGCATGTTGAGGGATAGTTATATGATCCAAGTATGTTATTATTGTTGAGAGAACTTGCACTAGTGAAAGTATGAACCCTATGCCTGGTTTCCTACCATTACAATACTATTTACGTTCACTTTTATCATTAGTTACCTTGCTGTTTTTACATTTTCAGATTACAAAAACCCTTATCTACCATCCATATTGCACTTGTATCACCATCTCCTCACCGAACTAGTGCACCTATACAATTTACCATTGTATTGGGTGTGTTGGGTACACAAGAGACTCTTTGTTATTTGTTTGCAGGGTTGCTTGAGAGAGACCATCTTCATCCTACGCCTCCTACGGATTAATAAACCTTAGGTCATCCACTTGAGGGAAATTTGCTACTGTCCTACAAACCTGTGCACTTGCAGGCCCAACAACATCTACAAGAATGAGGTTGTGTAGTAGACATCAAGCTCTTTTCTGGCGCCGTTGCCGAGGAGGCTAGGTAAGCGGCACTCACTCCCCGTCAACTAAGCTCTTTTCTGGCGCCGTTGCCGGGGAGGTGAGTTCTTGAAGGTATATCTTTAGATCTTGCAATAAAATCTTTTTGTTTCTTGTTTTATCACTAGTTTAGCTTATAAAAGAAAACTACAAAAAAATGGAATTGAGTTTGCCTATTACGCTTCATCTTTTTAATATCTTTCGTGAGTATGATGAAAAGGAAAATTGTGCTCAAGTGCTAGAAGAAGAATGCATTAAAATGTTTGGTACTAATCTTTGAATGATGAGCATGATTCCAATGTTGTTAGTACGAATTCCTTGAATATCCATGATGCTAATGATATGAAAAGGCCCAAGCTTGGGGAAGCTATGTTTGATGAGGATGAAATATTTTAGAATATATTTCCTGCAATTAATGTTTGTCCCAAGCTTGGGGATGCTGTGTTTAATGAAGATGATATTTTTTGTCCCCCATGTTTTGATATGCAAAGTTGTTATGATGATAGCATGCCTCTTACCTATGATGATTATATTGATGAAAGTGGGTTTGGAAGAGTGTCAACTTTAGGAAGTAACGATCCCACTATTTTGGAGGATGTTGAATCTTATTGGGATGAATATGAAAGTGGATTTGGAAGAGTGTCAACTTTATTTAGTGATGATTCCACTATTTTGGAAGAGGTTCCAATTGATTATGAGAACAAAGTTGCTATCTATGATGATTATTGTGATGACTTGTATGCTATTAGGAATAATGATAACCATGAAACTTGTCATCATGATTTTAGTTTTCAATTGGATTATGCCTCACATGATAATTATTTTGTTGAGTTTGCTCCCACTACTATTCATGAGAAGAAATTTGCTTATGTGGAGAGTAGTAAATTTTCTATGCTTGTAGATCATGACAAGAATGCTTTAGGTGCTGGTTATATAGTTGAGTTCATTCATGATGCTACTGCAAATTATTATGAGGGAGGAACATATGCTTGTAGGAATTGCAATAATATCAAGTTTCCTCTCTATGTGCTTAAAGTTTTGAAGTTATGCTTGTTTTACCTTCCTATGCTAGTTGATTATCGTTCCCATAAGTTGTTTGCTCACAAAATCCCCATGCATATGAAGTGGTTTAGGCTTAAATGTGCTACTGATATGCTTCATGATGCTCCCGTTATGTTTCAATTCTTATCTTTTATGTGAGCATCATTGTCATCATCATGCCTAGCTAGAAAGGCATTAAAGAAAAGCGCTTGTTGGGAGACAACCCAATATTTACCCCTACTGTTTTTGTGTGTTCACATGATTATTCTACTGTAGTAATCATGTTTTATAGCTTTTGTTTCAATAAAGTGCCAAGTATGACCTTTAGGATAGCTTACGGTGATACTTGTGTTGATCCTGCTGAAAATCGGAAACCTTGGCACCCAGTAAATTAGTTTTGGTAATTCACAGAAACGTGATTTTGATCTTATTCTTTTTTCTATAGATTTGTACTCAAATATCTTATGACGTCCTAATTTTGTAGGTTTGGAGTTCCATAAGTATACGTTTGTTACAGATTACTACAGACTGTTCTGTTTTTGACAGATTCTGTTTTCTATGTGTTGTTTGCTTATTTTGATGAATCTATGAGTAGTATCAAAGGGTATGAACCATAGAGAATTTGGAATACAGTATATATTACACACATATGAATTTAGAATGAGCTCATTACAGTACCTAAGTGGTGGTTTTATTTTCTTATACTAACGGAGCTTACGAGTTTTCTGTTGAGTTTTGTGTTGTGAAGTTTTCAAGTTTTGTGTAAAGATTTGATGGACTATGGAACAAGGAGTGGAAAGAGCAAGCTTGGGGATTCCCAAGGCACCCCAAGGTAATATTCAAGGAAAACCAAGAGCCTAAGCTTGGGGATGCCCCGGATGGCATCCCCTCTTTCATCTTCGTCCATCGGTAACTTTACTTGGAGCTATATTTTTATTCACCACATGATATGTGTTTTGCTTGGAGCGTCATTTTTTTGTTAGTATTTTGTTGCTGGTATTTATAATAATGTTTTTCATCTATATTTTCAATAAAAATGTCAAGGATAGCCTTTACCATGCTTATTTTGCTAGTATACATGTTGCTGTTTGAAAACAGAAAGTTTACCGCTGTTGCAAAAATCCCCTAGAAAATTTGCAGAATGGTATAATGTTGAAACTTTTTGCATATTGAGCTCTGATAAATCTTCTACAGCTTAGTATTTTTCTCATAATTTTTGGAGTTAGGTAAGTATTGATACTCTTGCATTCTTTACAGACTGTACTGTTTTGGCAGATTGCTGTTATGGTTGCATTGTTTGCATATGTTTGCTTATTTAATGATTCTATTTGAGGATAGGAGTATTAAATATGCAGAGACATTTACTATGCAATGTTTAATAATAATTTTAGTGATTTGTTGCATTAGAAAATGATAAGGTTTTGCATTGGTTTATACTAACCTATCTCACGAGTTCTTGTTGAGTTTGTTGTGGATGAAGTTTTTGAGAAATAGAGAAACCATGTTACGAGAGGAATTAAGGAGACACAAAAGTTCAAGCTTGGGGATGCCCAAGGCACCCCAAGATAATATTTCAAGAAGTCTCAAGCATCTAAGCTTGGGGATGCCCCGTAGGCACCCCACCTTTCTTCAACAACTATCGGTTAGTATCGGTTGAGGCTAAGTTTTTGCTTCTTCACATGAGTTGTGCTATCCTTGCAATGTCATTTTATTTTGCTTTGCTTGCTGTTTGAATAAAATACCAAGATCTGAAATTCTTAAATGAGAGAGAGTCTTCACATAGTTACGTAATTATTTAGCTACTCATTGATCTTCACTTATATCTTTTTGGAGTAGTTTTTTCATTAGTCGTGTGTTTCACTTATATCCTATGAGTAAATGGTTGAATGAGTTGATTGTCATACATCTGAAATTATATATGTCTAATTTGCTTATCCCATGGGGAGTGATGACTTCACATCTAAGAAGTAGAGGTTGTAAATTTATTGAAGGTTAGTAAGCATTGTATTGGTCATTTGAACAATTGATGAAAGAATATTGAAGGAAGAGAGATTTCACATATAAATATACTATCTTAGACATCTTTCATAATTGTGAGCACTCATTAAGTATGACATGCTAAAGAGTTGATGTTGGACAAGGAAGACAACGTAATGGGTTATGTTTTCTCACATCTCAGTTAAAGTATATTGTCATGGATCATTCAAACATGTTGAGCTTGCCTTTCCCCCTCATGCTAGCAAAATTCCTTGCACCAAATAGAGATACTACTTGTGCTTCCAAATATCCTTAAACCTAGTTTTGCCATGAGAGTCCACCATACCTACCTATGGATTGAGTTAGGTCCTTCAAGTAAGTTGTCATCGGTGCAAGCAATAAAAATTGCTCTCTAAATATGTATGATCTATTAGTGTGAAGAAAGTAAGCTTTATACAATCTTGTTGTGGAAGCAATAAAAGCGACGGACTGCATAATAAAGGTTCATATACAAGTGGCAATATAAAGTAATGTTCTTTTGCATTAAGATTTTGTGCATCCAACCATAAAAGTGCATGACAACCTCTGCTTCCCTCTGCGAAGGGCCTATCTTTTACTTTATGCAAGATTCAAGGTGATCTTCACCTTTCCCTTTTTCATTTTATCCTTTGGCAAGCACCTCGTGTTGGAAAGATCCTTATATATATATCCAATTGGATGTAAGTTAGCATGAACTATTATTGTTGACATCACCGAAAGGTGAATATGTTGGGAGGCAACACTATAAGCCCCTATCTTTCTCAGTGTCCGATTAAACTCCATAACCATTAGTACTGGGTGAGTGTTAGCAATTGTAGAAGACTATATGATTGTTGAGTATGTGGAGTTTTCTAAATCAAAGCTCTGACACATACCCTTCCTGAAAATAAGATGAATTGTAATTGTTTGATGCCTAAGAATGAAGTTTGTTAGTTTTCAAGAAAGTTTTTGGTCTATGCTTTAACATGAGAATAGCTTGTTACTTGATCTTGAGAAGTTTTATGAGATGAACTACTGTTATGACATATAATCATGCTAGAAAAGGTTATTGAAATTATCATTGATCAAACTTGTGCACCTACTAGCATTCACACTTCATAAATTCTTTCTTTATCATTTACCTACTCGAGGACGAGTAGGAATTAAGCTTGGGGATGCTGATACGTCTCCAACGTATCTATAATTTATGAAGCATTCATGCTATTTAATTATATGTTTTGAATGATTACGGGCTTTATTATACACTTTTATATCACTTTTGGGACTAACCTATTAACCGGAGGCCCAGCCCATATTGCTGTTTTATTGTTTGGTTCAGTATTTCGAAGAAAAGGAATATCAAACGGAGTCCAAACGGAATGAAACCTTTGGGAGCGTGATTTTTGGAACGAACATGATCCGGCAGACTTGGAGTACAAGCCAGGGAAGCCTCGAGGCGGCCAGGAGATAGGAGGGCGCGCCCCTATCTCGTGGGCCCCTCATGGCTCCACCTACTGACTTCTTTTGCCTATATATTCCCATATACCCTAAAACCATCGAATACGAAGATAGATCGGGTGTTACGCCGCTGCAAGCCTCTATAGCCACCAAAAACCTCTCGGGAGCCCGTTCCGGCACCCTGTCGAAGGGGGGATCCCTCATCGGTGGCCATCTTCATCATCCCGGTGCTCTCCATGACGAGGAGGGAGCAGTTCACCCTCGGGGCTGAGGGTATGTACCAGTAGCTATGTGTTTGATCTCCCTCTCTCTCTCATGTTCTCTCTATGGCACGATCTTGATGTATCACGTGCTTTGCTATTATAGTTGGATCTTATGATGTTTCTCCCCCATCTACTCTCTTGTGATGAATTGAGTTTTCCTCTTGAAGTTATCTTATCGGATTGAGTCTTTAAGGATTTGAGAACACTTGATGTATGTCTTGCCGTGCTTATCTGTGGTGACAATGGGATATTCACGTGATCCACTGCATGTATGTTTTGGTGATCAACTTGCGGGTTCCGCCCATGAACCTATGCATAGGGGTTGGCACACATTTTCATCTTGACTCTCCGGTAGAAACTTTAGGGCACTCTTTGAAGTACTTTGTGTTGGTTGAATAGATGAATCTGAGATTGTGTGATGCATATCGTATAATCATGCCCATGGATACTTGAGGTGACGATGGAGTATCTAGGTGACATTAGGGTTTTGGTTGATTTGTGTCTTAAGGTGTTATTCTATTATGAACTCTATGATAGATTAAATGGAAAGAATAGCTTCGTGTTAATTTACTACGGACTCTTGAATAGGTCGAGAAAAAAGGATAACTTTGAGGTGGTTTCGTACCCTACCATAATCTCTTCGTTTGTTCTCCGCTATTAGTGGCTTTGGAGTGACTCTTTGTTGCATGTTGAGGGATAGTTATATGATCCAAGTATGTTATTATTGTTAATAGAACTTGCACTAGTGAAAGTATGAACCCTATGCCTTGTTTCCTACCATTGCAATACTGTTTATGCTCACTTTTATCATTAGTCACCTTGCTGTTTTTACATTTTTTTGATTACAAAAACCTTTATCTACCATCCATATTGCACTTGTATCACCATCTCTTCGCCGAACTAGTGCACCTATACAATTTACCATTGTATTGGGTGTGTTGGGGATACAAGAGACTCTTTGTTATTTGGTTGCAGGGTTGCTTGAGAGAGAATATCTTCACCCTACGCCTCCTACGAATTGATAAACCTTAGGTCATCCACTTGAGGGAAATTTCCTACTGTCCTACAAACCTATGCACTTGCAGGCCCAACAACGTCTACAAGAAGAAGGTTGTGTAGTAGACATCAGATACAAGCTTGTGTGAATGATTGTATATTATACTGTGGTGAGTACAAAGATTTGCGTGCATGTCCCACATGCAAGCATGCACAATACAGGTGTAGGAGAGCAAAGGACAAATACAAATTGGACAACAAGATCAAGAAAGGAACCCCGTTCAAGGTTGTTTGGTAGTTGCCTTTAATTCCATGGTTGAGGCATTTGTTTGCAAACCCTAGAGAGGCAAGGAGGTTGCAGTGGAACCATGATGAGAAAACTGCGGTAAATATATAAGGCACCCGAAAGATGGGCTAAGTGGGGATTAATTGACAACATGTATAAAGACTTTGCCAAGGATCCTAGAAGTAAATGCTCGGGGAGTGTACTGACGGGATGAATCCATTTGGCGATATGAGCAACCAACACAACACATGGTCGATGCTTCTGTGCATATATAACCTTGCTTCTTGGTTGTGTATGAAGAAAAAATACATCATGATGTCAATGATTATCCAAGTCCCAAAGCAACATGGAAATGACATCGACATTTACTTTCAACTACTTGTAGAAGAACTGTTGACATTGTGGGTAAAAGAGCCTGTTGTAAATTGTTGAGTTTTTCTATCTACATGTGATGCTGATGCACACCATTCAAGATATTCCAACATTAGGCAACACACCGGGGCAGAAAACAAGGGGAGATGTAGGGTGTGTAACATGCATGGATAGGACAGCGAGCAGATTTCTTCCCAACTCGCACAAAACTGTGTATTTGCGTCATCGTAGGTTCTTACGGAAAGATCACTGCCACTTCTTGAGCTTGCGTTGATTTTTCCCTTGAAGAGGAAAGGGTGATGCAGCAAAGTAGAGATAAGTATTTCCCTCAGTTAAGAACCAAGGTATCAATCCAGTCGGAGGAACACACAAGTCCCCAATGGATGCACCTGCACAAACTAACAAACACTTGCACACAACGCGAAAAGGGGTTGTCAATCCCTTCAGGTCACTAGCAAGGGTGAGATCTGATAGAGATTGATATAAAAGATAAGTATAAGTGTAAAATGAAGTAAAGATAGATAAATTGCAGCAAGGTATTTTTGCGTTTTTAGTTTTATAGATCTGAAAATAATATGATAAAAATAGACCGAGGCCATAGGTTTCACTAGACACTACAAAAAAAGACACATCCGTGACATTTTAGGCTGAATGAATTTTTTTTCTGTCATACATATGACACTTCTATGACGATAATTATGACAAAACCCGGTATCATCATAGATGTGGTGGGCTCCTACTTCTATGACAAAAAATCATGACAGAAAATGGGCTTTTCGTCCTGGGTGGGCCGGAGACGCAGCTGCATGACATTCTTTGGGACGTCCATGACGGAAAAAACCATGGTAGAAGCGAGGGGGAGGAAAATTTCGGGGAGTTCCCGGTTACGGTGGGAGGTCGGGGGCCGAGCGATGCGCGTTTTTCTCGTACACGTACGCGCGTGTGTGTGATGCATTGGCTCTAACTGAACCCGTGCGAGGCGTTGGGCTCTAACAGAACCCGAGTGATTGCACTGCAGGCTATGCGTTACTGAACCCGAGGGATCGATCGATGGCTGTTAACTGCACCCGATCGAGCGATTCCTTCGCTACTGCTGCTAACTAAAGCCGATCGATTGGATGAACAGTGAGCGTTGCGGGGTGGTTTGGATGAACAGTGAGCGGTGGCGTTGCCTCTGGATGAACAGGACCCCGTGGTGTGGTGGAGGGCTGGATGAACAGTAGACGGTGGAGGGGTGCCTGTGGAGGGGTGGTTGAACAAGACCCCGTGGTGTGGTGGGCTGGATGAACAGTAGACGGTGGAGGGGTGGTTGAACAGTAGCCGGTGGAGTAGCACGCGGTGGAGGCTGGATGAACAGGAGCCCGTGGAGGCTGGAGTAGGTCGACGGTAGCCCATGGAGGCTGGAGGAGGTCGACGGTGGAGATGAACAGTATCCCGTGGAGTCCCGTTTTGCGGTACGCCACACCCCTCCCGATGAACAGGACCCCCTTTTCGACCGTAGCGCTCCAACACAAGTTCGTTTCGTCCATTTTGCGGCACGCCACACCGCTCCCGATCAACAGGACCCCCGTTTCGACCGTAGGAGGTCTGTTTCGTCCATTTTGCGGTACGCCACACCCCTCCCGATCAACAGGACCCCCGTTTCGACTGTAGGAGGTCTGTTTCCTCCGTTTTGCGGTACGCCAGACCCCTCCCGATCAACAGGATCCCGTTTTGAACGTGGCCAGTCGAACACAAGGCCGTTTCCTCTGTTTTGCGGTACGCCAGGCCTCGTTTCCATCGCATGTTCCGTCCAAGCCCTCCCGATGAACACGATGACGCATTCTGTTCTGATCCAGCCGGTTGGCTCCCACGCGTTCTGTTGCCTCCCGATGAACATGACGCATTATGTTGCCTCCCCATGAACACAACGCATTCCGTTGCCTCCCATGAACACGACGACGACGTTGTTTCTCCGTTCCGACCCAGCCATGTACACGATCCCTCGCCGTACGTATGCGCGAGTAGGCGTTCGAGACCCCGCCCGTATGTACACATATGTGGCCGTATTTTCTTTTATTGAACCCTGGCCGCTGTACGTACGTGTACGTGCTACGTGCGCGCCTCTACTACGACACGTGCATGCATCTACATCCACCATAGATATATGTACGCATTCTCGACGAATGACAACACTACATACGCTTCGACCGGTGGGTCCCGATCGTGCACTTCCTTACTGCGAAGATGTAGCTGGTGGGTCCCAGCAGTTAGGGGGGTGAATCATTTTGGTTTTTTTCCCGGACGCACTTCCTTGCTTGCGAAGATGTAGCTGGTGAGTCCCAGCAGTCAGGGGGGCAAATCATTTTTTTGCCCGAACGAACTTCCTTGCGTGTGAAGGTGTAGCTGGTGGGTCCCAGCAGTCAGGAGGGAAACATTTTTTTCACGAAATACGGTGGCCCATCCGGTGGGTCCCTGCTGTCAGGTTGAGGAATCATTAATTTCCGCATAATAAGGAGGCACTTGCTTGCTACGGCCGTGGACCTAGCTGTCAACCTCTCCACGTACAGTCCACGTCCGATGGAAGTCGTTCCTTGACCACGTTGACCACGCCGCGTCGAGAACACCAGGGCGGTGGACGACGGTGAGGCCTAGGAAGGGGACGCCGCGGAGCCGGTGAAGACGCGGCAGTGGATGCCCACGCGGAGAGGAGTATGAGGGTTCACTCATTCGGCTGCGGTGTGAGGCTGCCGTCGCCGCAGGGCCTGGCCAGCGATCAGAATAGTAGGGGGCGATGAGGCCTCCGCGGTAGCACAGCCGGCCATGGGAGGCAGGAGCAGGCGGCACGACTAGTGCTGCTTTGGGTGGCTGGAGCAAGAAGACCAGAGGTTGAAGAAGCACTACGGCCGTTTGATGGACATCGTACGGTCACTGGAGCTAGAGTCGTTCATATTGACTAAGTTGACAAAGCACTCCATCCCCGTCAACTTAGTAGGCCCACAAGTCAGCCTACCACCAAGGTGGATCCCAGCTAGCAGGGGGAGTATTCATTTTTTTATGCGTAATAAAGAGGCACTTCCGGTGGGTCTGAGTTGACAGTGGGGGGAACGTTTTTTTCGTGAAATACGGTTGCCCGTCCGGTGGGTTCCAGCAGTCAGGGGGGAAACATTTTTTTCACGAAATAAGGTGGCCCATCCGGTGAGTCCCTGCTGTTAGGTGGAGGAATAATTATTTTGCGCGTAATAAGGAGGCACTTCCTTACGGCCGCCATGGACCCAGCTGTCAGCCTCTCCATGTACAGTACTCTTCCGATGGAAGTCGGTCGTTGACCACGTTGACCACACGCGACGAGAGCACCAGGGCAGTGGACGACGACGAGGCCTAGGAAGGGGACGACGCGGAGCTGGGGAAGATGCAGCAGTGGAAGCCCGCGCGGAGAGTGAGGCTGCCATCGCCGCAAAAAAACAGGGGGTGTGGGTGAGTGGAGGGATGGCCTGGCCAGCGGTGGGAGTAGTATGGGGGCGGTGAGGCCTCCGCGGCAGCACAGCCGGCCACAGGAGGTAGGAGCAGGCGGCACGTCCGGTGCTGCTTTGGGCGGCTAGACCAAGAAGACCATAGGTTGAAGAAGCACTACAGCCGTTGGATGGACATCGTACGGTCACTGAAGCTAGAATCATTTATATTGACTAAGTTGACAAAAACCTTGGTACGCTCCAACTTAGTAAGCCCACAGGTCAGCCTCCAAAACGGTGCGCCCAGATGTCAGGGGGAGGAATCATTTTTTTGGGCGGCCGAAGCTAAGAATATCCGAGATTGAAGAAGAAGCACGACATCTGTTGGATAGACATCCAACGGCCACTGCTGCTAGAACCGTGTGTTGACTATGATAAGTTGACAAAGCCTTGCATGCGCGACAACTTATTTTTTTTAGGGGACGCGTCACTTAGTAGGCCCACAAGTGTGTGGCAGAGAACTTATAGCCCATTTGCTTTTTGTAAGAATGTACATCCCATTTTTGAATTGTAATGGAATTTACAACAGCCCATTTATAGTTTGTTAAAAGTACAACCCATTTTCTAGCTAGGACAATGATTAATAATTTCAACCAACCATTGAAGACAGAATTCGATAAAATTTCCACATTTTGATGGGATCCGAAATATTTTTATCCCGACATTACTAGTTAGATTAAATATAAATTTTCATTACATAAAAATCCAACAAAACATTGCGTGCGCAACAATGAAAATTTAAGATTTTCAAAATCCATAAATAATATTTTATAAACTAATTTCGTGTTTGGTGCAATTTTTTTATAGTTACTGCCCAGTTTTTACAATTACATCCCATTTATATTTTTAGAGCCCATTTTTCTGTTAAGCCTAATGCATCCCTCCTAGGAAAGATTTGCAGCCCAGCAGGGCGGAGAATAACAAGTTGACCTTGCGTGGGTATTCCTCAAAAAGACGGATAGCTGGGCTAGCCATTTTCCTCTTGTAAAAATTAGTATCTGGGCTGGATATCTGGCCTAGGCTAGACGGGCCACAGCTCGCCCAGTTAATACCCTGCTCTCCTCTGAACAACAACGAAATCATCGCCAAGAAAAACTCTGCAGTGCTCACGCCTCAAAAACACAAATACTGCTCGAGCTGCTTGGTCCCAGCTGCCGGCCTCACCTTGTGCAATTCTCTCTTTTATATTGACTACATAGGTTGACAATGGTGTGGGAACATGATGTCTGGAAACCAGGAGAGAGCAAAGAAAAAATATAGTTGTACATAATAAGGAGGCACTTGCGTACGTACGGCAATGGCCCTAGTGGGTCCCTAGTGTCATCCAGTCAAAATAAAGTCATCTCCTGAATCCTTATGTTCATTGACGATGTTAACAATGATCGGCGCCACGGCGAGCGCAACAACTCGAAGGACAACGGAGAGGGCCTCGCAGGCCCTATGGAGGTCTGATACAGTGCCCGCTGCTCATTCAGGAAGCCAGGATCATCGGACACCTATGAACACCTTCGAGAAACTGAGACGGCATGAAACGGTAAGGCCATGCTTGGGGCTCTGGTTTATTTCAAACCTGTATTAACATACAAGTGTAATTTACTCGTCATCGAAAACAACGCGTAAAATACAGGCGTAATGAAACCAAGGGCCCGAGGTCTGTAAGTTAAACCGGCGGGTTACGCGTGTAATTTGAGAGACCAGTGTATATTTTACGAGCACTGCTATATGGACGACATTACCAGACGATACATGCATGACGTGCGTATCATGCCATCCATGGGCAAGGTTGAAATAGCAGCTAACGGCTGGATTAGCAATCGTCTGAGTGTCGTTCAGCGTTTCTATCGTGTGTGAAGTACTTTCGATATTTTACTAGTCAAAATTGACCAACCAATCGCCTTCGCCCGAGACCATCTGCTTTAATTTACAAGCGTCAGTTTTACAAGCGGTTTTGGTTGGAAACCGATGATCCAATCACGGCCTAATATCATGAGTTGGTCGGAAGATCATATGGTTTCACGTCTAACCTACCCGACATGTCGTATAGGCTATGAATGAAACATCAGACGGTGAAGTTCTTACACACGGAAACAACAGAAGAGGATGATCTTCTTAACAAGAAAATCACTGGCATTAGATCGACATGCAAAACAATACAAAGCATTATTCTCAGGAGGCACGGTGAACAGCTCGTGATGCCGCATGCCACAACATTCCAAGCTCAACTTTGCAAATCAAATACAAGGCCTGGCATTACATAGACAATATTCAGAACAAACTCTTAACATAGGAATGTCTCAGCAGAGTAACTATTTACTTCTAAACTGAACACAGGAATAGGGAAAAACACTCGACACTGCTCACGGCAAGGGCGTCCCACTCAAAAATATCAAATGCATGTCTTCTGGCTAACATCAATGAGAAAAATTTGACAAAGTTTTCCAATTCCAATATATTAAACTAACATCTTCTTGCTAACATCAATGATTAAACTTTTACAAGCTTTTCCCATTCAAAATATGTAATGCCTATGATCATGGAGTCCGGTCGTAGCTTCTTGTACTTGTTTGGGCACTTTTTGCCCAGGGCACTCCACGTGTTGTTAAATTGCCAATGGTCTCTGCAGACTAGTCATGTCACCGGTGTCTAATAATACTCTATAAAGCTTCTCGGTCATTCCTTCTGTAATGTAGCGCAAACAGAGACTGCTTCTTTCTGCAAAGTGGAACGACCAACTGGACCCAGTAACGCAGCAGTTTGCCTTGGACACATTGGCTCCTTTTATGCAGTTCAACTAAAATCGAAGTCGGAATAAATCGGATCTTTAATTTTGATATCCCTTTAAGCAACAATAGGTATAAGGGAAACAATTACTGAGAAATAACGGTTGATGACTTGTCTTAATGGGAAACAAAGCAGGAGGGTAGCAATTCTCCATCAGTGTGATTCATTCATATTGACTGAGACATTATCTTAACAATGCCCTGTTTCAACATGTATAAAGAACGATGAAGCAGAAAAGTGCCATTCCTAAAACAATGCAACTGATTCATTTTAACAGAGACATTATCTTAACAATACCTTGTTTAAACATGTAGAAAGAACTACAAAGCAGGATAGTACCATTCCTAACAAGTGTTGCAGTTTTGAACTAAGATTCAGTAGTTAATTAATTCTGAGAGTGTTATTGCTTAATTTTACCAGCGGCATTAGATTAACGAAAATCATAAACAGTTCCAGGGGAGAGTGGGCGCAACAACAATATGTGCTTCCATCTACTTATAAAGGGGGTGATGCTGAGTTTGTTGTAACAAAGCAACAAGCATCATGTCTGGGTTGGTCCCATTTTTGTTCACTACTTATTGGGAAAAGACGGCAATACAATAGCTTCAATTCAACATTTATTTAAAACAGTACCAATACAAGTAGCACAACATCTCAAAGCACACTACACAATCATGTGGATGAAGGCCTGTACTGACCTTTCATGAGAACACCAGGATAAAATACGAATCTGCCAATACGAATAGGAAATCCAATCTCGTTTTGTGCAGTTGCACTGATATCAAGCAAAGTGTTTCGCGTAGCGAAGCAAAATGTCGCAATAGCAACAAGTTAAATAGATATCCCTGTTTAAACAGAGGCAAAAAACGAATCAATTACTGGCTAATAAAAGAGGATGAAACATGCGGCCACAAAATGGTAATCCCGCCAATCCCTAACAAGTGTTGCAGTTTTGAAATAAGATTCAGTAGTTAATTCTGAGAGTGGCATCATTTACTGGCTTATAAAGGGGGTGGTGCAGAATTTGTTGTAACAAAGCAACAAGCATCATGTCTGGGTTGGTCCCATTTTTTTTACTACTAAATGGTAAAAGACAACAATACAATAGCTTCAATTCAGCATTTATTTAAAACAGTACCAAAACAAGTAGCACAACATCTCAAAGCACACTGCACATCATGTGGTTGAGACCAAGATTTGAAACAACTCGCCACAAAGACTGGAAACAAATCTCGATCTCCTTTTGTGCAGTTCCACCAAAATTAAGCAAAGTCACCGGTGTGACATTCAAGTTGAACTGCACAAAACACTCTTAAAACATAAGTGTTTCGAGTAGCGAAGCAAAATGTCACAATAGCAACAAGTTGAATCGATACCCCTGTTTTAACAGAGGCAAAAAGGAAACAATTACTTGCCGATAAAGGAGGATGAAACAAACGGTGACAGAAAGAAGCATCTAACTTATCTTGGATGGAAAACACAGTAGGATAGTAGCATTTCTAAAACGGTTGCATTGATTCATATTAACAGAGACATTCTCTTGAAACATCATTCATTAAAAAATGTAATTTACTTTTAACAGTGGCATTGCTTCAATTTTCCCGCGGCATTCTTAGATTAACAACAGCAAAATAGCTGTATGGGACATGCTAGCACCATGTGCGTCCACATGTATAAATGGGTGATGCAGAGTATGTAGCCAAGCAGCATATTTGTGTTGGTCCCATATTTGTTCTCTTTGAACTTTTTTCCTATGTGAGGGCTGCAAATCTAGTCCTGCACAAACTACCCGACCCCCCAGTTTCTTTCCCTTTTCAACAAAGAGATCGGTTCCTTACAGATGTGTGTACTGGGTTACCCCCTTTTTCCCTTTTCGACCAACAAAGCGGCTGGATAGCCAGTCTTTACTACTTTTCCTCCCTCCTTTCCTCATTGAACCACATCCTAGATTCATGCTCCACCCCACCGCACCCTTCTTTCCTCTTTGAACCAAGACCTAGATTCAACTATAGATCAAAAAAGATCCACATGCAGCTAGAGCAATGACGGTTTCAAAGAAACTGATACCTTAGGGTCGTCGGGATGTGGCAAGGCGTGCGGCGGGAGGCCGGATCTGCCCACACTATGTACGACAGCGAGGAAGAAGGGGTCAGTGTCCCTCCCGCACAGGCGCTGGGTGAAAGAGAACCGCGCAGCCGGTAGTGGATTGCCTCCCTCGCCGAAGGCGATAGAGTGAACATTGCACCTCCTCCCCTTCCCGGTGCGACGGGATACAGAAGCCTCCTTCACCAGCTGTGAGGGGGGAGAGAGAGACAAGTGGCCAATGCAGTCTTGTTTAGATCTGGTGAAGAGAGGGTGAGAGACTGTGAATATAGCAAACCCTAGCAAATGAACGCTGAGCTTCTAGCGTGTAACATATATGTAGTGCGGCGAGCGTGTGGAGAGTGCAAACCCTAGCGAACAAGCGCTGAGGCTCCCGCTTATATATATACTACTGTAGTATGGACTGAGCTTCGGTGCCTTCACTGCATCTGCTTTTGGCTGTATGACAGGTGAGCCAGCCACATTTTGGGCCCACCTGTCATAAACCCAAAGGCAGGTGCACTAAGTCAATGAAGCTGCATCCATATAGTACTCTCGTGTATATGACTAATATATAGTGGAGTGGTTTTCTTATTCTCTCCAGAACAACCGTTTTAAATTATGTAAGTACGAAACGAAACTCTTTATTTAATGTATAGTGAAGAAAACTAGTACTACTTTCGATTAACTAATGATCCACGCCCACACATCCTGGTCGCACTTCTTGTCCTTCATGTGTGGTACACTACCCTCCCTTAAGTGAACAACCACACATCTGCCAAATTATCGGAAACATGTGAGAGTGTGTACAAATAAAGAATTTTACTTTCAATTATCAGAAAGGTTTGAGAGTATTACAAAGTTTGACTTTAGTCAAATCTAATATGCGGAGTAAATAAAAATGGAGGGCTACTACATCCATCCGGGTTTTTAATCCACACCATTTTTTAAATCAAAGTTAATAGCTAGACAAATAAAATTACAGGGGAGCTGGAGACAAAGTTGTGAGAAGGCTTAGAAATCAATACAAAACTTATGCTATTAGTACCAACTTCGATCCTTCTTCGAGGAAACATTTGGTTCATGGCCAATTGTGTGATAAAATTGCACCAACGTGAAAGACGACTGCGTCTCTAATGCAACCAAGGTGAACTGACGAAGGATATCATCTTTGTGCTTAACAAGCAAAGAGCACTGATGGAAGACAACTTGTTTTTCATTGAAAGTCGATCAGCTTCACCAGCCGACGGAAACATGAGGCGCAACCATGAGCATCGATAGGTCATCGTGGTGATGCATCATCCATTTGGCATCAAGTTTGGGTGAGGCACCTATGAAGTTCGACAAATCCTCACTGTGGTATGTTTGTTCTCAGTAATCAAGCTCGAGGAAGGAAGAACCACGTGGCAGAGGACAGTGAGGCGGAACAACAATGGCCATCCAATTTAGTGTAGTTCCACTAAAATTGAGGAAGACATGCCCGGGTTTGGAGACACGCATCGCTATTTCCAAAAATATAAAAAAGGGTTAGCAACGACATCTCAGTTGTCAATAAGAATTAATGAAAAGTACACCAACAAACAGAAGCATCATAATTATCTTAATGGGAACTAAACCAGGATACCCGAGAAAAAACATTTCTTCATTTAACCAGTGATAGTACTATCACCATGTGGACAATGACCACACAACCACCATGTACGTTTTGTTGAAACAACATGTATAACTCCACCGTGGCATAAATTAGGATAGCTTTTCGAGTGCCATTTCCTCTACAATAGTACTAGTAGGTGATGTTGGATCAGCCGACAAACCCTAGCTACTATACATGGGGAGCTGGGGAGTAGTCGCATAGAAGAAAACCCGCACGCTGCAACCTGGGGAGCTAGACCAGTACAAGAAGTTATACCTCAGGTTGGCAAGATGTCGTTTAGGCGGGTGGGCGGGATCTGCCCACACGACGGCAGTGAACAAGGGCGCGGAGGATCTTCATCCGTGCCAGCGCTGGCTCCGAGAGGACGGTGCACATTGGCTTCCTCCGTCGCCGGCGGCGACAACGTCAACGCTGCACCTCCTCACCTCTCGCAGCGGACAGGATTCGGCCGGATCTGTGACCACCGGTGAGGAGAGAGATAGAGTGGACACTGTCATCTTGTTTTGATATGGAGAGGGTGAGAGAGCGAGACGCGAGAAACTCTATCAAACAAGAGGCTATAATGGAGTAAAAAAATCTCTCCATAGTAGTGGTTTTAAATAGAATACGCTGCTCTGGAAAAAAAGAAACGAAAACTGGCGGACAATTTTTTAAGGGTCTGTCTAGGACATGTCTAGATGTGACACAGTTATGTCACATCTAAGTTGATGTCCACTCTGTTTGTGGTCTATTTTTTTTGTCCTAGTTTTTTTTTGTTTCTTGTTGCTACATTATATACTTGTGGGCTCTTAGATGTGATATCCTTAAATAACATCTAGATGTGAATTAGACAAATTTATTTTCTAATGTACCAAGGAAGAAAACTCGATCAAAAACACGCCCCCGCTTTCAGGTCGCGAGAGTCGTCGTGCACACACACATAGACATAGACATGCATATCCGTGTTTACGTAAAATTCCATTTACATCTCCATCTCCAATCATATTTGTCCAACTGGCACATTATTTACGTTGTTAATTATATACGCAGCAATATTAATGTACAACATCTCTTGTTTGCGCACGTCCGGACCGTTGCCACGGCCGGTCCTGACCAACCGAACCCTCTTCATCACCCGCGCGTGGTACCCGCCCGAAACGGTCAGTGCCGCATTCATGCCCGGCCAGAGAGGACGCGTCCTCTCACTGGCGCCGGCATTGAAGCGGCACGCCGGCCGAGAGAGCGTCGCCCGTGCCGCTTCCGGGTGCACATGGATGCTCCATGTTCAAAGGTCGCAATAGCCGGCTACAACATGCATGTAAAAAGTTCTTGGGAGTCCGTGCTTGTCGGTGTACTAAAGTAGGGGTACATTAGTACCCCGAACTTGTGCACAGGCAGTCGCAGCGTCCCGTGGCAAGCCTTGCCGGACGTCCGCCAAGATCCTTCGTCATTCCCATTTACTGCCATTCAAGAACAAAGTGTTAACTTTGAAGACAAGGACCCGGCAAGAGGAGCTTGCCGGGAAGGACAAGACCCCGGCAAGAGGAGCTTGCCGGGAAGGCCAACAAAGGCATGTCAAGAGACTTGCCGCGACGCGCCACAAGGTCCGGCAAGACCCGGCGAAGCGACAATCTTGCAAAAGCGACAAGACAGCGACCACGGCAAGGCGCTTGCCGTGGCGCGGCCATCACTCGCATCCACGCCCAACAAGATCCAACGACGTGTCGCCCCACGACGCTTCCCTGGCGCGCGTGTCGGGCGGCAGTGCAGCCAAGCGGTGCGAGGTGGCAAGAGAAGATGACGAGGAGGCCATCGTGGCGATCGGTGGCGCCCTAACGGTCGCTTCTGACTGTTTGTGCGACTGACGGGCATTAAATGCCCTTGTCCCCGCCGTCGAGTTAGGTAGGGGCATCATGATAGCGGTTGTACCAACCCGTGTTTTACTTTTTACCCTCTCTCTTCGTTGCCACCTGTCGGTGACCCCTTTAGACTATAAAAAGGAGGCCCGTGCGCACGTAGAAGGGGTTCGACTCATTCGAGACTACAACACACCCACACTCTCAAGCAAGACCAAATAGAAACACAAAGCAGCAGTAGGAGTTTTATCTCTCCGGAGAGCTCCGAAGGTGGGTAAATCCCTCGCGTGCTTGACCTTGATCTGCTCTTCGTGCGCCCTCCGCTCCCTGCCGGACCGAAAAGGGGCCCTGCCCCATAGGTGCTCGTTTTCCCATGACATACAGCTAGCTGTCCTCCCCCAACTCACCAATCTCTTCTAGTAGTGCTAGTACTCCATGGCGCGATCCATCGACAAGCAGGCGGGAAAGTTATCGTATACTCGGTTTGAGGTGAGTGGCATGCCGAGCGACCATGTGGGGTCGAGCCGTGGAGGAGGGTGAGACACGAACACGACAGATGTGATTTAAACGTTGGTCTTGCTCGATGGCGCGATCCAACGAAACGAAAACGTTGGTTTCTCTCCATTTCCATTTTTTCTCTAGAAAAACGGAAACTTTCTACTCCATTTTCATTCCTATTCGAAGGTTGCCCCGTTACAACATTCCATCAAATACAATGGAAAACTAACACGCATGCTGATGCATCTCAATGATTCACAGATCATAGCCAATATTTACTTCACAACTAAAGAAAAAAGTTGTGAGAGCGTGTACGAAAGAAAAACTACTGATTGGGGTCACTAGGACTTAAACCCTAAACCCTAAACATGATTTAATTCCCTGGCCAGGTAGAACCTGTTGAAGGAAAGACGGCTGGCACCCTCGGATCATACGATGCTTTTGTGCAGATCCACTAAAATCGACCTGAGCATCCCTGGTAGCAAAGATATTGAAGAAGTGTGATTAGAATAATAGTACTGGCACTAGTTCATGAGACATAAACTTATCACAAGTAGAATCCGGTAGAAGTAGAGAAAGATCGACATGGAGATGGAGCTACGGCAGTGGAGCAAGCCGGCTCCAAAAGTAAGATGGACTACCTGGGATGTCGGGCTGTAGCTAGAAGGGCGGTTGGGACGCGGCATCGGCCCATACCGTGGTGACCCCCAATTGGGGCGCACCGACTGTGGGTTTTCTCCCTCGCTGATGTCGACCGCGTCTACGCAGAACATTGTTCCCTTCCCCCAGCTACGGGATCAGGCCCGTTGTTTTATGCTTGTGAAGAGAGCAACCTAAGCAAGAAGGCTTGTAGCATAGGCTCCTGCTAGTGTATATATAGTGGTTTTCTTTTTCTCTCCATATCAACCATTTTATATTGCGTACGTGTCATTCAAGAGTGAAATGATGGTTGCTTCTTCCGACTAACTTACTGCGTGACTTGACTGCTCCTTAGTGGCCCCTACACGTACTCCCCCTACGTGTATGCAACAGTCACACGTACACATGGATGCAAAAACGCGCGCGACGCCCTAATGCATGCATGTCTGAGCACACGATGGAACACACACGGTCACGCTAAGTGCTCAACCTACACGTGCATGCACACACATACTCAGTTAGGGTGAGCTAGTGACCGTATAAACACCGGAAAATATATATATTGAGCACAATGAGCGTATTATGAAGTCCACTGACCGTATTTTTACAAATATACTGTGATAGACAGTGTATTTATCTCGTTTGAAATTAAGCCATATTAACCGGAGAGGAGGCAGTATGGACTAGCATTACTTTGTTGTGTCCTGTCAACTTGACGAACAAGGAGAAGGTTGCAGGACGGGAGAAGCTTGCGCACGGTGGCTCACACGACAAGGAGAAACTTTTGAGTAATGCAAGCTCTCCCTCGCTCAGGCGGTGGGCGTGCAACAGTTAATTCGGTGTTAGATTGCCAGGAGCATAAACTATACTACCAGTGCTATTATTGTTCGACTTCCCGAATAGGCGAACAGCCAAGCGCAAAGTTTACTAGTACTAGTACTACTACTATAGTCTATAAAGGTACGTACTATACTAGTACTACGAACCGGATGGACGAGCGTCTGCACTCTTATTATAATTTTAAAATGTGACAAAGCAATCTTCAACACATTTGGTTCTCTTTGAGGGTTCTCGCATGTGATAATGGAAGTTGATTGCATGGAACACTCGCCACAATTCTCACTTAATTCCGGCTCATATCCTGTTACAAATAGTAGCGTTCGGTAATATTTCCTTTTATTTTGTTATTCAGCATGTAAACAGGTCAGCAAACCTTGCGGCGCATCTTCGTGTGAACCGTTCTTGCTGCACTTTGAAAGTGGCCAGGAGCTGGCTTGATGAAACACCTCGCTTCCTACTTCTTTTTTTGCGGGGTACCTTGCTTCCTAGTGACCAGTGTCTTGGCTGATCGTCCTAAGAATGCTTATATATGAATAAAGCTCTCTCATTTACCCGCAAAAAAGATTAAGCCATATTAACCGGAAAGGATGGAGTATGGACTAGCACTACTTTTTGGTGTGTCCCGTCAACTCGCAGATTGAGGAGAAGCTTGTAGGACAAGGTGAAGCTCGCTTACGCCTTTTGACGAATGCAACCTACCCTCGGTGGTCATGCATCAGTCCATTCGGTGTCAGATGGTCAGAGGCATACACTGTAGTACCCAACATGTGGAGTACCATCATTGTTTGACTTCACGAATAGGCGAAGAGCCAAGCGCAGTAGTACGAGTAGTACTACTACTAGAACCGCATGGTGGAGTGTTTGTACTCTTATTTTTTTATCTCTTATAAAGTACACGTTTATTCTGGAGAAGGGCGGAAAACGGCAGCCAACATGTAATGAATGATATCGATCAACCAACCATGCTTGAATATATCTTGGCCTCCGTGCGAGCCCGTCTGTGTGTTCTCGCTCCTCGTCTCTCTCAAGGAACGGCGGGTTGGCTCTTTGCCATCAATTGAGATCGGTTTGCTCACACTCCCGTCCAACATGTCAGTGATATGCCAAGAGGAGGTGCGTTGACCGAATGGCCATACGCGTACTTGGTTTTGCACCTTCATACTACTCCTCCCTCCATCACAGTTTATAGGGCGCGCTTCATTATGATGCATTTCTCTCAATGCATTTCCACCACCAGAGAGACTTTAGACATGTTTGGTTTAATGCTCAATTAATTAGGGCGTGGTAACCGCAATCAAGTCCACAATTTTCTCTCCATGTACTCTGTACTACTACGGAGTGGAGTAAGTGCATGCATGTGTGTATCCGGGGTGGAAGCACTGCATGCATGTGTGTACGCATTATTCCCTCTAGTAATAGACGCCGTGCTATAAATACCAATGCTATTTTTTAGGCCGATCTCTAGTCGCCTTGGTCCCATAGATTTTTTTTCTTTTTGGTGAAGCGCGCTGTATAAACAGTGACGGATGGAGTAGTATGAGCGGATTCAAAGAAGAGCATATTGATGGTTGCTTCTTCAGAGCAACTTACAGTGGGAAAGGTGGGGCTTATGATTTCACTGCTCATTACTCACTATTAATGCAGCGCAACGGCCGGGCTGAGTCTCCCATGCGGTTGTGCACTACCCCCTCGGTTCGTAAATATACTCCGGAGTATTTGTCTTTCTAGAGATTTCAACGAGTGACTACTCAAATATTTGTCTTTTTGGAGATTTCAAATGGACTGGCACATACGGATGTATATAGACATATTTCACAGTGTAGATTCACTCATTTTGCTCCGTATGTAGTCACTTGTTGAAATTGGCAACAATCATGATTATAGATTCTTATTGAAATAGAGAAACAAATTCAAATTTAGTTCAAATTGCAGCGGTAGTATAGACATTTGGAATGCACTAAAATGTTGGTATGAGTAGGTTACATGCATTATACAGCAAGCAAAAAAATTGAATCAGACATAACATGGATTCATACTCCCTGCTTCCATCTATATAGGGCGTAATGAGATTTTTAAGACCGCCTTTGACAATTGACAAGATTAATAGTACATGACATGCACAATGTGAAAATTATATCATTGAAAGAACCTTTCACAAACGAATTTAAGGGCGTGCTTTGTGTAAGTTGCATGTCATATATCATTGCTCTAATATTTGGTCAAACTTAGCATTGAAAAACGCATTAGGCCCTATATAGATGGAAGGAGGAGTAGCTTTGAATAGCATTTGTATAGTAAAACGGGGCAAGACTCTATCTTTGTGTGGTGTGAATAGTTTTATTTTTTTCATTTTCTTTTTGGTTGAGGGAAGTGCGAATTGATTTGGTACATACAAGTACAATATTACTACACGTTAGGCTTGTCCTTAAAATTCAACCCGCGTCTTGTTATATCCCGAAAATTCAGGTATCGTGCTCTCAAAACTAGCGCCTTCACAACCCGCGCCTTGCTATCCCGAAATTACAACGCGCGCGAAAACTCCCTCCAGCTGCCAAATCCCGACACGCGAAATCCACCTTCTAACCCCGAGCCGAAATGGCCGCCAATTCAAATTGGTGGGGGGTACTTTTGTAACACACCCTACATTTTGGACAAGCGCGTCCCTAAGTCATGCTTCACCCCCTCCCATCACCCCCTTTTCGCCATTCGAAATCCCAGGCTGCCATAACCTCTCTGCTCCAGCCGCAAAACCCCACCCTCCTCCATCCGCCACGTCACCGCTGCCCAGCCGGAGCCTCTTCCCCGACGACGTCGTCCATCGCAACAGCTCGACGTCCCTTGTCCACCTCCCCGGATGAGGATCCATCGTCCATATCGTCGTCCCGCCGGTTCAGCCGCCCTGTCCTCCACCTCCAAGGAGCTGCGCCGACGATCGCCTCGTCTATCACGGCTGCTCCATCCCCACAGCGCCGCCTTAACCTGCTCCACCGGAGCCGCATCATCCTCACCGACTCCTCGGACAAAGCCGAGGCCTACTCGGCGCCACCAAAGAGGTTGTACACTCATCGCATCGCACCTTCTCCTTAACTCGACCTCCCGGCACCGACGGTGCCCCAACCCGCACCCCCATGGAGATGCTACCTTGAAGTCGGTGCCGCGGGCGACATCTCCACGGCGGCTCTCCCCCAGTGTGAGGCCCCTTCGGCGGCGGCATCCATACCAGCCGGATCTGCTGCTGCTGCTCCGGCTCTCGCTCGCTCGCTCACGCTGCTGCTGCTGCAACGGCTCTCGCTCGATCGCTCACTCGCCCAGCTGCTGTTGCTGCTCTCCCCCTCGCTCGTGCTGCTGCTATGCTCCAATTAAGCCACACTTCAGTCGACTGAATCGAATTTTGGGTCAGTCGATTTTCATGGGTTGGGGGCCTCGCCGGAGTTAAGGAAGAACCACCCGCAGCGGGGATGGGGGCTCGCCAGAGAGGTACCCCACTATCTATCTTAGGGTTCAGGGTGGGGGGCGGGGGGCCTAGAGGGCTGGCCGAGGCGGCGGTGGCGAGTTGTTTCGGGGCGGCGAGGCAGCGCTGGGGCCGGCGGTTCGACCGGTGGTGGCTGGCGGCTCGGGGGAGGGTGCAGGTTGAAGATGAACTACAGGACCTCCCTAAACTACATGTCAAGTGCCTCTCTGCTACCATTGCGTTCAGTTTCGATAGTAGCATTCAGATTCCACAGTAAATTTTAGTTTCGACAGTTAAGTTCAGAGTCAACAGTTTTTACCTCATCTGTTGTAGTCAGGTGGTTTTTGGTGATGTTAATTTTACATCCATTTTACATCGTCTATTGGAGATGCTATTAGAATTCCACTAGAGATTGACGATGTCTGTCTTGTGCTACTTCAGCATTGACGTCTTACGGCTCACCAGAGCTGCTCCAACGATAGAACGATCCATCACAACAGAGCAGTGCCCTGGACGCCGTCTACAGATTCCTCAAATCTTTGTCCACAACTCCGACAGCCACCTCTGCCTCAACTGCTTCAGTGACCAACTCAATGATGCTGAGGTCGACAAGGCTACGGCAAAGAGGTTGTACACTTGTCGCATCACTTATTACTATACATTCACGTCGATTCATTAGGGCTATTTTGGTTCAACGGGAAAACATCGATCCACTGGTTGTTACCATCACTCTAAATTTCTGCATGCTCTCCTTACATAATCTGACCATATTTTTTTGTATGCATGTCAGGTATTATAAACAGTCATGCTAAACATGTAGAGAAAAAGAGAAGAGTTTTGCTCGATAATACAATGTCATGCATACCTCGCTCCATGGTGGGTTCAATGGCAAAGAAACTCATCAAATTCCCTTACATTCTCCTGAGACACATTTACTGGACGATGACTGGGAACGCCTTGTTCTGTACTGGTCCCGAACCAAGAATGTGGTAAGGTCTATGAGCTCATTTTCTATTTTTAAGTATGATATTCTTGCGTCTTACTGTACTATGTTCATGTAGAACGAGTGCCTAAACCTGAAGAACAACTGTTCTAATTTAAGATTCCATTGCTATCATAGTTCAAAAAAGCGCTAGGCGTTATTGTGCATTTTGCCACCGCCTTGCGCTTTATTGACCAAAGTGCATGCTTATGCACAGTTATGCACAGATTATGCGTAGTTATGCGCAATGAGTTTTGCCAACGCCTAGAGCCTAGACGCGCTTAAGCGCTCGCTTAGGCACGCCTTTTTTAACTATGATTGCTTTGCTCTTGTATCACTGTATTTACTCATATAAACTTATTTTTAAATTGAAGGATCCAATCAAAACTCCAATGGCACAACAGGTATGTTCATGGATGTTTCTTTAATAGGTTTGCTCTTATCAATAGCTCTGTTGATTTTAATTTCAATTGTGTATATAGTTGACTTTCATATCATGCACATTACTAGCATCACAGCAGAGCCAATATTGTTGTTGTACATGTAGACCCATGGCACCCATCTGAAATCTTGTTATGCCGTGTAGTTTCCCACGCTTTATATTCTTTCACTGCAGCTTTGTCTTGAACTGGTATGATTTGAACCGTGTCTCTATTTTGATTTGGCAAGACAATGCAGTGACCATAGGACATAGATATATGTTTGTTTAATGCTTTTATTATGTACTAGTACTTGGCAATAGAAGACTTGGTAGTTTAATCCTGTCCACCTTACTAATGAACTGGTTCACCGAAATGAGTTTCATATACTAGTACATGCTAAAGTTGTTATGTGTCCGCTTGTTTCTTCTTTTAGAATGTTGATGAATATTGGGGAAGAGTGCCTTATTAAGCAATGGTAAAGGAAGTAATGCAGATAAGGTTCAGGATAGTGACACATCCTTGTTGGTCTCCAAAAAAGCTGATAAAACAGCTAAGGAAGACTATCTTGAAGACAGCGAGACAACCCCAAAGTCCTATCTTGGTTTAGTGTTCGAGTTACTGGCCACTACCACTTGCGCAAGCTATTCAAACTCACTGTCTGAATCAGTTCGGTTTCTTGAGTCTCAACTACAAGCTGAAAGACATCGATCAGCTGTGCTGCGACAAGAAGCGGAAGGACTGCGGAAGTCCCTGGAGCATTCAGATGCATACGTTCTGGTGCAACAGCAAGCGTTGGAGGATTTTAGCGCCAAACAGGACTGTCGGGGGTTGGGTGCGACATAAGCCAAAGGATGGCTTATCATGGTGGGAGTGAGTAGAACGTCCCCGGTGCCCGGAAGTGGGATGAGGCATAGACACGAACGTCGGCGTACTTTATCCAGGTCGGGGCTCTCCTAGGAGATAACACCCCTAGTCCTCCTCTGCGGGGTCTCTGCATGATCACTATAGGCACAAGTGATACAAAGTTGCTCCTTGAGCTGTATGCTAGAGGTAGGAGAAGGCAAGGCTAGCTCTCTCCTCATCTAGGAATGTGGCTAGGTCTAATGGGGTGGAGACCCTTTGCATGGGTGCCCTGGGGGGTTTATATAGGCCTACCCCCAGGGGTACAATAGTAATCTGGCCGGCTGTTGGGCCCGACCATCAGCGTCTCTGGCCTCTGGCTTCTCTGCCGACTACTGGGGCCCGCCGCCTGGTGGGCCCCGCCGACTGGTTTGGTACAGAGCCGATAGGCTGCTCCCACTGCTGGCGGGTCTGGTTGGTGGCTACTCACTGTAGCCGTGCTGCTAATGACGCTGGCTTGGTCATCTCAGTGCGGCTACAGTCTCGCCGCCTGGTGGAAAATCACTGTAGCCACACTTAGTCTTATCAGGTTAATGGTGCACGGGCTTCGAGGGAGGGGACGGGCGCCTGCTGGAGGCCGGCCCTCTCCTGGTCCGATTGGTTCGGCGTGCACCGTCTTTTGGGATGTCACTGCCTGGTCGGGCCCGCAGCCTGCGGGGCTGTACCAACAGGCCATCGTGGGGAACAGGGCTCCGCCTGTCCAGAGTGATGTCAAGGGAGGGTGGCAATAGTGCCATGTCGTGCGGAGATCTCCACCTGTACGGGGCACTGTGGCCACTCCAAACCCAAGATTCGGGGCTGAGGGCTTCACTGTAGCCACGCCCCATCTCGTCCTCTTGATGGGGGCACAAACTCTGAGGGCGCGCGATGGCCACCTGCTCGATGCCATCCTCCCTAGAGGCCGGCTACCTGGAGCCGCCCCCTCGCAATGCCGTCTGCTAGTGGTTGACCGCCCTCTGGTGGCCGGCCGTTGAGCTAGCCGGCCCCCAGAGGGCGGAGCCTCATCTTGGGGCGCAGCAAGGCGAAGCTGACCCAAAGTCTTGATAAATCCAGGGACTTAGGTGAGGCTACCCGTGGCCCATTACTCCGACAGTAGTCCCCAAAGCCGGTGAGGCGTTGTGGTCGAGGGGCCACGAAGTCTCAATGGCTTCCCCCTCACCGAGCTCCAGGAGAACGTTGATCTGCCTTGCGGTTGGCCGACTGCTGAAGCCGGCTTCGTCTAGGCGGGGCCGTTGTTCGATTTTGGGAAAACAGGTGGCGTGCCTGTTAAGCTTCCCGGGCCGCCGGCCGCCGCAGACACGCCACGCCATGCACGCCAGCCCGGCCAGCCTGCCACCCCACGCCCCCGATGGGACTTGATAGTGGGCCAGGCCCGCCACTACCGCGCCTCAGCACCCGGGCGGATCTGCTGTGCCGAGGGGGGGCAGTTGCAATTCCCACGACCGATCAAGGCATGGTGAATGCGCACGGTATGGGGTCGTGGGGTTGTGGGCGCAGTTAATCCCACGACCCACACCCCGCCCCCTCGGCTTCGTAGCCCGAGGGCTATAAGTAGGGGGGAGGGAGGGGTGCGGCAAAGCTTGCGCGCCCCCTCCCACTCTCTCTTCTTCCTTATCTCTCTCCTCCATAGATGTCGTTGCTGCTCCGTGTTGCCGTGGTTCTGCCGCCGTTCGTTGCCGACGCACCCCTCCTCCTCACGCGGCCCGGCCGAAGCCATGGCGCGCGAGAAGGGTGGCAATTGGGAGGGGTTGACAGTTATCGAGGATCACATCTCCTTCCTCCACTACACGAGCCGGATGCCCAATGCGGCATTCGTCAAGGCGCGGGTGCCGCCGGAGGAGGAGATCTCGCCGGCGCCGAGGGGGAACGAGCGGGTCGTCTTCCGCTCGCACTTCCTCCGTGGCTTCGGCCTTCCGGTCAGTGGCTTGCTTCGCTCCTTCCTCGACTTCAACAACCTCCAGCCTCATCATCTTACGCCGAACGCCGTTACCTTGCTCTCCGCCTTCGTCACGGCGTGCGAGGGCTACATCGGCATCCTCCCCACACTCGAGCTGTGGGGAGCATTCTTCTACGGGAAGCTCGGCACCTCCGCCAAATATACGGCGGCCGAGTGCGGTGGGCTCGTCGCTGTGCGCCGGCCGGCTAAACGGAACGCCTTCCCCATCATCAAGCTGGCACAGACTGTGAAGATGAGGCAGCAGTCCTACTTCTACGTTGAGAACGTCGACCCGGCTGTCGACTTCATCAACCTGCGGGCCTATGAGGCCGACCCTCCCACTGGGGCTCAGCCCAATTGGGGCTACCAACCGAAGCCGGTGTCGCCAGATGCAGCGGCCGCCATCGGCCGACTCCGGGTGCTCCAAGAGTCGGATGGCCTCGAGGCCTCCGACCTCCTCATCGCCTTCGTCGAGCGCTGGGTTCTCCCACTCCAGGGCCTCCCTCATCCAATATTCCGGATGAGCGGGCACCACGACCCTAGCCGGCTGTGCCAAAGGAGATGCCGACTGCTGAGGTCGCGCGGATGGTGAATGAGATCTCCGACCTCAAGGTGTAGGAGGCAGAGTGGCGGTACGGGAAGCGGCCATACTCGTGCGACGATCCGCCGCCTGCCAAAAGTTTCTTCATCTCTTCCTCCCGCTCTGTTTTTTTAGTCTTGTTCTTGTCGTGATGCGACTCCCTTCTGGAGTGCAGATTTATATGTCCGAGGAGACGGCCGCCGTCATGGGGCCGGGTGGTGACTACCTGCCGGACGGGGCGGTGAGCGACTTGGACGACCCCGACTTGGGGGCGGCCGCCCTAGCGGACGACGCAACAGGCGGTGGCAGTGGAGCAGGCGGCACCGAGGAGGGCGGCGGCGTGGAGACTTGGCCCGACGACGACGACGATGAAGACGAGCCGCGCCCTGATACGTCTCCAACGTATCTATAATTTTTGATTGCTCCATGCTACTTTAGCTATTGTTTTGGACTATATTGGGCTTTATTTTCCACTTTTATATTATTTTTGGGACTAACCTATTAACCGGAGGCCCAGCCAAGAATTGCTGTTTTTTTTGCCTATTTTAGTGTTTCGAAGAAACAGAATATCAAACGGAGTCCAAACGGAATGAAACCTTCGGGAACGTGATTTTCTCACCAAACGTGATCCAGGAGACTTGAACCCTACTCCAAGAAGTGCCAGAGGCGGTCATGAGGGTGGAGGGCATGCCCCCCTGCCTCGTGGCCCCCCTGTTGCTCCACCAACGTACTCCTTCCTCCTATATATACCTACGTATCCCCAAACGATCAGAACATGAGCCAAAAACCTAATTCCACCGCCGCAACCTTCTGTATCCACGAGATCCCATCTTGGGGCCTGTTCTGGAGCTCCGCCAGAGGGGGCATCCACCACGGATGGCTTCTACATCAACACCATAGCCCCTCCGATGAAGTGTGAGTAGTTTACTTTAGACCTTCGGGTCCATAGCTAGTAGCTAGATGGCTTCTTCTCTCTTTTTCGATCTCAATACAATGTTCTCCCCCTGTCTCGTGGAGATCTATTCGATGTAATCTTCTTTTTGCGGTGTGTTTGTTGAGATCGATGAATTGTGCGTTTATGATCCAGTATTTTCTATGGAAAATATTTGAATCTTCTCTGAATTCTTTTATGTATGATTGAGTTATCTTTGCAAGTCTCTTCGAATTATCCTTTTTGGTTTGGCCAACTAGATTGGTAGTTCTTGCAATGGGAGAAGTGCTTAGCTTTGGGTTCAATCTTGCGGTGACCTTTCCCAGTAACAGAAGGGGAAGCAAGGCACGTATTGTATTGTTGCCATCGAGGATAACAAGATGGGTTTTTATCATATTGCATGAATTTATCCCTCTACATCATGTCATCTTGCTTAAGGCGTTACTATGTATTTAACTTAATACTCTAGATGCATGTTGGATAGCGGTCGATGAGTGGAGTAATAGTAGTAGATGCAGAATCGTTTTGATCTACTTGTCTTGGACGTGATGCCTATATACATGATCATTACCTATATATACTCATAACTATGCTCAATTCTGTCAATTGCTCAACAGTAATTTGTTCACCTACCGTAGAATATCTATGCTCTTGAGAGAATCCACTAGTGAAACCTATGCCCCCCCGGGTCTATTCTCATCATATCAATCTCTATCGCTTTATTACTAGCTTTGTTTTTACTTTGCCTTTTACTTTTCACTTTGCATCTCTATACCAAAAATACCAAAAATATTATTTATCATCTCTATCAGATCTCACTCTCGTAAGTGACCGTGAAGGGATGGACAACCCCTAATCGCGTTGGTTGCGAGTAGCTATCATTTTGGGTAGGTACGAGGGACTTGTGCGTGGTCTCCTACTGGATTGATACCTTGGTTCTCAAAAACTGAGGGAAATACTTATGCTACTTTGTTGCATCATCCTCTCCTCTTCAGGGAAATCCAACGCAGTGCTCAAGAGGTAGCAAGAAGAATTTCTGGCGCCGTTGTTGGGGAGGCTCACGCAAGCAAGTCAACAAAATCAGGTACCCATCACAATCCCTATCTCTCGCATTACATTATTTGCCATTTGCCTCTCGTTTTCCTCTCCCCCACTTCACCCTTGCCGTTTTATTCGCCCTCTCTTTCCCAATCTCCTTCTCTCTTTCCCGTTTGCCTTTTTCCGTTGCCTTTCTATTTGCTTGTGTGTTGGATTACTTCTTGCCATCGCGCAAGATAATACCAAATTGTGTGACTTCTCGAATACCAATAATAATGATTTCCTTAGTACTCCGATTTCTCCTCTTAATAATGATGAGTCTTGTGAAATCAATACCGCTTTGCTGAATCTTGTTATGAAAGATCAAATCGCCGGCCTTCCTAGTGAAGATGCCGCTACTCATCTAAACAATTTTGTTGATTTGTGTGATATGCAAAAGAAGAAAGATATGGATAATAATATTGTCAAATTGAAGTTATTTCCGTTTTCACTTAGAGATCATGCTAAAGTTTGGTTTTCATCTTTGCCTAAAAATAGTATTGATTCTTGGAACAAGTGCAAAGATGCTTTTATCTCTAAGTATTTTCCTCCTGCTAAGATTATCACTCTTAGGAACGATATTATGAATTTTAAACAACTTGATCATGAGCATGTTGCCCAATCTTGGGAAAGAATGAAATTGATGCTTCGCAATTACCCTACTCATGGTTTGAATTTATGGATAATCATACAAATTTTTTATGCCGGATTGAATTTTGCTTCAAGAAATCTTTTAGATTCGGCCGCGGGAGGCACGTTTATGGAAATTACATTAGGAGATGCTACAAAATTGCTTGATAATATTATGGCTAATTATTCTCAATGGCACACCGAAAGATCATCTAGTAAAAAAGTGCATGCTATAGAAGAAATCAATGTTTTGAGTGAAAAGATGGATGAAGTTATGAAGATGTTTTCTACTAAAAATACTCCTCTTGATCCCAATGATATGCCTTTGTCTACTTTGCTTGAGAATAATAATGAATCTATGGATGTGAATTTTGTTGGTAGGAATAGTTTTGGAAACAACGTTTATAGAGGGAATTTTAATCCTAGGCCTTATCCTAGTAATCCTTCTAATAATTATGGAAATTCCTACAACAACTCTTATGGAAATTTTAATAAGATGTCCTCTAAATTTGAGAGTAGTGTTAAAGAGTTTATGAATTCACAAAAGAATTTTAATGCTTTGCTTGAAGAGAAATTGCTTAAAGTTGATGATTTGGCTAGGAACATTGATAGAATTTCTCTTGAAATTGATTCTTTAAAGCTTAGATCTATTCCTCCTAAGCATGATATCAATTAGTCTGTCAAAGCCATGAGAATTTCCATTGATGAGTGCAAAGAAAGAACCACTAGGATGCGTGTTTCCAAAGAGGCCTTTATTAAAGCGTGTTTCTCCAATTCCTATGAAAATCAAGATGAAGATCTAAAAGTTATTGATGTGTCCCCCATTAAATCCTTGTTTTGCAATATGAATCTTGATGAAACTGAATATGATCTTCCTCTACCTAGAAGGCGTTCTAAGAATTCGGAGTTTCTAGATCTTGATGATGAAATTGATGAAAGTGGGATTGAAAGAAATAAAAACCTAGATGTTGCTAAACCCACTATTTTGGATCTCAAGGAATTTCATTATGAAAATTTCTCTTTGATTGGTTGTATTTCCTTGTTGCAATCCGTGCTAGATTCTCCTCATGCTTATAGTCAAAATAAGGCCTTTACCGAACACATTGTTGATGCTTTGATGCAATCTTATGAAGAAAAACTTGAGTTGAAAGTTTCTATCCCTAGAATACTCTATGATGAGTGGGAACCTACTATCAAAATTAAAATTAAAGATTATGAGTTTCATGCTTTGTGTGATTTGGGTGCTAGTGTCTCTACTATTCCCAAAACTTTGTGTGATTTGCTAGATTTCCGTGACTTTGATAATTGCTCTCTAAACTTGCATCTTGCGGATTCCACTATTAAAAAGCCTATGGGAAGAATTAATGATGTTCTTATAGTTGCCAATAGGAATTATGTGCCCGTAGATTTTATCGTTCTTGATATAGATTGCAATCCTTCATGTCCTATTATTCTTGGTAGACCTTTCCTTAGAACGATTGGTGCAATTATTGATATGAAGGAAGGGAATATTAGATTCCAATTTCCCGTAAAGAAGGGCATGGAACACTTCCCTAGATAGAAAATAAAATTACCATAAGAATCTACCATGAGAGCCACTTATGGGTTGCCTACCAAAGATGGCAATACCTAGATCTATCCTTGCTTTTATGCCTAGCTAGGGGTGTTAAACGATAGCGCTTGTTGGGAGGCAACCCAAATTTATTTTGTGTTTTTTGTTTTTGCTTCTGTTTAGGAATAAATAATCCATCTACCTTCTGTTTGGATGTGGTTTTATGTTTTAATTAGTGTTTGTGCCAAGTAGAACCTATAGGATAACCTACGATGATGGTTGATTTGATTCTGCTAAAAATAAGAAACTTTGCACGCACAAATATAATTTTGTTAAATCACAGGTACATGCTTTGGCATTGATTATTTGTGATTCTGATCAATAAACAAATTGTCCAGGACTTCCTATTTTGGTAGAATTTTTAGAGTTCCAGAAGTCTGCGTTAGTTACATATTGCTACAGACTGTTCTGTTTTTGACAGATTCTGTTTTGCGTGTGTTGTTTGCTTATTTTGATGAATCTATGGCTTATAAAATAGTTTATAATCCATAGAGAAGTTGGAATACAGTAGGTTTAACACCAATATAAGTAAAGAATGAGTTCATTACAGTACCTTGAAGTAGTCTTTTGTTTTCTTTCTCTAACGGAGCTCACGAGATTTCTGTTGAGTTTTGTGTTGTGAAGTTTTCAAGTTTTGGGTGAATTCTTTTGATGGATTATGGAACAAGGAGTTGCAAGATCCTAAGCTTGGGGATGACCATGGCACCCCCAAGATAATACAAGGCCACCAAAAAGTCAAAGCTTGGGGATGCCCCAGAAGGCATCCCCTCTTTCGTCCACTTCCATCGGTAATTTACTTGGAGCTATATTTTTATTCACCACATGATATGTGTTTTGCTTGGAGTGTCTTGTATTATTTGCGTCTTTGCTTGTTAGTCTACCACAATCATCCTTGCTGTACACACCTTTTGAGAGAGCCATACATGAATTGGAATTTGTTAGAATACTCTATGTGCTTCACTTATATCTTTTGAGCTTGATAGTTTTGCTCATAGTGCTTCACTTATATCTTTTGAGCGTGATAATTTTTGCTCTAGTGCTTCACTTAGATCTTTTAGAGCACGGTGGTGGATTTGTTTTAAAGAAACTATTGATCTCTCATGCTTCACTTAGATTATTTTGAGAGTCATTATAGCATGGTAATTTGCTTAATGTTAATATACTTGGTGTTCAAGATATGTGAAACTTTCTTTTGAGTGCGTTGAATACTAAGATAAGTTTGATGCTTGATAATTGTTTTGAGACATGGAGATGATAATATCAAAGTCGTGCTAGTTGGGTAATTATGAATTCAGAGAATGCTTGTGCTGAAGTTTGCAAGTCCCGTAGCATGCACGTATGGTTAAAGTTGTGTAACAAATTTGAAACATGAAGTGTACCTGGCTTGTGCATCCTTATGAGTGGCAGTCGGGGACGAGCAATGGTCTTTTCCTACCAATCTATCCCCCTAGGAGCATGCGCAGAGTACTTGATTTTTTATGGCTTCTAAATTTTTGCAATAAGTATATGAGTTATTTTGACTAATGTTGAGTCCATGGATTATACGCACTCTCACGTTTCCACCTTTGCTAGCCTCTTCGGTACCGTGCATTGCCCTTTCTCACCTTGAGAGTTGGTGCAAACTTCGCAGGTGCATCCAAACCCCATGATACGATACACTCTATCACACATAAACCTCCTTTTATCTTCCTCAAAACAGCCACCATACCTACCTATCATGGCATTTCCATAGCCATTCCGAGATATATTGCCATGCAACTTCCATCATCATCATCATGACATACATTACTTTTGTCATATTGCCATTGCATGATCATGTAGTTGACATCGTATTTGTGGCAAAGCCACCATACATTATTTTTCATACGTGTCACTCTTGATTCATTGCACCATTCTGGTACACCATCGGAGGCATTCATATAGAGTCATATCTTGTTCTAAGTTTCGAGTTGTAATCCTTATGTTGTAATCAATAGAAGTGTGATGATCATAATTATTAGAGCATTGCCCAAAAAAAGGCCAAAAGAAAAAAAAGAAAGGCCCAAAAAAAGAGAAAAAAAGGGCAATGCTACTATCTCTTTTTCCACACTTGTGCTTCAAAGTAGCACCTTGTTCTTCATGTAGTGAGTCTCATATCTTGTGCTTTAAAGTAGCACCTTGTTCTTCATGTAGTGAGTCTCATAAGTTGTCTTTTTATACTAGTGGGAATTTTTCATTATAGAACTTGGCTTGTATATTCCTACGATGGGCTTCCTAAAATGCCCTAGGTCTTCATGAGCAAGCAAGTTGGATGCACACCCACTAGTTTTCTTTTGTTGAGCATTCATAGCTCTAGTCCATCCGTTGCATGGCAATCCCTACTCCTCATGTTGATTTCAATTGATGGGCATCTCCATAGCCCGTTGATTACCCTCGTCAATGTGAGACTTTCTCTTTTTTTGTCTTCTCCACACAATCCCCGTCATCATATTCTATTCCACCCGTAGTGCTATATCCATGGCTCACGCTCATGTATTGCGTGAAGGTTGAAAAAGTTTGAGATTATTTAAGTATGAAACAATTGCTTGGCTTGTCATTTGGGGTATATAAGTTGGGAACATATTTGTGTGACGAAAATGAAGCATAGCCTAACTATATGATTTTGTAGGGACAAACTTTCTTTTGCCATGTTATTTTGAGAAGACATGATTGCTTTGATTAGTATGCTTGAAGTATTATTACTTTTTGTGTCAATATGAACTTTTGTCTTGAATCTTTCGAATCTGAATATTCATATCACAATTAAGAAGATTTACAATTAAATTATGCTAAAGTATCACTCCGCATCAAAAAATTCTCTTTTTATCATTTACCTACTTGAGGACGAGCAGTAATTAAGCTTGGGGATGCCTTATACGTCTCCAACGTATCTATAATTTTTGATTGCTCCATGCTACTTTCTCTACTGTTTTGGACTATATTGGGCTTTATTTTCCACTTTTATATTATTTTTGTGACTAACCTATTAACCGGAGACCCAGCCCAGAATTGCTGTTTTTTGCCTATTTCAGTGTTTCGAAGAAACGAAATATCAAACAGAATGAAACCTTCGGGAACGTGATTTTCTCACTGAACGTGATCCAGGAGACTTGAACCCTACCCCAAGAAGTGCCAGAGGCGGTCACGAGGTGGAGCCCCCCCGGGCGCGCCCCCCTGCCTCGTGTCCCCCCTGTTGCTCCACCGACGTACTCCTTCCTCCTATATATACGTATCTCCAAACGATCATAACAGGAGCGAAAAACCTAATTCCACCGCCGCAACCTTCTATATCCATGAGATCCCATCTTGGGGCCTGTTCTGGAGCTCCGCTGGAGGAGGCATCCACCACGGAGGGCTTCTACATCAACACCATAGCCCCTCCGATGAAGTGTGAGTAGTTTACTTCAGACCTTCGGGTCCATAGCTAGTAGCTAGATGGCTTCTTCTCTCTTTTTCGATCTCAATACAATGTTCTCCCCCTATCTCGTGGAGATCTATTCGATGTAATCTTCTTTTTGCGGTGTTTGTTGAGACCGATGAATTTTGGGTTTATGATCCAGTATTATCTATGGAAAATATATGAATCTTGTCTGATTTCTTTTATGTATGATTGAGTTATCTTTGCAAGTCTCTTTGAATTGTCCTTTTTGGTTTGGCCAACTAGATTGGTAGTTCTTGCAATGGGAGAAGTGCTTAGCTTTGGGTTCAATCTTGCGGTGTCCTTTCCCAGTGACAGAAGGGGCAGCAAGGCACGTATTGTATTGTTGCCATCGAGGATAACAAGATGGTTTTTTATCATATTGCCTGAATTTATCCCTCTACATCATGTCATCTTGCTTAAGGGTTACTCTGTTTTTAACTTAATACTCTAGATGCATGCTGGATAGCGGTCGATGAGTGGAGTAATAGTAGTAGATGCAGAATCGTTTCGATCTACTTGTCTCGGACGTGATGCCTATATACATGATCATTACCTAGATATACTCATAACTATGCTCAATTCTGTCAATTGCTCAACAGTAATTTGTTCACCTACCGTAGAATATCTATGCTCTTGAGAGAAGCCACTAGTGAAACTTATGGCCCCCGGGTCTATTCTCATCATATCAATCTCTATCGCTTTATTACTTGCTTTGTTTTTACTTTTCCTTTTACTTTTCACTTTGCATCTCTATACCAAAAATACCAAAAATATTATTTATCATCTCTATCAGATCTCACTCTCATAAGTGATAGTGAAGGGATTGACAACCCCTAATCGCGTTGGTTGCGAGTAGCTATCGTTTTGTGTATGTACGAGGGACTTGTGTGTGGTCTCCTACTGGATTGATACTTTTGTTCTCAAAAATTGAGGGAAATACTTACGCTACTTTGCTGCATCATCCTTTCCTCTTCGGGGAAATCAAACGCAGTGCTCAAGAGGTAGCACGCCCCGCCCGGAGCACTGCCAACACCGGTGCAGGCCCCTCTACTGGGCCGCCCGCCCGTGGTGGCAAACGCAAGCGGAGTCAAGGTGCTGCCCTGTTTGGCAGCGCCCCGAAGAAGCCCAAGAACCCGGCTGTGGCGACCAGGCAGAAAGAAGCCGCGACCAAGGTGGCCAAATATTAGAGGCAGCCGAAGGTGCCAGTCATGGTGTCGACATAAGTATTCTTTTCATGTTTTCCGTCTTTTCTTCAATCTAGCCTAAAAAAATTTCTGACTTGTCTTCTTATTTCAGGGCCCCGCTAACTCTCGAGAAGTCGGGCGCCGCCTCGGTCATCAGGTTGGCAGCGACTTCCTCCTCTAGCCGGCGAATCGACCCGGCCGCTGACCTCCGGGAGGTGACAGAGCGGAATGCGCGGGAGGCGCGTGAGGAAGAAGCCGATCGTCTGGCGAAGGCGCATGCGGACAAGGCCGCCGCCTCCACGGAGAGGAAGCTGGCGCAGGCGGAGGCCGAAGCCGCAGAGAAGGAGCGGCTCGCGGAAGCCGCACGCTGCCAAGAGCCGCCGCTCGTGATGCCCCTGAACACCGTGCCGCCTCCGCCCGCGTTTGAGGCGACCACCGGGGGAGCCGGCGACGAGCATCCAATCCGGCAGTGGGAGGGCGGTGACGTGGCCATGCCGGACGTCCTCGTGCCGCCGCCGCCACCGCCTAGCAAAACACAGGGCGAGCAGCCGGCCGAGCCGCCGGTGGCACCAGTCGGGGACGCGGTGGTTACGGACCTGATTTCTGAGGTCCGCACACCCACGCGCCGTGGTTTTGCAAAGGCGGCCTCGGCGCCATGGCCACTAGAAGCCGGCGCCACGAGCTCGTCGAAACCCGACACCGAAGCGACCAGCACCGTGCCGGCCGGCTGGGTACCCGGGTGAGGGACGGGCGCCCTAGCCCAGGCGTCCCTTGACGTCCAGGACAAGCTCCGGGCTGAAGCCGAAGCCCTCAAGCGCTGCAACGAAGCCTTCCTGAAGTCGCGGGCATCCATCCGCGTTTGTTTTCTTCGCTTTTCCTTTTTCCTTAATCTTCTTGCTTTCTTCGTGGGGGCGCGCTAGCGCACCCACTAGCCGTAGTCCCCAAGTTTCGGGCAGGCTGCTGAGAAGGTGGTCCGGAACTTTAACTTGTATGCGTCAAATGTTGACTTTATCTGATATCCCCTCTGCAGTACTACCACAATATTCGTGCTGTCACCTTCAACTCCAGGGTTCGGGAGCTGGAGACGTAGACCGCCCATCTGTCCAAGAGCCGGAGTAAGCTCCGACTTCCTTTCTTCGCGGGGGCGCGCTGCACACCGGCGGGCAGTAGTCCCCGAGGCTCGGGCCGACTGCTGAGTAGTCGGGCCGAATCTCCCCAGTGTTTCTACCTTTGTTAATTACTTCTTCTCTATGGGGGCGCGATGGCGCACCCGCGGGCTGTAGTCCCCGAGATTCGTGCCGACTGCTGAGTAGTCGGGCCGGATCTCCCCTGCCACTACGTCCCTCTTTGTCTTTGACTGATGTTCTTTCTTATTTCCCCTTTTTCAGAGGCCAATGCTGCCTTGCAGCAGCAGCTGGGTGAAGCCAACACCGCTCTACGCGGCAAGGAGGCGGAGTGTAGCAAGCTGACCGAGGAGCGCGATCGGCTGGTCGCCAAGCTCGCCGAGCAGACGGAGGCTCTCAAGACGGCCCAGCGGGAGGCAAAGGCGAAGGAGACCGATCTCCTCGCCGAGTTTGAAACCGAGCGCGCCGCCTGGGCCGACAAGGAGGCGCAGACCACGGCCTGCTTCAGCAGCATCGAGGACTTGGTTGATGGTGAGTTTTATTATTCTTGTTCATTGTCTTGAGCTGCCGGCTTTGTCTAAGTCGACTGCTTGTTTCTGACTTTGTTTTTCTTGCCTTCTGCCCGAGCAGATTTCTTCCCGGGTCACTTTGTCGCCGCGAGCCAAGTCATCGAGGCCCAGCGCGAGGAGCGGAGGGCGGAAGGCGCGCAGATTGCTGCTGATGCCCCCTGAACCCTTAATGAGCAGATCCTCAGCATCCAGGCCCATCTTCGGCCCGCCCATCAAGTGTTGTGCCATCTTCAGTGCGTCGGGGCCCAGGAGATCTCCGCCCTCTATCCAGGCTTGCCGGCTCCGTGCACTCCAAGCCAGACCGCCGACTGGCTGGAGGTGGCGTTCGGCCGCCTGGAGGCATGGAAGGGCTCTGCAGCCCGGGCAGGAGCGCGCCACGCCCTTGAGTTCGTCAAGGCATGGTATCTTGGGATAGACTTAGCCCAGTTGGCCATGTTCCGACTGGAGGCGCAGGAGGAGCTGGCAGCGGTGGAGGCTGAGCTTATCAACAGGGCGGTGGTGATCGCCGACTTCACCGACACCAGCATCTTCGTTTCGGAGGTGGTCGAGGAAGGCGCCAAAGCGCCGCAGGAGTGGCTCGGTCTGAACCCGGAGGACAGAAAGGACTCGGCCGAAGTCATCGATGCCAGCAACAAAGGGGAGGAGGAGGAGGACAGCGACGTCGACATGTCGGAGGCTGGTGCGGGTGATGAGCTCCACCCCGACCGGGCCTCAAGCAACGACCCGCGCTCCAAAGCGCCGACTGCTACTGAGGACGACCAGGTGGTGACTGACCAGCCGCCCGTTCCTCCGACAGACGCCACTGACTCCGCCATCCAGCCCTCCGCCGTCCCAACTGGTGCCGCTGACTCGAGCACCCAGCTGGAGCCATCTGCCGTGCCAACCGGCGCAGCTGACTCCGTCATCCAGCCGGAGCCGCCTGCTGCACCAACTGGCACCGCCGACCCCAGTGTCCAGTCGGAGCCGCCTGCCACGCCAACCGGCGCAGCTGACTCCGTCGTCCAGCCGGAGCCGCTTGCTGCACCAACTAGCACCGCCGACCCCAGCGCCCAGCCGGAATTCTCCGCTGCTCCCTAGGGTGTTTATCTTTTTCTTTTCTTGCTTGCTTGGTCTGGACACTTTTGTTAAATTCGCACAATTCCACCAGCAGGGTGTATATCAAACTTTGCTGAATGCCTGCTGATGGGCCTCTATTTATGTAAATATTCTATCGCAACTTCATGCTTTGTTTTGCCGATTTCTAACTTTCCTTGCCTATACTCCTTGCTTTTTTCCTTTGCCGCCCTCCCTTAGCTATCCTCTTGCCAGCCAAGCAGCCGCTCAGTGGACTGGGGCTGGTTTGAGTACTTAGCTTTTTGCGGGAGGGCAAGTACTTAGCTGTTTGGAGGTTTTGGCAAGGGAAGTAGAAGCCGGCCGACCAAGCGCCGCGCCGGCCTCAACTATATGCGTTTTCCTTAGCCATTTTTCATGTGGACACTGTCTTGCGACCCCTGCCCGCCATTAAGTCGCTTTGCGAGCTCCGGCTTCTGACAGAGGAAGTTTTAGGTGCCAACACATTACTTGTCCAGCTGCAGGAGACGGCATAAAGGAGTAGGCGGCAAACCTCCGGGCCGACTGGTCGACCCGGTGCCAGGCGGAAATAATAAAACAGAGGCACACTCATGGGCATAACACTTATCATATAGATAAAAGGAGGTTAGTCCCTGAGTTCGTCTCGGGGGACCCGGAGTCTTTGTACATAATACAAAAGGTAGCATGATACATACTGCTTTCAACTGTAAAATCTCCGGAGGAGGTTTGCATTCCACGGCCTCTCCGTCTCCTTGCCTGAATCATCTCTTTTGCGTGCTCTGGGCTTCTGAGCGTCGATCAGATAGTAGGAGTCATTGCCCAGCACCATGCTGATGATGAAGGGGCCTTCCCAAGGCGCCAAGAGCTTGTGCTGGCTGGCTGTTTGCTGGATCAGCCGGAGCACAAGATCTCCCTCTTGGAAGGATCTTGGCTTCACCTTTCGGTTGTAGTATCAGCGCAGACTCTGCTGGTAGATGGCTGACCGGTTGAGTGCCAATAGCTGGCCCTCTTCTAGCAGGTCGACACCGTCTTCTCGTGCCTCCTTGGCGTCCGCCTCGGTGTACATGGTGACCCGCGGGGAGTCGAACTCTATGTCCGTCGGGATGACGGCTTCAGCACCGTAGACGAGGAAGAAGGGCATGAAGCCATTTGACTTGTTCGAAGTTGCGCGCAGGCTCCAGAGGACGGCCGGCATCTCATCGAGCCAGCAGTCGGCCGAACGCTCAAGAGGCTCGACCAATCGGGGCTTGATGCCCGACAAGATGAGGCCGTTTTCCGCGCTCAACCTATCTGTTTGACTGCGGGTGGGCAACGGACGCTAAGTCCAGTCAGATGCCCTGCGTCGCGCAGAAACGAGCCAAGGCTCCTTTGGCAAAGTTGTGCCATTGTCGGTGGTGATGCTATGCGGTATGCCGTACCGAGTGGTGATGTCGGCAATGAAAGTCACGGCAGTCGGCCCATTCAGTTTCTTGATTGGCTTGGCCTCTATCCACTTGGTGAACTTGTCCACAGCGACAAGCGATGAGTCATGCTGCCATGGGCTATCTTGAATGGCCCCAACATATCTAAACCCCAAACATCAAAGGGCCAAGCAATGGGAATAGTCTTGAGTGCAGAAGCTGGCAAATGAGGCTTGGGGCGGAATCTCTGGCACCCTTGGCACTTCTGGACCAACTCCTTGGCCTCTTCAAGAGCAGTCGGCCAGAAGAAACCATGGCGAAAGGCTTTGGCAACAAGTGCTCTTGAGGCCGCGTGGTGGCCACATTCACCTTGGTGAATATCTTTGAGGATTGCTTGGCCCTGGTCCGGCTCCACGCAGCGCTGGTACACACCAATGACACTGTGCCGAACCAGCTCTTTCTTGACTATGGTGTATGCCGCCGCCCGCCACTGCACTTGTTGGGCCAGGATCTCGTCGGCTGGCAGCTCTTTGTTTACCAGGAATTTGAGGATGGGTTGAGCCCATGATGGTGCTGCTATCTCTCTGACTGCTACGACAACAACTTGTAGGAGGATGGGTTGAGCCCATGATTGTGCTGCTATCTCTCCGCTGTATGCATCCAAGAAACTCAACAGCTTGCATCCAGCTGTGGAGTCTATCACTTGATCAATTCTTGGCAGAGCAAAGGGATCTTTGGGGCAGGCTTTGTTGAGGCTAGTATAGTCAATGCACATGAGCCACTGCTTATTCTTCTTCAATACTAGGACTGGGTTGGCCAGCCACTATGGAAAAAACACTTCCATGATGAATCTGGCTGCTAGAAGTCGAGCTATTTCTTCTCCGACAACTCTTCTCTTCTCTTCTGACAGGCGGCGCAAAGGCTGCCTGACCGGCTTGGCGTCAGGTCGGACATGTAACTTGTGATCGGCGGAATCCGTCGGACCACCCGGCATGTCTTTGGAAGACCATGCGATGATGTCCCGAATCTCACGGTGGAAATCGACGAGTTCGCTTTCCTATTTGCTGTCAAGGTTTGCCCCTATGACAGCGTGCCTCTCCGGGTGCTCCGGGTCCAAGGGTATCTTCTTTGTTTCCTTGGCCGGCTTGAACGAGCCCTCAACCTCTGACTCCTTGGGGATGGGTGACATTTTCAGCTTCTTGCCTGCCAACGCCACGACCCGGTCAAGGAGTCGCTTCTCAGCTGCAATTACGTGGGACTCGGCCAGCCGGCTGCTATCTACGGCGCAAGCGACCAACTTCTTGTAGTCTCCGACTACGGTCAGGATCCCCTTGGTGCTCGGCATCTTCATCTTGAGGTAAGCATAGTGGAGGACTGCCATGAACTTGGCCAGAGCAGGCCGGCCAAGCAGTGCATGGTAGGGGCTTTCGAGGTCCACCACTTCAAACCAAACAGGCTCACGGCGGAAATGATTCTTGTCTCCGAAGAGAACATAAATTTGGGTCTTGCCGATTGGTGAGCAGGAAAGGCCAGGGACTATGCCATGGAATACAGTCCGACTGGGGATGAGCTGCTTCTGCTTGATTCCCAACTTCTCCATTGTGTCACGGTACAGGATATTGATGCTGCTACCGCCATCTATCAAGACTCTAGAGAAACGCGCAACCCGCCTCTCCGTTGCAAAGTTAGCATCTAGGACCAGGGCGTATGAACCTGGGGAAGGCATCACTTCTGGGTGGTCGGCCCTGCTCCAACTGATAGGCTTCTCAGACCAATGCATGAATTCTGGAGTACTGGAGGCCACTGCCTGCACTTCTTGTTGTTGCTGCCGTCTGCTGCATCTGTCATCGTCCACACTGGTGAACACAACATAAGCTCCGTGCTCCTCAGGGTACTCTTCTTGTATGGCGCCGACTGGTCGGGCCGCCGGCTGCTGGGGTTGAGGAGGCAGGAGTCCATCTCCCTTGGCGATTCTGGCGAGCCAGTGACACTTCCGAGTGGTGTGGTTGGACGGCTTTGCACCGCTATGGAACTTGCAGGGTGCATCTAAGGTTTGCTCATTAGAGAAGGCGGGCAACCAATTGGACTTGCCACCCTTCTACCACTTAGGTGCTGGCTACCCTTCCGGCTCCTGATCCTCGATTATCGCCACTTGCCGGCTGGTGGAAGCTGGCTGAGTGGCCTTCCGCTTGTTGTCACTTGGCTGCTGTCGCCGACTGGTGTCACCAGCCGGAGTCTGAGGAGCCAGAGGTGCCACTTTGCCGGATGCATCAACTAAGAGTTCCGCCTTCATGGAGGAGTCGGACGTGCCGTGCTTGTCGGCGATGATCAGCAGCTCGTTGAGCGTCTCAGGCTCGTCGCAGAGGAGTCGATGCTTGAGGAGGGTGCCCTCTCGGCACCCGGCGGTGAAGTACTCGATTGCTAGTCGCGAGTCGATTCTGTGGGCCCCTGGACGCACAAGCAGAGCTGTCGGGGCTTGGGAGGCCGCTTGTACGTGCTGGTGAAGTTGCGGATGAAGGCCTCGACGAAATCAGCCCAGCTAATGATGCTGCATGGCTTTAGGCTGTTGAGCCATGTTTGGGTTGTGCCCTGAAGCATGAGTGGGACGTACTTCACGGAAACGCGCTTGTTGCTGTTTGCTATGCTAACGGTTGTCGATTAGTCGACCAGCCAATCCTCCGGCTTCATGGAGCCGGTGTACTTGGGCGTATCTCGCGGGAGGGTGAACCCTTTGGGAAAGGGTTCATCTCGGATTCATGTGCCGAAACAGGGCGGGCCCAGCGCGTCTTCTTCTTCTAGCGCCAGGGATCGGTTGAGGTGGTCGATCCGATGGCGGGAGTCGTTCTCTCCGACTCCTCGGCGGCCAAGGCGGTCGCCGAGTACCGGGTGCATGACAGGCGGTGGAGTGGGATGTCTTGCTCTGCGAGGCGGAGGAGGCGGAGGATCGCCTCGGCTCTCCACCCCTCGAGGGCGGCCATCTTCGTCTCGCTCGATGGAAAGGCGAGTCCGACTTCGGCTAGCCGCCGGCTCGTTGCCTCGTCTTCCGCGAGCGCCGCCAGTCGGAGTCCGGGATGTCGCGTCGTGGTCTTGGTGATGGGGCGGCTCTTCGTTCCGCAGGATGGGCTCTTCAGCGTGGCAGCCGGCTTCGCGCAACACGGTGGCTGCGTCTAGGAGCTGCTAGACTCGATCCGTCATGTGGCGACGCTCGTCGCCCTTGTACTTGTCCAGTTCATCCTTCACCGCCTGGGAGGCACGGATGTTCTCTATAGGCGTGGCGTAGATGGGGCGTTCTGCCCCGAACATGCTGGCGATGGTCCCATCACACTGCCGAATAGGGCCAATGTGGCTAGGCCCCCCAGGAGCCGACGTACCACCGACCGCTCTGTCCATCTCGCGCCGATAGGCGTCCGAGAGGCGTCGCATGCTGGCCAGTCGGCCAGCGCTCTCGAGAAGCTGGACGCAGCGTGCCTCTAGCGTCTCAGCGTCTGGGTCTTCTGGGATGGGCACCATCAAGTCCCGCAGCGCCGCATCGCCTCCATGATGGTGCTCCCACCGCTGTGCTCGCGAGGAGGCGGCTCCTCGTAGATCACCACGTTGGTGGGGAATGCGTCAAGCGACGCCGTGTCGGAGTCGACGATCATCTGGTCGGTGGAGCCAACAGACTCCAGGTCCACAGCAGGCTCGCTGGTGACGTGGAGCTGGTCGAGGAGGCTGACGAGGCGGCTCTCGGGGCAGCCGGTGCCTGCGTCGGAGGCCGGCTCGTCGGAGAGGTGAATCTCACCAACAAGGTCGGCGAGGCAGCTCGCCGCGCAGGCGATCTCCGTGCCATGCAGGGCGTCGAGGCTGACGCCGTCGGGCGTGCTGGGCTGGCTTCGCTCGCTAGGAAGGAACAAGGTTCCCGTCCAGAGCAGGTCTCCAGGAGACGATGCACCACGCCCCACGGTGGGTGCCAAATGTCGGGGGTTGGGTGCGACATATGTCAAAGGATGGCTTATCATGGTGGGAGCGAGTAGAACGTCCCCGGTGCCCGGAAGCGGGATGAGGCGTAGACACAAACACCGTCATACTTTACCCAGGTTCGGGGCTCTCCTAGGAGATAACACCCCTAGTCGTGCTCTGTGGGGTCTCCGCATGATCACTATTGGCACAAGTGATACAGAGTTGCTTCTTGAGCTGTATGCTAGAGGTAGGAGAAGGCAAGGCTAGCTCTCTCCTCCTCTAGGAATGTGGCTAGGTCTAATGGGGTGGGGACACTTTGCATGGGTGCCCTGGGGGGTTTATATACACTACTAGGAAAAGGCATGCTAGTGGCGCACCAGTTTTGCCTTCTAATGGCGCATGGCTGGTGCGCCACTGGCATCACGCCATTAGATTTCTTTCTAATGGCGCACCACCAGTCGCCATTAGAATCTGATTCTAATGGCGCACCTGACGGTGCGCCATTAGTACGCTCACAAGATCCACTAGTATCTGCTATACTTACAGTAAACATACTATAGTCGCCATTAGTAACAACTTTTTAATTCTTTTCTTCTTAATCTCATGTCACTATTTCACATATGAGATATTCAACACATATATATGTACAACAAGCATCCATATAGCAATCATATATGTACAACAAGCATACATATAGCAATCATATCCAACACACAAGTTTCATCATATATACATACGTACATAGCCAACACATAGTTCAAATGCGTTACAAAAGTTTCACATTGTTCATCCAACACCGTTATCCATCAATTCACAAAAGTTTCACATTCATACAAAATAAAAACAGAAATGGAAAAGAAGCACCCCATCCACGCAAGCTTCCGTCAATTAAATCAAATCTGCAAAATGATAAACAAGAAGTTAGAAGAAGAAAAGAAGAAGACTAGAAGAAGAATAAGAAGAGTTTTGGAAAAGAAGAAGATTAAGAAAAGACTATAAGCTTATTATGTAAACTTGATCATTTTGTGCTAACATAAGTTATTTTGGAGCTAACCTATAGGAAACTAAGCATAGTCTAAGCTAGTATATTAGAGCCAACTTAGGTAAAATGAAGCTAACCTATGTCATTTTGGAAAAGAAGAAGATTAAGAAAAAGACTATAAGCTTATTATGTAAACTTGATCATTTTGTGCTAACATAAGTTATTTTGGAGCTAACCTATAGGAAACTAAGCATATAAGCTCTAAGTTAGTATATTAGAGCCAACTTAGATAAAATGAAGCTAACCTATAGGAAACTAAGCATATTAGAGATAACATAGGTAACTAAGTATATATATATCATTTTGGATAGCTAACCTATAGGAGATCGACATACACGACAAAGTAGGCAGTTCTTCTCCTTCTTCTCCTTCATCTCCTCGATCGCCTAGAGCGGCGAGGCTGTGGAGGCGAGTGGAGGTAGTGGGATGTAGTCTTCACCACAATTGGCGTGGTCATGTTGCCCGGTGTGGGATCGCCGGCGCCACCACCGGTGCATGGTCATTGTCGAGCACCACCACCATCGCGAGGCCACCTTGAGCACGACCATCGCTAGGTCATCCTCACCACCTCCATCTCTTGCCCATGGTCACCACCACCATCTCTTGCCCTTGGTCACCACCACCAGCGCTAGGTCATCCTCAGCCTGATGCCCATCCTCACTCTGCTCCTCTTCTCCCGCACTCCAGTCCGGATCATCCTATATAGGTCTACCCCCAGGGGTACAATAGTAATCTGGCCGGCTACTGGGCCCGGCCGTCAGCGTCTCCGTCCTTCGGCTTCTCTGCCGACTACTAGGGCCTGCCGCTTAGTGGGCCCCGCTGACTTGTTTGGGACAGAGCCGACAGGCAGCTACCGCCGTTGGCGGGTCTGGTTGTTGGCTGCTCACTGTAGCCGTGCTGCTAATGACGCTGGCTTGGTCATCTCAGTGCGGCTACAGTCCCACCGCCTGGTGGGAAATCACTGTAGCCACACCTAGTCTTATCAAGTTAATGGTGCACGGGCTTTGAGGGAGGGGACGGCCGCCTGCTGGAGGCCGGCCCTCTCCTAGTTCGATTGGTTCGGCGTGCACCGTCTTCTGGGATGTCACTGCCCGGTAGGGCCCGCAGCCTACGGGCCGTACCGACAGGCCGTCGTGGGGAACAGGGCTCCGCATGTTCAGAGTGACGTCAAGGGAGGGTGGCAACAGTGCCACGTCGTGCGGAGATCTCCGCCTATACGGGGCAAAGTGGCCACGCCAAACCCAAGATTCGGGGGTGAGGGCTTCACTGTAGCGACGCCCCATCTCGTCCTCTTGATGGGGGCACAAACTCTGAGGGTGCACGGTGGCCGCCTGCTTGATGCCGTCCTCCCTAGAGGCCGGCTAGCTGGAGCCGGCCGCTCGCAATGTCGTCTTCTGGTGGTTGACCGCCCTCTGGTGGCCGGCCGTCGAGCTAGCCGGCCCCCAGAGGGCGGAGCCTCAGCTTGGGGCACAGCAAGACGAAGGTGTCCCAAAGTCTTGATAAATCCAGGGACTCGGGTGAGGCTACCCATGGCCCAATACTCCGACAAGGAGAAAGCTAGTCAGCTTGCTAAGATTATTGCCAGCATGGTGGATACCCAGGATAACGTTTCTTGAGCTCTTCCGGTTGTTTCATTATGTTTTGTTTTGTCTCAGCGTTTATTTGCACTGGTGGCCAATTTTGACGGCCAGTGTATGTAATGTGCTGCTTTGTTCCCTATATTTGCACTGGTGGCAAACTTTGATGCCCAGTGGATGTAATATGTGTAATAGCTATAATAGGCTAGCGTTAATTGCTTGCTTATTTATTTCCTTATTGTCTTATTTAGTTGTTTGCTTGTAGTCACTTCAGTTCATTTTCTGTTTTTTTTCTAGTGGACACAATAGCCTATTTTTGGTAACTAGGCCAAAATAATCATGGCAACACACGGACTGTTGTAACCATGGGCCTCCTGCAGGCCGTATGATCCATTGGCCTTCTTCCGGCCGTAGGATCCATCGGCCTTCTATACGGGCCTTAGGGTCCATGGGCCTTCTACGGGCCGTAGGGTCCATGTGCCTTCTACGGGCCGTACAATCCATGGGCCTTCTACGGGCCGTACTATCCATTGGCCTCATACGGGCCGTAGGATCCATGGGCCTTCTGCGGGGCATATCATCATTTCACCAATCATGGGCCATACTATTTCGTGGACCATAACGGGCCGTTAATAGGACGTATTTGATAACTCCATGAAAACAGCCCAACGGGTTTTTTTTACATGAAAACGGCCAATGTATTAACGGTCCGCAAACGGGCCGACTGTAACAACGGGCTGAATTTGGCCCACAAGCAGAAAATGACAGTAACGGGCCGTATGTAACTGAATGCTGCAAATGAGCCCAAGAATCAATGGGCCCTGAGAAGGCCGAAAGATAACTTGGGCTGGAAACTGACCAATGGAATAACGGGCCGTTAATGGGTATAAAGTGATACACTGTTCATTATGGGCCAGTTTCACCATGGGCCGTTAATGGGCCAAGAGTTACAAAGGTCCTCATATGGGCCGAAAGAAGTCATGGGCCACACATGGGCCGAAACTTAAAACGGGCTGAATCATATTGGACGGCCCAGATGACGCTACTGGGCCTAATTCGGATAGGGCGTAACGGGCCCTGGGTTAGCGGGCTGTAAATGGGCTATAAGCGAACAGGTCGTTAACAGGCTTTCCTTGGGCCGGCCCGCCACCTTTTGACCAAGTCAAACGGGTCGGCCTTTTCACAGGAATGGGCCTCTGTTGGGCTGTGCCATGTGTCGCCGTATCATAGGCGCCTTCGGTCCAATGAGCGGATGACATCTGTCCCAACGGTGAGCCAACACGTGTTTCCTCCAGCCAATGATGATTTTACACGTGGAAAATCCCCATTGGTCGGGGCTGTTAACGGGATATCGGATCCAAAACCCGACCCGATAGCTTAACGGCATTCCGTAATGGTGGATGCCACGTGTCGGTCACCCTTGACGAAAGCACTTCTATGACGCGCGATTTATCGTCATGGAAGTGGACACTTCCATGATGATAATTTTGGTAATGTCATGGAACACTTCTACGACAGCACCGGTATGACTATCTTGATTCTGTCATAAAATCGTCATGGATGTACATGCATGACAAAAAACGCGACCTACTGTGACAAACACGTATCATCACGGAAGTGTATTTTTTTGTATTGAGAGGACTCTCTCTTGAAGAAAGCGGTGGGTAAACAAATTATTGTTGAGCAATTGATAGAAAAGCGCATAGTTATGATGATATCCAAGGAAATAATCATGAATATAGGCATCACGTCCGTGACAAGTAGACCAATGATGTCTACTACGCAACCTTCTCCTTGTAGACGTTGTTGGGCGTCCAAGTCCAGAGGTTTGTAGGACACTAGCAAATTTCCCTCAATTGGATGACCTAAGGTTTATCAATCCGTGGGAGGTGTAGGATGAAGATGGTCTCTCTCAAACAACCCTACAACCAAATAACAAAGAGTCTCTAGTGTCCCCAACACACCCAATACAATGGTAAATTGTATAGGTGCACTAGTTCGGCGAAGAGATGGTGATACAAGTGCAATATGGATGGTAGATATAGGTTTCTGTAATCTGAAAATATAAAAACAGCAAGGTAACTAATGATAAAAGTGAGCGTAAACGGTATTGCAATGCTAGGAAACAAGTCCTAGGGTTCATACTTTCACTAGTGCAAGTTCTCTCAACAATAATAACATAATTAGATCATATAACAATCCTCAACATGCAACAAATAGTCACTCCAAAGTCACTAATAGTGTAGAACAAATGAAGAGATTATTGTAGGGTACGGAACCACCTCAAAATTATCCTTTCTGGTCGATCTATTCAAGAGTCTATAGTAAAATAACACGAAGCTATTCTTTCTGTTTGATCTATCATAGAGTTCGTACTAGAATAACACCCTAAGACATAAATCAACCAAAACCCTAATGTCAGCTAGATACTCCAATGCCACCTCGAGTATCCGTGGGTATGATCATACGATATGTATCACACAATCTTAGATTCATCTATTCAACCAACACAAAGAACTTCAAAGAGTGCCCCAAAGTTTCTACCGGAGAATCAAGACGAAAACATGTGCCAACCCCTATGCATAAGTTCACAAGGTCACAGAACCCACAAGTTGATCACCAAAACATACATCAAGTGAATCACGTGATATCCCATTGTCACTACAGATAAGCACATGCAAGACATACATCAAGTGTTCTCAAATCCTTAAAGACCTAATCCGATAAGATAACTTCAAAGGGAAAACTCAATCCATTACAAGAGAGTAGAGGGGGATAAACGTCATAAGATCCAACTATAATAGCAAAGCTCGCGATACATCAAGATCGTGCCGAATCAAGAACACAAGAGAGGGAGAGATCAAACACATAGCTACTTGTACATACCCTCAGCCCCGAGGGTGAACTACTCCCTCCTCGTCATGGAGAGCACCGGGATGACGGAGATAGCCACCGGTGAGGGATCCCCCTCCGGCAGGGTGTCGGAACAGGGTCCCGAATGGTTTTCGGTGGCTACAGAGGCTTGCGGCGGTAGAACTCCTGATCTATGGTGCTCCTGGATGTTTTCGGGGTATATGGATATATATAGGAGGAAGAAGTAGGTTGGTGGAGCTGTGAGGGGCCCACGAGGGTGGAGGCGCGCCTAGGGGCCAGGCGCGTCTCCCTGCCTCGCGGCCTCCTTGCTTCTTTCTTGACGTCGACTCCAAGTCCTCTGGATCACGTTTGTTCCAAAAATCACTCTCTCGAAGGTTTCATTCCGTTTGGATTCCGTTTGATATTCCTTTTCTGCGAAACACTGAAATAGGCAAAAAAAAGTAATTTGCACTAGGCCTCCGGTTAATAGGTTAGTCCCAAAAAATAATATAAAAGTGTATAATAAATCCCATTAAACATCCAAAACAGATAATATAATAGCATGGAACAATCAAAAATTATAGATACGTTGGATACGTATCAACCAACTCCTGCCTACATCTACTACTATTACTCCACACATCGACCGCTATCCAACATGCATCTAGTGTATTAAGTTAACAAGAACGGAGTAACGCCTCAAGCAAGATGACATGATGTAGAGGTATAGATCCAGACAATATGGTAAAAACTCAATCTCTTTATCCTTAATGGCAACAATACAAATACATGCCTTTCTACCCCTTCTGTCAATGGGTGAGGACACCGCAAGATTGAACCCATTACAAAGCACCTCTCCCATTGCAAGATAGATCAATCTAGTTGGCCAAACTAAATCAATAGATCAGAGAGAAATACAAAGCTATCTTAATGATGCATAAAAGAGTTCAGGGAAGACCCAAATAATATTCATAGATAATCTAATCATAAACCGATAATTCATCGGATCTCAACAAACACACCACAAAAGAAGGTTACATCGAATAGTACTTGAAGAACATCAAGGAGAACATTGATTGAAGATCAAAGAGAGAGAATAATCCATCTAGCTACTAGCTATCGACTCATAGGTCTGTGGTAAGCTACTCGCACATCATCAGAAGGGCAACAAGGTTGGTGTGGAGGCCCTCTATGATCCAATCCCCCTCCGACGTTGTGCCAGAAAAGGCCCCAAGATGGGATATCATGAGAACAGAAGCTTGCGGTGGTGGAAAATTATTTTTTTGTGTGCCTTATAGAATACGGGATAAATTTGGGTATTTGTAGAGGTGGAATTAGGGTTAGAGGAGCCTCGAGGGGACCACAAGCCTGGGGCCCCCTAGGGCACGCCTCTAGGGCTTGTGGCCTTCTTGTGGTGTAACGCCCTCGATGCGGCTATATCTCCCACGTGTCGAAGCACGACTTAGAGGCATAACCGCATTGAAAGCAATGTCGCAAGTGAGGTAATCTTCGCACAATCCATGTAATACATAAGGGAAAAGGTACATAGTTGGCTTACAGTCGCCACTTCACACAATACATAAATAAACATCCATCATTCAGATTACACTCAAGGTCCGACTACAGAACCAAAATAAAAGAAGAATACCCCACATGCAACACAGATCCCCGATCGCCTAACTGGCTCCACTACTAATCGTCTGAAATGAAACATAGTATCGACCAAGGGCCTCATCATATTCCCACTTCAGCTCGATTCTTGCCACGTCACTGGCATCACCGGTACCTGCATCTGTTTTGGTAGAATCATGAGCCACGGGACTCAACAATCTCACACCATGAGATCAAGACTATTTAAGCAAGGGAAGGCTGGTGTCAAAAGGAGGGGCTGCGACAGCGACTAGCATATATGGTGGCTACATCGCAAAAGAGAGCGAGAAGAGAAGCAAAGCACGGTCGTGAAACTAGTAGCGATCAAGAAGTGATCCCGAAACTACCTCGTCAAACATAACTCCAACACCGTGTTCACTTCCGGACTCCGTCGAGAAGAGACCATCACGGTTACATACACGGTTGATGTATTTTAATTAAGGTCAACTTCGGTTTTCTACAACCGACATTAACAAATTCCCATCTGCCTCATAACCGCGGCATGGCTTTGAAAGATAATACCTGCAGGGTGTCCCAACAAGCCCATAACAAGCTCTCACGGTCAACGAAGGAATAAACCTTCACCCAAGACACTCCGATCGACTCGGTATCCCAGTACATCAAGACATTTCGACAATGGTAAAACTAAACCAGCAAGACCTCCCACTGTGCCGACAAATCCCGATAGGAGCTGCACATATCTCGTTCTCGGGGCACACCGGATGAGACAAAGCTACGAGTAAAACCAGACTTGAGTTTCCCGAGGTGGCCTCAAGGTGGCTCGGTTCGGACCAACACTCGAAGGAGCACCGCCCGGGGCTAAAATAAAGATGACCCTCGGGCTCGCGAAAACCCAAGGGAAAAAGGGGTGTAGGTGGCAAATGGTAAAACCAAGGTTGGGCCTTGCTGGAGGAGTTTTATTCAAAGCGAACTGTCAAGGGGGTCCCATAAATCACCCGACCGCGTAAGGAACGCAAAATCAAGGAACATAACATCGGTATGACGGAAACTAGGGCGGCAAGAGTGGAACAAGTCACTAGGCATAAGGCCGAGCCTTCCAACCTTTACCAAGTATATAGATGCATTAATTAAAACAATTGATATTGTGATATCCCAAAATATCCGTGTTCCAACAAGGAACAAACTTCATCTTCACCTGCAACTAGCAACCCTATAAGAGGGGCTGAGCAAAACGGTAACATAGCCAATCAACGGTTCGCTAGGACATGGATGGTTAGAGGTTGACATGGCAATATTGGTGGCATGATATAGCAAGTGGTAGGTATCGCAGCATAGGCATAGCAAAAGAGCGAGCATCTAGCAAGCAAAGATAGAAGTGATTTCGAAGGTATGGTCATCTTGCCTGTAAGGTTCTCAGAGTTGTCGAAGGCTTGATCTTCGTAGGCGTTCTCAACAGGCTCCTCGTTCATGTACTCGTCTCCCGGCTCTACCCAAAGCAAGAACACAAGCAACGGAACCACAATCAAACAAGGAACAATGCACAAGCAATATGATGCAATACATGACATGCTATGCGAGATGTGATATGCTATGCATATGTATGCTTCGGAAGGAAAATGATGAACCGGGCATCAACTTGGCAAACCAAGTATGCCGCTGGAAAGATGGGGTGATTTCGGTTGAAATCGATATAAAGATCACCGGAATCGGATGCACGGTTTGCAAATGACAAGCAAAACAAGAATGGCGCAAATCTGCGTTTAACAGCCCGAAGCTACTTAGCACGTAACACGAAACTATGCTACAGCACCCCAACATAAAAACAAAGCATATGGCAGCGAACTACAGGAGATGCTTTACAAAAGAGGAACACTGAGCTACGGCTAAATCACATCATAACATGATCAAACAAGCATGGTGAAAGTGCTAAAAATATCAGGTTCACAGACTTAGTGAAAATACTAGCATGCCAGAAATTAACATCAGGAAGGCATGTTTAGAGCAAGCAAACAACATGCTACAGGAACTTATAATAGCAAAACAAGGCATGACATGATTCTACTCAAAGCATATATCAATAGTCCCTTACTGACCATAAGCCAAAAAGGACTCTAAGAAATGATGGCACCCATGTAAACATTGCAAGTTTTATTACAGATTTCAGACTTAGTGAAAATATCAGGACATGGCAAAAACAGATAACGAGTAGGCATGTTCGTGAGCTCGATGCACTCACTACAAAGCATCTCATGATAAACTAAGCATACACCCATCAAGAAGACATGGCATAGGAGCTATACATGGCAAGAACAACATCGTAGCATACATGGATCAACTACAACGACCTCGTGAAAATTGAATCTCATGCAAACAGTCTGCCAGGAAACATTTTCAAGCAAACGTAGAGCACGAAAATGACATGCTAGACTACTCCATAAATACCAACAAAGGCATGAATGGATAGAGCACATCCATATGTTCAAAACACCCTCACTGATCATGCTCAAAAAGGGTATAGATCTCTCTGTAACAACATGAGCATATGGCATAAAAATAACAGCAGGACAAGACTTGGTGAAAACACTAAATCCTGAAATCAGCAACATCATCATCCCTACTTTGCATGCTTGTTCTAGTCAACACATAACTCACAAAAATACATGGCAAACACCCCTGGAAAGATGGCATGGCAAAGTTTAACACACATGTAGGGCTCAAGTTCATAGGGTGCACACATAAATCATGGCAAAAATGACAAAAGCGCTCGAGCTGATAAGATTCTGGAACTAACGATCTGAAGCCTTCTTCCAACAGCATTTCGGGCATCAAGATGAGCTCAAATGCAAATGATGCAATCGAATGAAACGATGTACTCTTCGAGGCGAACAATTTGACATATTATTCACCCAAAACGGAGCCACGGATGCGGAGACGTGATGCGATGAAAATGCAAGAAAATTATCACAGATTATGACTTAGTGAGATTTTGGAGAGGGAAGAAAGTCAACCGTGGGTTGCTGAGATCTGGATCAGATCGGGAGCTCGCCGGAGCTGGAGCTCCTCGCCGGAGGGGAGGACGCCGACGGGTCGGAGGAGGCGGGCCGAGCCGCATGCGCGGCTGGCGGCGGCGCGGCCGGGCGGCGCAGTTAGGGCGCGGGACGGCGCGGAGGTGATGGCGCCTTGCGCGCCGAGGCCGGAGCGGGCGGCGCGGCGGGCGACGGAGGCCCAGGCCGGGCTGGCCTGGCGGGCTTTGGCGGCGCTGGCGCGGGCGCCACGTGTCGCCCTGCGATTCGTCCGCGGCGCTGGCGGACGCGTCCGCGCCGGGCGGACGATGTCCGTATGGAGGAAGAGGGCTAGGGTTTCATCCGGATTTGGGGAGGGTCTTTAAATAGGCATAGAGGAGCTAGGAGAGTCCAAATGGGGTGTAGTTTTCGCCCACACGATCGTGATCGAACGACCGAGGGCATGGAGGGGAGTTAGATGGGTTATTGGGCTGTTTTGGAGGGTTGTTGGGCTGCAACTCAAAAGAGGCCTTTGCGAGAGCGCGGTTAACCGTTGGAGTACCAGACGAACTCCAATAGACCCGAAACTTGACAGGTGGTCTACCGGTGCTATACCAGGGCCACTTGGCAAGGCTCGGTCCATTCCGAGAATGTTCAACACCCGCACACGGAAAAAGGACAAGAGGGGTGCACCGGTGCCTGTGGGAGTGTCGGATTGCAAAACGGACAACGGGGAAAATGCACGGAAGCATGAGACGAACACGTATGCAAATGAGATGCACATGATGACATTATATGAGATGCATGACATGGAAAAAATGCAAAACGAAAACAAAACCCAACCACGGAGGGAAAAATCATAGCACATATCCGAAAATGGCAAGAGTTGAAGTTACAAATATGGAAAGTTACATCCGGGGTGTTACATGTGGCTCCTCTGTCCTCCTCCTGAAGCTTCGTGGTTGTCTTCTGGTCCATGAAAAATCCTCAAAAAGTTCCGCTCTGTTTGGTATTGATTTTCTGTAGAAGACAAAAACAAGGAAAAAAAGAGCAGCGGACACTGTGCACTAGGTTAATCGGTTAGTGCCAAAAATATATAAATAGCATATTAATGCATATAAAACATCCAAGATGGATAATATAATAACATGGAACAATAAAAAATTATAGAGACGTTGGAGACATATCAAGCATCCCCTAGCTTAAGTCCTGCTCGTCCTTGAGTAGGTCAATGATAAAAACAGTATTTTTCATGTGGAATTCTATCTCACATGTTTATTAAGTAATCTTTCTTATTGCGGCATGAATATTAAGATCCACAAGATTCAAAACAAAAGTTTAATATTGACATAAAAACAATAATACTTCAAGCATACTAATAAAGCAATCATGGCTTTTCAAAATATCATGGCTAAAGAAAGTTATCCCTACAAATCATATAGTCTTGTCATACTCTATCTTCATCACACAAAGTATTTATCATGCGCAAACCCGATGACAAGCCAAGCAATTGTTTCATACTTTTAGCATTCTAAAGCTTTTTCAACTTTCACGCAATACATGAGCGTGAGCCATGGATATAGCACTATGGGTGGAATAGAAGGTGGTGGTAGACAAAACAGGAAAAAGAAATTCTCACACCAACTAGGAAAATTAATAGGATATGGAAATGCCCATCAATTGATATTGGTGCAACTGAGTAGGGATTGCGATGCAACAGATGCACTAGAGCTATATGTGTATGAAAGCTCAAAAGAAAACTAAGTGGCTGTGCATCAAACTCGCTTACTTACGAAGACCTAGGGTAATTTGAGGAAGCCCATGATTGGAATATACAAGCCAAGTTCTATAATGAAAAATTCCCACTAGTGATATATGAAAGTGACAACATAGGAAACTCTCTACCATGAAGAACATGGTGCTACTTTGTATCACAAGTGTGGAAAAAGGATAGTAACATTGTCCCTTATCTCTTTTTCTCTCATTTTTATTATTTTTTTTTTTCATTTTTTTCTTTTGAGCTCTTTGGCCTTTTTTATTTTGGGCTCTTTGGCCTCTTTTTATTTATGTCCAGAGTCTCAACCCAACTTGTGGGGGGATCATAGTCTCCATCATCCTTTCCTCACATGGGACAATGCTCTAATAACGATGATCATCACACTTTTATTTTCTTAAAACTCAAGAATTACAACTCGATACTAGAACAAGGATCTGACTCTATATGAATGCCTCCGGCGGCGTACCGGGATGTGCAATGATCTAGCTTGACATGTATAAAAAAAATATAAACAGCGCCCAAGCCACAATACTATGTCAATTATATGATCATGCAAAGCAATATGACAATGATGGTATGTGCCATAATAAAATAGAATGGTGGAAGTTGCATGGCAATATATCTCGGAATGGCTATGGAAATGCCATAACAGGTAGGTATGGTGGCTGTTTTGAGGTAAGGTATAAGGTGGTTTAATGCACCGATGAAAGTTGCATGGTACTAGAGTGCGTATAATCCATGGACTCAACGTTAGTCATAAAGAACTCATATACTTATTACAAATTTCTTAGCCCTTGAAACAAAGTACTAATACGCATGCTCCTAGGGGGATAGATTGGTAGGAAAAGCCATCGCTTGTCCCCGACCGCCACTCATAAGGAAGACAATGCAATAATAAATCATGCTCCAATTTCATCACATGATGTAAGACCATATGTGCATGCTCCGGGAATCACAAACCTTAACACAAGTATTTCTATTAACCCACAATTACCAACTAGCATAACTCTAATATCACCATATTTATATCTCGAAACAATTACAAGGAATCAAGATTCTCATATATTCAATGGTCTACGTGAATGTTTTTATTATATCCCTCTTGAATACCCATCATATTAGGAGCAAATTCATAACCTAAGCAAATTTCCATACTATTTTTAAGACTGGAAATAATACATGTGAAGCATGAGAGTTCATCTGTTTCTTCAAAATAAAACCACCGTCGTGCTCTAAAAAGATATAAGTGAAGCACTAGAGCAACTACCTAGCTCAAAAGATATAAGCGAAGCACCTAGAGTATTCTAATAAATTCACGATTTATGTGTGTCCCCCTCAAAAGGTGTGTACAACAAGGATGATTTTGGCAAACTAAAAAGAAAAGACTCATATAATACAAGACGCTCCAAGAAAAACACATATCATGTGGTGAATAAAAATACAGCCTCAAGTAATTTTACTGATGAATTGAAGATAAAAGAGGGGATGCCATCCGGGTCATCCCCAAGCTTAGATGCTTGGTTATCCTTGAATATTACCTTGGGGTGCCTTGGGCATCCCCAAGCTTAGGCTCTTGCCCCTTCTTATTTCGTAGTCCATCGAAACATCACCCAAAACTTGAAAACTTCACAACACACAAACTCAACAGAAAACTCATGAGATCCATTAGCGAAACAAAGCAAATAACCACTTTTAGGTACATGCGTAAACTCATTCCAATTTTATATTGGTGTTATATCAACTATATTCTAACTTATTTATGGTTCATACTCCCCAATACTAGCCATAGATTTATGAAAAGAAGCAAACACCACAATGAAAATAGAATCTATCAAAAATAGAATAGTCCATAGTAATCCGGACTTTAGCCAAACTTATGTAACTCCAAAAATTCTAAAAAATTAGGACAATGTAGTAAATTTTTATGTAAATATTGTATAAAAAATTCAGAAAATTATCACGCTTTCGTGAATTTGTAAAATTCTAAAACTGCGCTCAAAAGTTTCTATTTTTCAGCAAAATCAAATCAACTATCCCCATAGATCATCCCAAAGGTCTTACTTGGCACAAACACTAATTAAAACAATTAAACACAATTATTACATAAGTAATATTGCATATTTATTCAAGAAAAAAAGCAAAAACAAAAAACACAAAATAAAATTGGGTTGCCTCCCAACATGCTCTTTTGTTTAACGCCCCTAGCTAGGCATATTGCATAGATCTAGGTATTGTCATCTTTGGTATTCAATTCCTCAATTGCACATCCATAATCCTTAGGGATTTTGTTAGGTTTGTTGATGATCGTAATAGAAAATCAATAAATTCATTTGTAGGCATTGGTTTCTTAAAGATATTGATAAAGCTAGGGCAAATACTTATCATCTTAAGATCCTCGTTTCCTTTACTTGATGATCCACCTTTATTTTTAGGAACATAAATACTTAGTAGTTTTATTAGGAGGAAATTTTGGAGTAGTCTTGACAGTGGCAAAAGCGGAACCCAAATTGGTAATAATATCTTCTAACTTATCGATTCTAGCGGAACCTTGTTCTACCCTTTCATCAATTAAAGGCTCTTTCTCCTTTAGGGGTTTTAAGGTGATTCCTACCTTTGATCAGAATTGAGTAATATGATTATGGATCTTTTTATCCAAATTTTCAATAAGCTCTATGGTAGAAATTTTATTCTCGATAATATCAAGCCTTTGCATCACATGTTCCAAGGTTAAAGTTGTTTCATTAATCATAATTGGTGGTGATCCCACCAAATTTACCATGGCATTGTAAGCATCCATAGGGTGACTACCCAAGAAATTACCCCCAGTAATGGTGTCTGGCACAAATCTATACCAAGTAGTAACACCCACATAAAAATTTCGAAGAAGAATGGTAGTGGATTGCTTACGAGTAGATCTATTTTGAGAATTGCAAATTCTATACTAAGAATCTCTAAAATTCTCTCCTCCCCTTCGTTTAAAATTAAGAACCTCACTCTCCCGGGTGCTAACTATAATAGAAGGACTACCCATGATAGCAAAGCAAGCAATCTAGCACATAAGCAAACGAAAAGCAAACAAAAAGACGGACGCAAAAGAAGGTGAATAAAAAGGCAAATATTTTTGTGTCATTCTGAAAACGTTTTAGAAGTGGGGGAGAGGAAAACGAGAGGCAAATGCCAAATAATGTAAGTGCAAGAGATGGGAGTTTATGATAGGTACTTGGTAGGCTTGATGTCGAACCTCCCCGACAACGGCACCAGAAATTCTTCCTGCTACTTAGGTACATGATACGTCTCCATCATATCTATAATTTTTAATTGTTTCATGCTAATATTCTACAACTTTTATATACTTTTGGCAACTTTCTATATTACTTTTGGGACTAACATATTGATCAAGTGCCCAGTGCCAGTTCATGTTTGTTGCATGTTTTTTTGTTTCGCAGAATATCAATAACAAACGAACTCCAAACGCGATAAAAATTTATGGAGATTTATTTTGGAATATATGTGATTTTTGGGAAAAAGAATCAACGCGAGACGGTTCCCGAGGGGCCCACAAGCCCTAGGGGCGTGTCCCCTACCCTGGGCATGGCCAGGAGGCTTGTGGCCACCTCGTACGGCGGTTGGTGCCCTTCTTCTTCCGCAAGAAATATAATATCTGGATAAAAACCGTGTTAAAATTTCAGTCAATTGGAGTTAAGGATCTCCAGAAATTGAAGACATGGTGAAAGGCCATAAAACAGAAATGCGGAAAGAGAGAGAGAGAGAGAGAGAGAGAGAGAGAGAGAGAGAGAGAGAGAGAGAGATCCAACCTCGGAGGGGCTCCTGCCCCTCCGCCGCCATGGAAGCCTTGGTCCAGTGGGGACACCCTCCTCCCATATAGGGGGAAGTCAAGGAAGACAAAGAAGGAGGGGCTCTCTCCCCCTCTCTCCCGATGGCGCCGGAACACCGCCGGGGCCACCATCGTGACGGCGATCTACACCAACACCTTCGCCACCATCATCACCAACTATTGCCCCCTCTATGCAGCAGTGTAACCTCTCTTTTACCCATTGTAATATCTGCTTAAACATGGTGATCAACGCTATATATTATTTCCCAATGATGTATTGCTACCATGTGATGTTTGTGTAGATCCGTTTTGTCCTATTGGTTGATTGATGATCATGATTGGTTTGATTTGTATGTTTTATTATTGGTGATGTCATATGCCGCTCTCCGGGTCGCGCAAGCGTGAGGGATCCTCGCTGTAGGGTGTTGCAATATGTTCATGATTCACTTATGGTCGGTTGCTAGAATGACAGAAGCTTAAACCCAAGTAAGGGGGTTGTTGCATATGGGAGTAAAGAGGACTTGATACCTTATAATGCTATGGTTGAGTTTTACCTTAATGATGTTTAGTAGTTGCAGATGCTTTCTAGAGTTCCAATCATAAGTGCATATGATCCAAGTAGAGAAAGTATGTTAGCTTATGCCTCTCCCTAATATAAAATTGCAATAATGATTACCGGTCTAGTTATTGATTGCCTAGGGACAAATAACTTTCTTGTGTGACAAAAAGATCTCTACTAAAACTAACTTAATTGTATCTAAGCACCCCCTATCTTTTATTTACGTGTTTTTATTATCTTGCAAACCTATCCTATCACACCTACGAAAGTACTTCTAGTTTTATTCTTGTTCTAGGTAAAGCGAACGTTAAGTGCGCGTAGAGTTGTATCGTTGGTCGATAGAACTTGAAGGGAATACGAATTCTACCTTTAGCTCCTCGTTGGGTTCGACATTGTTACTTATCGAGAAAGGCTACAATTGATCCCCTATACATGTGGGTTATCAAGACCTTTTTCTGGTACCGTTGTCGGGGAGCAATAGCGTGGCGTGAATTTTCCCATGTGTGCTTATTTGCTTTATCACTAAGTAGATTTTATTTTTGGTTCTAAGTTGTTCTCTATCTTTGGTTATGGATATGGAATATGAAATACCAAAAAAAATTAGGTGTACTTGCTACTCATGGAGATGGGGAACCTCCTAAAACCCTCGATGCTCATTATGAGAAAAATATTAAACACTACTTTGATAATCCTGAGAAAACTCCATTCAACTTGATAATGGGAGGCACGTTGGATCAACATGAATACTTTAGGGATTATTGTTTAACTTAAAAAGGGAAACTCTTATGGGGTCAAATTGAAATGTTGCATTGGTACGTTTGGAATTTATGCTTGAGATATGGTTATACTTGCTTCTCTAGGATGAAGGCTCCACACCTTCCCTTTTAATGTAAATTTAATGATAATGAAACCTTGGCTTCTTATGCTAATGGTAGATATGATTACTATTATCTGGAACGAATAGAAGAATCAGTTGCTTTTAAGGGTGCTTATGAACTTGATCATTGTTTGAAAATTATGAAGATTATGATGATGCCGTTTACGGACCTGAATATTTTTCTATACTTAAATATTGATATAAGAATTATGAATATAATGTCGATATTAATGAGTTTATTGAGAAAGTTTCCGTTGTCCAAGAAGTGACTAATATTTTGTAGGAATCTATGGAAGAAGAAATTGATGAAACTGTGAGCTCATTGGATGAAAAAGATGACGAGGAGAGCAAATAACAAACGGAGGATGAGAGGATTAGCTACCCGTGCCCACCTTCTAATGAGAGTAAATCTTCAACTCATACATTGTTTAATTTCCCTTCGTGCTTATCAAAGGATGAATGCTATGATGATTGCTATGATCCCTTGGATTCATTTGAAATATCCCTTTTTGATGAAATTGATGCTTGCTATGCTTGTGGCCATGATGCCAATATGAATTATGCTTATGGTGATGAACTTGCTATAGTTCCTTATGTTAAGAATGAAATTGTTTCTATTGCACCCACACATGATAGTCCTATTATCATTTTGAATTCTCCCAAGTACACTACCAGAGAAGTTTGCGCTTATTAAGGATCATGTTGATCGCTTGCATTTCACTACTACACATGATGATTTCGATAATTATAATATGCATGTGCTTGCTAATCCTAATTGCAATTATTATGAGAGAGGAACTACATCTCCACCTCTCTATGTTTCCTACATGATAAAATTGCAAGAAACTATTTATACTATGCATTGGCCTTTACTTGGTGTGCACGAATTGTTCTTTTATTGCATGCCAATGCATAGGAGGAGAGTTAGACTTCGTCATTGCATGATATATGTTACTTTGTACTCACTTCTAAATTACAAATTAGTGATAATTAAAATTGGCTTTGATATACCTTGGGATCCGGGTGGATCCATTACTTGAGCACTTTATGCCTAACTTAATGGCTTTAAAGAAAGCGCTGCCAGGGAGACAACCCAAAAGTTTAGAGAGTCATTTTATTCTGTTGTGTGATTTTAGAAAGTTTAATAACAAAAAATATAGAGGGGAACCTAAAACTTTTCAATAAGAAAAGTGAAAGTAAGAAAGATGAGCACTGTTGAAGTGAGGGGGGGAGCTCCTTGAACTTTGTTCATGCCAATGGAAACTTTGCAAATCTTCAATTACAGAAACTTTTCAACAAAAATAATTACCCCTTGTACAAATACATTGTATTATAAAAATAATGTGCCAAGATTTTCCTTTAGGATGATTAGATTGTTTGTTTGGCATGTGCAGTGAAAAAACAGAAACTTTGCCTGTGGAGCGTGAATTTACATTTTTTATTGGAATGCCAAAAGTTTCGTAAATCTTTACACAGTAATTCTATAAAAATTGTTTATTTTTCCTACTTGCTTAGAATTTTTGGACTTACAGAAGTATGGTTAATGTTCAGATTACTACATATTGTTCTATTTTTCACAGATTCTGTTTTCTATGCATTGTTCTCTTGTTTAGATGAATCTATGGATTGTATTGGTGATATAAGACGTCGTGAAGTTAGAGTATAGTAGTTATAATGCAAAAAAAAATGAATGGGTTTGCAATAGTACTTAAAGTAGTGATTTGATTTATTATACTAACGGATCTCACGACGGTTTTGTTAAGTTTTATGTGATTGAAGTTTTCATGTTTTGGGTGAGATCACGATGGATGAAGGAATAAGGAGTGTCAAGAGCCTAAGCTTGGGGATACCTGAGGCACCCCAAGGTAATGTTCAAGGACTCCCAAGCAACTAAGCTTGGGGATGCCCCGGAAGGCATCCCCTCCTTCTTCGAACCACTATCGAGAATTTTACTTGGAGCTATATTTTTATTCGTCACATGATATGCGCAAATTCTTGGATCGTCTTATATTTTTATTTCCACTTTTTATTTTATGCACCATGCTGGTATGAGATAGTCCTTGGTTGATTTATAGAATGCTCTCTGCACTTCACTTATATCTTTTGAGTATGGCTTTATAGAATGCTTCATGTGCTTCACTTATATCATTTGAAGTTTGGATTGCATGTTTCTCTACACATAGAAAACCACCATTTGTAAAATGCTCTTTTGCTTCATTTATATTTGTTAGAGCATGGGCAAATCTTTTATAGAAAGAATTGAACTCTCTTGTTTCACTTAGATCGATTTAGAGAGATAACAGGAACTGGTCATTCACATGGTTAGTCATACAATCCTACGTAAAACTTGTAGATCACTGAATATGATATGTTTGATTCCTTGCAATAGTTTTGCGATATAGAGATGGTAACATGAGGGGGTACTAGTGAATGATTGTGGTTTAGTAAGAATATTGGTGTTAAGGTTGGTGGTTCCAGAAGCATGCACGTATAGCCTCTCGTTATGCGATAAAATTAGAGCATGATTTATTTTTTATTTTCTTCCTTATGAGTGGCGGTCGGGGACGAGCGATGGTCTTTTCCTACCAATCTATCTACCTAAGAGCATGCGTATTAGTAATTTTCTTCGCTGGCTAATAAACTTTTGCAATAAGTGAGGGAGTCCTGGATTAAGGGGTCCTCGGAGAGCCGGACTATATACTTGGGCCGGACTATTGGGCTATGAAGATATAAAACGGAAGGCTTCTTCCCGTGTTTGGATGGGACTCTCCTTTGCGTAGATGGTAAGTGAGGGAGTCCTGGACTAGGGGGTGTCCGGACAGCCGGACTATCATCGTTAGCCGGACTCCAAGACTATGAAGATACAAGATTGAAGACTTCGTCCCGTGTCCGGATGGGACTTTCCTTGGCGTGGAAGTCAAGCTTGGCGATACGGATATGTAGATCTCCTACCATTGTAACCGACTCTGTGTAACCCTAGCCCTCTCCGATGTCTATATAAACCGGAGGGTTTTAGTTCGTAGGACAGACAACAATTACAACAATCATACCATAGGCTAGCTTCTAGGGTTTAGCCTCCTTGATCTCGTGGTAGATCCACTCTTGTACTACCCATATCATCAATATCAATCAAGCAGGAGTAGGGTTTTACCTCCGTAGAGAGGGCCCGAACCTAGGTAAAAACATCGTGTCCCTTGTCTCCTGTTACCATCCGCCTAGACGCACAGTTCGGGACCCCCTACCCAAGATCCACCGGTTTTGACACCGACATTGGTGCTTTCATTGAGAGTTCCTCTGTGTCGTCACCGACAGGCTTGATGGCTTCTTCAATCAACAACAACGCCATCCAGGGTGAGACTTTTCTCCCCGGACAGATCTTCGTATTCGGCGGCTTCGCACTGCGGGCCAATTCACTTGGCCATCTGGAGCAGATCGAAAGCTACGCCCCTGGCCATCAGGTCAGGTTTGGAAGCCTAAACTTCATGGCCGACGTCCGCGGAGACTTGATCTTCGACGGATTCGAGGCACAACCGAGCGTGCCGCACTGTCACGATGGGCATGATTTAGCTCTGCCGTCGGACAGTCCTCTGGAGGCCGCACATGAGTCCGCTCTGATCCATAGTTCGGAGTAGACCGCGCAGATCGAGGACAGGTGGCTGGACGCCGCCTCGGGAGCTGTAACTTCTACGGCGATGGAGCCGAATACTGACCTTGTCCCTTATAAAGCTCGTGACTCCGAGGCGCCGGACTCCTTGCCGGACTCCAAACCTCCCGCGCCCCTGCCAATCGAATCCGATTGGGCGCCGATCATGGAGTTCACCGCCGCGGACATCTTTCAGCACTCACCCTTTGGCGACATCTTAAATTTGCTAAAGCATCTCTCGTTATCAGGAGAGCCCAGGCCGGATTGCGGTCAGGATGGTTGGGATGCTGACGACCAAGAAATTCAAAGCCCACCCACCACCCACTTTGTAGCCACTATCGACGATCTAACCGACATGCTAGACTACGACTCCGAAGACATCGACGGTATGGACGACGATGCCGGAGATGATCAAGAACCAGCACCTACAGGGCACTGGAAGACCACCTCGTCATATGACATATACATGGTAGACACCCCAAAAGATGGGGACGGCGAAGAAGCAGTGGATGCAGATTCTTCTAAGAAGCAGCCCAAGCGCCGACGTCACCGGTGCCGCTCTAAATCCCACCACAGTAAGAATGGAGATTCTGGCACCGGAGATAATAACACCCCAGAGAGTGCCGAAGACAACCCCCTCCAGCAAGATTCAGCACAGGAGGACGGGGAAGCCAACCCTCGAGAGAGAGCGGCAGACGAGGAGGATGAAAACTACATGCCTCCCTCCGGAGACGAGGCAAGCCTCAACGACGACGAATTCGTCGTGCCAGAGGATCTCGTCGAACAAGAGCGTTTTAAACGCAGGCTTATAGCCATGGCAAATAGCCTAAAGAAAAAGCAGCAACAGCTTCCAGTTGATCAAGACCTGCTGGCCGATAGATGGACTGAGGTCCTCGCGGAAGAGTATGAACTCGAACGCCCCTCCATGAGCTACCCAAAACGCAAGTTTCTCCCCCGACTAGAGGAAGAAGCGTACAAACCTTCATCACCAGCGCGCAATACGGCAGACCGACCACCCCGTGGTCGCGACAGAGAGGCATCTAGGCCCCCCATCAGGACCGTACCCCAGCACCGCTCGAAAAGTACGAAGCCGCGAGGGAATGCGCCAAACTTGCGGGATATTTTGGAGGACAAGGCAAGACAATCCAGATCTATCTACGGATCACGTGGGCGCCCCACGACCCACGACGACTACCATCGCGCCGGATATAGCAACTCCGGCCGGGCCGAACACAGCAGACATCGCTCTCTTGAGCTACGTCGTGATATTGCTCAATATAGAGGTGCCGCACACACACTATGCTTCACTGACGAAGTAATGGATCATCAAATCCCTTGTCGGTGTACTAAAGTAGGGGTACCTTAGTATCCCGAACTTGTGCACGGGCAGTCGCAGCGTTCCGCGGCAAGGCTTGTCAGGCGTCCGCCAAGATCCTTCGTTATTTAACTGAGAAGACAAGGCCCCGGCAAGAGGAGCTTGCCGGGAAGGACAAGACCCCGGCAAGAGGAGCTTGCCGGGAAGGACAACCAAGGCATTTCAAGAGACTTGCCGCGATGCGCCGCGCGTCCCGGCAAGACCCGGCGAGCGACAAGCCTGCGGGCGCGACAAGACAACGACCGCGGCAAGGCGCTTGCCGCGGCGAAGCCACCACTCTGCGCCCACGCTCCAGTGCATCCGACGACGTGTCGCCGTAGGATCGTTCCTGGCGCACATGGCGAGTAGCTGTGCAGCCAAGCAGTGCGAGGTGGCAAGTGGAGATGACGAGTAGGCCATCGTGGCGATCGGTGGCGCCCCTAACGGTCGTTTCCTGCACTGTTTGGGCGATCGGACGGGCATTAAATGCCCTTGTCCCCTGCTGTCAGAGTTAGGTAGGGGGCACTGTTGATAGCGGTTGTACCAACCCCTCTTTTTACTTTTTTACCCCTCTCTCTGCGTTGCCACCTGTCGGTGACCCCTTTAGCCTATAAAAAGGAGGCCCATGCGCACATAGAAGGGGTTCGACTCATTCGAAACTACAACACACCCACGCTCTCAAGCAAGAACAAATACAAACACAAAGCAGCAGTAGGAGTTTTATCTCTCCGGAGAGCTCCGAAGCTGGGTAAAATCCCTCGCGTGCATAGCCTCGATCTGCTCTTCGTGCACCCTCCGCTCCCTGCCGGACCGAGAAGGGGCCCTGCCCCATAGGTGCTCGTTTCCCACGACATCTTTGGCGCGCCAGGTAGGGGGCGTCGAGGTTGTGCGAACCTGATCCTGTCTTCACGCGCGCTACATCAACATCTTCATCGACATGCCACCGAAGAAGAAAGCTTCGGAACTGGCCGCTCCGTCCACGTCGATCCCACCGCCGCCGGAGCAAATGGGCGGTGGGGTAGACGCTGGTGGCGGAATGGGCGCCGACAGGGGAACTCACATCGTCACCAGATCCAAGGACAAGGCCCCGCAAGCTTCAGCGTCCGTACATGCACCGCACCCTTCTCAGGAGGTGCGGGATCAACAGCGCCATGGTGCTCCTGGCACCGTGCTCGCGTTGGAACAAGGCCAGGCCGGCGGATCGCGGGACGCTCAAGGCCAACGTGCACGTCAACACGTTGGCACGAACGCGGCACGGTCAACTGGACGAGATGCTGCTCCTTCTAACACTGTTAGAAGTTTGAGCATATCCCGCTCCTCGCGTCGTTCGCCCCCGTCGCCGAAAACACCAGAGGAAACGTTGGCCCGAGCCCAACTGCTACTAGACTACCCTCCAGCGCCGGACAAGATCGACGACTAGAGGATCACCATCCAAAGCCTCATCGGCTTCGCCAACGGCGACAAGCCCCGGCAACCAAGTACGTCGAAGCCGCGGCAAGACGCCCAGGCACAAGCCGATGGCGACAAGACTGGTGGGGGTGCCACCATCGTGCACTCCCCACCACGAAAGCCAAGATCGCCGACTCGCCGGGCCAACCTCGACACCGACTCCACTGCATCGTCGGACCCGCGAGCTTGCCGCGATCAACGCCAAGTTCTCCAAGAACGATGACAAGAAGACGCTCGTACTCGCATCGAGCGTCGAAGAGAAGCGCGACGTCAGTCTGACCAGCGCGCTGGGCCCACTATTGATTTGCATGCGCCAGGGGAACCAGGCGACTTGCCGTACGCGGTAGGTTGCCCTGCGTTCACTCGAGAGTTGCGGCAGGTCCAGTGGCCCAGTACCAAGAACTTCAAACCAGACGTACCCGAGAAGTACGATGGCAGGATACATCCGTCAGAGTTGCTCGGCGTCTACACCATAGCGGTGCAGGCTGCCGGGGGGCGCGACGAGAAGATCCTCGCCAACTACTTCCCGCTGGTGCTCAAGCCCAATGTCAGATCTTGGCTCATGCACTTGCCGGACAACTCCATCTCTTCATGGGCGGACCTGTGCCATCAGTTTGTCGGCGCCTTCACAGGCGGCCACAAACCCCATGGCCAGGAGAGCGATCTTCATCTGCTCGCCCAGAAAGAAGGAGAACCCCTGCGCAAGTACATACAGAGATTCAGCCAGGTGCAGCGCAACATCCCAGACGTCCACCCTGCCGCGGTTATCAGCGCGTTCCATCAGAACGTGCGTAACCGCAGGATGAGGGAGGAGATGGCGATGTGCAAAATTAGAGATGTCAGCGAGCTATATGCTCTGGCCGACAAGTGTGCACGAGCTGAAGAGGGGAGGAAACTCCCCGGAGAGAACGCAGGAGCAGAAGGATCTGACAGTGAGGACGCCCCTCCGGCAAAGAAGAACCGGAGGCGGAATAACAGAAAGAGGAAGGCTAAGGATGTGCTAGTTGTCGAGCAGTCCGGCAACGGAGGCGGCGCCGAGAAGGCCAAAGCTGGTGACTCCGGCGAGGCTATGGTGGCCGCCGACAAGCAGGACGGCTCCGGCAAGCAGTACTGCAAGATCCACCGCACCAAGGGCCATGATCTCCAGGCCTGCAAGAAGGTTGAGCAACTTGTTGAGCTACAGAAAGCTGAATACGAGCGCCACGACAAGGAGAAGGCCCAGGAAGGTGGCGGAGGATCCGGCAAGAAGCGTCCCGCCCGGGGAGGGCGCCGCGGCAAGGCCAAGCAGCGGCAAGGAGATAGGCCTCCCCGCGGCCGTGACAAGGACGAAGACGAAGACGAAGATGACAAGATGGAGGAGGATGAGACCGATGAGCAGGAGTTTCAGAAAGCGACAAAGGTTTTGTGCGTTGACGGTGGTGCTTCTCTGCACACCTCGCACCGCCAACTCAAATAGTGGGTGCGGGAGGTAAATGCAGCAGAACCATCAGTCGAGTCGCGCAAACCCCTGGAGTGGTCCAGCACGCCCATCATCTTTGATGGTGAGGATCACCCTGATCGCATAACTGCGGTCGGGTGCTTGCCGATGTTGGTTTCGCCAACTATCCGCAACCTCAAGGTCACAAAGATGTTGGTTGACGGCGGGGCCGGCTTGAATCTGATCTCTTCCGCGGTGCTCAACAAACTCCAGATCCCCGACAGCGAGCTCGAAGAGACTGGTACCTTTCAAGGAATTAACCCGGGAAGGAGCAAGCCAAAGGGGAAGATCACACTGCCGGTGACATTTGGCAGCGAGCTGAATTTCAGAACAGAGAGAGTCACATTTGACGTTGCTGATTTCCCATTGCCCTACAATGGAATACTCTGCCGTCCAGTGCTTCCCAAGTTCATGGCAGCCTCCCACTACGCCTACAATGTGCTCAAGATGCCCGGTCCGATAAGTGTCATTTCTGTCCAAGGCGACAAGAAAGATGCACTTATCTGTACCGACAAGATCTACCGGGAAGCAGCAGCCATAGCAGAACGCAAACCACTTGCCACTGAAGCTCCCGGGGAGAAGAAGAAGACCAAGTCTGGCAAGAGTAGCTCTGATGCCCACTCCGGCAAGCGCACCTCTTCGGAGTGCTGCGCTACCGTCGAGGACGCACCATCGAGCTCCACCGGCAAGTGCAAGAAGGCGAAGACCGCTTCACCAGAAACCAAGAAAGTGGCCGCCAAGGAGGACGGCACTGGTGGTACCTTCACCATCAGTGCCACGCTTGACCCTAAATAGGAAAGCGCGCTCGTTGCTTTCCTGCGGGCGAATGTCGATGTGTTTGCATGGCAACCATCTGACATCCCCGGTGTTCCCAGGAAAGTAATTGAGCACCACTTTGCCGTCTGTCCCCACGCGCGGCCCGTCAAGCAGAGAGTCAGGAAGCAAGTGGTGGAACGCCAAGAGTTCATTGCAGAAGCGATCAAGAAGTTGGAAGTAGCAGGCCTCGTCCGAGGAGTACTCCATCCAACGTGGTTAGCCAATCCAGTAGTCATGCGCAAGGCGAACGGGAAGTGGAGGCTTTGTATTGACTTCACTGATGTTAATAAAGCTTGTCCCAAAGATCCATTTCCCTTGCCGCGCATTGACCAGATTGTCGACTCCACGGTAGGATGTGATCTGCTTTCATTTCTTGATGCATATTCAGGATATCATCAGATCTTCATGGCAGAAGAGGATGAAGAGAAAACCGCATTCATTACTCCATGTGGCACGTACTGCTTTGTATGGATGCCTTTTGGACTAAAGAATGCTGGTTCAACGTTTGCAAGGGTAGTCAGTCATGCTTTTGAGCCACAGCTGCACAGAAATGTAGAAGCTTACATGGATGATATAGTGGTCAAGAGCAAAGACAGAGAAACTTTGATCCAAGATTTGGACGAGACATTTGCAAATTTGTGCAAGATCAATCTCAAGTTGAACCCCCGAGAAGTGTGTGTTTGGAGTTCCTTCCGGCAAGCTTCTCGGGTTCTTTGTATCCCAGAGGGGGATTGAAGCCAATCCCGACAAGATCAAGGCCATCGAGCAGATTGAAGCCCCGAAGCGCGTCAAGGATGTGCGAAGGCTTGCCGGCTGTGTTGCTGCTCTCAGTAGGTTCATATCTAAGTCTGCCGAGCACGCCCTGCCATTTTTCAAAATTTTGAAAAAGGCAGGTCCAATGAAATGGACTCCGGAAGCGGAGGCTGCGCTATAAGACTTGAAGAGATACCTGTCCTCCACTCCAGTACTTGTCGCACCTAAGCCACAAGAGAAGTTGATGTTGTATCTAGCGGCAACCAATTAAGTGGTTAGTGCTGCGTTAGTAGCGGAAAGGGAGGCGGATGATGAGCTAGCAATCGCGGCAAGCGAGTCCAGCGACAAGCAGGGGGCTTCCCCGAAGAGCTCTGGACCCGACAAAGATGAATCTGTGCAGCCACAGGAAGAGAAGCAAAAAAAGATGGTGCAGCGCCCAGTTTATTTTGTCAGTTCCCTTTTGTAGGGGGCTAGGTCAAGATACTCTGGGGTGCAGAAGTTGCTCTTCGGCCTCCTCATGGCCTCGAGGAAGCTGCGCCATTACTTTCAAGCACATGAGATCACAGTTGTCACTCGCTTTCCGTTGAAAAGGATATTGCAGAATCCAGAAGCAACAGGCAGGATTGTTGAGTTGGCACTGGAACTGTCGAGCTTTGGCCTCAAGTTTGAAAGTACTTCAACTATCCAGAGCCGAGCATTGGCAGAGTTCATAGCAGAGTGGACGCCAACACCTGATGAAGAAACTCCGGAGACGAGGATCCCCGTCAAGGAAGCAAACAAGGAATGGGTCATGTACTTTGATGGTGCCTTTTTGCTCCAAGGCGACGGTGCGGGCGTGTTACTTGTCGCACCCACCGGAGAGCACCTCAAGTACGTGATCCAGATGCACTTTCCCAAGGAGCAAGCAACAAACAATACTGCAGAGTATGAAAGACTGCTTGCTGGACTCAGGATCGCGACAGACCTTGGGATCAAGAAGCTTATTGTCAGGGGTGACTCGTAGCTTGTCGTCCGTCAAGTAAACAAAGATTATCAGAGTCCGTTGATGGAAGCCTACATTGATGAAGTGAGGAAGCTGGAAGAGCATTTTGACGGCCTGTAGATGGAACATGTTCCGAGAGCTCAGAACGACATTGCAGATGGCCTGTCAAAATGCGTCGCACTCAAATTGCCTGTGGAACCAGGAATTTTTGTGCTCAAGCTGACTCAACCATCTGTGACACCATCAACTGGACAGAGCAAGAAAAGGAAGTTGGTTACTGGCGACTACTTTCCGGCAGAGCTCCCCGAAGCCGCCGCCAAGAAGGTCCCCAAGATCAACACAAAGAGTGCTGAGGAGCAGTCTGCTCCGACAAGCCCTAGGGTTTGTTTCGTTGAAGCAGATGCTCCCGACATGTTGTGTCCCGACACGCTTGCTGGGGAGCATCACGCTCTGGCTGAATCACAGATTCTTGCCGTGGAAGAAGATGTTCCCGCAGCAGCATTTGCGCCTTTAGTCCTTGTCGTCGAGCCACAAGCTCCGGCATGGGCACAGCAGATCGTCCATTTCCTTCAAACAGGAGAACTTCCCGACGAGCAAGAAGAAGCGGAGAGTAGCCCGAAATCAAGTATGTACCAGTTTATCGACGACATACTGCATGTAAGAAGATTCAATGGAGTGAAATTGAAGTGTATTTCCGGGAAGAAGGACAGAGCTGTTGGCGGAGATACATGCGCATATGTGGTCACCACATTAGCGCAAGAGCACTTGCCGCAAAGCCTTCCGGCAAGGTTTCTTTTGGCCGACAGCCCTCCGTGATGCAAGCGCACAAGTAACTAAGTGTGAAGCGTGCAGCTTCACTCCAAACAGATACATCAACCAGCTCAAGCTCTCCAAACAATCCCTTTATCCTCGCCATTTTCGGTGCAGGGCACGACACCTCGCCCCTTTCCCGAAGCTGTCGGGGCTTGAGTACTTGTACGTCGCAATCGACAAGTTCACGAAGTGGCCGGAGGTGGAAGCAATGAGGAAGGTGACAGACAGCCAGGCGATCAAGTTCTTCAGTCAATTGTTTGCCGCTTGAGTCCCTAACAGATCATCACCGACAATGGCACACAATTCACGAGCCGCACCTTCATGCAAGACGCCCAAGATCTTGGTGCCAAGATCTGCTTCGCTCGCTGCTCACCCGAGAAGCAACGGTCAAGCGGAGAGGGCGAACGCTGAAGTGCTGCGCGGGCTCAAGACCAGAACTTTCGATAGGCTGCACAAGTGCGGAAGAAATTGGATCGAGGAGCAGCCAGTGGTTCTTTGGTCGATCAGGAAGACGCCAAATCGAGCCACTGGCCAGACACCTTTTGCTCTCGTCTACGGAGCAGAGGCAGTTCTTCCCACAGAACTCGCATACGGATTGCCTCGAGTGCTCGCTTATGATGAGCTTGAGCAGGAGTAGCTGCGGCAAGATGACGCGCTGCTCCTCGAGGAAGATCGTCTTCAGGCTGCTGTACGAGCTGCTCGCTACCAGCAAGCTTTGCGCCGCTACCATAGCCGCAAAGTCAGTGCCAGAAGCTTCGAGGAAGGCAACCTTGTTCTTCGGCGCATTCAATCCGCCAAGAATTCCAACAAGTTGACGCCGAAGTGGGAAGACCCTTATCGGGTAAAGCGAGTCACTAGGCCCGGTGCTGTCCGCCTTGAGACCGAAGATGGCTTTCCGGTGAGCAACTCCTGGAACATAGAGCATCTTCGCAAATTTTACCCATAAGGCGCGGTTGCCGGGACCCGTTCCGGCAACCACCTTTTGTACAAGCTTTGCCGCTGTTGCATGTAACCCTTTGTACAAAGCCGGGCGCAGATCCTGTGCATAAATAAAGATCATATGCTCTGCAAATGTTGTCAAATTTCATGCTTTCTTTCTTTTTGCATGCATCATCTGACACTTTGTGCAGCAATCGCCCCCGGTAAGCAATAACGAGCCCTAAGGCTCCATGTCATTATTTTCTCTTCTTTCTTTTCCTCAAAAAGAAGGTTCCTTCGCCCACAAGTTCACCGGGGGGGGAGGGGAGGATAAATGTTTGGACCAGGCGTCGTTCAAAGAAGTATAGCCTTGCCGGGACACAGACGACAGAAAAGCTAAGTTGCCAAAGTTTGAGCACAGTCAGTTTTAAATTTTAAGTTATATTCCTTGAACGACCGTGCCTTGTATGGAAAACCTGTGCGCGGAGGAACCGGCTCGTGGCTAAGTTGCGCCCTTACTTTGTTTCGAGTCCGCTCAACAATGAAAGTGTGCTGCGACTAGCCCCGACAAGGTTTCTTGCCGGAGGCAACACCGGCAGCAGGCTGCTGATGTTCCGCACTCAGCGCTCGCGGCAAGTGTGCTTGCGCCGGCAATTTCCCTAAAAGCGTAGGGTAAAAACATACAAGGGATGGAACCGGATAAAGGAAGTAACATAGCAGATAGTACCCAGAATAAAGTTATATTACAATAAATAACTTGCCGCGCTCTAATGGATTGTTCCTATGACATATCTAGAAGCGGCAAGAAAAAGGAGGAAAAGGGCGGCCTAATCTACACGATCGCCGTCGACCCTCTTGACTTCATTGACCTTGTCCACAATGGGTGCGACAATGGCTTTGAGCTCTTCAAGATCAGCACCCGCCGGCAGCTTCTTGAGGACGTGGGTGAGGTCGAGGCCCGGGTTGCGGAAGAGTATCTTCACCAACACTTTCTCCAAGACCTTGGCGCAGATTGCGCATGACTCGTCAGCCAACTTCTTTGGGATCCTTTCCCGGAGCTGCTGGAGAGCCGTCGCCACACCCTTGAAGAACAAAGTAAGCTTGACGCTGGGTTGGAGGTTCTCGTCAGTGGAGTACCCGAAGCCCGCCAAGTCCAGTTGCGCCAGCTCCTCGTCGATGGTTGCAGCAATGTTGACGAGGCCCTCTGTCCAGAGCTCCACCGTAGCCCTGAAGGTGTTTTGAGTCTCAACGGCCCTCGTCAGCAGCTCCTCATTGCCCTTGATCTCTTTCTTCAGGTCATCCTCTCGCCTCTTGGCACCATCCAGCGTCTCCGTCAGCGTGGCCAATTTCAGCTCCAGATCAGCACTTTAGTCCTTGGCGGCGTTCAGTTCCTTGGTCTTGTCGGCGAGCTGGACTTGCAGATCACCATGAGCAAGGGCATCCTTCTCGCGTTCGCGCTGGAGTGCGGCAAGCTCCTCATTCTTCCCCTTCATGTCATCCTCCAGCTGCGTCACCTTCACTTCCAATTCTTTCTTGGCGGCCTCAGCAGCCGCGGCAGCATCCTTCGCCTCCTTAAGCGCCCCGCCAAGTGATTGTTCCTGAGCGGCGAGCTCCTCCTCGTGGCTGTCCAGGTTAACCTTTTTCTGCGTCAGTTCACCTTCCCGCCTGGACAACTCCTCGGCAGCGAGCCTCTGCTGCTCCTCGGCTTCAGCCTTTTCAAGGATGAACGCCTTCTTCGCCTCCACGAGCTGCGCCCTCTCCTCAGCAATAGACCGGAGGGCCTCTTGGTTGCGGCTTTGGAGCTCCTCCGCATGCTTCCCTATGTCAACTCCCGCCCGCGCGACAAGCGCTTCCCGGGACTCTAGCTTCGCTTGCCGGGCACGGTAGAGTGACACCAACTTCTGGAGCAACTGCTCCTCCTCGGACTCGCTGCTGCTGCTGCTTGCGCAACCACCGCCAGCCCAAAGCAGAGGCGTAGTACTTCGTCAAACTCCTCTCCTTCGACCGCGCCTCGAGCTCAACGCCTAGGGAAGCTTGATGTATACACCTCGCCGCCTTCAAGTAGGCGCTGGTGGGGCTCCTCGGAGCCCGGCGCATCAACGGCGGAGGGTCGGCGGTCGGTGTAGCGCTTGCGCCTCGCCCTCCCGGGTCGTCGGTCACGATCACCGACCTCGCCAGCCTCTGCGCGCCAAGAGTCTCGGGCGGCTTCTTCGCCGGCGGGTTCATCAACGGCTGGCCTCTTCCTCGCCGTGGCGGTGTCGCCAGATATTGCAGGCGCTTTTCGCCGCCGCGGCCTCGGCCTCCATCGGGTCTCGTGAGAGGGGATCTCGAGGACAGAAGAGGAAGGAAAAGTCAAGCAAAGATCCAAAAAGAAGATCAGAATAAGAACCCAAGGGAAGATTCCCGACAAGAAGGGTTACCTGTGCTGGGCTCTGTGGCCATGGGATCCACCACCGAAGGCTCACTGGTTCCGTCGCTTGCCGGGGACCTCTCTCTTGCCGGAGAGCGCTCCCTTGTCGGGGAATCGCCCCTTGGCGGCGTAGTCGAAGCAGACAGCACCTCCGGGGCGGCTTCTGGTTGCTCCTGATGGGCTTGTTCTGCTCCTACACAAATAAACCAACAATCAAGATGTCAGCAAAAGAAAAAACACCCATGCGCGCCCAACCACAGGAAGTGAACCAAAAACTTACGCTGGGGGCTGTGCTGGGGGCTACTTCGAGGAGATGGTATCGGGTCCGTCAAGGTAGTCTCGGGCGTGTCCTCTGCCATCACAGCAGGATCGTCTTCGATGACAACCACGGGGACCTTGGCCCTCTTCGCCGCCCTCTCGGCCAGAGTCCTGAAAAGGAACGAGGTTCAGAGGGAAGCAGATCAGATGCAAGACAAGAAATAACAAAGATCGAAGAAATACAAGTACAGCGAGGAGAAAGCCTTACTCCTCCTCCTCTTCTTCCTCCTCGTCGGAGCTCAGCGCAGAGAGGTCGAAGTCTGGTACCCTTTCCGCGCGGTGAGGTGGAGGAGTAGGCTCCCTTGGACGTTTACGGGAGCTGCGGCAGGATCGGGCGTGGCGGCCCGAGAAGACCCCGCCTCAGTTGCCGGCACGGCCCGAGATGATCCCGCGGCAACGGTACTTGCCGCGATGGAGCGTGTCCCACGTCGCTGCGGCTGCAGGCCTGCCTGCCGCCCTGCTATATCTCCAACTTGACGGAGGCGCCTTCTTGGTTGAAATTGGGGCTGCGCTGGGGGCTCCGCCCGCGGCAAGCTGCTCGAAGATGGCTGGCCGCTCGCGCCCCTGGCAGGCTCGCTTGCCTCGGCTTCGGGCTCCTCCTCGCCAGCGACATCCCCGCCAAGGTCCTCTCGGTCGGCAAGGCTTGCCGCCTCGGCCGCCTCCGCTTCCTCCAACGTCAAGCCAAACTCACCCGCGGCGGCGGCTGCTGCCGCCTCTTCGGCCCTGGTGGCGATGTACCGCATCTCGTCGTCGGTGGTGTCGCGGGTGAGGAGCCTCTGCTCGTCGGCACGGACTACTACCTCGACCAAGCTATCGAAGAATTGCCGCACTACGTCATCGGCGGGCTCCTTCCAAGTTGGGATAACCCCATGCGGGTCGCACTCCGGCATCATTGCACGGATGCGATCAAGACTGGAGTTGTTGCACAGCGGGATGACACCCTGTGGCAGCCTGAACCACTCCGGATGGTGGGCGTCGTGCTTGAATAGCTCCTTGAGCATCCCGTCAAGCTCCAGAACCGTGAAGTTGAAGTTGAGGCCCGGGCGCAGCCTCATGATATCCGCCGGGCCGCCAAACAGCCAGGCAGGCCTCCTCCTCTCCTGCAGAGGGGCGATGCGATGGCGAAGGAAATCCGCGCCAACGGCCCCTGCTGCGAGCCTGGCAAGCCTGAGCCGCAGGATTCGAGTGGTGGCGATCTTCAGCTTGGCATCGTCCGGCAACAAAGCGCTCCAGTCGCCGCCGCGCACTACCCGGGTCTGGCGCAAGTTGATGAATGGCTGCGGGTTGGCGTCAGCAATCCAACACCATTCCGCCCTCCACTCGTCCCATTTGCTGCGGAGCTCCCCCTCCAGATACACCTCCTTCATGCCGACTCATGAGATCCAGGCGACCCCGCCAGCTAAGGGCTCTCCTTTCTCGGCTCGGGGGATGAAATAGTGGCGAAAAGGAGCAACATTTGGGTGGATGCCAACAAAGTTCTCGCAGAGGTATGCGAAAACCGCCATTGTCAGAACGGCATTGGGGGCGACGGCGGCGACGGGCGGCGGAGCGCTGCTCTCTTTTCGGCTTGAGAAGCGGAGGGGAGCGGCGGAGCTTTCGGAGGAAGAAACTGCAAGTGGCAAAGATGGGGGAACGGCCCTGTTTCCTCTGCTTATAAAGAGGGGAGGGAAACGTTACGCCTTTCTTGATTTAAGAATTGCCTAAGATCTCTCCCACGACGCCGCGTTTGACGCGTGCCATTACGGGGGAGCGCGGTGGATACAGAGTAGATTTGGTATGGACCCAGGCCACGAGTGCCCGTGACCTGTTTTGGGCCTGGCCCAACAACGCTCGGCACCGTGTATGGCCCAGGCCCGGGGGCTCCTGTCGGTGTACTAAAGTAGGGGTACCTTAGTATCCCGAACTTGTGCACGAGCAGTCGCAGTGTTCCGCGGCAAGGCTTGTCGGGCGTCCGCCAAGATCCTTCGTTATTCCTATTACTGCCATTCAAGAACAAAGTGTTTAACTGAGAAGACAAGGCCCCGGCAAGAGGAGCTTGCCGGGAAGGACAAGACCCCGGCAAGAGGAGCTTGCCGGGAAGGCCAACAAGGCATTTCAAGAGACTTGCCGCGATGCGCCGCGCGTCCCGGCAAGACCCGGCGAGCGACAAGCTTGCGGGCGGGACAAGACAACGACCGCGGCAAGGCGCTTGCCGCGGCGAAGCCACCACTCTGCGCCCACGCTCCAGCGCATCCGACAACGTGTCGTCGTAGGATCGTTCCTGGCGCACATGGCGAGTAGCTGTGTAGCCAAGCGGTGCGAGGTGGCAAGTGGAGATGACGAGTAGGCCATCGTGGCGATTGGTGGCGCCCCTAACGGTCGTTTTCTTCACTGTTTGGGCGACCGGACGCGCATTAAATGCCCTTGTCCCCTGCCGTCAGAGTTAGGTAGGGGGCACTGTTGATAGCGGTTGTACCAACCGCTCTTTTTACTTTTTTACCCCTCTCTCTGCGTTGCCACCTGTCGGTGACCCCTTTAGCCTATAAAAAGGAGGCCCATACGCACGTAGAAGGGGTTCGACTCATTCGAAACTACAACACACCCACGCTCTCAAGCAAGAACAAATACAAACACAAAGTAGCAGTAGGAGTTTTATCTCTCCGGAGAGCTCCGAAGCTGGGTAAAATCCCTCGCGTGCATAGCCTCGATCTGCTCTTCGTGCGCCCTCCGCTCCCTGCCAGACCGAGAAGGGGCCCTGCCCCATAGGTGCTCGTTTCCCACGACATCCCTGAAGGGTTTAAACCCGTGAACATTGAATCCTACGATGGCACAACAGACCCCGCGGTTTGGATCGAAGATTATCTCCTTCATATCCACATGGCACGCGGTGACGATCTCCACGCCATCAAGTATCTCCCACTCAAGCTTAAAGGACCATGAGGTAGTCCCGGACTAGGGGGTATCCGGACAGCCGGACTATCATCGTCCGCCGGACTCCAAGACTACGAAGATACAAGATTGAAGACTCCGTCCCGTGTCCGGATGGGACTTTCCTTGGCGTGGAAGGCAAGCTTGGCGATACGGATATGTAGATATCCTACCATTGTAACCGACTACGTAACCATAGCCCTCTCCGTGTCTATATAAACCGGAGGGTTTTAGTCCGTGGGACACAACATCCATTTCAACAATCATACCATAGGCTAGCTTCTAGGTTTAGCCTCCTTGATCTCGTGGTAGATCCACTCTTGTAATACACATCATCAATATTAATCAAGGAGGACGAGGGTTTTACCTCCATCAAGAGGGCCCAACCTGGGTAAAACATCGTGTCCTCGCCTCCTGTTACCATCCCCTAGACGCACGCTTTGGGACCCCTACCCGAGATCCGCCGGTTTTGACACCAACATTGGTGCTTTCATTGAGAGTTCCTCTGCGCCGGCGCCGATAGGAAGGATGCCTCCACCCGTCTTCAAGGACGGTATTTTCGCCAAAGGGGCCTTGGCCGCCGGCCAAACTATCCGGCTAGGTGGTTTTCTTATGACCGCCTTTCCGGTCACCGCTTCGACAATGACTTCTGAAGTTGTCAAAAGCAATCTTCACGTCAGCTCGGAATTTGCCGAGCGGCTGGATCCAATAGAGCTCTCGTCTATCAACGAGCTCTTGGATCGCATCGCCGCCTTGGGAGTCGCTATGGACTACAATCTGATTGGGCTTAAAACCGATCTGAGAGAAATTAACTCTCCCCAGGTCACCCACCACGTCGCAGTGGTAGAGGAACAATGCGGCGACTCTTCTCCTGTATTGAAGACTAGTCATGTCCGGCTTCCAACCTCCATGCCGGATTCTCAGCGGAGGGACGGACTTTAGTTAAGCACTAAACTTAAAGTCGCATCGGATCGACTCGCTGGACAACGCCCAGCAATCCAAGCTTCCAAATTTGAAACTTCACGGCCTTCGTGCCTTGAGACGGGTAGGGTTCCGACTTTATTCCACCCACCCGCCTGCATATATGCGATCTATCTCGAATACGGCAAGAGCGCCGCTGAAACAAGACATCACTCTCGGGCGATTCCTCCCGGTTATGGACGGGATAAAGGACTGCCGAGAGGAAAACGCAATCTCAATTTTTTGCAATAATTGCACGGACAAGGGATATTGAACGCCATCACCGTCAGAAATTACACGCCGCCGACCAAGGCCCATAGTACGAAAGTATCAGGCGATGGAGAGTTTCCGAAAACCGAAAATCAGTTTTGGGACAATCCGCGCCAATACAACCCTAGTCCGCAACAAAAGGGTGCATTACACTCAGGCCCTAGATACAAAAATCAAAAAGCAAAAACCCCATAGAGGGCACGGAACCGTACTGGAGGGATGGCTTAGCGGACCCTGTAAAATTCACATTACAGAGGGCGCCGTCCCAACACATAGCCTTCGAGCATGTTGGATATTACGGCAGGTGGCCAAAAGTGGCGAGGAGCTTCTAGCCCCGGAAAACCACTCCAACAATACCGGTACGGTATCGACAGTCTTCGAGACCTTCGCATCAAATAATATGTGGAAACGAACAATCCGCGGCCTCGCCGAAGTCTACCAAGTAGCAACAACAAATCCATGGAGCAACACAGCCATCACCTTCAACGCCAGCGATGAACCTAATTTCCGAACAGCCCGAGCACCAGCCGCACTGGTGCTTAGTCCAATAGTGGACGGCTTTTGACTTACAAAAGTCCTCATTGATGGCGGCAGCGTACTAAACCTCATCTATGAGGAAACTCTTCAAAAAATGGAAATAGACTGGAGCCGCATTGAGCGAAGCAGCACAACTTTCAGAGGAATAATCCCTAGCCGGGAAGCGCGCTGCACCGAAAAAATCACACTCGATGTGGTGTTCGGCTCGCCGGACAATTATAGATCCGAAGAAGTCACGTTCCAAGTGGCCCCGTTCAACAGCGGATATCACGCTATATTTCGACGAGAGGCATTCACAATTTTTCAAGCCGTACCCCATTACGGGTACATGAATTTCAAAATGCCTGGGCCCAGCAGAATAATCACTCTCGTTAGTGATCCGTACATAGCACTCCGCGCTGAAAACAAGACAGCCGCATTAGCCCTGGAGGCACTATCCGAAGCCCTAGCGGCAGAAGAACTCACCACGCTGCGCTCTACGGTGAATAGGGACGATGTGATACTTGATAAGAGATCCAAGTCCACCTCCTTTAAACCAGAAGATGAAATAATAAAATTCCAGGTCCATCCAACGGACCCGACAAAGACGGCTTCCATCGGGGCACAGTTGAACCCCGATGTAGACGCCGCACTGCGAGAATTCCTTCAGGAAAATTGGGACATTTTCGCTTGGCACCCTTCGGATATGCCCGGAATCCCACGCAGATTGGCAGAACACAGCCTAAACATCCTAAAAGGATTCAAGCCAGTCAAACAGGCTCTTCGACGATTTTCCGAACCTAAAAGACAGGCAATGGGAGAAGAGCTAGCCAAACTATTGGAAGCCGGATTCATCAGAGATATCAAACATCCGGATTGGCTAGCAAACCTGGTAATGGTACCAAAGAAGGACAAATCCTGGCGCCTATGTGTCGATTTTAAAGACCTCAACAAGGCCTGCCCAAAGGATCCCTTCCCCCTCCCCCACATCGACCAGATAATTGATGCTACCGCAGACACGATTCATCGTGCTTCCTCGACGATACTCCGCTACCATCAAATCAAGATGGCGGAAGGCACCAAGCCGCAACGGCATTCATCACTCCATATGGACCATTCTCGCTTCAACACGATGCCCTTCGGACTTAAAAACGCCGCAACATATCAGCGCATGATTCAAACATGTCGCAACCCAGATCGGCAAAACAAGAGAGGTGATACGAGACGACGAGTCGCCAAAACCAAACACGCCGAAACTCTAGTAGACGATTTGAGGCTCACATTCGACAACCTCGAGCATATGACATCAAGTCAACCGAAAATGCGTTTTGGCGCACCAGCCCGAAAGCTCTTTGGGCTTCATTGTATCCGATAGATGAATTGAAGCAAACCCGCCAAGATCCGAGCTCTGTCAACTGGATATTCCAAAAGACCTCAAACAGATACAAAATTGATCGATGCGTGGCGGCTTTAAGCCGCTTTATCTCCGCTGGGAGAAAAGGCATTGCCCTCTATCGCCTCCTTAGGCGCACCAACACTTCGAGTCGACGGATGCCGCCACCGCCGGACTCGAAGAAATAAAGGCCATATCGGCAACAAGTCCAGCCTCCGGCCGCGCCTAACCCGGGCGAACCAATGCTGTTATACATCGCGCAACACATCAAGTTGTAAGCGCGGTACTGCCGTCGAACGCGAGATGTAAGGGCATAAATTCTCTTCAAAACCAGCGTATTACGCTCTCCATCGTGTTAACCCCTTGCAAGTCCTGCTACCCGCACTATCAAAAGATAGCGTACGCGGTGTTCATGGCATCCCGGAAGCTCCAACACTACTTCCAAGAGTGCTCGATAACAGTGGCCTCCGAAGTACCACTCAACGACATTATAAACAACCGCGACGCGATGGGCAGGATTGCAAAATGGGCCATTGAGCTCTTACCATTCGATATAACTAACAAACCTCGGTGAGCTATAAAGTCACAAGTTTTGGCTGACTTTGTCACTGAATGGACCGAAGCCGAACTCCCTAAAGAGTACGGCTGTCACGCCCAATATGCGATCCTATCCAAAAGGAACTCGAAGGTCCCACTAAGGATAGACCCGCATATTGAAACGCTTCTGCAAGGTGGATATCATTACATCAACATTACATAATAGATAGGGACAAATACATAAGGCATACAATGCCACATGAATACAACAACATCATACAAGAACATCCGACTACGGATGATACATAAACAGAAACTCAAACAATATCCACCCTGCTAGCCCAGGCTGCCGACCTGGAACCTATCCCCGATCAAGAAGAAGCGTAAGAAGAACTCAACGCAAGCAAGCATCGCTCTCGCGTCATGATCATCGTGATAACCTGTACTCAAGAATCGTTTTAGTAATCAGTGAGCCACGAGGACTCAGAATCCCATTACCATGGGTATCAAACTAGCAAAGCTTAATGGGAAAGGAAGGGGTAAAGTGGTGAGGTTGCAGCAGCGAGTAAGCAATGTATGGTGGCTAACCAATGCAAATAGAGCGAGAAGAGAAACAAAGGAACAGGCGTGAAGCTAGCAATGATCAAGAGGTGATCCTGAACACCTACTTACGTCAAACACAAACCAGAAACCATGTTCACTTCCCGGACTCCGCTGAGAAGAGACCATCACGGCTACACACTCGGTTGATGCATTTTAATTCGGATCAGTTGTCAAGTTATCTACAACCGGACATCAACAAATTCCCATCTGCCACATAACCGTGGGCACGGCTCTCGAAAGTTTAAACCCTGCAGGGTTGTCCCAACTTAGCCCATGACAAGCTCTCGCGATCAACGAAGGAATAGACCTTCTCCTAGGAAGACCAGATCAGTCTCGGAATCCCGGTATACAAGACATTTCGACAATGGTAAAACAAGACCAGCAAAGCCGCCCGATGCGCCGACAATCCCGATAGGAGCTGCACATATCTCATTCTCAGGGCAACACTGGATGAGACATCCTACGAGTAAAACCAGACCTCGTGTTGCCCCGAGGGGGCCCCGCAGTCTACTCGGTTCGGACCAACACTTAGACAAGCACTGGCCCGGGGGGGGCTATAATAAAGATGACCCTTGGGTTAATTACTCCCAAGGGAAAGGTAGGTGGTGGTGAGGCAAATGGTAAAAGTCAATGTTGGGCCTTGCTGGACAAGTTTTATTCAAAGCGAACTGTCAGGGAGGTCCCATAAATCACCCGACCGCGTTAGGAACGCAAAATCCGGGAACATAACACCGGTATGACGGAAACTAGGGCGGCAAGAGGAACAAAACACCGTGCATAAGGCCGAGCCTTCCACCCTTTACCAAATATATAGATGCATTAATAATATAAGAGATATTGTGATATCCCAACATAAATCCAGTCCACCATGGAGAAATCTTCAACTTCACCTGCAACTAGCAACGCTATAAGAGGGGCTGAGCAAAAGCGATAACATAGCCAAACAAAGGTTTGCATAGGAAAGGTGTCAAAGGTTAGAGGTTCATGGCAATATGGGATGGCTTGATAAACAGTAATAGGTAGCGCAAAGATAGCGATAGAACGAAGCAACTAGCATAGCAATGATAGTAGTGAGATCCAGGGTAGCGGTCATCTTGCCTGAAATCCCGCAAGGAAGAAGAACGAGTGCATGAAGAAGACGAACGGATGAAGCCGAACCAATCGAAGACGAATGAATCCTCACGATCGCAACGAAACAGGAACTAACAAGAAGAAGCACACAACATAGGTAAACACACCACACATGAACAAGACATGATGCACAACCAGCATGATGCATGACAAAGGCTACATGAAGCTACTCATGGCAAGAGATGATGCAAACAAGAACAACACATCAAGGCAAGTTTAAATGAGGCCGGGAACAACATATAACAATTCCGGTAACTCCAGAAATTACTAGAACATGCTCAAAAAGACATGGAGATATTGCAAATAATAACAGTTTCAGACTTATCAGGAAATAACATCAGGTTGCAATGTTTAGAGCTATCAAACAACATGTTACAGGAACATATCATGGCAAACAAAGGCATGGCATGAATCTACTAATCCCATAGATCAAAAGTCCCTTACTGACCATGAGCCAAAAAGGCATAGAAAATATGATGGCACCCATGTAAATATGGCAAGTTATATAACAGATTCAAACATGGCAGGAACAACAATAAGTAGGCATGTTGGTGAGGTTGAACCACTCACCACAGAGCAATACATGGCATGGCAAGGAAACCAACAGTAAGAAGGCATGTTTATGAAGCTAAGCATGGCAAGAGCAAGTTCATAGGGTTCATGGAACACTAGGAAAACACATGGGAACAAGTGAACTTAATGTTAACAGGCTGACAACAACATTTTCAAGCAACTTTGGAGCAAGATAACAACATGTTCCAGCAGGCTATAATTGCAACCAAGGGCATGAATGGATAGAGCAAGACATGTAGATCAAAACATGTTTATAGAGCATCTCCAGATTATGCATAGAATGATTAGTAGAAGCATGTTAACATAGCAACAAAATATAACAGAATCTGTCAGGAAAACAAGAACAAAGAACTACCCTACTTAACAAGCTCGATACACTCAGCACACAACTAACAAAAATATATGGTTGGCACCACTGGAAAGATGGCATGGCATAGATCAACATTCATGTAGACATCAACCTCATAGGATGCACATATCAATCATGGCAAAAATGAGAAAACAACAAGTTATAACAGTTTCAGCAGATTAACATCAACATGCACTCTTCCAACAGCATTTCGGGCATCAAGATGCGCTCAAATGAAAATGATGCAATGGAATGAAATGATCTAATCGTCGAGACGAACAATTTGACATATTACACGCAAGAAACGGAGCTACGGTTGCAGAGATGTGATGTGATGAAGATGGCATGATTATGTGTAGATCTGGGGACTTAGTCATTTTTCTGGAAAAAACAAATGGGCGTTGGTTAACTAAAGTGCGACCGGGGCGGGTTTTAGAGGGTGGCTCACCATGGGCTTCGGCCCAGGACGTGCAGAGGAGGGAGCGGCCTGGCAGGCTGGCTGGAGCTGGGCCGGGGCGCTGGGCTGGGCCGCGGGGCCCATGAGAGAGGAGCCCGTCCTCCTCCCGTGCTCCTCACGGGAAGGAGGCCATGGCGGCGGCACCGCTGGAAGAGGAAGCCGGCGAAGGACAGGGGCGAGGCGCTGTCGGGGCTTATCTCTGTGGCCTCGAGCACCTATGGGGCACTGGGGGCCCCTTCTGGTTCGGCAAGGGAGCGGGGGTCGTGCGCAGAGCAGATCGAGGTCGAGCGCTGGGAGACGGGCGATTTTACCAGCCTGGGCTCTCCGAGAGATAAAACCCCTACCGCTGCTTTGGTGGTTATATTTGATCTAGCTCGAGTGCGGCGTATGTGGTGTCCTGGGTCTCTAGTGGATCAACCCCTTCTACGCGCGCATGGGCCTCCCTTTATAGTCTCAAGGGGTACCCACAGTGGCAGCGTAGGAAGAGGGGGTAGAAAGGTAAAAACGCAGGTTGGTACAACAAAGGCACAAAGGCCCCTACCTAACTCGACGGATGGGACAAGGGCATTAAATGCCCGTCCGGCCGCCTAACAAAGGCAGGAGGAGGACCGCTAAGTGAGCCACCGGTTGCCACGATGGCGCCTCTCTCGGCTCCGTTTGCCACCTCGCTCCGCATGGCTGCGTGGCGCCCGCCACGCGTCTTTGGGATGGCCTTGTGATGACACGCCACCGGGCACGCTGGAGTGTGGTGGCAGCCTTGCCGCTGCAAGTGCCTTGCCGTGGGTCTGCTTGTTGTGCCGGCAAGCTTGCCGGCCGCCGGCCTGCTGCCGGCGCTGGGCGCCGCGGCAAGTCTTCTGACGATGCCCTGGTTGGCTTTCCCGGCAAGCTCCTCTTGCCGGGGCCTTCGTGTTCTTGGCTAGTACTTTGTTCTTGAATGGCAGTAATAAGGAACGGTGGAGGGCCTTGGCGGGAGCCCGGCAAGCCTTGCAGCTGGTGTTTGTGGATCGCCTGTGCACAAGTTCGGGGTACTAAGGTACCCCTACTTTAGTACACCGACAGGAGCCCCCGGGCCTGGGCCATACACGGTGCCGAGCGTTGTTGGGCCAGGCCCAAAACAGTGCACGGGCACGCGTGGCCTGGGTCCGCACAAAATTGGGCCTCGTTCCCTCCGCTTATAAACAGAGGATGCGGACGTTACGCATTCTCTGGAATTAAGCGCCACCCACGTCTCCCACGACGCCGAGATCGACGCGTGTCGTTGCGGGGGAGCGCGGTGTTGTCGCCGACGCCGCGGCCTTCGGGGGCCTTGGCTCGTCGCGAAGGAGCTTTGGACACTTGCAGCCCCAAATGGCTAGCTTGCGTGGCCCAAGCGTCACGCCTTTTTTGGCTTCTCCTTGTCCCTGCGCTTACAGCCACGAAAACAACTGAGACAGCGCTGTAATAAGCTATTCTTTCATGGAGCGACTCTTCAACGCGATGCCATGCTTTGCCTTTCGTATGTTTACACTCTACGCTTCTAGGGAACTTGCCGGTGCTAATACACTTGCTGAGTACGGACATCAAGAGCTACCGGGCGGTGTTGTTTCCGCAAGAAACCTTCTCGAGCTAGTTGCAGCGCAGACTTGAATTGTTGAGCGGACTCGGAAACAAATCAAGGACGCAACTCAGCCGCGAGTTAGTTCCTCAGCGCACAAGTTTCTCATACGAAGGGCACCCTACGGCAAGGCTCGCCACGTTACGCCCCCCACTTCGTTATATCCTTTGTATGTTTTTACCCCACGCTAGGGAACTTGCCGCGCTAACACACTTGCTGAGTACGGGACATCAGCAGAAACCACCGGCGGTGTTGTCTCCGGCAAGAAACCTCCTCGGGTCAGTTGCAGTGCACTTGTATTGTTGAGTGGGCTCGGAAACAAAGCAAGGACGCAACTTAACTCCGAGTTGGTTCCTCCGCGCACAGGTTTTTCGTACAAAGGATGAACGTTCGAGGGACATAACACAAAGTCATAGGACTAAAACGTGCTCTGTACAAAAGCTCGGGTGACTTAGCTTTTCCGTCTTCAGCGACCCGTCGAAGCTGTGCTTCTTCCCTGATCTCCTCCCCCTTGTATGCTTTCATCCTCATGCTTTCGGGGAACCCCTTGGCGCAAACACACTTGCTGAGCGCAGGACATCAGTAGCCCGCTGGCGGTGTTGCCTCCGGCGGGAAGAACTCGTCGGGTTGGTTGCGGAGTGCTTTTATCGTTGAGCGGACTCGAAACGGATTGATGGCGCAACCTAACCACGACTCGACCCCTCTGCGCTTGGGTTCTTCATACAAGGCATGGGCCAGGAGCATAACACAAAGTTCAAGCTTGGCAGCTTTTGTCTCACCGGCCGGCAAAGCTCAATGGCGCGTCCTCGACGGCAGCTGGCATCTCGGAGAGGCGGTCATGCCGAGTGAACACCAGAGCCGTTCTTGCCGGGCTTAGTCTTTGGTTGGTCTGCCTTTGCCTTCTCGCACTTGCCGGTGGAGCTCGATGGTGCGTCCTCGATGGCAGCGCAGCGCTCCGGGGAGGTGCGCTTGCCGGAGTGAGCATCAGAGCTATCCTTGCCGGACTTGGCCTTCTTCTTCTTCCGGGGAGCTTCAGCAGCAAGCAGCCCGCGCTCTGCCGCGGCTGCTGCTTCCCGGTAGATCTTGTCGGCGCAGATGAGTGCATCCCTCTTGTCGCCTTGGACAGCAATGACACTCATCGCGCCCGGCATCTTGAGCACATTGTATGCATGGTGAGAGGCCGCCATGAACTTGGCGAGTGCGGGTCGGCCGAGTATCCCGTTGTAGGGTAAGGGGATATCAGCCACTTCAAACGTGACCCTCTCAGTCCTGAAGTTCAGTTCGCGGCCTAACGTCACCGGCAATGTGATCTTCCCCTTTGGTTGGCTCCTTCCCGGATTTATTCCTTGAAAGGCACCAGTTTCTTCGAGCTCGCTGTCGGGGATCTGAAGCTTCTTGAGAACTGCGGAGGAAATCAGGTTCAGGCCGGCCTCGCCGTCAACCAGCATCTTCGTGACCTTGAGGTTGCGAATTGTTGGTGAAACCAGCATCGGCAAGCACCCAACCGCAGTGATGCAATCAGGGTGGTCCTCAACGTCGAAGACGATGGGCATGCTGGACCACTTCGAGGCTGCGTGTTTCGGACGGACGGCTCCGCCAAGATTCACTTCTCGCACCCATCGCTTGAGTTGGCGGTGCGGTGTGCAGGAGGCGCCGCCGTCGATGCACAACACTTGCCGCCATCAAACTCTTGATCGCCGGCCTCATCTTCCTCCATCTCTTCTTCCTCATCTTCATCTTCGCCCTGTCGCGCGCCGGAGGCTGTCCCCTGCCGCACTTTGGCCTTGCAGCAGTGCCCTCCCCGGCGGGAAGTTTCTTGCCGGATCCTCCGCCACCTCCTTGGGCTTTCCTTGTCGCGCGCCATACTCAGCTTTTTGCAGCTCGCCATCTGCTCTACTTTTTGCAGTGTTTGGAGGTCATGGCCTTTGGTGCGGTGGATCTTGCAATAGCGCTTGCGGAGCTATCTCGCTTGTCGGCGGCTGCTACAGCCTCGCCGAGTCGCCGGTTTTGGCCTTGTCGGAGCCGCCTCCGCTGCCGGAATGCTCAACAGCTAGCACATCCTTAGCCTTTCTTCCTATTTTTCCGCCTCTGGTTCTTCCTTGCCGGGTGGCATCCTCACCGCCGATCCTTCGCTCCCAAGAACCTCTCCGGGATCTTCCTCCTCCTCACCCGTGCACACTTGTCGGCCAGAGCGTAGAGCCTGCCGACATCTCTGATTTTGCACATCGCCATCTCCTCCCTCATCCCGCGGTTACGCGCGTTCGATGAAACGCGCTAACAACCGCGCAGGGTGGACGCTCGATGTTGCGCCGCACTGGCTGAATCTTTGTATGTATTTGCACAGGGCTCCTCCTTTTGGACGAGCAAGTGAAGGTCACTCTCCGCCATGAGGCTTGTGGCCACCCGTGAAGGCACCGACAAACTAATGACACAGTCCGCCCATGAAGAGATGGAGCCGTCCGGCAAGTGCATGAGCCACGATCCGACGCTGGGCTTGAGTACCAGCGGGGAAGTAGTTGGCGAGATCTTCTCGTCGCGCCCGCAGCCTGGACCGCGATGGTGTAGATGCCGAGGAACTCCGACGGTGTATCCTGCCATCATACTTCTCGCACGCCCGCTTGAAGTTCTTGGTTTTGGGCCATCGACTTGCCGCAGCTCGCTGGTGAACGCAGGGCAACCTGCCGCGACGGCAAGTCGCCTGTTCTCCGGGCGCGTCGCTGCCGACAATGGGCCCAGCCGCTGGTCGATTGACGCCGCTTCTCTCCGGCGCCGATGCGAGTACGAAGCGCCGTCGTGTGTTGCCGTTCTGGAGGACGGGCGTTGGTCGCGGCGAAGTTCGTGGGTCCGACGACGCGTGGAGTCGCTGCGGGGTTGGTCCGCGAGCCGGGCGATCTTGGCCTTTGGGGTTGGGAGTGCACGGAAGCGCACCCTCAGCCGTCTGTCGGCGCCGCCTGCGCCGGGCATCTTCTTTGCCGGGCTCGACGCTTTCGTCGCCGGGGCTTGTCGCCGCTGGCGGCCGATGAGGCTGTATATGGTCGCCCTCCGCCGCCGATCTTGTGCGGCGCCGAGGGTAGTCTAGAAGCAGCTGGCTCGCCAGCGCTTCTCGCTGTCTTGGGTGGCGGTGGCGACGAGCGGCTTGAGGAGCGGATGTGCTCGGATTCCCAACCGGATTGGGAGGAGCAACACCTCGCCCGGCGACTATACCTCACTCAAGCCCAAAGATGCGGGCAGTATGTCGACCACGAGCGCCCCGCGACCCACCAGCTTGGCCTTGTTCTATCGCCGAGCACGGTGCTAGGAGCACCGGGCGTTGTCGACCTTGCACCTTCTGGTAAGGGCGCGCATCCGCTTTCGGTCGCCGACGCTATGGGCCTTATTCTGGATCTCGTGACGACGCGAGACCCACCGGCGGCGCCGCTCCTCCGCCGGTAGTCCACTCCACCGCCCGCTTGCTCGGCGGCGGTGGTAGAATCGATGTAGACGGAGCGCCCTCCAAGGCTTTTCTTCGAAGGCATGTTGTCGATGACGTTTATGCAGCACGCGTGGAGACCGGATCAGATGCTGACGACCTCGACGCGCCCCCTACCTGGCGCGCCAAAGATGTCGGGGCTTATCTCTGTGGCCTCGAGCACCTATGGGGCACTGGGGGCCCCTTCTGGTTCGGCAAGGGAGCGGGGGTCGTGCACAGAGAAGATCGAGGTCGAGCGCGCGGGGGAGACGGGCGATTTTTACCCAGCTTCGGGGCTCTCCGGAGAGATAAAACCCCTACTGCTGCTTTGGTGGTTGTATTTGATCTAGCTCGAGCGTGCGAGCGTATGGGGTGTCCTGGGTCTCCAGTGGACTGAACCCCTTCTACGTGTGCATGGGCCTCCCTTTTATTGTCTGAAGGGGGTACCCACAGGTGGCAGCATAGGAAGAGGGGGTAGAAAGGTAAAAATACAGGTTGGTACAATACAGACAACAAAGGTTCCCTACCTAACTCGACGGGGGGACAATCTGCATTAAATGCCCGTCCGTCGCCCTAACAAAGGCAGGAGGAGGACTGCTAAGTGAGCCACCGGTTGCCACGATGGCGCCTCTGCCTTCGCTTGCCACCTCGCTCCGCATGGCTCAGAGGCCCGCCACGTGCCCTTGGGATGGCCTTGTGATGACACGCCGCTGGGCGCTACTGGAGTGTGGTGGCAGCCTTGCCGCTGCAAGTGCCTTGCCGCCCGCTTTTTGTTGTGCCAAGCAAGCTTGTCGGCCGCCGGCCTTGCCGGGCGCTGGGCGCCAAGGGCAAGTCTTCTGACGGTGCCCTGGTTGGCCTTCCCGGCAAGCTCCTCTTGCCGGGGCCTTCGTGTTCTTGGCTAGTACTTTGTTCTTGAATGGCAGTAATAAGGAACGGTGGAGGGCCTTGGCGGGAGCTCCTAAGCCTTGTCATGGGTGCTGCGATCGCCTGCAGACAAGTTTGGGGTACTAAGGTACTTTACTTTAGTACACCGACAGCGCTGAGGCCCAGCGGATCCGGGCGGATCCGCCCCGGGACCCCATTCTCGGCGGCACAAGGCTCGCAGTAACACGGCGCGCGAGATCCGCAATGAAGCGCCATGACGGCCCTGCAGGGAGAAGAGAGAGGCCATGAGGAAGAGGGAGAGAAGGGAGAGGGCGAGGTGCGAGGGGGCGGAGAGGTGGACCTGCTCCGGCGAGATCAGGTCACCGGCGGTGAGGAGCTCCGGTGGCGGGGTCGCAGGGACGAGGCCAGGCGAGGCGCGCCTCATCCCATCGGGATCGAAGCGGGAGGGGCGAGGCGAGCGCCAGGGGCGTGGCGGCGGCGCTGGGCGCCTGGGCCCAGACGGCCGGGCGGGCCGCAGATGGCTCCGGCGTCTGTCAGGGTGGCTGGGAGCTGGGAGGCGACGTGGAGGAGGGGGCTGCTGTGGGCGCGGATAGTGGTGGCTGGGCTAACCGGCTGCGCCAAGTGGCGGAGGTGGCTAGCCGCGCGCGAAAACGAGAGGAGGTGGCGCAGGGGTGGAGGCTGGTTGGGGCGCACGGAATTTGAGGAGGAGGAAGATGGCTGCGGTGGGGAGGCGGCTAGGGGTAGGTGAGGGGCTAGGGATGCCCATTTTGGAAGGACGGGGTGTATATATAGGGTAGGTATTAGGGTTAGGGGGGTTTGGAGGGGTTTTTTGGCATCGGATTTTGATCCAGCGGTCCGGGGCGGAGGGAGACTAGTTGAAGGGTTGCTGGGCCATGAAGAGAGGGCTCGGGCTGAGAAGAGAGGGGAAGAAGTGCGGCCAGCACGGTTTTTGGAGACCGAAAACGTCCGACGAAGGTACCGGCAGCGGTACCGCTATATCTAACGGTTGGGCTATCAAATGGACTCCGAATGCGATGAAACTTGGCACGCGACCTGTCTACACTATAATAAGACTGCACACCAAGTTTCATCCCATTCCGAGAACATTTTTCGGCCACTTATAAGATAATATTTCGGGGGTGCCGCGGGCACGTGCCAGTGTGTCTGGACTCCGAACGGACAATGGAGAGAACCGGGGGAACCCGAACGGATGCATGTTTTTAAAAACATGCAGATGAAATGTAGAAGATGACATGGCAAAGTGCAACACACAAACAAATGACGTGGCAACAACGGCGAATAGCTGGAAGACACCTGGCGCATCAAATCCGGGGCGTTACAACACTCATCCACTAACAAGAGATCTCGTCCCGAGATCTTAGGACCGAGACGGAAGGGAAAAGGGATGAGGTGAAACAAGAACTCAAGAGAAGAAGCAAGGAATCGAGAGCACTCGAGAAGAAGAGAGGAACGACGAGAATGATGAAAATCGAAAGCTCACGGAATCAAATAGACTATGAAAACACTCGCTCTAACCGGAGTGGTTAGAATGAGAAAAGAAACGAATAAGATTGAAAAGATTTAGGCAGCGCTCCGGCTGAAACATGGGGAAATAGAACACGAGCTCGATAGGATGGAATGCCACTTGATGAACTCTTGAAGAATGAATTAAATCATGAGGAATCGCCATGAAGTACTCCGGTAAAATAAAGGATGATGAGATAGAATGAAGGATGAAAGAATAAGATTAAAGCTTGCGATGATTTAGATGGAGGTTCCGACGAGATGGCCGAGGAAATTTGAACTCTGGAAAAGAAAAGTTGAAACACTTGGAACTAGAATTTATTCATCAAGAACAAACTCCGAAAAAAAAGATTGATCACTTGTATGAAATAAGAATAAGATTTATTGTATGCTTATCCTTCATCAAATTAAATTGATGGCAAGCAATGGATTTTGCATACTACTTATTCTTCTTGAAAAAGAATTGAGAAGTGACATATCGCAAACTTGAGAAGGTCTTCACGAACCACCGATAGGATAGAAAAGAACGAATGGATTAAAAAGATAATCAAGGAAAAGAATCTTGAATGAACCACCGTAAGAATTCAAAAATGACTGATGAAAGAGAATGAATCACCGGGAAGAATTAGTAAAGCACAAAGATACTTGAGGGAATTAAGATACAAGATAATGAAGGGATCGCGAACTGATTGAAAAATACTTGAACGAAGCACCGGGATGAATAGCGAACGATAACTAGAATAATGGCCTCCGGTGAAAGAAATGGAAAAACAACTACTGACATACTCCGGATGGGTGAAAAGAATTAACTGACAAATGGAATAATACGAGACGATAACTTGAAGCTAGAACCACGAAATTTCGAGAGAACGGACAAGACTTAGAGGAAGAACTCTTCTTCGGTCTTCAAATGATGACGAGAAATTACTGAGGTACTTCGGGAGAATGAAAAAAAGCGAAGAGGTAGAGCCAATAATGAAAATGATTTGAAAAACTATCTTGGAAAAGGCATGTGACTGATGAAATCCATTTTTTCATCACATTTGAAGAGAATTGCGAAAAAAAACTCCGGGGAATTAGAAGAGTCAGGTAAGATCCTGGAAAAAGACCTGTGGGTTAGGGCCCACTAAAAAAACACCGTTGGAAAGGATTGTTGAACAGATAGATGATGCATCGGGATGATTGAAATATTTGAATTGTTCCGGTGCATCATACTCCGGATGGATAAAATGGCGAGAGGCGAACGGGCAAAGGGAAATACTTGAGCCGAGAGAAAGAATATGATCAACCCGAAAAACTTGAATTGAGTCCACCGGAGAAGAAAAGAGATGAGGAATGACGAACGAGACAAGAATCCACCGGTTGAAATAATTGAGGGAAGACTAAAGAGGCTCCACACAAATGAAAATTGATGGTCGAAAAAGACTGAAGCTCCGGGAAGAAAAGGGTGGGAGGGCAGGAAAAACACAGGCACTGGAAGGGAGAACCAACGAATATCTTGAAGAGGAAACACCGGTTGAAATCATTGAGGAAACAAAGCAAAGGCTTCGCACGAGTAGGATGGATACTCGATTACGGACTCCGGATTCGAGAAGAAGAAGGGAGGGCGGGTGGTAAAAGAAAACAACTGAGGATTGAACTTGGCAAAGATGAAGAGGCTCGAGTCAGCTTGACGAGAAATGCACCGGATGAAAAGAGCTGAGAACCAACGATCGGAAAACCAACTGCGAGATCCTAAAGAAAAATTTGAAAGGGAAGAGGAGTAGTTCAAAACATCTACGTCAAGATTCCTCACTAGAGCAACGAAGGGGCTGAGGAGTAAAAAGAATTCCTACTCTCCGATATAACTAGACTCTAGAAACAGTTTTCTTCTAGACTCAACAACGGCCAAACTACACGATCAATCAAGGGGGCTACTAGGGTCGGTCGAGGCTCTGATACCAACTTGTCACGCCCAATATGCGACCCTATCCAAAAGGAACTCGAAGGTCCCACTAAGGATAGACCCGCATATTGAAACGCTTATGCAAGGTGGATATCATTACATCAACATTACATAATAGATAGGGATACATACATAAGGCATACAATGCCACATGAATAGAACAACATCATACAAGAACATCCGACTACGGATGATACATAAATAGAAACTCAAACAATATCCACCCTGCTAGCCCAGGCTGCCGACCTGGAACCTATCCCCTGATCGAAGAAGAAGCAGAAGAAGAACTCAACGCAAGCAAGCATCACTCTCGCGTCATGATCATCGCATAACCTGTACCTGCAACTGTTGTTGTAGTAATATGTGAGCCACGAGGACTCAGCAATCCCATTACCATGTGTATCAAGACTAGCAAAGCTTAATGGGAAAGGAAGGGGTAAAGTGGTGAGGTTGCAGCAGCGACTAAGCAATGTATGGTGGCTAACCAACGCAAATAAGAGCGATAAGAGAAACAAAGGAACGGGCGTGAAGCTAGCAATGATCTAGAGGTGATCCTGAACACCTACTTACGTCAAACATAACCCAGAAACCATGTTCACTTCCCGGACTCCGCCGAGAACAGACCATCACAGCTACACACTCGGTTGATGCATTTTAATTCGAATCAAGTGTCAAGTTATCTACAACCGGACATCAACAAATTCCCATGTGCCACGTAACCGCGGGCATGGCTCTCGAAAGTTTAAACCCTGCAGGGGTGTCCCAACTTAGCCCATGACAAGCTCTCGCGATCAACGAAGGAATAAACCTTCTCCCAGGAAGACCCGATCAGTCTCGGAATCCCGGTTTACAAGACATTTCGCAATGGTAAAACAAGACCAGCAAAGCCGCCCGACAAAGCCGACAATCCCGATAGGAGCTGCACATATCTCGTTCTAGGGCAACACCGGATAAGACATCCTATTTAATAAAACCAGACTCGAGTTGCCCGAGGGGCCCCGCAGTTCACTCGGTTCGACCAACACTTAGACAAGCACGGCCGGGGGCTATATAAAGATGACCCTTGGGTTAATTACTCCCAAGGAAAGGTAGGTGGTGGTGAGGCAAATGGTAAAAGTCAATGTTGGGCCTTCTTGGACAAGTTTTATTCAAAGCGAACCGTCGGGGGTCCCATAAATCACCCGACCGCGTTAGGAACGCAAAATCCGGGAACATAACACCGGTATGACGGAAACTAGGGCGGCAAGAGTGGAATAAAACACCAGGCATAAGGCCGAGCCTTCCACCCTTTACCAAATATATAGATGCATTAATAATATAAGAGGTATTGTGATATCCCAACATAAACCCTGTCCACCATGGAGAAATCTTCAACTTCACCTGCAACTAGCAACGCTATAAGAGGGGCTGAGCAAAAGCGGTAACATAGCCAAACAATGGTTTGCATAGGAAAGGTGTCAAAGGTTAGAGGTTCATGGCAATATGGGATGGCTTGATAAACAGGTAATAGGTAGCGCAACATAGCGATAGAATGAAGCAACTAGCATAGCAATTATAGTAGTGAGATCCAGGGTAGCGGTCATCTTGCCTGAAATCCCGCAAGGAAGAAGAACGAGTCCATGAAGAAGACGAACGGATGAAGCCGAACCAATCAAAGACGAACGAATCCTCACGATCGCAACGAAACAGGAACTAACAAGAAGAAGCACACAACATAGGTAAACACACCACACATGAACAAGACATGATGCACAACCAACATGATGCATGACAAAGGCTACATGAAGCTACTCATGGCAAGAGATGATGCAAACAAGAACAACACATCAAGGCAAGTTTACATGAGGCCGGGAACAACATATAACAATTCCGGTAAGTCCTCATATGTATATTTAGAAATTCGTCCAGAACTGAATAAACATTATGTCCAAACAGCAAGTTAAGATGCACCAAGATGATCTACACGAAATTCTAGTCAAGTTACATATAAAGTTCATTAGATTCGGAGCTACGGCCTAGAAGATATGAGCAAAACAAGTTAACCATGGCATTGATGCAAAATGCACCCAAACATCAAGCAAACACACCAAAACAAGGATGCAACATGATAATATGAAACTACATGCAAAATCAAGCAATTTTCATATAGAGCACACTCAAAACGGAGCAACGGTGCAACACACACACAATATACAAGTCATAACAACAATCAGTCCATAACAGCAACTAGGCATCTTACAAGCATCAAAACAACATGCTACAGCACCCCAACATAAGAACAAAAGGCATGGGCATGAAGTACTGGTAAAGCATAACAAAACATGAACACTGAGCTATCTCCATAAATCACTAGAACATGCTCAAAAAGACATGGAGATATTGCAAATAATAACAGTTTCAGACTTATCAGGAAATAACATCAGGTTGCAATGTTTAGAGCTATCGAACAACATGTTACAGGAACATATCATGGCAAACAAAGGCATAGCATGAATCTATTAATCCCATAGATCAAAAGTCCCTTACTGACCATGAGCCAAAAAGGCATAGAAAATATGATGGCACCCATGTAAACATGGCAAGTTATATAACAGATTCAAACATGGCAGGAACAACAATAAGTAGGCATGTTGGTGAGCTTGAACCACTCACCACAGAGCAATACATCGCATGGCAAGGCAACCAATAGTAAGAAGGCATGTTTATGAAGCTAAGCATGGCAAGAGCAAGTTCATAGGGTTCATGGAACACTAGGAAAACACATGGGAACAAGTGAACTTAATGTTAACAGGCTGACAGCAACATTTTCAAGCAACTTTGGAGCAAGATAACAACATGTTCCAGCAGGCTATAATTGCAACCAAGGGCATGAATGGATAGAGCAAGACATGTAGATCAAAACATGTTTATAGAGCATCTCCAGATTATGCATAGAATGATTAGTAGAAGCATGTTAACATAGCAACAAAATATAACAGAATCATCAGAAAACAAAGAACAAAGAACTACCCTACTTAACAAGCTCGATACACTCAGCACACAACTCACAAAAATATATGGTTGGCACCACTGGAAAGATGGCATGGCATAGATCAACATTCATGTAGACATCAACCTCATAGGATGCACACATCAATCATGGCAAAAATGAGAAAACAACAAGTTATAACAGTTTCAGCAGATTAACATCAACATGCACTCTTCCAACAGCATTTCGGGCTTCAAGATGAGCTCAAATGAAAATGATGAAATGCAATGAAATGATCTACTCGTCGAGACGAACAATTTGACATATTACACAGACGAAACGGAGCTACGGATGCAGAGATGCGATGCGATGAAGATGGCATGATTATGTGTAGATCTGGGGACTTAGTCATTTTTCTGGAAAAAACAAATGGGCATTGGTTAACTAAAGTGCGACCGGGGCGGGTTTTAGAGGGTGGCTCACCATGGGCTTCGGCCCAGGACATGCAGAGGAGGGAGCGGCCTGGCAGGCCGACTGGAGCTGGGCCGGGGCGCTGGGCAGGGCCGTGGGGCCCATGAGAGAGGAGCTCGTCCTCCTCCCGTGCTCCTCACGGGAAGGGGGCCATGGCGGCGGCGCCGCTGGAAGAGGAAGCCGGCAAAGGCCAGGGGCGAGGCGCGAAGGGCCCAGCCGGATCCGGGTGGATCCGGCCCCGGGAACCCCATTCTCGGTGGCAGCAGCGTCTGCAGAACACGGCGGCGCGAGATCCGGCAGCGAGCGCCACGACGGCCCTGCGGGGAGAAGAGAGAGGCCATGAGGAAGAGGGAGAGAAGGGAGAGGGCGAGGTGCGAGGGGGCGGAGAGGTGGACCTGCTTCGGCGAGATCAGGTCGCCGGCGGTGAGGAGCTCTGGTGGCGGGGTCGCAGGGACGAGGCCAGGCGAGGCGCGCCTGATCCCATCGTGATCGAGCGAGAGGGCGAGGCGAGCGCCAGGGCGTGGCGGGCGGGCGCGGGCGCCTGGCCCAGATCGCCCGGGCGGGCTGCAGATGGCTCCGCGCCCCCGTGGTGGCTGGGGAGCTGGGGAGGCGACGTGGAGGAGTGGGACTGGCCAAGGGCGCCGGATGGTGGTGGCTGGGCCAATCGGGCTGCGCCAAGTGGCGGGAGGTGGCTGGCCGGCTCCAGAAAACGAGGAGGTGGCAGCGCAGGGGGTGGAGGCTGGTTGGGGCACACGGAATTTGAGGAGGAGGAAGATGGCTGCGGTGGGGAGGCGGCTAGGGGTAGGTGAGGGGCTAGGGATGCCCATTTTGGAAGGAAGGGGTGTATATATAGGGTCGGTATTAGGGTTAGGGGGGTTTGGAGGGGTTTTCGGGCATCGGATTTTGATCCGACGGTCCGGGGCGGAGGGAGACTAGGTGAAGGGTTCGTGGGCCGTGAAGAGAGGGCTCGGGCTGAGAAGAGAGGGGAAGAAGTGCGGCCCGCACGGTTTTCGGAGACCGAAAACGTCCGACGAAGTTACCAGCAGCGGTACCGCTATATTTAACGGTTGGGCTATCAAATGGACTCCGAATGCGACGAAACTTGGCAGGCGACCTGTGTACACTATAGTAAGACCGCACACCAAGTTTCATCCCATTCCGAGAATATTTTTCATCCACTTATAAAATAATATTTCGGGGGTGCCGGGGGTGCGTGCCAGTGTGTCTGGACTCCGAACGGACAACGGAGAGAACCGGGGGAACCCGAACGGATGCAAGTTTTTTTAAAAACATGCAGATGAAATGCAGAAGATGACATGGCAAAGTGAAACACACAAGCAAATGACGTGGCAACAACGGCGATTAACTGGAAGACACCTAGCGCATCAAATCCGGGGCGTTACAATGGCGCATACTCCAATTGGATTATGCACTTCGACGGCTCTAAAATGTTGGCCGGATTGGGGGCTGGCGTCGTATTGACGTCCCCAACCGGGGACATAGTCCAATACGTACTTCAGATAATGTACACGGACTCCAACAACGCAGCGAACACGAGGCCCTTTTACATGGCCTCCGGATGGCAATCTCCATGGGCATTCAATGCCTAGAGGTGCGCGGGGATTCAAACCTTGCAATATCCCAAATAAATGGAGACTTTGACGCCAAGGATCCGAAAATGGCAGCATATCGCAACGCTGTCCTAAAATGTCACCGGTTTGAAGGACTTGAATTTCATCACATAGCCCGAGATAATAACCAAGCAGCCGACGATCGCCCAAGATCGGCGCAAAACGTGACGCTGTCCCTCCAAACATCTTCTGGAACGGCTCTTCAAGCCATCCGCATTATGGGAAGAGGAGTCCGAAATGACAAACCGAAAAACCGCGCCAACCGGCGATTCAGCCGATGACATAACACCTTCAGCCCACGACATAATGGCAGTAATCGCCCCATGGACAGAACCATTCCTAGCCTACTTGCTTAGGCAGGAACTTCCCGAAGACCAAAATGAGGCCCGCTGCATAGTCCGGCGATCTAAAGCCTACAAGGTAAATGAGGGGGAACATTATAAGAAAAGCACAACCGGAGTCCTTCAAAGGTGTATCTCCAAAGAGGAAGGGGGAAACCTCCTAGCTGAAATTCATGCCGGACTAGCCGGAAACCACGCAGCAGCTCGGGCCCTTGTAGGAAAGGCATTCCGTACAGGATTTTATTGGCCGACATCCCGACCAGATGCTCAGGACTTAGTCCAAAGATGCGTCGGTTGTCAGCTCTTTGGCGTTTGCGGTCTGGGGGCTTGACATGGTTGGACCCCTTAAAGGGGGAACCCACAAGCAAAGTTACCTATTGGTCATGGTGGACAAATTCACCAAATGGATAGAGGCCAAACCAGTCAAAACGACAGAGTCCGGACCAGTGATAGACTTCATATCCGGGGTAGTACACCGTTATGGTGTCCCCCACAGCATCATCACCGATAAAGGCACGAACTTCACGGCTGACGAGGTTAAATCATGGTGCAAAAATATGGGCATTAAGCTCGATTACGCCTCAGTCTATCATCCTCAAACCAACTGTCAAGTGGAACAAGCAAACGGTCTAATAATGAGCGGCATCAAACCCAGACTAGTGCGGTCACTTACGTAAATCGACACGATCGGGTAGAGGAGCTCGACCAGACTGGGGCTGCGGACAACGCCCAACCGTACTACCGGATTCACTCCATTTTTTATGGTATACGGCGCAGAGGCAGTTCTGCCCTGCGACATCATTCAGGACTCACCTCGAGTGCGCAGGTATGAAGAAAGAGAAGCCGAGCTGGATCGGCAGGAAAGCTTGGACGCATTGGAGGAAGAACGCGATGTCGCCAAGGCTTGTTCCGCATTCTATCAGCAGCAGGTTCGAAGATATCAAAGCATAGAAGTACGGGCCAAGACTTACAACGTTGGCGAACTAGTTCTTCACCTGCCGGACAAGAAAAAGGACAAGCTCAAGCCCAAATGGGAGGGCCCCTTCATTATCGATCAAGTCCTGACCGGCAGAGCATACTGTCTACGAAATGCATCGGACAACAGACTCGAGCCGAACCCATGGAACGCAGCCCGCCTCCGAAGATTCTATGCCTAGCGCTGGACAAAGAGTTCGTCCCCTTCCCCCGTCTAAAATTTTACACTTCAGCTGTCTTTTGTTTCTCTTTCTTCTCTTAACCCTTTTCCTAAAAATCCCTTAAGTGCCTACTTGCGCATTGTTCGCACATACTTGATGTCCCATCCGCACTCATTATACCTAGGGGCTTCTTTTCCAGAAGCTCAAATATAAGGGCTTCATGCCCAGCACATGTGTCAAGCTTCCACATATACCTTTTACTCACCATTATATGCATCGATATGACTTAAGTTTCGGCCAAGCTGGGTTGCCTGGCTCCTGTGCTTACCTCTACATTCCCGATTGTTCGTCTAGGAGGTAAAGGGAGCACCTCTGCGATTGTTACCGCCGGTCACCGGATGTGTACCTCGACCGGGTGAAGCCGAAAGCTAGCGTTCTTAAGGGAATATTCGGTCGGTGAGTTGAAAGATGATTTTTTTACCTATTCATTTATCTGCCCCCAGATGTTTTTCTGCTTTTTTCGCAGTCCGGACATGCACTTTAGGGCATGCCTCTCAGGGAAAGGAACCCTTAACGGAACTATTCTCCCTGGAAGATGTTTCTTACTAACCATGTAATATAACATAACTAGTTGGGCTCTTGTCTGATAAAGCACTGATGACCCCTACGCCTGGTCTCCATGCATACCCCGGTTGTTTCTTAACCGAAAAGGTATTTGGACACACTCCGGATTCTAGGGTCCCGAGGTTGAAGCGAAAAGGTCGGCAAAGACAAACGATCTACAATCCGGCTAGAAGGCATTTCACATGTCATTTTAAAATACATTGTCAAATCCATCGATCAGATTCCTCCTCAATCCCGCCTAACAGCTGTCTAATTTATAGTCCCGCTAGGAAAATTTAGCGCCAACTCTACTTGGCCAGATACTAAACTCACAGGATCTCCTTCCCATCCGGGCCCACAGTCCGACCTCGCCATGTGGTTGGGATCCGCCTTCTTGTACCGCTGCCTTCACCATGGCCCAAGCCTCGGGCACCTTGGCGGCAGGCCAAATCTTCCACAAACAAAGCACCGCCAAGATTCTCAAGCTTCTCCGTAAGCTCCCCAAGGCCTTCGGGCAGGGAAAGGGCCGGCCATAAAGCCTGAATGGCGCCGCTCATCGCCTGCCGAACTCGTTCGATCTGCTGCAACAGTTCGGGAAGTTGATCACCCGTCGATACGGGCATCTCCTCTGCAGGGCGACCTATGAGTATACCTACAGACATATTTTGTCAATTTACTTCCTCGCCGAACTATTCTTTTCAAAGGAGTCTGCTTAAGCACTTACTATAGATGCCGCGACGAAGCCACAGATTCTCCTTAATGGAGCCAGACAGCTCGGCCCGAGCACCTTTCAGCTCTTCTCCAAGCTGGGCGTGGGCATCCTGGAGCTTGTTCCTTTCCTACTGCACTCTATTCAGCACCCTCTCGGGCCTTCAGCTGGCACAGTAGTTCTTGCCTGTCCGGATCTTGTCCGATAGCACCTGCAATGTCATTATTAGACTTGCGCGCATCCCGCACAACGCTAATATTTTTTTTAAAAATGTGTTACCAGGAGGGGTATCTATGTTTCCTCCTGTGGCAGCAAGTGCAGCCTCAAGTTGGGCCTTGCACTCTTGCAGCTTCTGAGACAGTTGGGTATTCTTCTCGGTAAGATCCTGCAATTCAAATGATCCTTAAATCAGTTAACATAACTACTTTAAGTCTTGGGGCTACCGCATATATAATCATTAAATTCTCTTACCCGTATGTCTTTTACATATTGCTCCGTGGCTCGTAAAACCATCTTGAGCAGCAGGGAGGTGCGCGTCCCAGCGCTAAAGGCATTCAACGCCTCGGGAGAAGCACGCGTCATGAATATCTTCTGGCGGTGCCTATGGTTCATGGCGCCTCCACCTCGAACTTGGTGGCGGACAATCTGGCCGGCATCCTCCGTTGGAGGAGTGTCGGCTCGCGCTTTGCGCTCGCCTCCCCCCGCACTGTGTGCCGAGCCTAGCTGGTAGAGGTTGGATTGGCAACCTCCACGCCCGCAGTTCGGCGGGCGCTCTTTCTCCTACAAAAAGCCATGAGCACTCAAACACTTCCTAGGAATGTTGCTCCAAATAATGAACTGTGAGTTATACCTTTGCGGCGACGCTTTGATTCGGCCAGCCCTCTTCCGCCATCGGTCCGGATCGCCTTTGTTGGTCAGCCGCCGCGGGCTCGGCTTCCCGCCTTGAAGGTGTTTCCTGCAAAACACCATCGCACGCGAAGGTCAGAAATAAGCAAGGAAGAGATAATGGTGTCAGGACTTCCGTCGCAATCACCTGGGAAGCCGGATATAGTCCAGGGTAGTCAGCCGTAATGGCGACTAAAGCATTATCCATGCTGAGCTGGTGGAACACCCCGTCTGTCAGCACCCCGACTCAATGGCACATCGATCTAGCATGTAACACCTCATATCACTTTGCGGCCTCACGCACGGTATCCCCACGGGTGTCGCTTTACCTTTGCCCGGGACGGTTTGCGCCTTTTGGCACACGTATATGATAGTGTCGCTAGCATCCATATGATAAGGAGCCCGGCTGACATGGCTAGTCGTAAACCCAAAGTGGCATGTACTTACAGGACAGCATCCATGACCCAGATCGAACGTGTCGATCATCGGCGAATAAGTTCCGGCTATAGCACTGGCTAGCAGACTCCGTAAACCGGGCAGAAGCGGCTAACAGACTCGCACTCAACGCGTGACATTTCCCGGGACAGACACAGAACAAAGAAGGACACATGCCGGCCAGCCTAAGTGTTCCGGAGCAAAGAGCGAGCTACCATGGCTCGGTGGAAACACTAGGAGACATTTCCGGTAAGAGAGGCTACTAAAGATAAACAACTAGATAGTCGATCCCACACATACCAAGCATTTCAATAACATACACACAATATGCTCGATATGTGCAAATACAACATGGCATCACAACATGACTCTACGACTCAAGTATTTATTCATTAGGCCCGAGGTGCGAGATATTATAAACAGGGTCTCACGACCCAACATTCAGAGCATACAAGTCAAGCACAAAGGAAGCTAACATGTCCGAGTACGCATAACTACAAATGAAAAAGGCTTAGAAGCCCGACTATCTACCAGATCTGCCGAGGGCACAAGATCGTAGCTTAGGTAACAAGCTAAACGTCGAAGTCCACGTGGAACTACTAGCGAGACTGAAGTCTCTCTGCAAAAACATAAAATAGGCAAACGTGAGTATAAATGTACCCAGCAAGACTTACATGAGAACTAACTACATATGTATCATTATCAACAAAGGGGGTGGTGGGGTTTAACAGCAACAAGCCAGCTTTGACTCGGTGGCTATCCTAAACTACGACTGCAAGTAACTCTTATGAGGTGGCGCACACGAGTCCACATATTCACCATACCAATACACCACTATGGATCCGCTCCCGTCTCCCTACGAGAATGCCATCCATAGCACTCACGCTTATCTTGCGTATTTTAAAGTATCCACTTTCACTTCTCTATGAACTGTACAGGCAACCCAGAAGTCCTTTACCGTGGACACGGCTATTCGAATAGATGATGTTAACCCTGCAGGGGTGTACTTCTTCACACACGCTCTCACCACTTACCGCCGTTTACACGACATGTACTGCAACCTTCAAGCGAAGCCCAACGTGGGGTCGGCCACGGCCTACCTAAACACTCAAGTCCCTAGTCCAGTTTATCGCCTATTCGGTTCCATCCATGAGGAGATCCGCCGGGTTTCGCCACAGCCCCAAACGATGTGAACAGGTTCCGTGACACCAAACGGGCGCCTCGTTTATCTGCCACGTGCCTACCGTGATCACAGCCCACCCCTACGGTCAAGATCACGACGGCCTCCAAAGATACTACAAACACCGAAACTACTTGCAACTCCCGGACAGAGGACAAGGGTGATTAAGAAGCCGAGAGGGTCCATTGGTTTCGGGCCCAATGCGTGGTAGTAGCTGAATCATGGATCACAAACACAGAACTCAGTTCCTAAGGACGGCTGCAATGAGACAACCCACCATGTACTCCTACATGGCCTCTCACCGCTACCTTTACCAAATCGTGTTCACACACTTAGCTCACACACAGTATGACATGTTCACACACCTCTGATTCATCCTCGATGAATCAGACCCGACTCAACTCTAAGCGGTAGCAGGCATGACAACCAAGCATGAATGAGTAGGCACAATAGGGCTCAAACAACTCCTACTCATGCTAGTGGGTTTCATCTTTTTACTGTGGAATGACAGGTCATGCAGTGGATAAAGGGGTTCAACTACCGCAGCAAGTAATGGTTGAATCAATGTTGTCTTAATGCAGTAAAGAGAGCAGGAGCAAGAGAGTGGGTTTGTTTCGAAATGAACAAGGAGGTTTTGCTTGCCTGGCACTTCCGAAGATATTATAGCTCTTCATCAGTGTCATCGATCTCATCGTCGAAACCACGTCTATCGAGAGGGGACAAATACCGGCAACAAAGTGGGACACAATCAATGCAATGCAACAAATATGATGCATGATAATGTCATGGCAATATGCTGTTGATTGAGCTAATGCAACTAGCAACCATATTAAATGAAGTTGGTTTGAATCCAACATTCAAATTCAAACTCCATATATGGATATTTAAATGCCATTCATATGATTTGTGCTAAACAGCAGCTATAAGTTGTTCTAACATGCATGAAAATGGTACAGATGGATAGATTGGATTTTTCTGATCATTTTTCATATATAATTTGTTTGATTTGGAGCTACGGTTGATTTTATATGAATTTTAGAAGTTTGCAACAATTTCTGGAATTTCCTGTATAAAAATAAATCCAGGAAATACTTATTGCTTCAGCAGTGCGTCAGTGTGATGTCAGCAGGTCAACGGAGCCGACCAGGTCAAACCTGACGTGTGGGGTCCGTGTGTCAGTGTCACAGCTAATTAACGGAGTTAATTAGTGCTAAGTTAAATGCTAACCTAAGTTAATTAGGGCGTGGGCCCGCATGTCAGTGACTTAGCTAGCTAACTAAAAGTTAATTAGGACTAAACTAGATTAGCAGGGTTCTGGGCCCACTTGTCATTGACTCAGAGGAGTCAACCTGGGCCCACCCTGTCCACATCAGGGGTCAAACCCGCCGGTCAACAGTCAAAGCTCGCTGGCGCTGGCCACGGCTGGGTCGACGCGGCGGCGCGTCTTGGATTCGCCTATTGTGGTGCCATTTGTGCATGGAGAGCAGCTACGGGCAGCTGGTGATCGCCCGCACCCAGCCATGGTGGTGGCTTGGCCGGGGAGTGGCGGAGCTTCGCCGGCGACGAGGCCAGGAGGAGGCCGAAGCTCGGCCAGCTCGTGCGCGGGGCTGCAGTGGCCTAGTCGGCGTGGCGCTAGCACCTACGGCCTCTACGAGGTGCGAGGGTTGTGACGGGCACAAGCCCGTGACCAAATGGTCACCGGAGCAACGCCGGCGATGTGGTCAGGCGGCGGCGCGTGTGGGTGAATGCGGTGTGGTTGCTACGGTGCGCGGCAGAGCAAACGGAGAGGGAGAGAATAGGCAGGAGCTCACGGTGATCATCGTGGAGTGGACGGCGAGCTCGGGGGATGACCGGAGCAAACGGCGCGGCGGAGGCGATCTCAGCGGACCGAGGTTGAAGACGACGGCGGCGAGGATGATGCAGGGGCCCCGGCGTCGTGCGGCTTGGCTAGTCGGCGTAGCCGACGGCGACGAACCGTGCGGACACGGTGAGAGGGCGCGGGGACGGAGTTGGACGCGGCTGTGGCGAGCGGCGGCGACGGACGCGGCTGCCAAAGCGCTGGGAGGAGGACGAGGAGAGAGCAAGTGGAAGAATGGGGTGTCGGCGGGTCGGGAGAGTGAGGGGATTCGGCCCCACGCCACACCGGACGAGGGGAGCGGCGAGGCAGCTGGCAGCTGCGTGGCACGATGCTTTGTGCTCGCTGCCGAAAGCAGCTGCTCGCTCGCTCGCCAAGCCAAGCTGCTCGCTGGAGGGGTGGCTGGGCTGGGCCGGCAGGTGGGCCTGGTCAGGTGGGCTGCGGTAAGTCACGTGAGCCTCTGTTCTTTCCTATTTTTTTCTGTTATTTTGTTTTGATTTAGTTTGAGAACTAAATCATTTTAAAACTTTCTGTAAATTTTATGTGAGCTCAGGAACTAGTCCAAGGTCACAGGAAACTTACCAAAAAATATTTGAACTATATTTCTTTTATAACAGAAATAAATTCAACTCAAATATGTCATTGATTTAAGTCAAAGGCCCAAAATAAATATTTCTGTGATTCCAAAAATATTGGTTTGAATTTTACCTCATGCCAATATTTTTACAGAATAACATGAGCATTTTCTTGGACTCATTTGATGAGATTTAAATGTTGGTTATTTTTAGAGGTTTTCTGAGGCTTTGAAATTTCCTCAATTCAAATTTCATTTGAATTTAAACATGATGCACACATGGAAGCTAGCATAGGTCAGGCCAGAACTAGGGATGTGACACCGTCGACTAGCTCCACCTGAATGTCCGGATCCTCTTCGGAGGCCGGATCCTGGGATCTCTCTGGATCCTCGGGTTGCGGAGCTGGACTTATCATGTCCTCCACAATCCGACGTAGTTCCTGCGTCGAAGACATAATATAAGAAGCTTAAGCTTTGAAAGCATGGGTGAGGGAGTCCTGGACTAGGGGGTGTCCGGACAGCCGGACTATCATTATCCGCCGGACTCCAAGACTACGAAGATACAAGATTGAAGACTCCGGCTCGTGTCCGGATGGTACTTTCCTTGGCGTAGAAGGCAAGCTTGGCAATACGAATATGTAGATCTCCTACCATCGTAACCGACTCTGTGTAACCCTAGCCTCCTCCGGTGTCTATATAAACCGGAGGGATTTAGTCCGTAGGACAACATACATTACAACAATCATACCATAGGCTAGCTTCTAGGGTTTAGCCTCCTTGATCTCGTGGTAGATCTACTCTTGTACTACCCATATCATCAATATTAATCAAGCATGACGTAGGGTTTTACCTCCATCGAGAGGGCCCAAACCTGGGTAAAACATTGTGTCCCTTGTCTCCTGTTACCATTCGCCTAGACGCACAGTTCGGGACCCCCTACCCGAGATCCGCCGGTTTTGACACCGACATTTGTGCTTTCATTGAGAGTTCCTCTGTGTCATCACCGATAGAGCGGATGCCTTCCCTCGTCTTCAAAGACGGTATTTTCGCCGGAGGGGCCTTGGCCGCCGGCCAAACTATCCGGCTTGGTGGTTTTCTCATGACCACATGTTCGGCTGCCGCTTCGGCAATGACTTCTCAAGTCGCCAGAAGCGATCTTCGCGTCAGCCCTAAAGATGTCGAACAGTTGGATCCAATAGAGGTCTCGTCCGTTAACGAGCTCTTGGATCGCATCACCGCCCTGGGAGTCGCTACGGACTACAACCAGATTGGGCTTAAAACCGATCTGAGAGAGATTAACTCTCCCTAGGCCACCCACCACGTCGCAGTGGTAGAGGAACAATACGGCAACTCTTTGCCTATGTTGAAAACAATTCGTGTCTGGATTCCCGAACCCTCCATGCCGGATTCCCGCGGAGGGACGAACTACGATCGAGCATTGAACTTAAAATCATGCATCGCGCCGGGCTCGCTGGATTGTCTCCAGCAAACCAAGCTTCCGAATTCGGAAACCCCTCGGCCTTCAAGCCCCAAGATGGGCAGGGATCCGGATTTTATTCCACCCACCCGCCCAGACATATGTGATCTATCTCTAATATGGCAAGAGCCTTCGTAAACAAAGACATCATTATCGGGCCGATTCTCCCGGTTATGGACAGGATAAAGGACTGCCGAGAGGAAACCGCAATCTCAATCTTCTACAATAATCGCACGGACAAGGAATCTCGAACGCCATTGATCATCGCAAAATTACGCTTCACCGATCTGGGCCCATAGTACGAAAAGTATCAGGCGATGGAAAGTTTCGAAAACTGAAAATCAATTTTGGGATAATTCGCCCCAAACCCAGTCCGCAGAAAAGGGTGCCTTACACTCAGGCCCCGATGCAAAAACAAAAAAGCAAACCCGATAAGGGAAACGGAACAGATCGGAGGGATGGCTCAATGGATCCTGTAAACTTCATAGTGCAGAGGGAGCCATCCCAACACATAGTCTTCGAGCATGTTGGATATTACGGCAGGTGGCCAAAAGTGGCAAGGAACTTCAAGCTCCGGGAAACCACTCCAACAATACCAGCACGGTATCAACGGTCTTTGAGACCATCACATCAAACAATATGCGAAAGCGAACAATCCGCTGGACTCGCCAAGTCTACCAAGTAGCAACAAAGAATCCATGGAGGACACAGCCATTACCTTCAACGCCAAATGACGAGCCTAAATTCAACAACCAGAGCGCCAACAGACCGGTACTTAGTCCCATAGTGGACGGCTCTCGACTGACAAAAGTCCTCATGGATGGCGGCAGCGGGCTAAACCTCATTTACGAGGAAACTCTGCGAAAAATGGAAATCGATTGGAGCCAGATTGAGCAAAGTAGCACAACCTTTAGAGGAATAATCCCCACCGAAGCGCTGCACCGAAAAATCACACTCGATGTGGTGTTCGGCTCTCCGGACAATTACAGATCCGAAGAAGTCATGTTCCAGGTGGCCCCGTTCAGCAGTGGGTATCACGCCATATAAGGACGAGTGGCATTCACAATTTTTCAAGCAGTACCTCATTACGGGTACATGAAGCTCAAAATGCCTGGGCCCTGTGGAATAATCACCTCGCCAGTGATCCGGACATAGCACTCCGCGCCGAAAACAAGACAGCCGCACTAGCCCTCGAGGCACTATCCGAAGCCTTAGCGGCAGAAGAACTCATCACACAAGCGCTTCACGGTGAACAGGACGATGTGATACTCGATAAAAGATCCAAGTCCACCTCCTTCAAACCAGCAGATGAAATAACAAAATTCCAGGTGCACCCAACGGACCCAACAAAGACGGCCTCCATCGGGGCACAATTGAACCCCGAAGTAGACGCCAGATCGCGCGAATTCCTTCGAAAATTGGGATATCTTCCTTGGCATCCTTCGACATGCCCGAATCCCACGCAGTTGGCGTAACACAGCCTAAACATCCTAAAAGGATTCAAGCCACCAAATAGGCTCTTCGGCGATTTTCAACCCAAAAGACAGTAATGGGAGAAGAGCTAGCCAAACTATTGGAAGCCGGATTCATTAGAGATATAAAACATCCAGACTGGCTAGCAAATCTGGTGATGGTACCAAAGAAGGATAAATCCGGCGCCTGTGTCGATTTTGAAGACCTCAATAAGGCTTGCCCAAAGGACCCTTTCCTCTCCCCAAGATCGATCAAATTATCGATGCCACAAGAGGCACGATTCATTGTGCTTCCCGGACGATACTCGCTATCATCAAATCAAGATGGCGGAAGCAGATCAAGCGCAACGGCATTCATCACCCCATATGGACCATTCTCGCTTCAAAGACGATGCCCTTCGGACTTAAAAATGCCGGCGCAACATATCAGCGCATGATTCAAATATGTCCGCCACCCAGATCGGCAAAACAATCGAGAGATACGAGACGACGAGTCGCAAAACAAAACACGCCGAAACTTTAGTGGACGATTTGAGGCTCACATTCGAAAACCTCGAGCATATGACATCAACTCAATCCGAAAAATGCGCTGGCGTGCCGCCGAAAGTCTGGGCTTCATTGTATCCGTAGAGGAATTGAAGCAAATCCGCCAAAATCCGAGCTCACACACGCTTGGATATTCCAAAGGACCTCAAACAAATACAAAATTAACAGGATGCGTGGCAGCCTTAAGCCGCTTTATCTCCCGCTTAGGAGAAAAGGCGCTGCCCTTTATCGCCTCCTCAGCGCACCAACACTTTGAGTGGACGGATGCTGCCACCGCCGACTCAAGAAATAAAGGCCATACCGCAACAACCGTCCTGGCTGCGCCCACTCTAGGCGTAACCAATGTTGTTATACATCGCAGCAACACATCAAGTTGTAAGCGCGTCCTCGTCGTCGAACGAGAGACGTAAGGGCATAAATTCTCTTCAAAACCAGTGTATTATGTATCCACTGTTAACCCCTTGCAAATCCTGCTACCCGCACTATCGAAGATAGCATATGCGGTGTTCATGGCGCCTCGAAGCTCCGCACTACTTTCAAGAGTGTTCGATAACAAGGCCTCTCAAGTATCACTCAATGACATAATAAATAACCGCGACGAACGGGCAGGATTGCAAATGGGCCATTGAGCTCTTACCATTCGACATAACTTACAAACCTCGACGAGCTATAAAGTCACAAGTTTTGGCTGACTTCGCCGAATGGATCAAGTCAACTCCCTAAAGAGTACGGCGATACCCAATTGACTATGCATTTCGACGGCTCCAAAATGTTGGCCGGACTGGGGGCTGGCGTTGTACTGACGTCCCCAACCGGAGACACAGTCCAGTATGTACTTCAAATAATGTACACGGACTCCAACAACGCAGCCGAATACGAGGCCCTGTTACATGGTCTCCGGATGGCAGTCTCCATGGGCATTCAACGCCTAGAGGTGCGCAGGGATTCAAACCTTGCAATATCACAAATAAATGGAGACTTTGACGCCAAGAATCCGAAAATGGCAGCATATCGCAACGCTATCCTAAAAATGTCAGCTCGGTTCGAAGGACTTGAATTCCATCACATAGCCCGAGATAATAACCAAGCGGCCGACGTACTAGCACGCATCGGTGCGAAACGTGATTCTGTACCTCCAAATATCTTCCTGGAACGGCTCTTCAAGCCATCCGTACTATGGGAAGAGGAGCCCGGTAGCGATAAACCGGTAAAAACCGCATCAATCGATGATTCAGCAGACGACATAACACCTTCAGCTCACGTTATAATGGCAGTAATTGCCGCGGGATGTAACCTTTCCTAGCCTACTTGCTTAGGCAGAACTTCCGAAGACCAAAACGAGGCCCGCCGCATAGTCCGCGATCAAAAGCCTACAAGGTCCACGAGGGAGAACTTTATAAGAAAAGTACAACCGAGTCCTTCAGAGGTGTATCTCCGAAGAGGAAGGGCGAAACCTCCTGGCTGAAATTCATGCCGGACTAGGCGGACACCACGCAGCAGCCCGGGCCCTTGTAGGAAAGGCATTCCGTACAGGATTTTATTGGACGACGGCTCGGGCAGACGCGCATGACTTGGTCCAGCGATGCGTAGGTTGTCTGCTCTTCGCTAATCAGAGCCACATGCCACCCACCGCCCTCAAAACAATACCCATTACCTGGCCGTTCGCGGTCTAGGGGCTTGACATGGTTGGACCCCTTAAAGGGGGAACCCACAAGAAAAGGTACCTATTGGTCATGGTGGATAAATTCACCAAATGGATAGAGGCCAAACTGGTCAAAACGGCAGAGTCCGGACCAGTGATAGACTTTATATCTGGGGTGGTACACCGTTACGGAGTCCCTCGCAGCATCATCACGGACAACGGCACGAACTTCACAGCCGATGAGGTCAAGTCATGGTGCAAAAATATGGGCATCAAGCTCGACTACGCTTCAGTCTATCACCCTGAAACCAACGGTCAAGTGGAAAGAGCAAATGGTCTAATAATGAGCGGTATTAAACCTAGACTAGTAAGGTCACTTACTAAATCCGACACACAATGGATCGAGGAGCTCGACTCCGTACTCTGGGGGCTGCGGACAACGCCTAACCGTACTACCGGATTCACACCATTTTTATGGTATACGGCGCAGAGGCAGTCTTGCCTCAGGACATTATTCATGACTCACCTCGAAAAGCGCATGTATGAGGAAAGAGAAGCCGAGCTCGATCGGCAGGACAGCTTGGACACATTGGAGGAAGAACGTGACGTCGCAAGGCTCATTCTCATTTTATCAACAAAGAGGCCCAAGATATCAAAGCGAGAAGTACGGGCCAAGACTTACAACGCTGGTGAACTAGTTCTACGCTTGCGGACAAGAAAAGGACAAGCTCAAGCCCAAATGGGAGGGCCCTTCATTATCGATCAAGTAATCGACCGCGAGCATACCGTTCATTTAAAATGCGCCGGACAACCGACTCGAGCCGAACCCATGGAACGCAGCCCGCCTCCGATTTATTCTACGCTTAGCGCCGACTAAGAGTTCGCCCCTTCCCCGGCCCAAACTTTTACATTTCGGCTGTCTTTTGTTTCTCTTTTTATCCTTTTTATTCGAAAGCCCTTACGGGCCTATTTCCGCATTCTTTGCATACACATGATGTGCCATCCGCACTCATTATTCCTGGGGGCTTCTTTTACAGAAGCTCAATTATACGGGTTTCATACCCAGCACATGTGTCAAGCTTCCACATGTACCTTTTACTCGCCATTATATGCATCGATATGACTTAAGTTTTGGCCAAGCTGGGTTGCCTGGCTCCTGTGCTTACCCCTACGTTCCCGATTGTTCGGCTAGGAGGTAAAGGGAGCACCTCTGCGATTGTTACTGCCGGGTCAGCCGGATGTTGTCACACCCTGATTTTCATGGCACAACACTTAAGCTGTTAATCATGATAAAATGTGGTTTGACAAAAACTTTTGTGTGTTTTGGCCCTTGCTTGATTTGATTTTTGTCTGCTGTTTGCAAGTGCTCTAAAAATCAAATAAATCCTCCAACTCCTATACTTCATCTTCTTGATCCAAAACCTTTTCTCAATGATCATGCCATGTGTATAGAGCAATATAGTATTTTCTTACGAAAATAATTTAGCCAAAAAGTATTTTCAAAAATTAGTTTTCCAAAAACCCCTGAATTGAGGTTTGCACTGCAAGTACTTAATTTAGGGCATTAAAAATCTTTATAAAAATATATTTGACTCCTATTAGATATATGATACCCAGAAACCACAAAAATATAATTTTAAAAGTTGTTTTACTATTTTATTTAAAGGCTTTTTCTTCAGGCCAGAAATGGTCTTTAATAGGGAAAAATTATTTTATTGTTTTAAAAATATTTGAGAAAAATTAGGGAAACTCAGTGGACATATATTTTCCATATATAAGAGTTTTAACACATGGTCATGTTCAAAATATTGGTCAAATCCCTCTAAAACCCTTTGTGGATATTTCAAGCTTTTGAAATATTTACAAAGGAAATATTCTCTAAAAATTCCAAGAAAATTCTATCATCTCACATATGACATACTTGATGATCTTGCCAAGTCTCATGTCATGGAGAATAGTATTACCCCATGAAATCCCCTCAAAACCATTTCTGTCCATTTTAAAGTTTGAGCAACTTTACATTGCCAAACATGTCCAAATATTCTCAAACCTTGTGAACATTCTCCAATGGTCTAATTACTCATCTAGACCAAGTGGCACAAGTTGGAGAACAAGTTATATTGATCAAAGTGCCCCAACAACCTCTCTGACCAGAACCAAATTTGAACAACTCTACATTGGCAACTTTCTCCTTTTGATCTCAACTTTTGTGGTCATGTTCATAGCCTCTAATTATGGCACTACACCAAGTGGTGCATCAAGGAGAATAGATTTGCATGACTAAATCTTGGAAAATCCATTTCTGTTCATTTCTAGGATTCACAAAAGTTGCATTGTCAACTTTGCCCAAATAAGCTCAAATTCTGTGGAACACCCTATTTCTAAGTGTCTTTCCACCCTGTTGATTATCATGGCAATTGGATGTCATTTGCTTGCCCAAAACATTATCAAACACCTTCTGACATTTTGCAAAAACCCCTATTTTGACCCCTTCCACTATTCTTGGAGAGCTCAAATTTTTACCACAGCTCTTCCAAGCCCCCTTTCACCTCTAGTAACAATGGCAAATCCATAGCTCACTTATTGGATGGGTAAAACCCCTCTTTCTCTCTCTAGACAGCCCACTTCTCCCTCTTTCTCACCTCCCTCCTCACTCCATTGGTTCCACAAGGCATCCAAGGCTTCCCCCTGCTATCCTAATACCTCCTGGCACTACTGGACACAAGTGGCCGCGCCCACTCCCCTTTCTTAATGCCATGGCATGCCATGGGCGCTTCGAGCGCCATGAGGCACCAGGCACCAGACGCCCGCCCGATGCTCCTGCCGACCTTGGGCGCCGGGCACGTCCTCGAGGTCGCCTCGGCGGCGTGACACGCCACGAGGCCGGCCCCTCCTCCTCTCTCCTTGAGCCCATCGTTGCATGCCCGAGCACCGCCCGACTTGGCCACTTCACGCCACGCTGGCCGCCCGCCTCGCATCGCCCGCGCCCCTCTCACCTCCCTCGCCTCCCGGACGAACTCCACGAGCGCCATCGACCATCCAGAACCTCCTCGACCGCCACCGCGATTTCATGGCACCCGTGAGCTTGGCTCACGGTGCACCATGGCCTCGCCTTATAGGGCCTCCCCTGGTCTCTCCCTCATCTCCATTCACTCTCTCCCCCTCCCCTAGTCCTTCTGGGTCAGCCCTCTCTCTCTCCCGCGTCCCCTATCCTCCTCCACAGCCAAAGGATCGCCGCCGGCCGCCGCCAAGATTCGTGACATCCCGAGGTCCTCCGCGGGTGGGAAGAACATGGACGGGATCGGCACGCTGCGCGGAGTCGTCCGGTGTGCTGGGCACCATCGCAGGTGATCGGAGCCGCCGGGACGGGCGCTGGTGCCGCTCGGCCGTGCCTCCCTGCCGCCTCCTCTCCTCAGCGCGAGGTAGCGGACGACCACCCACCACCGGGCAAGGGGCCCGCCACGCTGGGAGAGGTGACCAAGCCAGCCCACCTGTCGGGTTAAGTGGAAACGGCTCCTAGCCGATCCGCTTGCTTCACTGGGTGGCGCCTCCCGTAGTGCACCTTCAAGGCCACCCCTTCCTCACAAGAATGAGCCATCGGGCCGAGCCCATTAGGCGTTGTTTCGCTGGGCTTCGCCCAGTGCGCGTTATAAGGTTGATTCCTTTCCTCTTCTTATTCTTTTCCAGGAATATTGTAAGATCCATAAAATATTCATATTAACTCCAAATTTGATGATTCAAATTTCTAGTAGCTCATAAAATCATGATCTATCTCATGGTGCAACTTGCACATTTTTCCAGAAACTTTTTCTTCACAAACATTTATCAAATCTTGTTTTTCCATTTCTGTGATGAACTTTAGAAAATCACAAAGAGCCCATTTTTGATCCAAATTCCATGATTCAAAATCCTAGATGTCTATAAGTTCAAAACTTAGTGTTTGAACATTTTTACTAATACTTTCTGTGTCACCTCAAATAATGGTCTATTTCTTCATATATAGCCAACTTTGCAAATTCATAGGAAAATCATCTCAACTCCAAATCCAGTGAAACCAATTCCTAGATGCTTCTAAAATCATCCTTTGTTAAATGGGTGCCCTTGCTCATTTTTCAAAAATATGTTTCTGTACACTTCTTACAAACCCATTAATCCCTTGATTCCATCATATTGAAATGTTCAGAGATGTCCATTGATCAAATCCTAATGAAACCACTTTGGTCATCCCTCATATGACCAGAGGTATCCCAGAAAAGTCCAACTCATATTTTTAGAACACTTTTATTTCCTGCCTTGTTGTGTTGCTTATTATGGTTGCTTTCGACGATAGTTGACGAAGTAGACGAAATGCTCGGAGTTGGACCAGAGATATTTGAAGACTTGAAGACTCTGAGGAACCAGGCAAGCAGCCCTTTGACCATGTCTATGAAACCCTTTTTATTGCATGTCACATAGCTCTTTATTATTGTCGCATCGGAGTCATGATGAGGTGGTACCCACATTGATGGTTTGCCACCGTTAATTCCTCATTGATACTTGCGTTGTGCATGACCCTACCTTCTTATGAGGGTTATGCCGGTGGGAGTAGATAGGATGCTAAGTAGTTTGCTACGCAAAAAGGGACGGGAATATGCATGTGATGGAGACAAAGTATTTTCAAAAGTCTTTTCGAAAACCCCGTCGGGTGCCACTTATGCCCGAGGGAGATGATGAGATGGGTAACCACTTGATGACGAAGTGGTGTACCGAGGAAAATGTGTGTGTTGTTTTCAAAACGGATTGGTCGGTTTGCACTGTTATTCCAACCTTACATGCGCAACCACTCTACCCTTATATGGGAAAGGGCATTATTGATTACCTAGGCCGATACTAGCTTGGAGCCCGACATTAGTGACGGGGAGAGTTGGTGCTCTCTCTCGGACGGGTCGTGCTGTAGGGCGGCCATGACTGTTTTCACAGTGGCACCAACACACCGCTGGTACCCCGTGCTTGTGGTATATGATGAATATGGGAGCGAGGCTCCACAACTTTATGATGTGAAATGTTAGGCACGGGGGTTACTACCAATCGAGTGGACTCCATGTTAGTGTCGTCTAGGGAAAGGTAGTGATCGGGTGCTTACCCCGGGTACTTGAGGTATCGCGGGTCGTGGATGACACGGAAGTTCCCCGAATCTAGTGGGTACAGTGTGCAACCTCTGCAGAGTGTAAAACTATTCGAATAGCTGTGTCCACGGTCAAGGACAGTTGGGTAACCGCTCTTGGGCTATGTCCACTTGTTTACAAACCTAGTGTGCGTGATGATGGAAATGACTTGGGTCAAGTCAAAGGACTTGACACGATTGAGATGGGTTGGTGCCCACTCTGTTTATGATAAATGGGTTGGTGCCCACTATATTTATGTTGATATCTGTAACCTGTCCTCATGGTTACTTGAACTCTCTTGATGCATGCCTTACAAAGATGTTGAACATGTCATTGCACTCAAAACTAGCTTTCTGCAAAAGTTTACCTATATCATGCTTTGTTGTATCTTGAACCAAAACATGGGTTGCTTGCGAGTACATTCAAAGTACTCATTGGCTTGCCACTGGTTATTTAATTGACCAGGCATGGAAGAACAGATGTGATGAAGAACACTTCGGTGACAAACATGCGAGCTAGGACGCTTCCCAGTCAGAATGCCTGTAGGGTTAATGCAGATGGCATGGGTCCAAGTTATCGACGAAGATTTCCGCTGCGATGTAATACTCAAGACATGACCATAATGGTCCTACTTGTGTAAAACGGTATGTATGGATGTAAGACTCTTACTATTCAGCTTTTGTGTGTTCAGTGAGCATTGATCTCTGGGATCATCAGACACGCAGCATTCGTGATCACGACTTATGAGTCGGGGTCCCCACAAATGTGTACCTCAGACTGGGTGAAGCCGAAAGCTAGCGTTCTTAAGGGAATATTCGGTCGGTGATTTAAAAGATGACTTTTTACCAATTTTATCTATCTGCCCCCAGATGTTTTACTGCCTTCTTTGCAGTCCGGACATGCACTTTAGGGCATGCCTCCCAGCGAAAGGAACCTTTAACGGAACTATTCTCCCTGGAAGATGTTTCTTACTAACCATGTAATATAACATAACTAGTTGGGCACTTATCTGATAAAGCACTAATGACCCCTACGCCTGGTCTCCATGCATACCACGGTTGTGTCTCAACCAAAGAGGTATCCGGACACACTCCGGACTCTAGGGTCCCGAGGTTGAAGCGAAAAGGTCGGCAAAGACAAACGATCTACAATCCGGCTAGAAGGCATTTCACATGTCACTTTAAAGGATAACATACATTGCAAATTTACTGATTGTATTCCTCCTCAATCCCATCTAACGGGTTGTCTAGTTTACAGTCCTGTTGGGAAAATTTGGCAGCCAACTCTACTTGGCTGTATACTAAACTCACAGGGATCTCCTTCCTGTTGGGCCCCACCGGTCCAACTTCGGCCATGTGGTTGGGATCCGCCTTCTTGTACCGCGTCTTCACCATGGCCCAAGCCTCCCTGGCACCCTGACGGCAAGCCAATATCTTCCATAAACGAAAGCGCTGCCGCACTCCCTGCAGCTTCTCAGCTAGCTCCCCGAGGCCCTTGGGTAGGGAGAGGGCTGGCCATAAAGCCTGAACGACGCCGCTCATTGCCTGCCGAACTCGTTCGAGTAGCTGCAACAGTTCGGGAAGTTGATCACCCGTTGATATGGGCATCTCCTCTGCAGACGACCCGTGAGTACACCTACAAGACAAATCATGTCAAAATACTTCCTCGCCAACTCTTCTTTTCAAAGGAGTCCGCCAAGCACTTACTACAAATGCCGCGACGGCCACCGATTCTCCTTAACGAAGCCGACAGCTCGCCTGAACGCCTTTCAGCTCCTCACCGAGCTTGGCGTTGGCATCCTCGAGCTTGTTCCTTTCTCGCTGAACCCTATTCAGCACACTCGCCGCCTTTAGTCGGCGCAGCAATGCTTGCTCGTCCGGATCTTGTCCGCGGTACCTGCAATGTCATTATTAGACTTACGCGCACGCCGCACAGCGCTTATGTTTATTAATAAAAATGTGTTACCAGGAGGGGTCTTTGCATCTCCTCCTGCGGCAACAAGTGCGGCCTCCAGCTTGGGCCTTGAATCTTGCAGCCCCGGGACAGCCGGGAGTTCTTCTCAGTAAGAGCTCATGCTCCAAATGATCCTTAAATCAGTTAGCATAACTACTTTAAGTCTCGGGGGCTACTGGTATGTACAACCATTAAAATTCCCTTACCCGTATGTCGTTTACATACTGCTCCGTGGCTCTGGTAAAACCATCTTGAGTGGCACGGAGATGCGCGTCCCCTGCGTTAAAGGCATCCAAAGCCTCCGGGGAAAAGCATGCTTCACAAAATACTGTCCGGCGGCGCCTATGGTTCATGGCGCTCTCCACCTCAGATTTGGTGGCGGACAGTCTGTCGGTATCCTCCGTTGGAGAAGGATCCGGCTCGCGTCTTGCGCTTGCCTCCCCCTCCAGGCCGGGCGCTGGAGCTTGGCCGGTGTTGGTCGGATCGGCAATTCCTGCGCCGCAATGGGCGAGCTTTTTCTCCTACAAAATCATGAGCACTTAGGCGCTTCTCGGAATGTTGCTCAAAATTCGAATACGAAGCTATACCTTTGCGGCGACGCTTCCGTCGCGATCGCGCCCTTTTCCGCTTCGCTGGTTTGATCGGCCTCGCTGGTCACCGCCGCTGGCTCGCTTCCCGCCGTAAAGGCGCTTCCTGCAAAATACCATCGTTCGCGAAGGTCAGAAATGGGCAAGGAAGAGATAACGGTATCCTGACTTTGGTCGCGGTCACCTGGGAAGCCGGACTCAGTCCGGGGTAGTCTGCCGTAATGGCGACCAAGGCGTTGTCTATGGTGAGCTGGTGATACACCCCGTCAATCAGCTCCACCTCGATGTCCGGGTCCTCTTCGGAGGCCGGATCCAGGGATCCTTCTGGATCCTCAGGTTGCGGCGCAGGACTCACCATGTCCTCCACAACCCGGCGAGATCCCGCGCCAAGACATAATGTAAGAAGCTTAAACTTCAAAGCATGGGTAGAGCACTTCAAGGTGTTCGCTACCCATCCTCTAGGGTTGACCATGGAAAACCCATTCAAAGGGTTCGCTCAAGGAAATCCTCCTTCTCCCCTTGTACAGGCCGGACAGATCTTTACCGATCCTCGGTCGAATCCGCCCTTTATGCCATGCCGGTGGCATCGCCTTCCCGCTGAAATCCCACATGGGTGGCCTTCAGACAGTGGCTGTACCCTCGCTGATGCATGTCGACATGACTCCTATCATGGTCAAGCCGAATGAGCCATTAATCTTATCCGCCCATCAAGTAATGGACGCCTTGTCTTCCTCCAATCGGGGCTCATGGGCGCCACCGAGGCGCTTTCTTCAAGGGAGCAGCACTAAACTCCGGAGGCCGATCCGATTGGTCCGCAGCGAGCGCCTCCTATATAAACCACCCGAGGGCCAGTCTTGGACGCTTCTTGGGAGTACCGGATAGGTATCCGTCCCGGCGATGCGCCATATTTCGCGCCACCACTTGATATATGGACCCCTCATGAGAACGGGCACGAGGCAAAACAGCCTCTTCCACAATGCAAAATGGGGCTCGATGCCCAGTGAATAGCTCAAGAAGAGCTACGTAGCCAAGGATATGCAGTGATGAGGCGGGCGTGAGGTGGTGGAGCCGGAGTCCGTGAGAACTTGAGCCCGCAGAGGAACGGATGTATTGGAAATCCGAGCCCCCTCATCAGATAGGGGACAAAGCATACTCGCTCCCCCTTATTGGGGCTTGGAGTGTCCTCTGCCTGCCTCCCACCTTGATAAGTAGCCATCGGCCCGGATCTGGGACCATGAAGGTCGGAGGAGAAATCCCCTGCTTGAGCTTCTCTAGCTCACAGCGAAAACAGAGCACCTCCTCCAATTCCCTGGTGGTGGGCTGGGAGCGCGTGAAGAAGAGCCACATCGACGATCCATGGTGGAATGGATTTCTAGGTCAAAGGCGCTTCGATGGAGTATTCGCGGGAGGAAGATGGTGCGGTTTGGATCTGGATTCTTGCCTCTTTTATAGGCGGACGACTCGCACAACTAGGGGGTGGAATGTAAAAGACACCCTGGCTTTTCGCATTCATGCGACGCATGGAAGAGGGCCATTATTTGGCATAGAAGCCGAGGAACACAGTATTCAAGATGAAGCCGGACACAATTCGGCAAGTACATGGAATTTGAAGGAAGAACCCGCCTTGCAACGCCGAAGACTATGAACGCGCTGGACTTATCGTCATTGAAGCCTGGTTCGGGGGATACTGAGGGAGTCCTGGACTAGGGGGTGTCCGGACAGCCGGACTATCATTATCCGCCGGACTCCAAGACTGTGAAGATACAAGATTGAAGACTCCGCTCCGGATGGTACTTTCCTTGGCGTGGAAGGCAAGCTTGGCAATACGGATATGTAGATCTCCTACCATTGTAACCGACTCTGTGTAACCCTAGCCTCCTCCGGTGTCTATATAAACCGGAGGGCTTTAGTCCGTAGGACAACATACATTACAACAATCATACCATAGGCTAGCTTCTAGGGTTTAGCCTCCTTGATCTCGTGGTAGATCTACTCTTGTACTACCCATATCATCAATATTAATCAAGCAGGACGTAGGGTTTTACCTCCATCGAGAGGGCCCGAACCTGGGTAAAACATTGTGTCCCTTGTCTCCTATTACCATCCGCCTAGACGCACAGTTCGGGACCCCCTACCCGAGATCCTCCGGTTTTGACACCGACAATGGGTCAGGCCCTTAAAGTGTTCGCTTACCCAATGCTGAGGGTTATTCATGGAAAACACATTCAATGTGTTATTCATGGAAAACACATTCAAGGGCCAGACAGGATTTGCACCAGATCCTCGGCCGAATCCGGTCCTTTGCGGCCGTGACGGGTGGCATCGTCTTCCCCGTTGAAATCCCACATGGGTGGCCCTCAGACAAAGGCTGCACCTCACAGAATGCATGTTGCCATGACTCCAATCATGGTCAACCCAGAATGGGCCAGTAATCTTATTCGGCCCATCAGATAATGGAAGCTCTTGTCTTCCTCTAGTTGGGGGCTCCGTGGGCGCCAACTAAGGCGTTTCTTCAGAGGGGCAGTACTGAACTCCGGGAGGCCGATCCGAACAGGGTCCGGTAGCGGAGTGTCTTCTATTTAAAACCATTCCGAAGGCCAGTCTTTGGACGCCTTCTTAGGGGTTCCGGATGGATATCCAGTCCTGGCAATGCGCCATATTTCGGCGCCGCCCACTTGATATATGGACCCCTCGTGAGAACGGGGTATGAGGCAGAACAACCTCTTTCCACAGGGCAAAATGGGGCTCGATGCCCAGAAATAGCTCGCAAAGAGCTACGTAACCCGCGATATGCAGGATAGAAGCATGTGTAAGGTGATGGAGCTGGAGTCCGTAGAACTCGAGGAGCCCGCGGAGGAACGGATGTATAGGAAATCCGAGTCCCCTTATCAGATAGGGGACGAAGCATACCCTCTCCCCTTTGTTGGGACTTGGGGTAGCCTCCGCTTGCTTCCCACCTTGGTAGGTGGCCAGCTCGGCTCGAACCAGAACCACGAAGGCCGGAGGGAGATATCCCTCCGCTTGGAGCTTTACCAGCTTGTTGTGCGGGACAGAACATCTCGGCCAGTCTGCTGGCAGTGGGCTAGGAGCGCGAGAGGAGGAGCCGCGTCGACGGTCCATGATGGAATGGATTTTTCGGTCAAAGGCGCTCCGATGAGTACTCGCGGAAGGAAGATGGTGTGATTTGGATCTGCATTCTTGCCTCTCTTATAGGCAGATTATTTGCACAGCTAGGGGTAAAACCTAAAAGATACCCTAGCTTTTCACATTCGTGTGACGCGTGGAAGATGGCCATTATTGGGCGTGGAAGCCAAGGAGCGCAACATTGATGAGGAAGCCGGACACTGTTTGGCAGGTACATGGAACTTAAAGGGAGAACCCGCCTTGAGACGCCGAAGACTATATACGCGCTGGACTTATCGTCATTGAAGCCTGGTTCGGGGCTACCGAGGAGTCCTCGATTAGGGGTGTCCGGACAGCCGGACTATCATCGTCCGCCGGACTCCAAGACTACGAAGATACAAGATTGAAGACTTCATCCCGTTCCGGATGGGACTTTCCTTGGCGTGGAATGCAAGCTTGGCGGTACGGATATGTACATCTCCTACCATTGTAACCGACTCTGTGTAACCCTAGCCCTCTCCGGTGTCTATATAAACCGGAGGGTTTTAGTCCGTAGGACACAACATCCATTACAACAATCATACCATAGGCTAGCTTCTAGGGTTTAGCCTCCTTGATCTCGTGGTAGATCCACTCTTGTAATACACATCATCAATATTAATCAACAGGACGTAGGGTTTTACCTCCATCAAGAGGGCCCGAACCTGGGTAAAACATCGTGTCCCTCGTCTCCTGTTACCATCCGCCTAGACGCATAGTTCGGGACCCCCTACCGGAGATCCGGCGGTTTTGACACCGATAGACCAGCTCGGCATTGGTTTAACAGCTTCCCCGCAGAGTCAATTGGGTGTTGGGAGGACCTGGAAGCCGCATTCCTCGACAACTTCCAGGGCACATATGTGCGGCCACCAGATGCCGATGACCTAAGCCACATAATTCAGCAACTGATTTAATTAGCTGACAGTTCGACACGGTTCTTAACAAAGAAAAATCAAATCGTCGACTGTCCGGATGCAGAGGCCCTCGCAGCCTTCAAACATAACATCCGCGACGAGTGGCTGGCCCGGCACCTAGGACAGGAAAAGCCGAAATCCATGGCAGCCCTCACATCACTAATGACCCGCTTCTGTGTGGGAGAGGACAGCTGGCTAGCTCGCAGCAACAACCTCAGCAAAAATGCTGGCAGTCCGGATACTAAGGACCACAATGGCAGGTCGCGTCGAAACAAAAACAAACGCCGCGTTAACGGCGAAAGCAATGAGGATACTGCAGTCAACGCCGGATTCAGAGGCTCTAAACCCGGTCAACGGAAGAAGCCATTCAAAAGAACTACTCCGGGTCCGTCCAATTTGGACCGAATACTCGACCGCTCTTGCCGATGCGTGGCACTCTTAAAAGCCAGCTAATCACACCAACAGAGATTGTTGGGTATTCACAGGCGGCAAGTTAATTGTCAAAACAAAGGACAAGGGGCTGCATAGCGATGACGAGGAGGAGACCCGCCACCGAACAATGGAGGATGTATGGGCTTTCCCCACAAGTGCCGACGGTAAACATGATATACGCAACCCATATACCCAAGAGGGAGCGAAGCGCACTTAGGGACGATACGCTGATGGAGCCACGCCTCGGTTCAATCCATGGTCGCCTTGCCCGATCACTTTCGATCAAGGACCACCCTACCAAGATCCTTCATGGTGGGTTCGCCGCATTGGTCTTAGACCCAATTGTCGGCGGATTCCACCTCACTAGAGTCCCGATGGACGGCGGCAGAGCTCGAACCTCGCTTTATCAGATACAATGCGCAAGATGGGCATAGACCCTCAAGGATTAAACCTACAAAGACGACCTTCAAAGGTGTCATACCAGGTTTTGAGGCCAATTATACAGTGCTCACCACACCGAAGTGGTCTTCGATCCCCGGATAATTTCCGGCGAGGAGTTAATCTTCGACATAGTCCCGTTCTGCAGTGGCTATCACGCCCTGCTCGGACGAACCGCGTTTGCAAAGTTCAACGCGGTGCCGGATTATGCATACCTCAAGCTCAAGATGCCAGGCACTCGTGGAGTCATCACGGTCAACGGAAACACTGAACGCTCCCTCTGAACGGAGGAACACACAGCGGCTCACACGGCAGAAGTACAGAGCAGCTACTTAAGGCAATTTTCGAGTCCGGCCGTTAAAAGACCGGACATGATTAAACGCGCCTGGAGTAACATACACCAAGACCACCTGGCACGTTCCGAGCACGCGTAGCAATGCGGCCCCAACCCCAGCCCTCGCATGATCGCAAGACCAGCTCTTCGCGTACATCACTACGCTCTGAAGATACCATGGGCATAGGGGGAGGGGCACGACCACGACAGGCCCAGAGTGCGGCTTAACCACACCAAGGGCTCCCAAGTGTGTCACTTTTTTTCTTTTTTTCCACAGACTCCATAAGAGGCCCCGCCCAAAGAGATCTCGCCAACTCACGATGCAACAGCCAGGGAGGAACAAGGGCTACAACGAACACTCAGGTGGTCTCCATTACGAGCATTAAATCTGTTTATTGCACCATTCCGCAGCCCACCCCTGGAGGGGGACATGTTTAATAGTCCCAACCCTTGCTTACCGCACTATTTGTATCGTTCCGCACTCACAGCAGAACTCCTTGAATAAACAATGCATCATTTTTCGCTTATAATTGCATTCCCTTTATTTATATATATGTTCATCTATGACATCTTGCATCCGTACACTTTGGTACGGCCGACTACAACAGGGGCTTATGTTCCCCTCATTATGGTGTGATAAGTCCGAACACTTTCACAAGTGCGGCACCCCGAACTTATAGCACTATATGCATCGGCTCCGAATCATGTCTTGGGTCAATAGTTGGGTTTGCCTGCCCCATGTTTTGGTACCTTACGCTCGCTCAGCGGCTAAGGTAGCACTAGGAGAACCATCGCGATTGCGCCTGCTGAGCTGGGCGAGCGCTTTAGTGGAGAAAGCTAAAACTGACTGTCATGATAAGGCGAGAGACTGGTCGCTGTTCGAGAGGTCTTTTCGAGTCCCTAAAGACTTATGCCACTTAGAGCGAGGAACCGGATGTGTCCGCCCAGCGTGATAGCACCTCGAACTCGGTCTTCCGACACTAGGGGCTTCACCAAATTTAAAATTATAGAATTCTATGGCTAAGTGAGAGTGTTCAAGCATTATAAGTCCGTTGCCTTGTTCGTTGTGTTGATCGCCTCCCTAGATGGACCCAAAATGGGAACAAGAGCGCCAAGTTTATCCCAACACCCCAAAGACTGTGGCATGGGGGCTGAAGCCGACGACTTGCCATCTCTCGATTTGATAAATGGCCGCATGTAAGGTAATATTTTAAATCAAATAAGCGTTGCTTAGCGATATGAACAAAGTTTTCAAAGCACGTGATAAGACATTGCGAATTTACTCAATAATTACATCTCTGGGCACTCATCCGCAATCTTGTGGGCACCCTTCAGACAGTCTTATAGTACATCTCGTGTACGATACTCCTTGCCCGGCCGGGCGCGTCTGTCGAAGCCTCTCAAAGATCCAAATTGCGCCAAGGACCTTCGTGACGGCAAGGGCCCGACAGGTACCTTCAATGCAGGCGGAGTGCTTGATGACCTCCACCCAGGGGCACGCATCCACCAGCTGCCTCAGCATACTGAGACCAGAAGACCTTCTCCGTTGAACTCCCCTCCTTGGCCCGGTAGAATGCGGTGGCATCAGACACGCTGCGAGGCAGATCTGCAAACGACCCTGGAGAGCTCTGAATTCGGGTAAGTAACAGGTAATTTACATTCACATGCTTGCTTTGCATGAAAAATGCCTTACGCACCGCTATCTTCTTCATCGCCTCAATCTCCTGGAGGGACTTATAGGCCTCGGCCTTAGCGGCTTTGGCACTTTCAAGAGCCGAGGCAAGCTCGGACTCTCGAGTCTTCGAGTCGCGCTCCAAATTCTCATGCTTTTCCATGAGAGCCTGGAGCTCTTGCCGCACCTCCGCCACCCGCTCCTCCTGCTTTTCTCGCTCTGCTGCCTGCGTGGTTGCATTATGCTCACACGCGGACACGGCCTCCTTCAGTGGTCGCCACTCGCTCGCGGGCCCCGCAGCACTCCACGCTATCCTTGTTATTTCTATTGCAACCTAAATCCTTTTCTCAGAAGGTACAAACTTAAAAGTGGTGTTACTCACCTTCTTTGTCCTCGAGCTGCTTCTTGGCAAGGCCGAGCTCTTGCTTGACCGCCGAGGTCCTGCTTCAGCACCGACCTCCGCAGCTTAGTGCGGCAGAGGTCAAGAAGCGCAGCCTGCAAACCCATATTGACATAATTTTTAGCACTCACAGATATCTTTTTACATCGTCAATCCGGTTTTTCTTTCCAACACCGAACCGAGTATCGTGGGCTACTGTCTATGCGGTATTACATTACATATTTTAAACTTCTTACCTCAAAGCCTCGTTAGAAGGCTACCGCAGTTTCGGCCACCGCTTTAGCGAGGTGAACCTTCAATCACCGCACTCATAATAGTGTCGTGTTCTTCCTTGATGGAAGCGCCATGAGCGCCCAACAAGTTGTCCGGCGCCCGCTGGGCGGAGGCTGCCGGTGTCACGGTCTTGCCCTTCTTGCAGTAGCCACCGCTGCATCTCGAACCATCGGGTTCTCGTGCGCGTCGTCAAGACGAAGTCCGGAGGCTGCCTTATGGAACCTCCGAGCCTCCTCCGATGGGTCCCCTCCGGGATCCCACCTCGGCGCCAAGATGAGGGTGGAGGCGGTCGGAATGGAATCCACGTCCGACGGCGCCAAGGACCCGCCGGATGAAGCGGAAGATCCTCCTCGGCCGGGCTACAGATAGTATGCGGCATTAGAAGGACGCTACATGGCACGAAAAAGAAATTACAAATCATTCAGGAGTCTCAGATACTTACGATCTTGTTCGGGCTTGGCCCTTGAGGGCCACTTCGCCGCCATCATTGGCGCATGAGCTGTCCGGAGGAGGGTCCTTCCTTTTGGACCCTTTCGCCTCTCTGGGGAAGCCTTCCTTTCTCTCTCCTCCGGGAGAATCCTCTTTCTCCTCCTCGTCTTCGGGGGAGGAGTCCGCCTCGGAGCCATCGGATGATGAGTCCGATATCACCTGGCGCCGGGAACATCTTCGAGTTCCCATGGCCTTCTTCTTCGCCTTCTTCTCTGGCACCACATAAAGTGTCGGGACTAGAAGCCCCGCTAAACGGCCATCTGCTGGTTCTTCGGGAAGGGGAGCCAAACAGTCTACCTATCCGGACGTCCTCTGCCAGTCCTGTCAAAGGCATTGGGAGTCTTAGATCCCACATAAAATTAAATTGTGAAAGAAGATAAGTGTCCCATAGAGGATAACAAAGCTTACCTCACCGGCTGGGCGTTTGGTGCTAAATCCGCGGTCTTCCGTCGCGGACGCGAGGGCTTCTCCGCTCTTGAACAGCACCTCCGTGCATCTTCGACGTCAGGTCAAGAGCCCGCACAGGTCCGTGCTGTGCGGATCGAACTCCCACAAATTGAAGGCCCGCTGTTGGGGGAGAATCCGGACGAGCATGACTGGATCACCTTGACAAGCCTAAGCTTCTTGTTCACTAAGGTCCGAGACACGATCGAGTCCCGGCTCCTCCGAACCGCCCCATAGCAAGCCCTTCTTTTCCGTGAGGTGAGCTGCATAGGGATACCAGATCTAAACTCGGGGCCGCTACCCATTTAGGGTCGCGCTGCTCGGTGATATAGAACCACCCCGATTGCCACCCCTTGACGGACTCCACGAAGGCCCTTCGAGCGATGACGTTGGGCATCTTGCCCACTATGGCGCCTCCAAGATCCGCTTGACGCCTTCACTACCTTCGCTTGACATTGAAGGTCTTGAGCCACAAGCGTAGTGGGGCCGATGCAGAGGAAGGCCTCGCATACCCACGATAAACGCCGAGATGTTGAGGATGAAGTTTGGCGCCAAATCATGGAAATCTGTGCCTTAGTAGTACATGAGCCCCGGACGAAGGGATGCAACGGGAAGCCCAAATTGTGGAGGAAGTGGGGAATGAATACGACCTCTCATGGTGCCTGGTGGGGATGAGCTGCCCTTGTCGGGCAGCCGGTCGCTGATGTCGCCGACAGTATCCGCACCGCGGCGGCTTGATGTGCTCCTCCGAACGGAGGAAGCCAACCACTTGCCTCCTGCTCCGGACATGACTGGAGAAGGTCGAGACGAGATGTGCGGGCTTGGGCGCTGGAGCTCGAGTACGCGGAGATGGATAAGCAAAGGAGGAAGAAGGCGTAGGTAAAAAGGTGGATCCTTATCCCATTATATATAGGCGACGAAGACTATGCATCCCGCCGCCCGGTAAAACTCGCTATCTCCTAAGCGCCACCATCAATGGCGCGTTGGGTTACCCACGCCCATATTGATGGGAATCCCGAATAAGGGGAACACGATCTCGCTCGACAAGACGTGCTAAGGAAACCGCCGCTAAACGCTACCGAGGTGGTATAATAAAAACAATTCAAGTAAAGGCTTGGTAGTGGCGTGACGCCATGCTACGTAAAACGCCGATTGAACTTGTGTACATATTATTCTCTCTACGGTGGAATGTGGAATTTATTTTGCAGAGCCGGACACTATCCTAGTGTTCACGATCTTCTATGAATTATTCAGAGGAGGAACCCGCCTTGCAATGTCGAACAATATGCGCGCCGGACTCATCATCATTGAAGCCTGGTTCGGGGCTACCGAGGAGTCTCGACTAGGGGGTGTCCGGACAGCCGGACTATCATCGCCACCGACTCCAAGAGTATGAAGATACAAGATTGAAGACTTCGTCCCGTGTCTGGATGGCACTTTCTTGGCGTGGAAGGCAAGCTTGGCGATACAGATATGTAGATCTCCTACCATTGTAACCGACTGTAACCCTAGCCCTCGCCGTGTCTATATAAACCGGAGGCTTTTAGTCCGTAGGATGACAACCATTACAACAATCATACCATAGGCTAGCTTCTAGGGTTTAGCCTCCTTGATCTCGTGGTAGATCCACTCTTGTACTACCCATATCATCAATATCAATCAAGCAGGAGTAGGGTTTTACCTCCGCCGAGAGGGCCCGAACCTGGGTAAAAACATCGTGTCCCTTGTCTCCTGTTACCATCCGCCTAGACGCACAGTTCGGGACCCCCTACCCGAGATCCGCCGGTTTTGACACCGACAGTAAGCTTGGTGATTCGGATATGTAGATTCCTTTCTCTGTAACCGACTTTTTGTAACCCAAGCCCCCTCCAGTGTCTATATAAACCAGAGTGTTTAGTCCGTAGAGATGACAACAATCATAATCATAGGCTAGACTTCTAGTGTTTTAGCCATTACGATCTCGTGGTAGATCAACTCTTGTGATACGCATATTCATCAAGATCAATCAAGCAGGAAGTAGGGTATTATCTTAATAGAGAGGGCCCGAACCTTGGAAACATTGTGTCCCCCGCCTCCTGTTACCATCAGCCTTAGACGCACAGTTCGGGACCCCCTACCCGTGATCCGCCGGTTTTGATAACGACATTGGTGCTTTCAATGAGAGTTCCTCTGTGACGTTGAAGATAGGCTTGATGGCTCGCCTTGTTATCAAGGACAACATCACCTCCAGAGGAGACCGGGCCTTAGGCCAAACCCTCTGGTTGGCGACTTTAGTATGACCGCTCGTTCGGCCGTCGGGCCGACAATGACTTCTCGGGTCATCAAAAATCGCCTCCGCGTCAGCTCAGAATACTCTGAACAGATGGATCTGAAAGAGTTGTCGGCTTTAAACAAACTCCTGGATCGCATCGCCGCCTTGGGAGTCGCTACGGATTACGATCGGATTGGGCTTAAACCTGATTAGAGAGAAATTGAATCTCCGCCGATCACCAATCAGATAGCGGTAGTGGAGGAGCAATACGACAACTCTTCCTCTATATTGAGGACTAACTATGTTCGGATTTCCAAGCGCACAGAGACGGATATCCCCCACGGACAGACGTGCCCCGTACTCCGAACCTAAAGTCGGACTGTGGGCCTGAAAAATAGGTTGACATCCTGGAGCCCGAGATGTTAAGCTCGAAAGTTTCTCAAACTCTGGATCCCAGATTGGGTCAGGATTCGGACTTAAATCCACCCACCCACCCATATACACGCGATCTTATCCACATCAGACCGCAGTCTCAAGAAAAGGTCCATCACTTTTGGGCCAGATTCGTCCTTGTCAAAGACAAGATCAAAGACTGCCGTGACGAAAACGCAATCTCATTATTCTGCAAAAAATGTACGGACGAGAGAATCCTTAATGCCATCAACCGTCGTTGTGTATCACACTTCGGTGACTTGGCAACCATAGTACAGAAGTACTGCACAATGGAAAGCGCCTGGCAAACATAGGCGGTTTCCTGGGAGCCACCGGTTCCCACTCAACCCCTCGTGCAGATAAAAAGGATGCACCCTCGTCGGTTGCCTGATCCAATAGTAAAAAATCGAAGCCCATTACAGTGAACGGAACCGTTCTGGAGGGATGGATCGATAGGCCATGCAAAATAAACACGACACCGGATACCATACCAACCCACAGCCTTAGAGCATGTTGGATACTCCAACAAGTGGCCAAGAGCGGTGAGGATCTCCTCACCGAAAATACCATAGAACAATATCCCAACGACCCTACAGTACTGACAGTCTTCGATACTTTCGCCTCAAAAAATAGGCGCAAAAGGGCACTCTGCGGCCTTGCTGAAGTCTACCAAGTCGCAGCAATAACTCCTTGGAACGACACGGCCATAACTTTCAATGCCAGTGACGAACCACAATTCAGAACAGTCCGGGCACCATGGACAGCGGTAGCGGACTAAAACCTCATTTACGAGGAAACTCTCAACAAAATGGAAATAGACATGAGCCGCATTGAGAAAAGTAGCACGACCTTCCAAGGAATTATTCCCAGTCGGGAGGCGCGATGTGCGGGAAAAATCACACTTGATGTGGTGTTCGGCACGCCGGAGAATTATCGGTCCGAAGAGATAACCTTTCAAGTGGCCCCTTTCAACAGTGGATATCATGCCTTATTAGGGCGAGATGCATTTGCAAGCTTCCAAGCTATACCCCATTACGGGTACATGAATCTCAAGATGCCCGGGCCCAATATAATGGTATCTGTAACAGCCTGGTTTTTGGCCCTTTTCTTTTTCTTTTGATTTATTTGGTTTTTGCTTTATTTTTCTTTTTGGAGTGGTTCCGTGGCCTTGCCACCTGGGAAATCATCCTCATTCCCCCTCCCAAGTGGCTCATCATTCTAAAAACCTTGCCAAGATCATGTCACTTCACTCCTTGACAAAACCCTAAAATCTTTTTCTAGGGAATAATCCTTTTTCATTAAAGGAATAACCCTATCTGCCCTAGGTTGTGAAGCAACCTATATTTCTGTCCATCCAAAAATCCCAAAATAATTCTCATAATTCCTTTGGGGCATATATAGCTCAAATATGTCCAAACATTTCCTTGGCCGGTTCAAAAATAATTCCCCAACATTCCTTCTTCTATTCTGCCCTGAATGGCACTTTGTGAAGGAAGTATCATTTATATTTTTCCTAGTGGCTCCATCCCTTTTTGTACATATTCATATGTCCAAATAATTGCCTCATGCACAAGTTCAACTTTATTTGCCTAGCCAATCTATGGGGACCCCGACTCATAAGTCGTGATCACCGAATGCACGTGTACAGTGATCCCAGAGATCAATGCTCACTGAACACACAGAAGCTGAATAACAAGAGTCTTACATCCATACATACCGTCTTACACAAATTATGACCATTATGGTCAAGTCTTACATTGATAAAGCCTTAAGGGCTGAACATCAAATGAAACACAAGCAGCGGAAATCTTCGACGAGAAATAGAACCCATGCCATCTGCCTTAACCCTACAGCATTCTCGACCGAAACGCCCTAGTTCGCATGTTCGCTCCAAAGAACTCTTCTTCAACTCCGGTTCTTCCATGCCCGGTCAATTAAATAACCAAGTGGCAAGCCAATGAGTACTTTGAATGTACTACAAGCAACCCATGTTTTGGTTCAAGATGTAACAACGCATGATATAGGTAAATTTTTGCAGAAAGCTAGTTTTGAGTGCAATGACATGTTCAATAACTTGTAAGACATGCATCAAGAGAATTCAAGTAGCCATGAGGACAGGTTACAGATAATAACATAAATAGAGTGGGCACCAACCCATCTAACACAAATAGAGTGGGCACCAACCCATTTATCACAAACAGAGTGGGCACCAACCCATCTCAATCGTGTCAAGTCCCTTGACTTGACCCAAGTAGTTCTATCAACACACACACACACGGTTGAAAACTCTGGACGTAGTTTAAGCAGCACCGCGCAACTGTCCTTGACCGTGGACACGGCTATTCGAATAGTTTTACACTCTGCAGAGGTTGCACACTGTACCCACAAGATTCGGGAACCTTCCGTGTCATCCACGACCCGCGGTACCTCAAGTACCCGGGGTAAGCACCCGATCACTACCTTTCCCTAGACGACACTAACATGGAGTCCACTCGATTGGTAGTAACCCCCGTGCCCAACATAGCATTTTCATGGAGCCTTGCTCCCATATTCATCATATACCATCGGCACGGGGTACCAACGGTGTGTCCGGTGCCCCATAAAGATGGTCATGGCCGCCCTACCTAGCACGACCCCGTCCCGAGAGAGCGCACCAACAACTCTCCCGTCACTAGTGATGCGGGCTCCAAGCTAGTATCGGTCTAGGTACTCAACAATGCCCTTTCCCATATAAGGGTAGAGTGGTTGCGCATGTAAGGTTGGGACAATCAACAAATCTTAAATCTAATCCGCTTTGTAAACAACACACACACTTGCCTCGGTACACCACTTCGTCATCAAGTGGTTACCCATTTCATCATCTCCCTCGGGCATAAGTGGCACCCGACGGGGTTTTCGAAAAGACTTTTGAAAATACTTTGTCTCCATCACATGCATATTCCCGTCCCTTTTTGGCGTAGCAAACTACTTAGCATCCTATCTACTCCCACCGGCATAACCCTCATAAGAAGGTAGGGTCATGCACAATGCAAGTATCAACGAGAAAGTATGGTGGCAACCATCGAAGTGGTTATCACCCCATCATGATTCCGTTGCATCAATGATAAGGTACTATATGACATGCATAAAAGGGGTTTCATAGACATGGTCAAAGGGCTGCTTGCTTGGCTTAGCAAAGTCTTCGGGGTCTTCAAAGTCTTCTGGTCCAACTCCTTCGTCAGCAACGCAATCTATTGTCGCAAAATAATAACGAGAAAATAAGGCAATAATAAAAAAGAAAAATCAAAGTGTTCAGAAAAATGTCAACTCTTTTTGTAAAATATTAGATGGAAATCTAAGAAGGGAAACTTGCTAGTTTTGGATTTGGAGTGGTGGAATGGGAGATATGGATTTTCAAAGATACATTTAAATGCTAAAATTTGAATTTAAATATTTTCTATACAGAAAGGTTGGTTGGTTTTGAATGGGAGTTACACCATTAAATATGTGGCAATATTTTGGGATTTTAGAAATTGAAATAATCCATTTGGACAAATAATGTGTCCAAAGGAATTTTTGGAATTATAACAGAAAAAAAAAAAAAGAAAAGGGTAGATGTGCACTCCGGGCTGAAACAGCCATGAGGCAGCAGCCCCAGAGGAAAAGAGGCCCAGCGAGCCAAAGCAGCGCGCGCGCTGTGTTTTTAAACCTGACGGGCGGGCCCAGCTGCCAGGGGGAGAGAGAGGGCGAGAGAGAGTGAGGATGACAGGCGGGCCCGCTGTCATCTTGACTCTCGACGAGGGCCGGCGTGCTCACCGACGGCGATGCAGGGCACGGCGGGTCGAGCTGATAGCACCGCTGGACTCCTCGTCGTGTCGCTGTTCGGGTGGTGCCGGAGTTGGCCGCCGGAGTGCAGGGGTTCGCCGGCGACGAGGTTCGTGGGCGGAGGAGCTTGGTGTCGACGGCTCCGGCTGCTTTCAGGCTGCAAATGAGAGGGAAACGGAGGGAAATGATCAGAAGGTCGGAGAGTCCAGATCGGGAGAGAGAGCAGAACGGAGGCCTGTACCACGAGTTCGCCGGAGTCTCGAGGCGGCGGAGCTCGAGCTCGATCTCGAGCTCGGCGCCTGAGAAGAACTGGGGTGCAGGGGTTACTTGGTGGTGCAGGAGGATTGGCGAGAGAGGGGCTCGGGATGCCCTTAAGTAGGCGAACGGCGGTCCACCATGGGCTCGTCTTGGCCGGGCTTGTGCTCGCAGCTCACGGCCTCGGGAGGGTGCTGCACCGTGTCTAGGGTGTTCGTGGGGGTCGACTCACGCCTGGGGAAGAAGAGAGAGAGGAGCAGGGGCCAGAGGCACAGCGTGTGAGCACGCCACTGTGTGCTTGGGCGGCCCTTGTTCGCTAGCGCTGAGGCGCGGGAGGAGGAGAGAGGGAGGGGACCGTGCACGTGGCGTGTCGCGGACGCCGAGGCGTGGCGGCAGGCGTGAGGGGAGGCCCGAGGTGGCCGGAAGCGGCTGGAGGGGGCAGCTACAGTCTTGGGGCGCATCAGAGCGCTGCCAGGCGTGCATATGGCCGGCATGGCCATTTTTCCCAAGGCCTGGCTTGGCCACTAGTGTCCAGGGGCTCTAGGGGAAGTAAACAAATGGGGAGGGGCATTGGATGCCTGGATGGCCACCGGATGGAGGAGGGAGGTGAGGAAGAGGGAGAAAATGGCTGTCCAGAGAGGAGAGAGAGATTTTCATCCCCCAACAATTGAGTTTGAGCTAGGAGAACCTCTTGGAGGTAAAATATGACTAGAAGGGGCTGTGGTAAAAATTAGAGCTCACCAAGAATAGTGAAAGGGGTCAAAACAGTGGTTTTTGCAAAATGTCGAAGGTGTTTGATAGAGTTTTGAGCAAGAAAATGGACTCCAATTGCCATGAGACTCCACAAGGTGAAATTACTCATATAAATATAGCCTTCCACCTATTTGGAGATTATTTGGGCAAAGATGCCAATGCAACTTTTGTAAACCCTAGAAATGAGTAGAAATAGACTTGAGTAGATCTAGTTGAGCATAACACTTCTCCTTGAGTCACCACTTTGTGTAGTGGCCTCATTTGGTCATGTGAACATGCTCACAAAAGTTGGGGTCAAGGGGAGAAAGTTGGTAGTACAAAGTTGTTCAAACTTGATTCTGGTCGAGAGGGGTTTTGGGGCATTTTGGTGAACCAAAATGACTTTAATTGACATGAGGCTTTGCAAGGTGATCACAATATGTATTTGTGACTTGCTGGATGTTTCTTGGATTTTTGTGAAAATATTTCTGTAGAAATATTTCAAATCCTTGAAATGGGCAGAAATGGTTTTGGGGGTTTTGTCCAATATTTTGATCATAACCATGTGTTGAAACTCTTATATATGGAAAATCTATGTCCACCGAGTTTCCCTGATTTTTGTCAAATATTTTTGAAACAATAAAATAATTTTTACCTATTAAAGACCATTTCGGCCTTAAGAAAAAGCTTTTAAATAAAATAGAGAAATAGCTTTTAAAATTATCTTTTGTTGTTTCGGGTATCCTATATCTAATAGGTTTCAAATATACTTTTGTTAAGATTTTTCACACCTCAAATCAAGTACTTGCAAAGGCAAATCTTAATTCAAGGGTTTTTGAAAGCTAATTTTAGAAAATACTTTTGGGCCAAATTATTTTTGTAAGAAAATACTATATTGCTCTACACACATGGCATGATCATTGGACGAAGTTTGGGGCAAGGAGATGAAGTATAGAAGGTGGAGTAGTTGACTATTAAGAGCACTTGAAAAACCACAGAGAAAACCAACTCCAAATAAAAGCCTAATAAAGCAAAAAAAGTTTTTGTTGGTCCAAATTTTCATGCAAGTGAAATGTTACAAAATGCAGGGTGTGACAGACCTACCCCCTTACAAGAATCTCATCCCCGAGATTCCTAAACTAGGCTTTAAAGAGATACGGAAACTCGGTTCTAAGGTAGTCTTCACGCTCCCAAGTTGCTTCTGTTTCAGAGTGGTTGCTCCACTGGACCTTGAAATACTTGATGGTGCGGCTTCGAGTGTGTCGCTCGGCCTCATCCGAATGCGATGGGCCTCTCACGATAAGTCAAATCAGGCAGAAGGTCAATGGCTTGGTGATTGACGTCCTTGTAGAGATCAGCTTGTCTAGAACTTGAGACACTTCGGAGTTGTGACACGTGGAATACGCCAGTGCACATCGGATAGTTCAGTTGCAATTCCAATTGGTAAGCCACTTCTCCTCGTCGTGCTGTGATCTCGAAGGGACCAATAAACCTTGGTGCGAGCTTTCCCTTAACGTGGAAACTCTTCGTTCCCTTAAGAGGAGTTACTCGCAGGTATACATGGTCTCCGACTTGGAAGTCTACTAGTCGGCGACGAGCGTCAGCATAGCTCTTCTGCCTTGACTTGGCGGTCTTCAGTCGCTCTCTGACTAGCTGAACTTGCTCTTCTGCTTCACGGAGGATATCGGGCCCAAAGACAAGTCCTTCTCCGGTCTCTGACCAATTGAGGGGTGTGCGACATTTCCGTCCATATAACACCTCAAATGGTGCCATCTGAAGGCTTGACTGATAACTGTTGTTGTAGGAGAATTCGGCAAAAGGGAGGCAATCTTCCCACTTAGCCCCATATGCTAAGACACAGGCTCGGAGCATGTCTTCGAGTATCTGATTTACTCGTTCTGTCTCACCTCCGGTCTGCGGGTGGAAAGCAGTGCTGAAGGACAACTTGGTTCCCAGGGCCTCTTGGAACTTCTTCCAGAACCGTGAGGTAAACTGGGTTCCTCGATCAGACACAATCTCCTTGGGCACACCATGAAGGCTTACGATTCTGTTGATGTATAGAGTTGCTAGCTGATCGCCACTATAGGTAGTCTTAACAGGAATGAAGTGGGCTACTTTGGTCAAATGATCGACTATGACCCAGATGGAGTCATGTCCCTTGTTCGACCTAGGTAGTCCAGTGATGAAGTCCATTCCGACTTTATCCCATTTCCACTCGGGAACCTTGAGTGGTTGGAGCAATCCAATGGTCGCGATATTCAGCCTTGACTCTTTGGCATACATGACACTTTGCAACATAGGGCAATCTCCTTTTCATCCCGTGCCACCAAAATCTTTCCTTCAGGCTTGATACACCAAAATCTTTCCTTGCAAGATCAGTCTTGATACATCTTGGTTCCTCATCCTCTCGAGGTGTCGGATCTTCCTCTTGATGCCTTCAAGGTAGGGTACCTCTTCGAGGTTGGCCAAGAACTCGTGCAACCAGTTCCAACCCAAGCTTTCAAGTTCTTCATCTTTGTCCTTAAACATAGCATTCAAGGTAGCCTTCACGCTAATGCATCAGCTACCACATTAGCCTTTCCGGGTGGTATTGAACACCGAGGTCATAATCCTTGATCAAGATCCATTGTCGATGTAGCTAAGGTATGCTTGCTTGCGGAGACCATTCCCACTCCCTACCAAGCCATTCAAGAACAAAGTGTGCAAGACCAAAACTCAAGACCCGGCAAGAGGAGCTTGCCGGAAGGCCATTCTGTGCTCAAGGCTACATTACTCATGCAGATCCCGGCGAGAGGAGCTCGCCGGGAGGACCAGAAGACCACATCACGAAGACACGCCTCGGCGCCCGTGGCGCCCGGCGAGGGCCCGGGAGCGGCAAGTCATAGAGCCCGACAAGCCCCGGGTCCGGCAAGATCAAGGCCCGGCAAGGTGCTTGCCGGGAGAGCTATGCTACGTGCCCACACTCCAAGTCATTCGCCCACGCCGCCTCCAGCCTTTCTCCAGAGACGCGTGGCGGGTGGTCAGGCTGCATGAAGGATGCGGTGGCACTCCACGGTGGTGGCTCCATCGCCGTGGCGGAAGAAGACGCAATGGCGGGAGCTTTTGGGGCGATGGCGACGGGCATTTAATGCCCTTGTCCCCTCTCACAAAAGTAGGTAGAAAGCAATCGTAGCTGCACTGCTTTCCGCACTGTTCCAACTACCACCTATTTTACGTTTTTACCCCTCTACCCTACGTTGACACCTGTCGGTGACCCCTTGCCCTATAAAAGGAGGCCCATGCACAACGTAGAGGGGGTTCCAACCATTGGCTATTATCGCGAGAGGGCTCGGCGACTAGCTACTCTCGCGAGGATTTCGCACACCACTCCACCGTTTTGCTCGCATCCTTGAGCAAGATCAAATATAACACAATGCAGCAGAGGGTTTCTGCGACCATCGCGGCCCGGCTGGGTAAAATCCCGCCGCGTCGCCTCGATCCGCTCTCCGCCGCAGCCTCCGCCTCCTACCAACACACGAAGGGCCCCCGCCCCATAGGTGCCGCGCGACCATCCCCGCGCCGACATCTTTGGCGCGCCCGGTAGGGGCGTCGAGGTTGTGCGAACCTGATCCGGCGTTCGCGGCGCGCAGCTTCTCATCAACCCTCCAGCCGTCGGCTATATTTCACCGACAATCGCGCCATGGCCCGAAGACGAGGGCTCAAGGGTCGCAGACCCATCTCCGTCTTCCCCGCCGCCATCGGAGCCGACGGCAGCGGAGGAGGCGCCGGTGGAGGGTGGACACCGGCGAGGGCGCTCGCGGTGCCACCAGATCCAGGGACAAGACGGAGGACCACGCCTCGGCCTCCGTGGACCCACGTCCATCTCAGCGCAACGACGACCCAGCGGCGCCTTCCCACGAAGATGGTGCCCGCATGGCTGGGGCTAGAACATGCCGGGGCTCGCGGGATGCTCCGGACCGCCGTCCGAGTATGAGCAAAGCGAAAGCGCCGAGACAAGACCCTGCTCCTCTTATCGCTACTAGGAGTCCGAGCACGGCCCGTTCCTCGCGCCGCCCGCTCCCGCTCCCCCTACGCTCCGGCAAGCGTGTCTCCCTGGAGCGCTACGCAGTCGCTGAGGACGCGCCATCGAGCTCTAAGTCCGGCGAGGACGGCTCGGTGCTCACTCCGGACAAGCGCAGCTCCTCGAACGCTCTAAGCCCGCGAAGACAACTTTGGTGTTCGTTCCCGCAAATGCACCTCCCGGAGCGCTGCGCTGCCGTCAGAACGCACCATTGGGCACCTCGGCAAGTGCGAGGAAACAAGGAAAAGAAAAGCTAAGTCGCTCGAGCCCTCGTGCGAGCACTCCTTAATCTCATGCTTTTATTCGTTATATCCCTCTCGCATTCATCGTTTGTGCCCGAAACCTGCGCGCTGAGGAGCTCGCTTCAGGACAGCCGCACCCTTACTTTTCTTCAACACACTCAACGAGTAAAGAGCGGCGCGCGACCAGCTTCGCGCCCTCGCTTCGCTTCGAGTCTCCGCTCGGCAAGTTAAGCGCGTCGCGAACTAGACACGCAAGGTTGCTTGCGGGAGGCAACGCCAGCCAGCGGGCTGCTGATGTCCCAGACTCAACAAGCGCGTTAAGCGCCGCAAGTTACCTAAAAAGCGTAAGGTGAAAGTGCACAAAGGATGCTGGGTAGAGGGTGTAACGTGGCAAGCCTTGCCGTGAGATGTCCTTGGTATGGGAAGCTTGGGCGCAAGAGGAGCCAAGTCGTGGCCCGATTACGTGCTTGTTTTGTTTCGAGTCCGCTCAACAAACACAAGTGTGATGCAGCACCCTTATCTTGCTTTCGAGCCACGCTCGACAAGTTAAGCGTCAGAATCGCCCGACAAGGTGGCTTGTCGGGAGCGACACCACCAGCGGGCTGTCCCAAGACAAGCGTGTTCGCCCGGCAAGCTCCCGAGAGCGTGAGAGTACAAACATACAAGGGGCAAAGCACGGCATTGTTTTGCATAGTTAAGATTTATATACACATACATGTGCATTGAGCAATCGCATATCTACCTCAGCTATTTTCATGGCTAAAATTGCAGCAACAAGGAGGGACCAAAAGACCTCACCATCGACTAAGATCCGGCAAGCCGGGTCGCCGGAGGCTGCGAAAAGCTAAGGTTCTTCCTCGGCAAGCCAGCCTCACTGGGCTGCGAACGCCAAGATTCGCCTCCGCAAGCTAGAGTTGCTGGGGGCTGCTATTTCAGATAAGTTTTTCATCCCTCGTCATGCATCCTTTCATGGACCGGGAGCTGCGGGACTGCGTCTTTGAACGATCGTGTCTTGTAAAAACCCGTACGTGGAGGAACCGAGTCGTGGCCTAGTTGCGTACTTGGTTTGTTTCCGAGTCCGCTCAACAAACACAAGTGTGCCGCTGCACCCTTATCTTGCTTTCGAGCACGCTCAGCAAGTTAAGCGTCGCAACTAGCCCGACAAGGTTGCTTGCCGGAAGCGACACCACCAACGGGCTGTCCCGCGGTCGCTAAGCGTGTTCGCCCCGGCAAGCTCCCCGATAGCGTAAGCACACACAAGGCACGCAGTCAAGTAAAAGATTCAGTCCGGCAAGCTTTCCTTTCTTTTCATTAAAAACATCCAATTTAGTACAAGTCCATGGAGGATGAAAAACATGATAGAGAGGATTACAAGTTCTTAAATACAGCTAATGCCCGAGGGCTTACAATCTGAAAAGATAAGGTGCCCGTGATCCCTCTCCTGTTTCTCTGTTCAGGAGTTCAGGAGGTAGGTCAAGGAGCCCCCGGCAAGATAGGCTTGCCGGGGAGAGAAGACCCCGGCAAGAAGAGCTTGTCGGGGAAGGGCGAAAGGAGCGACAAGGAGGGCGTGGCGGAGACGTCGCCGTGCCCCAGGAGCTGCGCAAGGTGACGGGCATGGGGAACGATGCCCAAGAACCAGCGGGCCTGCCCACGAAGAGCCAAGACCCCAAGAGAACACCCGGGGCCGCCAGAGCTTGGCGGAGTCGGGCGAGGGAGGCAGAGCTTGAAGACGGGGTAGTGGGACGTCGGCACGAGGCACGAAGGCTACTCGCCCTCGATTTAACGTGACGGCCTTGCCGCCACTCCCCTCTTCCTCTTCCGCAGCCTCCTCACGCCCGCCGCCAAGAAGACGGCCCCGGAGTTCGAGCCCGCAACCAGAAGGAGGTTGCGGTGGCCTTGAGGCAGCGGTGTCCGACGCCTAGTCGGGCCCGCCATCCCCTCGCCGTCGCTGCCGCTCCCTCCTCGTCACTCTCGCCGAGGAGGGCCTTCGCTATCCGAGGAGCTGTCCACACAGCAGCGCACCGGGTTCCATAGTCGCCAAGACCTTGACGGCGAGGAGGTCACCATCCAATAACTTGAAATGGAGGGTGAACCCGCCGTCAAGCTATGGATCCGGCGAACGCCTTCCACCCTCGGTCGAAGAACATCACGCCGGGGCTGGGGACACGACACTCACCCGAGTGCCGCTGATCCCGCAGCCCCTCATGCGTAACTCCATCACGTCGGTGGGTCCGGTCCCATCGCGTCCATAAGCGGGACCGGCAGCCGGAGGCGGCGGCGAGGCGCCCGGCGAAGCTTGATGAAGAACTCCCAGTGGTCGTCTCCGGTGTGGACGCGCCATGGTCGAGATGCGGGGCGGAGACGGGAGGCACGTCGCCACGACCGCCTCTCCCCGACCGCCTCGGCCACGCCCTCGACCTCGATCACGGCCACGCCTCCCTCTCCCTCTCGTGGCGGCTCGCGCTTCCACGGGAGCGGAATGGGGAGTGGTGCGCTGCCTAGAAGAAACTCGCGCCCCCACCGTCGAAGGGCTAGGATTCCCTCTTTCCATGGCGGCAAGGAGAATGAAGATGGAGGCGAAGGAAGAAGTGGATGAGTGCGGCTGTTGGGCACCCTTCCGCCCTATTTAAAGGGGCGAGGTGGGGGCTCAACCGCCTGGCCGACCAATCAGAGGCGAGAGGCCGAGGGCGGGCCGACTCGCCTTCTCCGCCCGTGACGGCTCGGTCTCCCACCTTCGCCGCCCACGACCCCCGTGCATGAGGGCCGCGTGGCGAAAAAGCGGGCCGAGCGACGGGTGAAGCGACCCCGCTCTGCACCACGGTCACGGGTGGATGCCTTAAAGCTGCATGCGCTGCCCCACGCCTCCCACGACGCCGCGACCGACGCTGCGTGCCGTTCTGGGGAGGGGCGGCAGACGCAGAGTGGATTCGACACGCCATGGGCTTCGCAGCCGCAGACCTTGCCTTGGGCCTGGCCCAACAGCGCTCGGCACCGTGTATGGCCCAGGCCCGGGGGCTCCTGTCGGTGTACTAAGGTAGGGGTACCTCAGTACCCCAACTTGTGCACGGGTAGCCGCAGCTCCCCACAGCAAGATCCACCGTGATGCTTGCCGGAGACCATTCCGCTCCCTACCAAGCCATTCAAGAACAAAGTGTGCAAGACCGAAACTCAAGACCCCGGCAAGAGGAGCTTGCCGGGAAGGCCATTCCAGGCTCAAGGCTACATTACTCCTGCAGATCCCCGGCGAGAGGAGCTCGTCGGGAGGACCAGAAGACCTCATCACAGAAGACACGCCACGGCGCCCCGCGTGCGCCCCGGCAAGGACCCGGGGGGCGGCAAGTCACAGAGCCCGACAAGCCCCGGTCCCAAAAGATCAAGGCCCGGCAAGGTGCTTGCCGGGAGAGCTATGCTACGTGCCCACACTCCAGCTCATTCGCCCACGCCGCCTCCGCCTTCTCCGAGACGCGTGGCGGGTGGTCAGTCTGCATGAAGGATGCGGTGGCACTCCACGGTGGTGGCTCCATCGCCCGTGGCAAAAGAAGACGCAATGGCGGGAGCTTTTGGGGCGACGGCGACGGGCATTTAATGCCCTTGTCCCCTCTGTCAAAAGTAGGTAGAAAGCAACACTCAGAGTAGCTGCACTTGTTCCCGCACTGCTCCAACTACCACCTATTTTACGTTTTACCCCTCTACCCTCGCTGACACTGTCCGTGACCCTTGCCCTATAAAAGGAGGCCCATGCACAACGAGGGGGGTTCCAACCATTGGCTATTCTCACGAGAGGCTCGGCGACTAGCTACTCTCGCGAGGATTTCGCACACCACTCCACCGCTCCCAAGATCAAATATAACACAATGCAGCAAGAGGGTTTTATGCGACCATCGCGCCGGCTGGGTAAAATCCCCGCGCGTCGCCTCGATCTGCTCTCCGCGCAGCCTCCGCCCTCCTACCGAACACACGAAGGGCCCGGCCCCATAGGTGCCGACGACCATCCCCTGCGCCCGACCTGGTGTCATGAGCTTCTTGCAAGATCAAATTCTTGAGCTCAACCTTGTTGGGCACGCAGATGCGATTCCCAAACCACACAATTCCTTCCTCATCCTCTCGAGAATCTCGGGCTTTGCTCCTTGATCTTCCTCTTGATGCCTTCAATACTTTCGTGTCCCTTCTGAGCTTCCTTAATATCATCCATCAAGGTAGGCTTGACTTCGAGGTTGGCTAAGAATCCTGGTGCAACCAGTTCCAACCCGAAGCTTTCAAGTTCTTCATACAAGGCGGGTAGCTTGTCTTTAAACATAGCATTCAAGGAACAAGCCTTCCTGCAACCACATTAGCCTTCCCAGGGTGGTATTGAACACTGAGGTCATAATCCTTGATCAACTCTATCCATCTTCTTTGCCTCATGTTCAATTCCTTTTGAGTGAAAATATACTTCAGACTTTTGTGATCCGTGTATATCTCACACCGCTTCCCTAAGAGGTAATGTCGCCATGTCTTCAGGGCATGAACCACTGCTGCTAGCTCAAGGTCATGAGTAGCATAGTTCTCTTCATGAGGCCGTAGTTGCCTTGAAAGGTAAGCTACGACTCTGCCTTCTTGCATCAGAACACCTCCCAGTCCGGTTATTGATGCATCACAATATATCACAAACTCCTTGTGTATATCTGGTGTGGCCAGAACTGGGGCGGTCGTTAGTCTCTTCTTCAGCTCCTGGAAGCTCTCTTCGCACTTCGGCGTCCATTCGAACTTTTTGTCCTTCTTCAAGAGCTGAGTCATGGGTCGGGCAATGCTTGAGAATCCTTCAACGAACTTGTGGTAATATCCCGCGAGTCCGAGGAAGCTTCTGACTTCCTTCACATTGCTCGGGGATTGCCATTCAGTCACGGCTTCAATCTTAGCAGGATCGACTGACAATCCTTCTTCAGTCAAAACATGACCCAAGAATCCAACTTCACGCAGCCAAAATTCACACTTGCTGAACTTGGCATACAGTTGGTGCTCTCGAAGCTTGTCTAGGACCATCTTCAAGTGTCGCTCGTGCTCTTCCTCCGACTTTGAGAAGACAAGAATGTCATCAATGAAGACAACAACGAACTTGTCCAAATATTCCATGAAGACCTTATTCATGAGATACATGAAGTAAGCTGGGGCATTGGTCAATCCAAAGGACATGACCGTGCACTCATACAGGCCATATCTGGTTACAAATGCCGTCTTCGGAATATCTTGGGTTCTGATCTTCAGTTGGTTGTACCCAGATCTGAGGTCGATCTTGGAGAACATCTTGGCCCCGTTAAGTTGATCAAACAGATCTTCAATCTTGGGAAGTGGGTACTTGTTCTTGATTGTAACTTCATTGAGGGAGCGGTAGTCAATGCACAAGCGGATGGTACCGTCCTTCTTTGCCACAAATGCGAATAGGCGATCCCCAAGGGGAGGCACTTGGGCGGATAAATCCTTCCTCAACTGCTCTTCCAGCTTGCTTCTTCAACTCGCTAACTCCTCTCGATCCCATTCTATAAGGCTTCTTATAGATGGGTCCCTTCCCGTGTGAGCTCAATGATGAACTCAATGTCTCGGTCGGAGGCATTCCCGCAGCTCATCAGAAAGACATCGGGTATTCGCATACTACGGCACTTGCTCCAATCCAACTTCATCAAACAGTTGACTTGGTTGGCTTGAGCGGAGGAGGGTTGGAGGAGAATTTAACTTCACTCCTTGGTCATTAGTCACAAGGATGCACCGGTTGGCACAATCTAACAAGCCTTGGTGCTTGATGAGCCAATCCATTCCTAAGATCACATCCAAGCCTTGCGATCTTAAGATGATAAGATCTGCTAAGAAGTCTACCCCATTGATAACAATCCCGACACCTTTACATCCTATCTTGGCTCTCATCTCTGCTCCGGGGGTTTGTACCACCATGTGGTTATTCAGGGGTGTAGGGGTCATGCCACTTTTTAATGCAAACTTTTGGGTGACAAATGAATGCATGGCTCCAGAATCAAACAAGACAGTTGCAGGTGCTGAATTGACAAGGAACGTACCCAGCATGACGTCCGGGTCTTCCTGGGCTTCTTCTGCAGTGACATGATTCACACGACCCTTGCCATTGTTGGGCAGGTTGCGGGGAGCTTGGTTCCTTGGTGGCATTCCACGGCCTTGTCTGGATTCTGCGCATTAGGGGCGCGCGTCGGGCTTCTTGTTGGGGCAATTCTTGGAGTAATGTCCCGCTGTCCACATCCAAAGCAAGTGACTTGGTTGGGGTTGACACCCTGCCAAAGATTGTTATTGGGGTTGTTGTAAGCTGGCACAGGGTTGGCATCTTCTGAGGTGGATAGTTGGTGCGGGTGCAGGAGCTCTTGGCTGCGATAGGTTGGCTTGACCGGGGCTGGCTGCCACGGCGAGGCTTCAGTTCTTGGAGCTACCCTTGCTGATCATCTTGCGCTTATGGGTATCATCCATAGCACGTCGCTTGTCCTCAAGCATGAGTGCCTTGTTCACCAGATCAGGAAAGGTTGGGCGGTCACACACAACAAGCGAAGCATCGCAGAGTCCGGTTAAGACCTTCCATGAAGCGCTCCTTTTGGTAGCATCGGTCTTGACATCCTCGAGGAGCATACCTTGAGAGAACACTGAACTTCTGCATGTACTCCTTGACAGTGCTACTACCTTGCTTCAGGGCTCGGAACTCACGCTTCTTGATGGCCATGATTCCAGAAGGAATGTGGGCCTTGCGGAATTCTGCCTTGAAGTCATTCCAAGTGATGTTTTGCTCAGCATGCATGGCCTTGAATCCATCCCACCAAGCTCTGGCAGTTCCCCCGAGACAGTGGGCAGCATATGCCACCCTCTCACGGTCTTCAGTGCAGCCGACTAGGTCCAACAAGTCCTCAATGGTGCGGACCCAGTCGTCTGCATCCAGGGGTTCAGCAGTCTCGACGAAGGTGGGTGGCGCATGCTTCTTGAACTCCACCAACGTGGACCGTCCATTGCCGTGTCCCGCCGGCTGGCGGTTGACAGCTTGAGCAATCACCTTAAGGGCTGCAGTGTTGGCTTGGCATTCCTCTCGGAAGGCTTGGAGAAGCTGAGCCATGTCCATGCTTGGAGGAGGTTGTGGGGGTGGAGTCTATCCTTGGGCTTGGTTCTGGCTGACTCCCGCTTCAGCAGAACCTCCGGCTTCTTCTTCTTTGGGTAGAGGTACCAAGACGTGTTACAACAGGCATCTTGTTGGAGTGGTCAAGGTTTCATGATTGGGGAAAGATGGGGAAAGCAACATAGATGGGATGCCTAGTAAGGGGGTTGGTATGACACTAATTGTTTTCATGCAAGGGCCAAAAGGGCCAAACACATTCATTAAAGTCCAAATGGGTGATGTAGTCGTTTACAAGTTCCCAAGGAAAGCACGACATCCATCAAACACAACAAAAGCAAACACAACACTACATGGTTTCATAAGAACCATTACATGGACTCGACTTCGCATAGGGGTACATGACCTATCCTACCGTAGGGTTACTAACGGGCATATCCAAGTTGTGAATGATGCCTAAGTGGTGGAATGCTCGGTCGCGTAGTCCGGCTCTCTTGGGTCTTCCTCCTCTTCATCGATGGCGCGCTTTCTTCATTGCTTGAAGGGGTGGGGAGTGGAGGAGCTCAACAGCGTTGCTTTGCTGGTGGGGTGAAGGGCTTGCGGTAATCCCTTGCGCTCATGCGGTGTTGTTGTGGTGGTTCTCCATCCTTGGGGGTCTTCCGCCTCTGTATGCGATTGCGGGCTGTCCAGGGGAACACCTTCCTTCTTGATCCTATCCGTCTTCTCTTGTGCTTGGCGAAGAAGTGCCTTGGTCTCATGAAGTTCCTTTCGAGTTCCATTGATTCCATGGCCAAGTGTTGCGCCAAACTATCGGCACAAAGGCTGAAGTAGGTCCGGAATCGGGTGGAAGTCCTTCTTCTAATGGTGGAGCTGGTGCATTGCTTTCATCCTCACCTTCCTTCCGATAAGGCAAGAAGCGGGTTGCCAACTCGTCTGCCATCTCTGGAAGAAGGTCTCGGAGGCGGTGAGTGCCTTGAGGGTTGCCATCTCGACGGCAAGAACTAGTGTTGCCATCCGGGGTCCCTCGAAGAACCAGCTTGTTGGAGAGTCATTGGCCTTCACGATCACTTCCACATGATACTCCGTCTCGGCCATTGATCCAATGCTCATGGTAGGTGAAAGTGGGGGCTCGGTGGAACGGCACTTCTTGAGGCTATCCTCGAGAAGCACGGAAATCCGTGGTCGAAGTCTTGAATGCACGGCAGCCATCTACAAAGGTTGAATGGGAGAGGTCAATAAGGAAAATGCATCTTGGGTGGGGTAAGCTTAGAAAAGAAGAGAGGTTTAGATGGTCTCAAGTTAACTAACGTCCATGCTAACTAAGGCTTCCTACAGTCAAGATGGCTCTGATACCAGCTCTGTGGGGACCCCGACTCATACGTCGTGATCACCGAATGCACGTATACAGTGATCCCAGAGATCAATGCTCACTGAACACACAGAAGCTGAATAACAAGAGTCTTATATCCATACATAGCGTCTTACACAAATTATGACCATTATGGTCAAGTCTTACATTGATAAAGCCTTAAGGGCTGAACATCAAATGAAACACAAGCAGCGGAAATCTTCGACGATAAGTAGAACCCATGCCATCTGCCTTAACCCTACAGGCACTCTGACTGGTAAACGTCCTAGTTCGCATGTTCGTCTCCAAAGAACTCTTCTTCGAACTCCGGTTCTTCCATGCCTGGTCAATTAAATAACCAGTGGGAAGCCAATGAGTACTTTGAATGTACTTGCAAGCAACCCATGTTGTGGTTCAAGGTACAACAATGCATGACATAGGTAAATTTTGCATAAAGCAAGTTTTGAGTGTAATGACAGGTTCAACATCCTATAAAGCATGTATCAAGAGAGTCCAGTAACCATGAGGACTGGTTACAGATATCAACATAAATATAGTGGGCACCAACCCATTTATCACCAACCCATTTATCACAAACAGTGGGCACCAACCCATCTCAATCGTGTCAAGTCCCTTGACTTGACCCAAGTAGTTTTATCAACACACACACACACGGTTGAAAACTCGGGCGTAGTTTAAGCAAAGACCGCCTAACTGTCCTTGACCGTGGACACGGCTATTGAATAGTTTTACACTCTGCGAGAGGTTGCACACTGTACCCACAAGATCCGGGAACTTCCGTGTCATCCACGACCAGCGGTACCTCAAGTACCCGGGTAAGCACCGATCACTACCTTTCCCTAGACGACACTAACATGGAGTCCACTCGATTAGTAGTAACCCCGTGCCCAACATTTCATTTTAAAGTTGGAGCCTCGCTCCCATATTCATCATATACCACAAGCACGGGTACCAACGATGTGTTCGGTGCCCCATAAAACATGGTCATGGCCGCCCTACAGCATGACCCGTCCCCGAGAGAGCGCACCAACTCTCCCCGTCACTAGTAATGTGGGCTCCAAGCTAGTATCGACCTAGGTAATCAATAATGCCCTTTCCCATCTAAGGGTAGAGTGGTTGCGCATGTAAGGTTGGGACAGTCGACAAATCTTAAATCTAATCCGTTTTCGAAAACAACACACACACTTTCCTCGGTACACCACTTCGTCATCAAGTGGTTACCCATTTCATCATCTCCCGCGGGCATAAGTGGCACCCGACGGGGTTTTCGAAAAGACTTTTGAAAATACTTTGTCTCCATCACATGCATATTCCCATCTTTTTTTGCGTAGCAAACTACTTAGCATCCTATCTACTCCCATCGGCATAACCCTCATAAGAAGGTAGGGTCATGCACAATGCAAGTGTCAACGAGAAAGTATGGTGGCAACCCACCAAAGTGGTTACCCTTCCTTCATGATTCCGATGCAACAATAATAAGTGCTATATGACATGCATAAAAGGGTTTCATAGACATGGTCAAAGGGCTGCTTGCTTGGCTCAACAAAGTCTTCGGGTCTTCAAAGTCTTCGGTCCAACCCTTCATCAACAACGCAATCTATTGTCGCAAAATAATAACGAGAAAATAAGGTAATAATAAAACAGAAAAGTCAAAGTCCTCGGAAAAATGTCAACTTGATTTTGTAAAATACTAGGTGAAAACTAAGAAGGGAAAATTGCTAGTTTGGGATTTGGAGTGGTAGAATGGGAGAAATGGATTTTCAAAGATAGATTTAAATGCTCAAATTTGAATTTAAATTTTTTCTATGAAGAAAGGTTTGATGGATACTTATGAAAGTTACACCAATGAATAGGTGGGAATTTTATAAGAATTTAGAGATGGAATTATTGCATTTGGATTATTATTTAATCCAAAGGAATTTTGGAAAAATGACAGAAAAGAAAAAGGAAAGGGCACTATGCCCTTTGGGCGAAACACAGGCAGGAGGCGGCCAGCCCGAGGGAAAGAGGCCCAGCCGAGCCAGCAGCAGCGCCGCCAGTTTTTAAACCTGACGGGTGGGGCCCAGCTGCTGGGAGAGAGAGAGGGGCGAGAGAGGTGAGGATGACAGGCGAGGCCCGCTGTCATCTCGACGACTCGCGACAGAGGGCAGCGTGCTCACCGGCGGCGATCAGGCACGGCGGGTCGAGATGATAGCACCGCTGGACTCCTCATCGTGTCGCCGTTCGGGTGGTGCGGAGTTGGCCGCCGAGTCACGAGGTTCGCCGCGACGAGGTTCAAGGGCGGAGGAGCTTGGTGTCGACGGCTCCGGTCGTTTCAGGCTGCAAATGAGAGGGAAGCGGAGGGAAATGATCAGGAAGGTCGGGAGAGTCGGATCGGAGAGAGAGAAGCAACGGAGGCCTGTACCACGAGTTCACCGGAGTCCCAAGGCGGCGGAGCTCGAGCTCGATCTCGAGCTCGGGTGCTCCTGGAGAAGAACTGGGGGTGCAGGGGGGTTACTTGGTGGTGCAGGGAGCGATTGGCGAGGAGAGAGGGCTCGGGGATGCCCTTAAGTAGGCGAACAGCGGTCCACCGTGGGCTCGTCTTGGCCGGGCTTGTGCTTGTTGCTTCACGGGCCTCGGGGGGCTGCACCGTGTCTAGGGCATTCGTGGGGTCGACTATGCCTGTGGGAAGAAGAGAGAGAGAGAGCGGGGGCGGAGGCACAGCGTGTGAGCACGCTCACTGGTGCGCTCGGGCGGCCCTTGTTCGCTAGCGCGGAGGCGCGGGGAGGAGGAGAGAGGAGGGGGACGGTGCCGTGGCGTGTCGCGGACGTCGAGGCGTATCGGTTGGCGTGAGGGGGAGGGCCGAGGTGGCCGGAAGCGGCTGGAAGGGGGCGGCTACAGTGCGGGGGCGCACTGTAGCGCGCTCCAGAGCGTGCATATGGCCGGCATGGCCATTTTTCCCGCGCTCTGGGCTTGGCCACTAGTGTCTGGGGGCTCTAGGGGGAAGTAAACAAATGGGGAGGGGCATTGGATGCCCTGGATGGCCACTGGATGGAGGAGGGAGGTGAGGAAGAGGGAGAAAATGGCTGTCCAGAGAGGGAGAGAGAGATTTTCATCCCCCCAACAATTGAGTTTGAGCTAGGAGAACCTACTGGAGGTAAAATATGACTAGAAGGGGCTGTGGTAAAAATTAGAGCTCACCAAGAATAGTGAAAGGGGTCAAAACAGTGGTTTTTGCAAAATGTCAGAAGGTGTTTGATAGAGTTTTGAGCAAGCAATTGGACTCCAATTGCCATGAGACTCCACAAGGTGAAATGACTCATATAAATATAGCCTTCCACCAATTTGGAGATTATTTGGGCAAAGTTGCCAATGCAACTTTTGTAAACCCTAAAAATGAGCAGAAATAAACTTGAGTAGATCTAGTTGAGCATAACACTTCTCCTTGATGCACCACTTTGTGTAGTGGCCTCATTTGGTCATGTGAACATGCTCACAAAAGTTGGGGTCAATGGGAGAAAGTTGGTAGTACAAAGTTGCTCAAACTTGATTCTGGTCAGAGAGGGTTTTGGGGCATTTTGGTGAACCAAAATGACTTTAATTGACATGAGGCTTTGCAAGGTGATCACATCATGTATTTGTGACTTGCTGGATTTTTCTTGGATTTTTGTGAAAATATTTCCTGTAGAAATATTTCAAATCCTTGAAATGGGCAGAAATGGTTTTGGGGGGTTTTGTCCAATATTTTGATCATAACCATATGTTGAAACTCTTATATATGGAAAATATATGTCCACTGAGTTAAAGACCATTTCTGGCATTAAGAAAAAGCTTTTAAATAAAATAATTTTTACCTATTTTGAAACAATAAAATAATTTTTACCTATTAAAGACCATTTCTGGCATTAAGAAAAAGCTTTTAAATAAAATAGAGAAATAGCTTTTAAAATTATCTTTTTGTTGTTTCTGGGTATCCTGTATCTAATAGGTTTCAAATATACTTTTGGAAAAAAATTTCACACCTCAAATCAAGTACTTGCAGTGCAAATCTTAATTCAAGGGTTTTTGGAAAGCTAATTTTAGAAAATACTTTTGGGCCAAATTATTTTTGTAAGAAAATACTACATTGCTCTATACACATGGCATGATCATTGGACAAAAGTTTGGGGCAAGGAGAGGAAGTATAGAAGGTGAAGTAGTTGACTGTTAAGAGCACTTGAAAAACCACAGAGAGAAAACCAACTCCAAATAAAAGCCTAATAAAGCAAAAAAAAAGTTTTTGTTGGTCCAAATTTTCATGCTTTAATAATGCAAATGAAGTGTTACAAAATGCAGGGTGTGACACAATCTTCCACAGTGAATTTTCAAAATTTCTGTCAAGTAGAAGGCTTTGTGAAGGAAGTACTAGCTAGGAGTACCCAAATGAGTTGAACTTTTGCACACTCCTTAATGTGCTCATTTAAATTACCAGATCATTCTTAAACCCATAAAACATCTCTCCAACCATTTCGGCATCATTTCAGTGAGCCATTTGATCACCAAAATTATTCCAAGTTTCTGGACAGAAATGATGTTTGTGAAGCAAGTGCCATTTTGGCTTGTCCATTTGCATGAGCTTTTTACAGCATCTTCATATCTCCAAATAAATAAGCTTTTCCCAATCTTAGCCCAAGTTGATACTCTATGTGAGAGCATCATCATGATCTCCATTTTTGGACCAAAAATGCAGTTGTGAAGCAACTATATTCATTCTTGGTCCATTTCTCCTCAAAAACCCTAGGATCATAGTTCTTCGATAGATAAACCTCGCACACAAACTCTCTGGCTCCAGTTCATTTCCTGTTGATCAGCTGTTCTCGTTCAGGTTTACTGCAGTAAACTTCAGAAGTTGATTACCATTTAACCAGAGCGCTTTTAACCGAGCTAGCACCGCAGTAGAGACCTACCCAGGAAATACTAACCCCCAGACATCGTTTGGCATTGCTTGTGGCACTGTGTGCACCAGTGTGCGTGGTGACCACCTCTCTGGCATGCCATGGACGCGAGCTAGACGATTTCTTGCACGGGCCCCTCCCCCTCTCGTCGTCTTCGCGCGTGTGAGCGTGTCCACCAGCTGGCCCGCGTCGTTGCCCTGGACTCATCTCCCTCTCCCGAAGCCTCTCCGTCGGCGCTCCTCGTCGCTCGCCCACGAGAGCACTATGGACGACATCGCATTAATGGCGCCCGGCCTTTTCCTCTACCCCTCCCTTGGCTCCTACTATGCTATGCGCTCTGTAGCTTGTCCGCGTTCTCCCTCGTCGCATTCCCGCGCCTCCCCGTGATTGCTGCCATCGCTAGGGCCTCGGCCGGACGTGCCCGGCGGCACCTGAGCCCGTGCCTTTGGATGCCCTTCGGACTAAAGATTGCCGGTTCAACATTTGCGAGAGTAGTCAGTCATGCTTTTGAGCCACAGCTGCACAGAAATGTAGAAGCTTACATGGATGACATAGTGGTCAAGAGCAAGGACAAAGCAACATTGATCCAAGATTTGGACGAGACCTTTACAAATCTGCGCAAGATCAATCTCAAGTTGAACCCCGAGAAGTGTGTGTTTGGAGTCCCCTCCGGCAAGCTTCTCGGGTTCTTCGTATCTCAGCGGGGGATTGAAGCCAATCCCGACAAGATCAAGGCCATTGAGAAGATTGAAGCACCGAAGCGCGTCAAGGATGTGCGAAGGCTTGCCGGCTGCGTAGCTGCCCTCAGCAGGTTCATCTCTAAGTCCGCGGAGCGCGCCCTACCATTTTTCAAAATATTGAAGAAGGAAGGTCCAATGAAATGGACTCCGGAAGCGGAGGCTGCGCTCCAGGACTTGAAGAGATACCTGTCCTCCACTCCAATACTTGTCGCACCTAAGCCACAAGAGAAGTTGCTGCTATATCTAGCGGCAACCAATCAAGTGGTTAGTGCTGCGTTAGTAGCGGAAAGAGAGGTGGATGATGAGCCAGCAGCCACAGCAAGCACATCTAGCGACAAGCAGGGGGCTTTTCCGACAAGCTCGGGTCCCGACAAGGATGGATCTGCACAGCCACAAGAGGAGAAACAGAAGAAGATGGTGCAGCGCCCAGTTTACTTTGTCAGTTCCCTTCTGCAGGGGCTAGATCAAGGTACTCTGGTGTGCGGAAATTGCTTTTCGGCCTTCTCATGGCCTCGAGGAAGCTGCGTCATTACTTTCAAGCACATGAGATCACAGTTGTCACTCGCTTTCCGTTGAAGAGGATATTGCAAAATCCAGAAGCAACAAGCAGGATTGTCGAGTGGGCACTGGAACTGTCAAGCTTTGGCCTCAAATTTGAGAGTACCTCGACTATCCAGAGCCGAGCATTGGCAGAATTCATAGCAGAATGGACGCCAACACCTGATGAAGAAATTCCAAATACGAGCATCCCCGTCAAGGAGACAAGCAAAGAATGGGTCATGTACTTCGATGGTGCCTTTTTGCTGCAAGGCGCCGGTGCAGGCGTGTTGCTTGTCGCGCCCACCGGAGAGCACCTCAAGTACGTAGTCCAGATGCACTTTCCCAAGGAGCAAGCAACAAACAATACTGCAGAGTATGAAGGTTTGCTTGCATTACTTAGGATCGCTGCAGACCTTGGGATCAAGAAGCTCATTGTCAGGGGTGACTCGCAGCTTGTCGTCCGCCAAGTTAACAAAGATTATCAGAGTCCGTTGATGGAAGCTTACATTGACGAAGTGAGAAAGTTGGAAGAGTATTTTGACGGCCTGCAGATGGAACACGTTCCGAGAGCTCAGAACGACATTGCAGACGGCCTGTCAAAGTGCGCCGCACTCAAGTTACCTGTGGAACCAGGAATTTTTGTGCTCAAGCTGACTCAACCATTTGTAACACCATCAACTGGACAGAACAGGAAGAGGAAGTTGGTTTCTGGTGACTACTTTCCGGCAGAGCTCCCCGAAGCCGCTACCAAGAAGGTCCCCAGGATCAACACAAAGAGTACTGAGGGGCAGTCTACTCCGACAAGCCCTACTGTTTGTTTCGTTGAAGCAGACGCCCCCGACAAGTTTTGCTCCGGCAACCTTGCCGGGGAACATCACGCTCCGGCTGAACCGCAGATCCTTGTCGTAGAAGCGGATGTTCTCGCAGCAGCATATGTACCTCTAGTCCTTGTTGTCGAGCCACAAGCTCCAGCATGGGCACAGCAGATTGTCCATTTCCTTCAAACAGGAGAACTTCCTAAAGAGCAAGAAGAAGCGGAGAGAGTAGCCCGGCAATCAAGTATGTACCAGTTTGTCGATGACATACTATACAGAAGAAGATTCAACAGAGTGAAATTGAAGTGCATTCCCCGGGAAGATGGACAGGAGCTGTTGGCGGAGATACATGGAGGCATATGTGGCCACCACATTGGCGCAAGAGCACTTGCCGGCAAGGTTTCTTTTGGCCGACAGCCCTCCAAGATGCAACTGCACAAGTAACCAAGTGTGAAGCGTGCCAGTTCCACTCCAAGCAGATACACCAGCCAGCTAAAGCTCTCCAGACGATCCCTTTATCCTGGCCATTTTGGTGCAGGGGCTCGACATCCTCGGCCCCTTTCCCGAGCTGTCGGGGCTTTGAGTACTTGTACATGGCAATCGACAAGTTCACAAAGTGGCCGGAAGTGGAAGCAGTGAGGAAGGTGACAGCACAATCAGCAGTCAAGTTCTTCAGGTCGATTATTTGCCATTTCGGAGTCCCTAACAGGATCATCACCGACAACGCACACAATTCACGAGCCGCACCTTCATGTAGTACGTCCAAGATCTTGGCGCCAAGATCTGCTTCGCTTCTGTTGCTCACCTGAGAAGCAACGGTCAAGCGGAGAGGGCAAACGCTGAAGTGCTGCGCGGGCTCAAGACCAGGACTTTCGACAGGCTGCACAAGTGCGGAAAGAACTGGATCGAGGCTGCCAGCCAGTTCTTTGGTCGATCAGGGCGGCGCCAAATCGAGCCATCGCGGGCACCTTTTGCTCTTGTCTCACGGAGCAGAGGCAGTTCTCCCCACGGAACTTCGTATCTGGATCGCCTCGAGTGCTCGCTTATGATGAGCTTGAGCAAGAGCAGCTGCGACAAGATGACGCTGCTCCTTGAGGAAGATCGTCTTCGAGCTCTTTATGCGAGCTGCTCGATACCAGCAAGCTTTTGCGCCGCTACCATAGCCGCAAAGTCAATGCCGAAGTCTCGAGGAAGCGACCTTGTTCTTGGTAGCGTTCAATCCGCCAAGAATTCCAACAAGTTGGCCTTGATGTGGGAAGGCCCTTATCGGGTGAAGCGAGTCACTAGGCTGGCGCCGTCCTTTGAGACCGAAGATGGCTTTCGGTGAGCAACTCTGGAACATAGAGCATCTTCGTAAGTTTACCCATAAAGGCGCGGTTCCGGAACCAGCTGTTCCGCAACCACCTTTATACAAGCCTTGCCGCTGTTGCATGTAACCCTTTGTACAAAGCCGGGCGCAGATCCCGCGCATAAATAAAGATCATATACTCTGCAAATGTTGTCAAATTTCATGCTTTCTTTCTTTTGCATGTATTATTTGACACTTTATGCAGCATTTACCCCCGGGTAAGCAAAAACGAGCCTTAAGGCTCCATGTCATTATTTTCTCTTCTTTCTTTTTTCTCAAAGAAGCAAGGTTCCCTCGCCCACAAGTTTACCGGGGAGGAAGCAGGAGATAATGGTGTGGACCAGGCGTCGTTCAAGAAAAGTATCGCCTTGCCGGGACGCAAACGACAGAAAAGCTAAGTTGCCAAAGTTTGAGCACAACTAGTTTTGAAATTTTTTTAAGTTATCTTCCTTGAACGACCGTGCTATGTATGGAAAACCTGTGCGCGGAGGAACCAACTCGTAGCTAGTTGCGCCCTTACCTTGTTTCGAGTCCGCTCAACAACGTAAGTGTGCCGCGACTAGTTCCGACAAGGTTTCTTGCGGAGGCAACACATAGCGGTGCGGATGTTCCGCACTTTCGATTACTTTCATGACAAGGGTGCCTCGCGGCAAGTTTCCTAAAAGCGTAGGGTAAAAACATACAAGGGAGGGAATCAAGTAAAGGAAATAACGCAGCAAGTACTACCCAGAATAAAGTTATATTACAATAATAACTTGCCGCGCTCTAATAGGTTGTTCCCGTAACATGTCTAGCAGCGGCAAGAAAAAGGAGAAAACGCGCGGCCTAATCTAAGTGGCCGCCATCGACCCTCCTGACTTCATTCACCTTGTCCACAATGGGTGCGACAAGGGCCTTGAGTTCTTCAAGATCAGCACCCGCCGGCAGCTTCTTGAGGACGTTGGTGAGGTTGAGGCCCGGATTGCGGAAAAGCACCTTCACCAACACCTTCTCCAGACTTCTGGCGCAGATTGCTTGCGACTTCGTCGACCAACTGCTTTGGGATCCTTTCGGGAGTTCTTTGGAGAGCCGTCCACGCCCTTGAAGAACAGAGTAAGCTTGGCGCTGGGCTGGAGGTTCTCGTCAGAGGAGTACTCGAAGCCCGCCTAGTCCAGTTGCGCCAACTCCTCGTCGATGACTGCAACGATGTTGACGAGGCCCTCCGTCTAGAGCTCCACCGTAGCCCTGAAGGTGTTTTGAGTCTCGGTGGCCCTCGTTAGCAGCTCCTCGTTAGCCTTGATCTCTTTCTTCAAGTCATCTTCTCGCTTCTTGGCGCCGTCCAGCGTCTCAGTCAGCGTGACCAGCTTCAGCTCCAGATCAGCATTTGAGTCTTTGGCGGTGTTCAGTTCCTTTGCCTTATTGGCAAGTTGAACTTGCAGATCACCATGAGCGAGGGCATCCTTCTCGCGTTCGCGCTGGAGCGTGGCAAGCTCCTCATCCTTCCCTTTCAGATCAGCCTCCAGCTGCGTCATCTTCACCTCCAATTCCTTCTTGGCGGCCTCGGCAGCTGCGGCGGCGTCGCCGCTTCCTTGGCGCCCGCCAAGTGATTGCTTTCAGCGTCGGCGAGCTCCTCCTCGTAGCTGTCCAGATTGACTTTCCGCTGCGTCAGTTCACGTTCCCGGGTGGACAGCTCCTCAGCGACATGCCTCTGTTGCTCCTCAGCCTCAGCCTTCTCGAGGAGGAAGGCCTTCCGCGCCTCGGCAAGCTGCGCCCTCTCCTCTGCAATGGATCGGAGGGCCTCTTAGTTGCGGCTCTGGAGCTCCTCCGCATACTTCTCTATGTCCACTCCCGCCTGCGTGACAAGAGCTTCCTGGGACTCCAGCTTCGCTTGTCGGGCGCGGTAGAGCTACACCAACTTCCGGAGCAGCTGCTCCTCCTCGAGACTTCACTTGCTTGCTGCTTGGCGCGTCGGCTTCCGCCAGCCAATGAGGCGAGTACTTCTCCGTCAAAAGCTTCTCCCTCGACCGGCGCCCTGGAGCTGGACGCCAAGGGGAGCTTGATGAAGACACCGTCGCTGGCCTTCAAGTAGGCGCCGGGCTGGGGCTCCTCGGAGCCTGGCGCTGCATCAGCGGCGGAAGGATCGGCAGTTGGCGTAGCGCCTTGCGCTCCTGCGGCCCTCGGGTCGTCAGTACGATTGCCGGATCCCTCGCCAGCTCCAACGCTAGCAGCCTTGGCGGCCTCTTCGTCGGTAGGATCATCGGCGCCGGCCTCTTCTTCGGTGGCAGCGGTTTCGTCAGTGTTACCGCGCCCGCCCTCCTCGCCGGTGGCCTCAGTCTCCATCGGCTCCGTGGAGGGAGGATCTGATGATAGGAAGAGGGAGAAAAAGTCAAGCAAATATCCAAAAAAGAAGATCAGAAGAAGAAAAACCCAAGGGAAGTTTTCTGGCAAGAAGGATTACCTGTGCTGGGCTCTATAATCATGGGCTCCACCTCCGGGGGATTGCCAGTTTCGTCCCTTGCCGGAGAACTGCCCCTTGCCGGAGACCTCTCCCTTGCCGGAGAGCGCTCCCTGGTCGGGGAATCGTCCCTTCGCGACGTAGTTGAAGCAGATAGCACCTCAGGAGCGACTTCTGGTTGTTCCTGACGGGCCTGTTCTGCTCCAACATAAGCAAAACAACAATCAAGATATCAACAAGGAAAGAGCGCCCATGCGCGCCCCACAACAGGAAGTGAACAAATACTTACACTGGGGGCTGCACTGGGGGCTGCTTCGGGGAGAGATTGCCGGGTCCGTCAAGGTGGTCTCGGATGCGTCCTCTGTTGTCACAGCAGGATCATCCTCGATGACTACCACGGGGACCTTGGCCCTCTTCGCCGCTCTCTCGGCCAGAGTCCTGAAAAGGAACAAGGTTTAGAGGGAAGCAAATCAGATACAAGACAAGTAACAGCAAGAATCGAAGAAATATAAGTATAACAAGGAGAAAGTCTTACTCCTCCTCCTCTTCTTCCTCCTCGTCGGAGCTGAGCGTGGAAAGGTCGAAGTCCGGTACCCTTTCTGCGCGACGGGGCGGAAGAGTAGGCTCCCTTGGATGCTTGGCGGGAGCTGCAGCAGGATCGGAAGTGGCGGCCCGAGAAGACCCCGCTCCAGTTGCCGGTGCGGCGTGAGATGCTCCTGCGGCAACGGTGCTTGTCGCGATGGGCGTGTCCATGGCGGCGGCTGTTAGCCCGTCTGCCGCCTGCTATGTCTCCGGTCTGCGGGGCGCCTTCTTAGTTGAGCTGGGGCTGCAGAGGGCTCGCTTGCATGGGTTGCTTGAAGACGGCTGGCCACTTGCGCCCCGGTCGGCTCGCTTCACCGGGCTCTCCCTGCTTGGCGACCTCCCCGACAAGCTCCTCTCGGTCGGCAAGGCTTGCCGCCTCGGCCGACTCTGCCTCCTCCAACGTAAAACCAAACTCGCCTGCGGCGGCGGCTGCCGCCGCCTCCTCCGCCCTGGTGGCGATGCGCCGCAGCTCATCATCAGTGGTGTCGCGGGTGAGAAGCCTCTGCTCGTCGGCGCGGACCTCTACCTCCACCAAGCTGTCGAAGAATTGCTGCACGACCTTGTCAGAGGGCTCATGCCAAGTCGGGATAATCCCATGCGAGTCGCACTCCGGCATCATTGCACGGATGCGATCGAGCTGGGAGTTGTTGCACAATGGGACGACGCCCTGTGCCAGCCTGAACCACTCGGGATGGTTGGGGTTGTGCTTGAACAGCTCCTTGAGCATCCCATCCAACTCCAAGACAGTGAAAATAGAATTGAGGCCTGGGCGCAGCCTCATGATATCTGTCGGGCCCCCGAACAGCCAGGCGGGCCTCCCCTCTCCTGCGAGAGAAGCGTCTGGCGGCGAAGAAGTCGCGCCAGCAGCCCCTGATGAGCCCGCAAGCTGAGCCGCAAGATCCGGGTGGTGGCGATCTTCAGTCTAGCATCGTCCGCCGCCAGGGCGCTCCAATCGCCGCCGCGCACTACTCGGGCTTGGCACAGGTTGGTGAATGGCTGCGGATCTGCGTCAACAATCCAACACCACTCCGCTCTCCACCCATCCCATTAGCTATGGATTTCCCCCTCCATATAGGCCTCCTTCTTGCCGGTTCTCGAGATCCAGGCGATTCCGCCGGACAAGGGCTCTCCTTTCTTGACCCGGGGCATGAAGTAGTGGCGGAAAAGGGCTACGTTTGGGTGGATTCTGACGAAGTTCTCGCAAAGATTCGCGAAAACCGCCATGGTCAGAACGGCGTTGGGGGTGAAGTCGAGAAGATGGAGCCCGTACGTGTTCATAATGTCGCAGAAGAAATCGGAAAAGGGTGGGCAGAGCCCGCAATAGAAGAACAAGGGGAAGAAGTAGTATCCTTTTGGACACCGCTTCAAAGTAGAAGCTTCCGCGAAGAGTACCTGCGTGCGCGGATGCGCCAGGGTCTCCGTCGACCAGAAAAGATAGAACCACTCCTGCAGCGCCTTCGCGGTGAGCTCGGGGGCGAAAAGTGCTCGCTCCTTGCGCAGCGCCTCAAGCCGCAGCGCCTCGGCCGACTTCGCGCCCTTCCCAGTCTTCGAAGCCATGGCGGAGGCGGTGGGGGAGAGCGAGGTCATTGGCGGCGACGGCAGCGATGGGAGCGGAGCGCTGCTCTCTTTTGGCTTGGGAAGCGGAGGGGAGCGGCCGAGCTTTCTGAGGAAGGAACCGCAAGTGGCGAAGGTGGGGGAACGGCCCCTGTTTCCCCTGCTTATAAAGAGGAGAGGCGAACGTTATGCCTTTTTCGATTAAAGAATCACCCACGATCTCTCCCACGACGCCGCGTTTGACGCGTCTTGAATTCTGCGGTAGCGGTGGATCTGAGTTAGATTTGGTGTGGACTCAGGCCGCGTGTGCCCATGCCCTGTTTTGGGCCTGGCCCAACAGCGCTCGGCACCATGTGTGGCCCAGGCCCGGGGGCTCCTGTCGGTGTACTAAAGTAGGGGTACCTTAGTATCCCGAACTTGTGCACGGGCAGTCGCAGCGCCCCGCGGCAAGGCTCGCCGGGCGTCCGCCAAGATCCTCCACAGCTCCTATTGATGCCATTAAAGAACAAAGTGTTTTAACTGAGAAGACAAGACTCCGGTAAGAGGAGCTTGCCGGAAAGGACAAGGCCCCGGCAAGAGGAGCTTGCCGGGAAGACCAACCAAGACATTTTCAAGAAACGCGCCGCGACGTGCTGCGCGTCCCGGCAAGACCCGACGAGCAACAAGCTTTCGGGTGCGACAAGACAACGATCGCGGCAAGGCGCTTGCCGCGGCGAAGCCACCACTCTGCGCCCATGCTCCAGCGCACTTGTCGACGTGTCACCGCAGGATCGTTCCAGGCACACGTGGCGGGAAGCTGTGCAGCCAAGCGGTGCGAGGTGGCAAGTGGAGATGACAAGAAGGCCATCGTGGCAAACGGTGGCGCCCCTAACGGTCGCTTTTCTGCACTGTTGGGCGACGCGGACGGGCATTAAATGCTCTTGTCCCCTGCCGTCAGAGTTAGGTAGAGTACCTTTGTAGAGCGGTTGTACCAACCCTCTTTTACATTTGTACCCATGCTGCGTTGCCACTGTCAGTGACCCCTTTAGCCTATAAAAGGAGGCCCATGCACAACGTAGAGGGGGTTTGACTCATTCGAAACTACAGAATGCTCACGCTCTCGAGCAAGAACATAATACCACCACAAAGCAGCAGTAGGAGTTTTATCTCTCCGGAGAGCTCCGAAGCTGGGTAAAATCCCTCGCGTGCTTCGCCTCGATCTGCTCTTCGTGTGTCCTCTGCTCCCTGCCGGACCGAGAAGGGGCCCTGCCCCATAGGTGTTCGTTTCCCACGACATCTTTGGTTCTGCCATGAAGATTTGATGATATCCTGAATATGCATCAAGAAATGACAGCAGATCACATCCCGCCGTGGAGTCAACACCTTTCGCCCCGGCTATTTATAGCCCTTCCCCTCATCATCCGAGCTCACCTCTAGCCTCACTCCTCCCATAGGAGCCCGCCTAGCCTCTCTCCCAAGCCAGAAGAGCTCCCCTCCCCTCGGTTGACCTCCATGGTCGCCGCTCGGCTCCTCCTAAATTCACGCACACCAGAGCTCTTCCTCTCTTCTTTTCTCCACCAGCAGACCGCCACCACTCCGGAACTCCTCCCCACCCCATCCTCTTGGTGCCGGAGCGGCTGTGGCCCCGCGCCCTCATAGATCGGCCGCCGTCATCACTCTCTATCTCCGCACGGTATCACTTCACCGAGCCTCCTCCCTCCACCCATCCACTTCCAGAAGACCCAACTTACCCCATAGAGCTACCCCAGCGCTCGTCATTCCCTTCCCATGGCATCTGGCCGCAAGCCCCATCCTCCCGGAGCCGCTGTCCGCTGCAACCGCGGCTCTGCTCGATGTCGTCCTACCCGTGGTGTGTGAATGCGCCAATCAGGTGCGGTTGGTCTCCCTCAGAGCGCCGGTGTGCTGCACAGCACGGGAGATGGGCAGAGCCGCCCGAGAGCCTCGTCGGAGCATGCGGCCTCGCCTCTGCCCTGTTCTGGTCGGGGAGGAGGAGAGAAGAAGAAGAGAAGGGAGGAGAGAGAGAAGTGGATAAAGTGGGCCCCGCCTGTTAGCGTCCCAGAGGCCGGCCCCGCCCCCACTGATGTGGTTAAGCAAAAGCGTATTTGCAAGAATACGTTTTCCGAAAGTGCATTTCTTCGAGTGCGCGTTCTGTTTTTCCAGCCAAGGGCATGTTTGTGATGATTTTTGTACAGATAGGTCCCTGGCAGAAAAACTACCATATCTTTAACAGTAGCTGCAAATCAGGTGATTCCAAAACCTACTTCTTCGTTTCGTCGAGCCCGTTCTGTTGGTTCCATTCTCACCATGTTTTGACATTCTGAAGATGACCATTTTCCCCCTGCCCTTATTCAGTCCCCTCCGAGAGAGAACGATTCCGGCGATTCTTTCCGCGAGCTTCTCGCACTTTCTCCCGGTGATTTCTTCCACCCCAGCCAAGCCACACCCTCCATTTGCATGATTGCAATGAAGTGAAATGGTTTAACTTATTTGAACTTTTTTGAAATATTGTTTTAGCTACTTGTGATCTGTGCATGGCATTTTCTCGGAGTATTATTTTGATCTTGTTGATGCCATGCTATTGTTTGGATTACTAGGAGTTATGTTTGTAGTTGATGAGTATCATGTTGCCATTGGGGTATTAGTGGTTGATATTATGATTGTTTTCATGATGATATTTGTTATTATATTTCGGAGAATTACTTTGGATGTCATGCTCCCTTTGGATTATTAGTGGTTAGTATGATTATCTTTATGATGATAGTTGATGTTCTATTACTTGGAGTATTATTTTCGGAGATGATGGTTACATGTGGATCTTAGCTGGATAGCTTTGTTCTTGTTATTGGAGTAGTAGAGTTATTGTTTTCAGGTTCATCATGATAGAAATGTTATGCTATCCTAGGAGTGTTTTGATATGATGATATTATGCTTAGATTATTAGTTGGATATTGCTAGGCTTGGATTATAGTTTGATAGTTGATATCGGAGTATCAGTTATCACAATTCTATTTTTGGGGATAAATTCTGTCATTAAGTTGGTCAGGTGCCACCGAACCGGGCTGTCTCCAATGCAACCACATTTGCCTTTATGGGAAGGCCCTAATGTGATGCTATTGCCGTGTCTCTCGCCGGTGCCACCCACGAGGGAAGGTTATGGGTGGACGCTACCCTGATCAGGTAGGTGGACATAAGCCTTATGTGCCCGTTGTTGTTGTTATGTGCACATGTCCTCGTTTGGGACGGTTTATTGGTTTGGCCACGATGGTGGCTGAGGGAGTCCTGGACTAGGGGGTTTCCGGATAGCCGAACTATCATCTTTGGCGGGACTCCTAGACTATGAGGATACAAGATTGAAGACTTCGTCCCGTGTCTGGATGGGACTTTCCTTGGCGTGGAAGGCAAGCTTGGCGATACGGGTATGTAGATCTCCTACCATTGTAACTGACTCTGTGTAACCCTAGCCCTCTCCGGTGTCTATATGAGCCGGAGGGTTTTAATCCGTGGGGCGAACAACAATCATACCATAGGCTAGCTTCTAGGGTTTAGCCTCTTTGATCTCGTGGTAGATCTACTCTTGTACTACCCATATCATCAATATTAATCAAGCGGGAGTAGGGTTTTACCTCCACCGAGAGGGCGAACACAGGTAAAAACATCGTGTCCCTTGTCTCCTGTTACCATCCGCCTAGACGCACAGTTCGGGACCCCCTACGCGAGATCCGCCGGTTTTGACACCGAAATTGGTGCTTTCAATTAGAGTTCCTTTGTGTCGTCACCTTTAGGCCCGATGGCTCCTTCGATTATCAACAACGACGTGGTCCAGGGTGAGACTTTTCTCCCCAGACAGATCTTCGTATTAGGCGGCTTTGCACTGCGGGCCAATTCACTTGGCCATCTGGAGTAGATTGAAAGCTACACTCCTGGCCATCAGGTCAGATTTGGGAGTTTGAACTACACGGCTGACATCCGCGGAGACTTGATCTTCGACGGACTCGAGCCACATCCAAGCGCGCCCGCCTTTGTTTGATGGGTATGATCTAGCTCGCCACGGACAGTACCACGGAGGCCGCACTAGCGTCGCTCAACCCCTAGCTTGGAGCCGACTTCGCGGTCGAGGGCAGTGGTGGACACGCCTCGGGGCTCGATCTCTATGGCGATTGAGCGAACACCATCCACATCGCCATAAAGCCCGTGACTACGAGGTGTCGGACTCCTCTCCGGACTCCGAACCACCGCGCCCCGCCAATCAAATCCGATTGGCGCGGTTATGGAGTTCACCGCCGCGGACATCTTCGGCACTCGCCCTTTGGCGACATCCTGAATTCACTAAAGTCTCTCTCTTTATCGGAGAGCCTGGCGGGCTATGGTCGGGAAGGTTGGGATCACGGATGACGAAGAAATTCAAGGCCCACCCACCACCCACTTTGTAGCCACTGTCGATGATTTAACTGACATGCTCGACTTTGACTCCGAAGACATCGACGGTATGGACGACGATGTAGGAGACAACCAAGAACCAGCGCCTACAGGGCACTGGAAGGCCACCTCGTCATATGACATATATATGGTGGATATCCCAAAAGATGGGAATGGCAATGGAACAGCAGAGGATGACCCCTCCAAGAAACAGCCCAAGCGTCGGCGTCAGCGGCGCCGCTCTAAATCCCGCCACAGCAAAAACGGTGATTCCGGCATAGGAGATAATAACACCCCGGACAGTGCCGAAGACAACCCCCTCCAGCAGGATTCAGCACAGGAGGAGGAAGAAGCCAGCCCTCATGATAGAGAGGCAGTCAGAGAGGTAGAGGACGATAATTATATGCCTCCGTCCGAAGATGAAGCAAGCCTCAATGACGACGAATTTATCGTGCCCGAGGATCCCGTCGAACAAGAGCGTTTCAAGTGCAGGCTTATGTCCACGGCAAGCAGCCTCAAGAAAAAGCAACAGCAGCTTAGAGCTGACCAAGACTTGCTAGCTGACAGATGGACCGAAGTCCTTGCAGCCGAAGAGCACAAACTCGATCGCCCGTCCAAGAGCTACCCAAAACGCAGGCTGCTACCCCAATTAGAGGCGGAAGCACCCAAACCTACATCACCAGCGCATGACGCGGCCGAGCGGCCTCCTCGTGGCCGCGACAGAGAGGCCTCTAGGCCCTCCGCTAAAGCCGCACCCCGGCGTCGCTCGAAAAGTACAAAGCCAACGGGGAATGCGCCAGACCTACGAGACATATTGGAGGACAATGCAAGACAAATAAGATCAATCTACGGATCCCATGGGCGCCCCATGATACGTGATGACATCCATCACGCCGGGTACAACAATTCCACCCAGGCCGAACACAGTAGACAAAGCTCATTTGAGCTGCATCGTGATATAGCCCAATACAGAGGCGCCGCACACCCACTATGCTTCACAGACGAAGTAATGGATCATCAAATCCCCGAGGGTTTCAAACCCGTAAACATTGAATCATACGACGGCACAACAGATCATGCAGTTTGGATCACGGACTATCTCCTTCACATCCACATGGCCCTTGGTGATGATCTACGCCATCAAATACCTCCCACTCAAGCTTAAAGGACCAGCTCGGCATTGGCTCAACAGCTTGCGGCGGAATCAATTGGTTGTTGGGAAGACACGGAAGCCGCATTCCTTGATAACTTCGGGGCACATATGTGTGACCACTAGACGCTGATGACCTAAGCCACATAATTTAGCAGCCAGATGAATTGGCCAGACAATTCTGGACACGGTTCTTAACCAAGAAAAATCAAATTGTCGACTGTCCGGATGCAGAGGCCCTTGCAGCCTTCAAACATAACATCCGCGACGAGTGGCTTTCCCGGCACCTAGGACAGGAAAACCCGCAATCCATGGCAGCCCTCACATCACTCATGACCCGCTTCTGCGCGAGAGAGGACCGCTGGCTAGCTCGCAGTAACAACCTGACCAAAAACCCTAGTAGTTCGGATACCAAGGACAGCAACGGCAGGTCGCGTCGCAATAAGCACAAGCGCCACACTAACGGTGATAATACTGAAGATATGGCAGTCAATGCCGGATTCAGAGGCTCTAAACCTGGTCAGCGGAAACAGCCATTCAAAAGAAATACTCCGGTCCCGTCCAATTTGGACCGAATACTCGATCGCTTCGTGCGGATACGGCACCCGGAAAAACCAGCCAATCACACCAGCAGGGATTGTTGGTGTTCAAGCAGCGAGCAAGTTAACTACGAAAACAATGACAAGGGATGCATAGCGATGGCGAGGAGGAGACCCAGCCGCCGAACAATAGAGTAGAAAGTGTTTCCCCCACAAGTGCGGACGGTGAACATGATATCGCAACCCACATACCCAAAAGAGGCGAGCGTGCACTCGAGGGCGTATCTGCGATGGAGCGATCGCCCCAAAGTTCAATCGTGGTCCTCTGCCCGATCACTTTTGATCGAAGGACCACCCACTAGCATCCGCCATGGCGGATTTGCTGCGTGGTTCTAGACCCAATCGTCGACGGTTTCAGCTCACTAGAGTCACGATGGATGGCGGCGGCAACTTGAACCTGCTTTATCGGGATCGATGTGCAAGATGGGCATAGACCCTCAAGGATTAAACCCACAAAGACGACCTTCAAAGGCGTCATACCAGGTGTAGAGGCCAACTGTACAGGCTCAGTTACACTAGAAGTGGTCTTCGGATCCCCGGATAACTTCCGAAGCGAGGAGTTAATCTTTGACATAGTCCTGTTCCACAGCAGTTATCATGCACTACTCGGACAAACCGCATTTGCAAAGTTCAATGCGGTGCCGCACTACGCATACCTCAAGCTCAAGATGCCAGGCCCCCGAGGAGTCATTACGGTCAACGGAAACGCCGAACGCTCTCTCCGGACGGAGGAGCATACATCGGCTCTTGCGGCGGAAGTACGAAGCATCCTCTTATGGCAATTCTTGAGTCCGGCTGTTAAGTGGCCAGACACCGTCAAGCGCGCCCGGAGTAACCTACAACAAGACCGCCTGGCACATGCCAAGCACGTGTAGCAATGCGGCCCCAACCCTAGCCCTCGTGAAATTTTGAAACCTGTACTACGCATACATAACTACGCTCTGGAGATACAATGGGCATGGGGGTAGGGGCATGACCATGGCATGTCCGGAGAGCGGCTCAACCGCACCAGGGGCTCCCTATTGTGTCATTCTTTTTTTTTCTTATTTGCAGGACTCTGTTTTCCAGAAGCCCTGTCCGACAGTAGAATTGTCGAACTCACGATGAAACAGCCAGGGGAGCAGAAAAGCTACGTCGAGTGTCCAGGTGGTCTCTATTACGAGCAGTATACCTGTTTTACATACCATCCCGCAGCCTACCCATGGAGGGGGACATGTTAAATAGTCCCATCCTTGCTTATCACACTATTTGTATCGTTACGCTTTCATTGCGGTATTTTTGAATAAACAATGCATCATTTTGCCTATTATTGCATTCCTTTTCTATCTATACATGTTCACTTATGACATGTTGCATCCGTGCAGCTTTGGTATGTCCAAATACACGGGGCTTAAGTTCCCCAAAATATGGTGTGATAAGTCCGAACACTTTCACAAGTCGGCACCCGAACTTATACCATTATATGCATCGGCTCGAATCATGTCTTGGGTCAATAGTTGGGTTTGCGGGCTCCCATGTTTTGGTACCTTACGTTCCATTATATCGGCTAAGGTAGCGGGAGAACCACTGCGATTGTGCCCAGTTGAGCTGGGTGAGCACCTCGATGGAGAAAGCTAAAACTAACCGTCATGATAGAGGCGAGAGCGATCGCTGTTCGAGAGGTTTTTCGAGTCCCTAAAGACTTATGCCGCTTAGGCGAGGCGGCTTTGTCCGGCCCAGCGTGATAGCGCCCCAAATTTGGTCTTCCGAACACTAGGGGCTTCGCCGAAATTTAAAATTATAGAATTCTATGGCTAAGTGGGAGTGTTCAAGCATTATAAGTCCGGTTGCCTCGTTCGTTGTATTGAGCGCCTCCCTCGAAGGACCCAGAAATGGGAACAAGAGCGCTCATGTTTATCCCAAACACCCCAGCACTCGTGGCATGGGGGCTGAAGCCAACGACTTGCCATCTCTCAAATTTGATAAACGGCCGCATAGAAGGTAATATTTTAAATTGACAAGCGTTGCTTAGCGCATATGAACAAGTTTTCAAGCATACAGGATAACAAATGCGAGTTTACTCAAAAATTACATTTTTGGAGCATTCACCTACTATAAGGCGGGCACCCTTCAGGACGTTCTCATAATACATCTCGGGCTTCAGATACTCCCTGCCCGGCGGTGGGGCGTCCGTCACAAGCTTCTCAGCGCCCATCATGCCCCAGTGCACTTTAGCACGGGCAAGGGCCCTACGGGCACCTTCGATGCAGACGGAGCGCTTGACGACTTCAATCCATGGACAGGCATCCACTAGTGTCACACCCTGATTTTCTTGGCACAGCACTTAAGCTCTTATCATGCTAAAATGTGGTTTGACAAAAACTTTTGAGTGTTTTGGACTTTGCTTGATTTGATTTTTGTCTGCTGTTTGCAAGTGCTCTAAAAATAAAATAAATCCTCCAACTCCTATACTTCATCTCCTTGCTCCAAACCCTTGAGCCAATGATCATGCCATGTGTATAGGACATAAAAATATTTTCTTGCAAAAATAATTTGGCCAAAAGTATTTTCTAAATTTAGTTTTCCAAAACCCTGAATTGAGGTTTGCCTTGCAAGAACTTAATTAAGGGCAGTAAAAATCTTTCTAAAAATGTATTTGACTCCTATTAGATATAGGATACCCAGAAACCACAAAAATATAATTTTAAAAGTTATTTTCCTATTTTATTTAAAGGCTTTTCTTAAGGCCAGAAATGGTCTTTAATAGGTAAAAATTATTTTATTGCTTCAATAATATTTGATAAAATTTAGGGAAACTCATAGGACATATATAGTCCATATATAAGAGTTTCAACACATGGTTATGTTCAAAATATTGGTCAAACCCTCAAAAACCCTTTACGGATATTTCAAGCTTTTGAAATATTTACAAAGGAAATATCCTCCAAAATTCCAAGAAAATTCTATCATGTCACATATGGCATATTTGGTGACCTTGCCAAGTCTCATGACTTGGAGAACAAGATAACATTATCAAAACCTCTCAAAACCATTTCATCCATTTTGAAGTTTGAGCAACTTTACATTGCCAAACATGTCCAAATGTTCTCAAACCTTGTGGACTTGCTCAAATGATCGATAATTCATCTAGACCAAATGGCACAAGTTGGAGAGCAAGTTAACTTGATCAAAGTGCCCCAAAACCCTTTCTGTCCAGAACCATATCTGAACAACTTTGCATTACCAAATTTCTCTCCTTGACACAAACTTTTGTGAGCATGATCACATGACCAAATGAGGCCACCACACCAAGTGGTGCATCAAGGAGAAGTGATTTGCTCAACTAAATCTACACAAGTTCATTTCTGCTAAATTCTAGGGTTTACCAAAGTTGCATTGTCAACTTTCTTCAAATGATCTCCAAATTGGTGGAAGGCCCTATTTATATGTGTCATATCACCCTATGGAGTCTCATGGCTTATGGAGATCATCTACTTTCCCAAACCAACATCAAACACCTTCTGGCATTTTGCAAAAACCACTATTTGGACCTCTTCCACTAATCTCCATGACTTCTCCTTTTACCACAACCCTCCTAGTCCCCTTGCACGTCCAAGCAATGGCTATCCTGACTCAATTATTTGGAGGTGAAACCCTCACTTTCTCTCTCTGACAACAGCTTTCCTCCCATTCTCTCACCTCTCTCTCCTCTGGCAAGCCCAGGGCATCCAATGCCTTTCCCACATTATTTATCCCCCCGCAGCTCCAAGACACAAGTGGACACGGCGAGAGCACGCAGCGCACTCATGCCGGCCAAAGCCCTGCTCTGGCGCCTCTGATGGCGGCCGAGCCTGCCGCCGCCTCCCGCCACCTCGAGCCTCCCCTCGCGCGATGGATGATCCTCGGCGTCCGCAACACGACACCAAGCTGGCCCCTCCTCCTTCTCCCTCCTGCTGCCTCCTTTCGCTTGCAGCCTGCCGCCCAAGAGCTCCAATGGGCATGCTCACAGCGGGCGCCCGACACTCCCGCTCCTTCTCTTCCCTCCTCTGGCCCTGGACCAACCCCACGAACACCCCGGACATACTCACACGAGCCCCCGTGGCCTCTAGCAACGGCTACAGCCTCGCCGGCGCACGGTCCCGTGGTGCACCTCGCCCCCTCCTATTTAATCCAGCCCCGAGCTCTCTATAGCCTCCTTTCGCCCTCTCTCACTCCCAGCAACCTCCCGGACAAGCTCTCTATTCCCCTCGTGCTCTCCTTGCCTCTCCATCGCCGCCATGGTCGCCGTCGGCCTCCTCTCGGCTCCGGCGAACCAGAGCCTCCCGTCCTCTCCTTCGACCTCCAGGAGAGCCTCCGCTAGGCTACGGAGCTTCCCGCTCCTCTCTGCCTCGTCCGTGCCTCGTTGTGCGGTGCCGCCCTTTGCTGATGGGGCCGTCCGCCATATTTGTCACCGAGATCGCTCCGGCCATCCCTGCCGTCTCCGAGGGATTCCCCTGACGCGAATCTCCCCGGCGACCCCTCCGGTGGCCGCGGCTTGGCCAGAGGCAGCCTGTGTCGTCGGGGGAAGGCGCCGGCCGGCCTTGAGACGGCTCGATCCCCTCTGTCATGGCCTTGGGAGGAGGAAGAAGAAGACCCTGCGGCTGGGCCCGCAGGTCAGTGACCCCGCCGGCCAGCCACGTCATTTAAGTGGAGACGGGCCAGCTGGTTTGCGCTTTCCTTGGCGGAAGCGTAACCCGGGAATACGCCTTCGGCGTGGCCTCCCATCAGGTGTCCGCGAGGAGCTGGGCCAGGCCAGTGTGCTGGCCGTCTAAATTACGCTCAGCCCGTGAGATTAGGTATAAAACCCTTTTCTCATTTTCCTTATCCAGTGAACTTCAAAAATCTCTAAACAACTCAAATAGTGTCCAAATTTGATGATTCAAATTTCTAGTGACTCCATAAATCATGCTCTACCTGTTGGTGCAACATGCACATTTTCGAGAATTCTTATTCACAAATATTCATCAAAATCTCATTTTCCATTTCAGAGTGAACTTTAGAAAATCACAGAGAGCCCTTTTGATCCAAATTCCATGATTCAAATTCCTAGATGTTTATAAGTTCAAAACTTAGTTTTTGAACATTTTTAATAATACTTTATATACCACACAAATTATTGAGCCATTTCTTCATATTTATCAGCTTTGCAAATTCTTAGGAAATTCATTTGAACTCCGAATCCAGTGAAACCAATTCCTAGATGCTTCTAAAATCATCCTTTGTTAAATGGGTGCCTTTGCTCATTTTTCAAAATAATATTTCAGTACACTTCTAGCAAATCCATAAACCCCTTGATTCCATCATATTGAAATGTTCGGAGATGTCCATTGATCCACTCCCAATGAAACCACTTTGGTCATCCCTCATATGACCGAGGTATCCCGAAAAGTCCAACTCACATTTTTAGAGCACTTTTATTTCCTGCCTTGTTGTATTGCTTATTATGCTTGCTTTCGGCGATAGTTGGCGAAGTAGGCGGATGCTCGGAGTTGGACCAGGACATTTGAAGACCTCGAAGACTTTGTTACAACAGGCAAGCAGCCCTTTGACCATGTCTATGGAACCCTTTCTATGCATGTCATTTAGCTCTTTATTATTGTTGCATCGGAATCATGATGAGATGGTGAACCACGTGAGTTGGTTGCCACTGTTACTTCCTCGTTGATACTTGCATTGTGCATGGCCCTACCTTCTTATGAGGGTTATGCCGGTGGGAGTAGATAGGATGCTAAAGTAGATGCTATGCAAACAGGGATGGGAATATGCATGGTGAAGGAGGCAAAGTGATTTCAAAAGTCTTTTGAAAACCACGCCGGGTGCCACTTATGCCCGAGGGAGATGATGAGATGGGTAACCACTTGATGACGAAGTGGTGTGCCGAGGCAAATGTGTGTGTTGTTTTCAAAACGGATTGGTCGGAGTTGCGACCGTTATTCCAACCTTACATGCGCGACCACTCTACCCTTATATGGGAAAGGGCATTATCGAGTACCTAGACCGATACTAGCTTGGAGCCGCATTACTAGTGGCGGGGAGAGTTGGTGCTCTCTCTTGGGATGGGGTCGTGCCGGTAGGGCGGCCATGACCATCTTTATGGGGCACCGGACACACCGTTGGTACCCGTGCGCTGGTATGTGATGAATATGGGAGCAAGGCTCCACGAAAATGTTATGTGAAATGTTGGGCACGGGGTTATCTGCTAATCGAGTGGACTCCATGTTAGTGTCGTCTAGGGAAAGGTAGTGATCGGTGCTTACCCCGGTACTTGAGGTACCGCGGTCGTGGATGACACGGAAGTTCCCCGGATCTAGTGGGTAAAGTGTGCAACCTCTGCAGAGTGTAAAACTATTCGAATAGCCGTGTCCACGGTCAAGGACAGTTGGGTAACCGCTCTTGGGCTACGTCCACTTGTTTTCAAAACCGGTGTGTGTGAGATGATGGTGTTGCCTTGGGTCAAGTCAGAGGACTTGACACAATTGAGATGGGTTGGTGCCCACTCTGTTTATGATAAATGGGTTGGTGCCCACTCTGTTTATGATAAATGGGTTGGTGCCTATTCTATTTATGTTGATATCTGTGACCAGTCCTTATGGTTACTTGAATTCTCTTGATGCATGCTTTATAGGATGTTGAACATGTCCTTGCACTCAAAACTAGCTTTATGCAAAACTTTACCTATGTCATGCATTACTGTACCTTGAACCAAATCATGGGTTGCTTGCGAGTACATTCAAAGTACTCATTGGCTTGCCACTGGTTATTTTATTGACCAGGCATGAAAGAACGGGATGTGATGAAGAACTCTTCGGTGACGAACACTCGAGCTAGGACGCTTCCCAGTCAGAATGCCTGTAGGGTTAAGGCAGATGGCATGGGTCCAAGTTATCGATGGAGATTTCCGCTGCGATGTTATACTCAAGACTTGACCATAATGGTCCTACTTGTGTAACACGGTATGTATGGATGTAAGACTCTTGTTATTCAGCTTCTGTGTGTTCAGTGAGCATTGATCTCTGGGATCACTGTACACGTACATTCGGTGATCACGACTTATGAGTCGGGGTCCCCACAGAGCTGGTATCAGAGCCATCCTGACTGTAGGAAGCCTTAGTTAGCATGGTCGTTAGTTAGGATAAAACTATTTCCAAAACTACTGCTAGTTTTCAAAACTATCTATACTTCTCTTCCCTTCTCAGTTTTTCGAAAACTAAGGTATACTTTCCTTATTAATCTCTTCCCCTTCAAAACCTTTGGTCGCCAGAACCCTTATGCCCCTGACCACTGGATTCCTTGAAATCCTTGTGGATAATCTAGGAGGAAGATGTCTTGCCAGACGTTCACCCACATCTCCCGAACACAAGATTGGCGACATCACAACAAGAAGATATCAACAGAAGATGCATCCTCGAGGAATGAGGACCTGAAGACCCAGGAGATGGTGACACCCTTGACACTGCCCCAAGATGTTGCAACCTTAGCCTACGATGATCAGGGCATAGGATATGCAAGCTCATGATATACATCGCTACTAGAGTAACCCTGTCACTACTGTTGTTGTATCGGCAACCACCGATGGATGAGAACCTAGCCATTTGGTCCGCCTCACCATAGTGAGCAGGAAAACGGTTCTCCTCATCCCCCGCTCTTGGTGTCGATGTTATCATCAACGTAACCGACATGATGGACCTCTATTATGCCTTGATAATGTCATTACATAAAGGATTGCCTACCTGGTACCATCGATGGCTTAGAAGACAAGAAGAGATCGTCGTGATTAAGAAGACAATAGAAGGCCCAGTCAAAGCCAAATTACGAGGAGCCACCTTCACCCCATCACTTCAACAGGCAAGAAGTTGTTGAAGACTCTTCAAGCTCAACCGGGATCGTTCCATCAAACAACTGCAAGAGACGTAGCAACACCTGAGGAAAACCCGGGAGACTGCACGAGGCACAAGGCATGACTATGGAGTCCGAGAACCCCTAGGGTAGGATGAGTCATGTACCCCCTATGCGCAGTCGAGTCCGTATGATGGTTCGAGTAGGACCATGATTGTGTGTTGCTTGTTTTATTTGTTGTGTTTTGATATCAGTCGCCCTTTTGCCCTAGGCAACAAGTACGCGACTATATCACCTGCCTTATTTTGTTGTTGGTGTTTGGCCTTCTGGCACTTGCTTGTTTGCACTTGCACTATAGAACCCCCTTTAGGCATTTTTCCCCTCCTCTATGCTACTTTTCCCTCTCATCTCTCTCCTCAACTGAAGAGAAGCAAGACAATATGCACCAAGTATTCCACCTCGGCGACCAACAAGCACTGAGGACTTTTTGCTACAACCTCCTCGACCAAGTGCAACCACGTATGTTTGCACCTCAAGACTAGCACCCATCCCTAGACCCTTCGAGACTTCACGAGATACCCCAGCTCGAAACCTTAACCACGAGCTTAACCTACGGAATTGCAGGAGAATCTGTTAAGCCTCAGTAAACCTTGCACAACACTGGGTTCATTATGGAACTAGTGGACATAGTGAATGAGCACATTATCATCCTAATATAGCACCAGATCTGACGATGCCATAGGAAGACCAGTTTGAGGATATAGGATTTGAGGGCAAATGACTTGATGAGTTTATATCTATGACTTTGAGGAATTATTCGAGACTCTTGGTGGATTATAAGGCTACCATGTTGGTAGATGAACTTGGTGGATCATGATTATAGAGTAGCATAGCTTTCATTACTCTTGAGTAAATTGGATTTAATAGCATAATTATGATCGCAAGCTGAAACTCCTGGGAGTGCAAGGATTTGACTTGATCAGATAATATTGATAGGTGATAGCTGATATTACGGCAATGACTTGGGGGAACATGTAGGAATTCTCGTTGGACAAGAGATTTGGATTTAAGTAGGTGATTCTAGTTGAATATAGATGCTGAGTATGTCTACATGGTTCGGAGTAAATTGAATTTAGACTGATGATCTCGATCATGATACCATGTTTCTCGGTGGACGATAAACTAGGAGATTGGGCTAATTGTCGGAGTTTATATAGGGTTCTATATGAGCTTGACCTTGGAGTATTGTTAGAATACAATAATGGCAATTGGTGGACTAACTATAGTAAGGCAGCCCTTTCAAGTATTGGGGATTATAAAGACTTTAGAAGATCATGTGGAACACCAGCATAGGAGTTGGATTTGTAGAATTAATGGGTTATGCAGCGATTGATGGAAGTTAATGGGCTATTGGAGTTGATTCATAGGAAGGAAGCAAGATCTCGGAGTGGCTTACGACGTGTTTCCTTAGGATAGTGGTGCTTTATCTTAGACCTTGGTAGAATGGGCTGAGCACTTGGATTATCATGTTTAATTGAGGCTTAGAAGCTTGTATGTTCTACCCATGGATTTTTAGAGGTAGCTACACACATGAGTTTGGCGATCGTGGACATGTATGATTTTGTTAGACCTCCTCTTGGGAGTCATGAGGATACGAATGGCATGAGTGATGATTGGAGTTGACCTATGCGAATGATGCTTTCAATAGTATAAGGTGATCTGTTTGGAGGACTAGATAGACTATTGTCATCTCAGAAACTGTGCTCAAGGATGGGATGATAAACTTTCATTCGTACACTAGAATCCTTGAAACCCTTATGCCCTACCAAGCCACACACAGTTGGATCGTGACCTTGGGCCTTGGCTCTAGATCAATAAGATTTTGACCAAAGCTCAACCAGGACCCTCACCAGTACCTCAACCCACTCTACGTACCCCAAATACTTCATAGAGTACTTGGGCAAGTGATCATCATCCTTACTTGGGGACATGAATGTCCGCACGAAGACGGAAGAAGAGTTGATCAGCTGGTTAGGGAACATCCGAAGACCGCCATGTCAAGGGGGAAGAACTATACCAACCCCCATCGTCAAGGAGTGAGCTTCCGCGTTGAAGACCGTGCATATCTGCAAGCCACTCCTCTCCAAGGCAACTACGGCCTCATGAAGAAAACTATGCTACTCATGACATTGAGCTAGCAGCAGTGGTTCATGCCCTGAAGACATGGCGACATTATCTCCTACGGAAGGGATGTGAGATATACACGGATCACGAAGGTCTGAAGTATATTTTCACTCAAAAGGGATTGAACACGAGGCAAAGAAGATGGCTAGACTTAATCAAAGATTATGACCTCGGTGTTCAATACCACCACAGAAAGGCTAATGTGGTAGCAGATGCATTAGCGAAAAGGCTTGTTCCTTGAATACTATGCTTAGGACAGGCTGCCCGTCTTATATGAAGAACTTGAAAGCTTGGGTTGGGCTGGTTGCACCAGATTCTTAACTAACCTTGAAGTCAAGCCTTGGTGGCACCATTTGAAGTGTTATACGGTGGAAGTGCCGCACACCCTCAAGTGGTCGAGAGGCGGAGAAGGACTTGTCTTTGGGCCCGACATCCCCCGTGAAGCCGAAGAGCAAGTCCAGCTTGTCAGAGAGCGTTTGAAGGCTACCAAGTCAAGACAGAAGAGCTACGCTGACTCACGTCGTTGAGACATGACCTTCCGGGTTGGATACCATGCTTATCTCCGGGTCACCCCTCTCAAAGGAACCCAGCGCTTCCATGTCAAAGGAAAGCTCGCCCAAGATTCATCGGCCTTCATCGAGATCACTCCAAGATTTAACAACCTCTTCTAAGATCACTACGAGACGAAGAGAAGACAAATAGCAGATGTAGTTGCCACCTAGGTTACCTGGGTGCACAATGCTTCCATGCATCACAACCCCGGAAGTGTTTCCAACTTCCTAACTTGCCCGATCTCTATAAGGACGTTGACCACCGAGCCACCGACCCCTAGTCCAACCTGACCTAACGCAAGAGACCCCTCAGCAACCTAGATCAACCGAGAGCGTCACACACGAAGCCACACCATCAAGTACTTCAAGTTCAATGGAGCACTACACGGAAGCAAAAGCATCATGAAGACTTGAAGACCACCCCAGATCCAAGTTTCTATATCCTATTCCGCACCTAGTCCTGGGAATCTCGGGGCTAGATTCTTGTAAGGGGGTAGGTCTGTCACACCCTGATTTTCTTGGCACAGACTTAAGCTCTTATCATGCTAAAATGTGGTTTGACAAAAACTTTTGAGTGTTTTGGACTTTGCTTGATTTGATTTTTTGTCTGCTTTGTTTGCAAGTGCTCTAAAAATAAAATAAATCCTCCAACTCCTATACTTCATCTCCTTGCTCCAAACCCTTGAGCCAATGATCATGCCATGTGTATAGGACATAAAAATATTTTCTTGCAAAAATAATTTGGCCAAAAGTATTTTCTAAATTTAGTTTTCCAAAACCCTGAATTGAGGTTTGCCTTTGCAAGAACTTAATTAAGGGCAGTAAAAATCTTTCTAAAAATGTATTTGACTCCTATTAGATATAGGATACCCAGAAACCACAAAAATATAATTTTAAAAGTTATTTTCCTATTTTATTTAAAGGCTTTTTCTTAAGGCCAGAAATGGTCTTTAATAGGTAAAAATTATTTTATTGCTTCAATAATATTTGATAAAATTTAGGGAAACTCATAGGACATATATAGTCCATATATAAGAGTTTCAACACATGGTTATGTTCAAAATATTGGTCAAACCCCTCAAAAACCCTTTCTGGATATTTCAAGCTTTTGAAATATTTACAAAGGAAATATCCTCCAAAAATTCCAAGAAAATTCTATCATGTCACATATGGCATATTTGGTGACCTTGCCAAGTCTCATGACTTGGAGAACAAGATAGCATTATCAAAACCTCTCAAAACCATTTCTGTCCATTTTGAAGTTTGAGCAACTTTACATTGCCAAACATGTCCAAATGTTCTCAAACCTTGTGGACTTGCTCAAATGATCTGATAATTCATCTAGACCAAATGGCACAAGTTGGAGAGCAAGTTAACTTGATCAAAGTGCCCCAAAACCCTTTCTGTCCAGAACCATATCTGAACAACTTTGCATTACCAAATTTCTCTCCTTGACACAAACTTTTGTGAGCATGATCACATGACCAAATGAGGCCACCACACCAAGTGGTGCATCAAGGAGAAGTGATTTGCTCAACTAAATCTACACAAGTTCATTTCTGCTAAATTCTAGGGTTTACCAAAGTTGCATTGTCAACTTTCTTCAAATGATCTCCAAATTGGTGGAAGGCCCTATTTATATGTGTCATATCACCCTATGGAGTCTCATGGCTTATGGAGATCATCTACTTTCCCAAACCAACATCAAACACCTTCTGGCATTTTGCAAAAACCACTATTTGGACCTCTTCCACTAATCTCCATGACTTCTCCTTTTTACCACAACCCCTCCTAGTCCCCTTGCACGTCCAGTAGCAATGGCTATCCCACAGCTCAATTATTTGGAGGTGAAACCCTCACTTTCTCTCTCTGGACAACAGCTTTCCTCCCATTCTCTCACCTCTCTCTCACTCCTGGCAAGCCCCAGGGCATCCAATGCCTTTCCCACATTGTTTATCCCCCCTGCAGCTCCAAGACACAAGTGGACACGGCAGAGCACGCAAAGCGCACTCATGCCGGCCAAAAGCCTGCTCTGAGGCCTTCTGATGGCGGCCGAGCCCTGCCGCCGCACTCCCGGCCACCTCGAGCCTCCCCCTCGCGCCAGTAGATGATCCTCGACGTCCGCAACACGACACCAAGCTGGCCCCCTCCTCCTTCTCCCTCCTGCTGCCTCGTTTACCTTGCTTGCCCGGCCCCCGAGCTCCAATGGGCATGCTCACCGCAGCGGCGCCTGACACTCCCCGCTCCTTCTCTTCCCTCCTCGGCCTGGACCAACCCCACGAACACCCGGACATACTCACACGAGCCCCGTGGCCTCTAGCAGCAGCTACAGCCTCGCCAAGCCTGCGGTCCCGTGGTGCACCTCGCCCCCTCCTATTTAATCCAGCCCCGAGCTCTCTATAGCCTCCTTTCGCCCTCTCTCACTCCCAGCAACCTCCCGGACAAGCTCTCTATTCCCCTCGTGCTCTCCTTGCCTCTCCATCGCCGCCATGGTCGCCGTCGGCCTCCTCTCGGCTCCGGCGAACCAGAGCCTCCCGTCCTCTCCTTCGACCTCCAGGAGAGCCTCCGCTAGGCTACGGAGCTTCCCCGCTCCTCTCTGCCTTGTCCCGTGCCTCGTTGTGCCGGTGCCGCCACTGCCTGATGGGGCCGTCCGCCATGACTGTCACCAGATGCGCTCCGGCCATCCCCTGCCGTCTCCGAGGGATTCCCCTGACGCGAATCTCCCCGGCGACCCCTCCGGTGGCCGCGGCTTGGCCAGAGGCAGCCTGTGTCGTCGGGGGAAGGCGCCGGCCGGTCTTGTGACGGGCTCGATCCCCTCTGTCATGGCGGGGAGGAGGAAGAAGACCCTGCGGCTGGGCCCGCAGGTCAGTGACCCCGCCGGCCAGCCACGTCATTTAAGTGGAGACGGGCCAGCTGGTTTGCGCTTTCCTTCGGCGAAAGCGTAACCCGGGAATACGCCTTCGGCGTGGCCTCCCATCAGGTGTCCGCGAGGAGCTGGGCCAGGCCCAGTGTGCTGGCCGTCTAAATTACGCTCAGCCCGTGAGATTAGGTATAAAACCCTTTTTCTCATTTTCCTTATCCAGTGAACTTCAAAAATCTCTAAACAACTCAAATAGTGTCCAAATTTGATGATTCAAATTTCTAGTGACTCCATAAATCATGCTCTACCTGTTGGTGCAACATGCACATTTTTCCAGAGAATTCTTATTCACAAATATTCATCAAAATCTCATTTTCCATTTCTGTAGTGAACTTTAGAAAATCACAGAGAGCCCCTTTTGATCCAAATTCCATGATTCAAATTCCTAGATGTTTATAAGTTCAAAACTTAGTTTTTGAACATTTTTAATAATACTTTATATACCACACAAATTATTGAGCCATTTCTTCATATTTATCAGCTTTGCAAATTCTTAGGAAATTCATTTGAACTCCGAATCCAGTGAAACCAATTCCTAGATGCTTCTAAAATCATCCTTTGTTAAATGGGTGCCTTTGCTCATTTTTCAAAATAATATTTCAGTACACTTCTAGCAAATCCATAAACCCCTTGATTCCATCATATTGAAATGTTCGGAGATGTCCATTGATCCACTCCCAATGAAACCACTTTGGTCATCCCTCATATGACCAGAGGTATCCCAGAAAAGTCCAACTCACATTTTTAGAGCACTTTTATTTCCTGCCTTGTTGTATTGCTTATTATGCTTGCTTTCGACGATAGTTGACGAAGTAGACGGGATGCTCGGAGTTGGACCAGGGACATTTGAAGACCTCGAAGACTTTGTTACAACAGGCAAGCAGCCCTTTGACCATGTCTATGGAACCCTTTCTATGCATGTCATTTAGCTCTTTATTATTGTTGCATCGGAATCATGATGAGATGGTGAACCACGTGAGTTGGTTGCCACTGTTACTTCCTCGTTGATACTTGCATTGTGCATGGCCCTACCTTCTTATGAGGGTTATGCCGGTGGGAGTAGATAGGATGCTAAAGTAGATGCTATGCAAACAGGGATGGGAATATGCATGGTGAAGGAGGCAAAGTGATTTCAAAAGTCTTTTCGAAAACCACATCGGGTGCCACTTATGCCCGAGGGAGATGATGAGATGGGTAACCACTTGATGACGAAGTGGTGTACCGAGGCAAATGTGTGTGTTGTTTTCAAAACGGATTGGTCGGAGTTGCGACCGTTATTCCAACCTTACATGCGCGACCACTCTACCCTTATATGGGAAAGGGCATTATCGAGTACCTAGACCGATACTAGCTTGGAGCCCGCATTACTAGTGACGGGGAGAGTTGGTGCTCTCTCTTGGGGCGGGTCGTGCCGGTAGGGCGGCCATGACCATCTTTATGGGGCACCGGACACACGTTGGTACCCGTGCGGTGGTATGTGATGAATATGGGAGCAAGGCTCCACGAAAATGTTATGTGAAATGTTGGGCACGGGGTTTCTGCTAATCGAGTGGACTCCATGTTAGTGTCGTCTAGGGAAAGGTAGTGATCGGTGCTTACCCCGGTACTTGAGGTACCGCTGGTCGTGGATGACACGGAAGTTCCCGGATCTAGTGGGTAAAGTGTGCAACCTCTGCAGTGTAAAACTATTGAATAGCCGTGTCCACGGTCAAGGACAGTTAGGTAACCGCTCTTGGGCTCGTCCACTTGTTTTCAAAACCGTGTGTGTGAGATGATGGTGTTGCCTTGGGTCAAGTCGAGGACTTGACACAATTGAGATGGGTTGGTGCCCACTCTGTTTATGATAAATGGGTTGGTGCCCACTCTGTTTATGATAAATGGGTTGGTGCCTATTCTATTTATGTTGATATCTGTGACCAGTCCTTATGGTTACTTGAATTCTCTTGATGCATGCTTTATAGGATGTTGAACATGTCCTTGCACTCAAAACTAGCTTTATGCAAAACTTTACCTATGTCATGCATTACTGTACCTTGAACCAAATCATGGGTTGCTTGCGAGTACATTCAAAGTACTCATTGGCTTGCCACTGGTTATTTTATTGACCAGGCATGAAAGAACGGGATGTGATGAAGAACTCTTGGTGATTTAACACGCGAGCTAGGGCGCTTCCCAATCGTAATGCCCGTAGGGTTAAGGCGGATGGCATGGGTCCAAGTTATCGATGGAGATTTCACTGCGATGTTATACTCAAGACTTGACCATAATGGTCCTACTTGTGTAACACGGTATGTATGGATGTAAGACTCTTGTTATTCAGCTTCTGTGTGTTCAGTGAGCATTGATCTCTGGGATCACTGTACACGTACATTCGGTGATCACGACTTATGAGTCGGGGTCCCCACAACTAGCCTCCGCACCAGCCCGAAGTAGCTCCCAGGCATGGCTTCATTAGGCCACAGCCGAACTATGAGGCCCTTCATGGCCTGTTCGGCCACTTTGTGGAGCTCGACCAGCTGCTTCAGCTGGTCGCTCAGGGGCACCGGATGTCCGGCCTCAGCATATTGAGACCAGAACACCTTTTCCGTCGAGCTCCCCTCCTCGGCTCGGTAGAACGCGGCAGCATCAGACACACTACGGGGCTGATCTGCGAACGCTCCTGGAGAGCTCCGAATTAGGGTAAGTAACAGATAATTCACTTTTAAATGCTTGCTTTGCAAGAAGAATGCCTTACCCATCGCTATCTTTTTTATCGCCTCAATCTCCTGGAGGGCCTTCCGGGCTTCGGCCTTAGCGGCTTTGGCACTCTCAAGAGCCAAGGCAAGCTCGGACTCTCAAGTCTTCGAGTCACACTCCGAACTCTCGTGTTTTTCCATGAAAGCCTGGAGCTCTTGCTGCACCTCCGCCACCCGCGCCTCCTGCTTCTCTCGCTCGGTGCGCTCCGCGGCCGCACTTTTTTCGGCCTTGGACACCGCCTCCTTCAGGGTCGCCACCTCGTTCGTGGCCCCTGCAATACTCACGTTATTCCTGTCATTTTTTGCAACCGAATCCTTTCTATAAGGTATTACTTACCTTCCTTGTCCTCGAGCTGCTTCTTGGCACGACCGAGCTCGTTCTCGGACCGCTCGAGGCTCTACTTCAAAGCATTGACCTCTGCAGTCAGTGCGGCAGAGGTCAGCAGCGCAGCCTGTATTCCCATATTGACATGCTTATGTTAGACTCCTGCGTATATCTTTTTAGATCCTCAGTTCGGCTTTTCTTTCCGAACACCAAACTAAGCATCAGGGGCTACTGTCTATGCGATACTATTTTTACATATCTTAATTACATACCTCAAAGCCTGTTAGAAGTCTGGTACAGGCTTCAGTCAGCCCGCTCTTGGCGGACTGAACCTTCTGGATCACCGCACTCATAACCGTACGGTGCTCCTCGTCGATGGAGGCGCCGTTAAGCGCCTCCAACAAATTGTCCGGCGTCTCCGGTTGGACGCAGGTCACCGGTGTCTCGGTCTCGCCCTTCTTACGAAGGAGCCACCCGTCGGACTCCGGAGCCACTAAAGGTTCCAGTGCGGAGTCCGGCCCAGGGCCGAACTCAGAACCCTTTGGGGGTTGATCCCCCTCGTGCCCAAAGTCCGGGAGGTTGCCTTGTGGCACCTCCGGGACCTCCTCCTCCTGACCGGGCCCCTTTTGGGACCCCACCTCGGTGTCATCAACAGCGCGAGGAGAGGAGGCGGCTGGAAGTGAAGTACTATTCACGTCCGACGGAGCCAGGGAGCCGCTCGTTGAAATATCGAGCCCGTCCTTGGGCGGGCTGCAGGTTTGTATTCGGCGTTAGGAGATTCTATGCGACAAATGAAACACCATGGGTTATTCTGGAATCCGGACACTTACGATCTCGCTAGGGGCTTGGCCCTCGGTGACCACTCCTCTTCGCCGTCGTCGGCGTTGGTGGAACAGTCCGGAGGAAGGGTCCTTCCCTTCTTGGACCCTCCGGCCTCCCCAGTTGGGGAAGCCTTCCTTTTCTTCTCTCCCCCCACTGGGGGAGAAGCCTCTTTTTTCTCCTCCTTGTCTTCGCGGGAGGAGTCTGCCTCGGAGTCATCGGACGATGAGTCCGATAACACCTGATGCCGGGAACTCTTTCGGGTTCCCGTGGCCTTTTTCTTGGCCTTCTTCTCCGGCACCACGTAAGGCGCCGGGGCCAGTGGCCCCATTAATTGGGCGTCCGCTGGGTCTTCTGGCAAGGGAGCCGGACAGTTAACCTGCCCGGACGTCTTCTGCCAGGCCTGTCAAAGGTAAAGGGAGTTTAGATCATGCATAGAGTCATACTATGGAAAATAAGCGTCCCGTGAAGGGGAAAATAGCTTACCTCGCCGGCTTGACACTGCGAGCTGAATCCGCGATCTCCGGTAGCGGATGCGGGAGCCTCGACGCCCTTGAACAGCACCTTCTAGGCATCTTCGTACATAGTGTCGAAGAGCCTGCTCAAGGTTTGGTGCTGTGCCGGATCAAACTCCCACAAATTAAAGGCCCGTTTTTGGCACGAGAGGATCCGGTAGATGAGCATGACCTGGACTACATTGACAAGCTTGAGCTTCTTGTTCACCAAGGTTTGGACGCAGGATTGGAGTCCGGTCAGCTCCTCCGAATCACCCCATGATAGGCCCTTCTCTTTCCAGGAGGTGAGCCGTGTAGGGAAGCCAGATCGGAACTCGGGGCCGCTACCCATTTATGGTCATGCGGCTCGGTGATGTAGAACCACCTCGATTTCCACCCCTTTATGGTCTCCACAAAGGAGCCCTCGAGCCATAGGACGTTGGGCATCTTGCCCACCATGGCACCTCCGCACTCCGCTTGGCGGCCGCCCACTACCTTCGGCTTGACATTGAAGGTCTTCACCATAAGCGAAGTGGGGTTGGATCTGAGAGGAAGGCCTCGCACACGACGATGAACACCGAGATGTTGAGGATGAAATTTGGGGCCAGATCGTGGAAATCCAGGCCATAGTAGAACATGAGCCCCCGGACAAATGGGTGAAGTGGAAAACCTAGTCCACGGAGGAAGTGGGTGAGGAACACTACCCTCTCATGGGGCCCGGGGGTGGGGATGAGCTGCCCCTTGTCGGGGAATCAATGCGCGATGTCGCTGGACAAGTATCCGGCCTTTCGCAGCCTTTTGATGTGCCCCTCTGTGACGGAGGAGGCCATCCACTTGCCTCCCGCTCTGGACATGGCTAGGGAAGGTTGAGGCGAGATATGCGGACTTGGGCGCTGGAGCTCGAGTACGCAGAAATGGATAAGCAAAGGAGGAAGAAGGCATAGGTAAAAAGGTGGATCCTTATCCCCTTATATGGACGAACAAAACTATGCGTCCCCACCAGCCTGGTAAAACTCGCTTATCTCCCAAGCGCCGTAATCAATGGCGCGGTTGGGTTACCCACGCCCGTATTAATGAGAATCCTGGAATAAGGGGACACGATCTCTGCTTTGACAAGACGTGCCAAGGAAACCGCTTCGCTAAACGCGCTGATGTGGAACCGTAAAAACGATTCGAATAAAGGCTTGGCCATGGTGTGATGTCACGCCACGGAATACGTCAGCAGATTGAACTTGTGTAAATGTTATTCTCACTACGGTGGTATATGGAACTTATTTTGCAGAGCCGGACACTATCTTTGTGTTCAAAATCTTCTATGAAGTATTTGGAGGAGGAACCCGCCTTGCAATGCTGAAGACAATATGCACGCCGGACGTGTCGTCATTGAAGCCTAGTTCAGGGGCTACTGAGGGAGTCCTGGACTAGGGGGTGTCTGGATAGCCGAACTATCATCTTTGGCCGGACTACTAGACTATGAAGATACAAGATTGAAGACTTCGTCCCGTGTCCGGATGGGACTTTCCTTGGCGTGGAAGGCAAGCTTGGCGATACGGATATGTAGTTCTCCTACCATTGTAACCGACTCTGTGTAACCCTAGCCCTCTCCGGTGTCTATATAAACCGGAGGGTTTTAGTCCGTAGGACGAACAACAATCATACCATAGGCTAGCTTCTAGGGTTTAGCCTCTTTGATCTCGTGGTAGATCTACTCTTGTACTACCCATATCATCAATATTAATCAAGCAGGAGTAGGGTTTTACCTCCACCAAGAGGGCCCGAACCTGGGTAAAAACATCCAGTCCCTTGTCTCCTGTTACCATCCGCCTAGACGCACAGTTCGGGACCCCCTACCCGAGATCCACCGGTTTTGACACCGACAGTGGCCGTTGGTGTCTTTGGTAGACACGGGGCCACCCAGGACTAGCCCAGTGGGGAGTGAGTCGGAGTGGACGGGAGAGTGTCATGGCAGTAGATCGGTTTTGTCGGAATGCCATTGGTCCACCCGAATGGGAGTGCGAGGCCATGGATTCCGTAGTGTGGGTAAAGTGCGCTACCTCTGCAGAGTGTGTTTGTTTAAACTATCGATAGACGCGTCCTCGGTCATGGGCATGGGTTCGTACTAGGTCACACCGTTCGATCAACAGTTACATGACGGAATGACCTATAGGTGATTTATATGTTGATGTTTTTTGCAGTACAGATTGGCAGGTTGTTGATGATGATGTTGGGGACCAAGTGTTGGTCATGGTTGTGATCGCCGGAAAGATCACCGTTTGAGACCAAGTGTGGGTCATGGTTGTGATCGCTGGAGAGATCACCATTTGGGTACAAGGTAACCCGATCCAAGACCATGAGGTTGGTCCGTTCGTGATTCCTGAATGATCGCCGTTTGGTTTTGATCACGAGGTGATCGAGATGGTATATTGCTTGGCTGGTTAGCCAAGAGAGACATGGTTATGGAGATCTGAGACGGTGATTTATCAGTATTGTAGTAGTTTCATATCATGATTAGTAGTGGCTGTTGTATCATGGTAGATGTTAATTTAATTAACCTGCTTAATGCTATGTTGTTGTCTTGCCTTGATGTTTTTGGTTGTTGTGAGCTTGCAAGTACATTCAATGTACTGACCTGGTGTGTCATGCCAGATTGCAGGTGATGCCGTGATTTCTTGATTGCTTTTCATGGTTTCCGTTCGTGCAAGCTAGATCGTGTCCTAGCCAGAGTCCCTGCGGAGTGGAGTTCACCACCTTCATCATTGTCCTGCTGCTAGAAGATTCCTGCTGCTGCGAGTTGTTCCTCTGCTAGCATAGAGCAAGTGTAGTATGTGCAGGCGTAGTGTCGCCGTGCTGATGTGATTCTTTGTAACATCAGACCCATGTATTATTATTATTATTATTGTAATAAGAGCTGATTTGTTCTATGTCAAGTGGTGTCGTATTCCATAGACTTCTCCTCGATATCTGGGCTGGAATACGGGGCGTTCCGGTTTCTCTGAGCCGAGGTGCCATAGGCTTAGTATCAGATGAGGTATGGCTGTAGGACGCACTAGTTAGCGCGAGCAGTAGAAATCGGTAGTATAGAGTCTGGCTTGATGATTGCATTTGGTTGCTGCATTTGTTTGTTGCATAGCATGCATATAGCCTTAATATTTGTGCTAACGGTTTATTTCGTGAGTGTAGCTGGCATCGGTACGGATCCACTACAGCTCAGCCTCTGCATTTCTCCAGTTCCTTTTTCTTTCGGTGTTTGGTGTCATTCCTGTCCCAGCAGAGTGATGCCAAGTGATCCCAACACTGTTTGCAAAAATGGTGCTCAGGTATCGCGCCGATGTCTTTCTTTCAGTCTCGCCTGTCGTTTCGGTGATAGAAATGCTTCTATCCCAGATTGTTCTTTTATTTTGTCGTGTTGGCAACCCTTAATGATCTTAGTTATCAAGAAAGGGCAATGTCAGTAGCCTCAGATTTTCCCTGCTATCCTATTTCTTGGACGAGTACGGATCTTTTTCGGTCCACTTGATAATAATGTGCTTGCGACCTTCGTGTCCCACTACAAGATTACCGAGTGCATCCTCGCCTCCGAGCTAGTTCAGGTTGCCACCTGTCTAAGCTACCACTTGGTGTAGCGCTATTTACACCAATTCTTCCACACATTTATTCGTCCTCGTGCACATCGTCACAACATGCTAGATCGTAGAACCGGAGATCCCACGAGATTTGTGTGCTTAAGTAGGCATGCATATTGTGTGACTAGCACTAATATGTGACATTGATTGTGTGTGAATTGATTGTTGTTGTGGGCTTTCTTTAGTTGAGTTTTCTTTTGCTTCTTTCTTTTTGGGCCCCGGTGTTACATTATTTTTTCCCTATAAAGAATTTCTCATCAACTGACACCAGACTCGGAGAAGTAATAAGGATTTCAAATATTTGGAAGAAGCTCAGCTAAACATTATGGTCTACCCAGTCAACTGCATTATAGCATTGATATCTGCTCAGAATACCAATGGTGTATTGGATTGACTATCAGCATCGAGTCTACATCAGTACCAAATCCGCACAGTAGTAATGATCAAGTCAGCAACAAGACAAGTCAGGTATATTTTCAGACAGAGGTATGGGTCATATGCAAAATTTTGGCTCAGCAATGCATGATGCTTGAAATATGTTACTATTCGAAATAAAGTCAGGATGCGATATGCTCAAGAAAGACAGTCAAACAAAAATTTTCTCATGCAAATAATCAGCCTCAGAATATTATGGGCGTATGTATGGATTTCAGTCTGCCTATAAGTATGAACTTTTGGATATAAGAAACCTAGTATTCTTCCACATGCTATTGGAATAAATTAATGGGGAAAGGATCCTCAATTTTTCCTCAGCATGATATGTGAAAAATTTCCGACCCACGATACCCGGTCTTTCTCAACAAGACACCTTAGTAAAGGCTTCTGATAGACAGAAATAAAATTTTCTCGACAAGTAAACCCGAGGAGAAGCTTCTCACGTACGGAACTCAGGCTTCTCCAACACATAAATCAGAGCAAGCTTCATGTGTAAGCTATAGAGCCTTCTTCTGCACGATACCTAGATAAAAGATTTGAGCAGAAATTCACAAGTCTTCCTCAGCAAGCTACTCGGATGGCTTCTCCTGTAAGCCACCCAGTCTGCATCAGTACCACAATATTGCACCATCATCAGAGATTATATGAAGAGTTGCAAATGTATGGCAGTACAGTTCAAGGAATAGACTTACAATAATTTTGTTAAAGGTAAAATTCAGTCAAAACATATGCCTACCGCAAGGATCGAGTGGTCCGTGGCACATCCTTCTTATATATGGTGAGCATGCATCCCCAGTCATATCAGTCACTCATACGTGATGCGACAGTGATCTAGCAGATATACCTAAGAAAAGTAAGGATCCCCCAACCTCGCGAGTTAGGCAAAGGAAAATAAAGATGAGCAGCAATACATATCATGAATTACAAGGATCAACAAGATATGGGGATGACATCGTAGAATCCACAGCCTTACAATGGTCATCAAGATCATTATTCCCGCAACTGACAAAGTGATATCATGAAATTTTGTCACCTTCTTGTATGATTGGCCTCAGCAATGAGCTCCGTACAGCAACAAACCCCGGGTATATGTCATATGTGTGCGGACACAGGTCAGAAAAACAAGCATAAGGAATAATGCCAAAAATATTAATCACATCCATGGTCATACGAAGAATCAAGGACAGGTGTGGCCAAGTTATTTCAGTAAGGTATCCTAACAAAGTAAATCATGACCTAAAAAGGATGAGACTGACAGCAAAGGTATGATGATTTTTGCACGACCATCAGAGTCCGGATACCCAAGTCAGTCGGAGGCCATTATTCCATATGGATCACCAACGGCATACTCTCAGTGGCCTACTCTATTTACAAGGATTTTCATATCCCGCTATCCAAGATTACTGTGCAACCTCAGCAGTTTGACTTCAGCGGCATCATGAAAGCAAAACACAACCTATTACCACAGATGGGTATATCGACCACATGAAAAAAATCAAAAGCCGATCATGCTCAGACCCCGTATACTCACCGACGGAATCAAGTACATGGCCAGTCTGTCAGGAAAAGCATTTGTCCGTCAGCCCCTGTCGGGCCAGTCTCAAGATGTAAATATTTGAGGTATGACAGTTTGTTATATCGCTCCCGACAGAAGACAGTCAAATCTTTCTCATGCTCGAGCCAAGGAAATAAATCAAGATAAATCAGTGCCACCTGTGAGCAGTCAGATCCCGTCAGAAGATGGCGATGATAATTCTCAACATTTATTGAAACCAGAGGGCCTGCATTTATTTAAAGCAACCCCATGACATAGGAAAAAAGTTTCATGAACAAACGAAAATTTATACTCGGATCCATTGGATACCACCGCAGATATGAGAAAATTTGCATCAACAAAAAGATTTGGTATATGAGTAAAGACCTGTCAGCATTTGGGAAAGGTGAAGCAAACCACCCCAGAGCAAGGTAAGTTGATCATCTGAAATTCTTGTGGGAACAATAAATAAAGGAAAAAGGATACCCGAGTTGGAAACAGTGTCCTCAAGTCCTACTTGTTCCTTGAGCAACCAAATCTTGAGGCCGAGATTTCTTTAAGGGGGGAAGGTTTGTAACAATCTTGTTTTTGGCCCTTTTCTTTTTCTTTTGATTTATTTGGTTTTTGCTCTGAATTTCTTTTTGGGGTCGTTCCATGGCCTTGCCACCTGGGAAATCATCCTCATTCCCCCTCCCAAATGGATCATCATTCTAAAAACCTTGCCAAGATCATGTCACTTCACTCCTTGACCAAACCCTAAAATCTTTTTCTAGGGAACATTCCTTTTTCATTAAAGGAATAACCATATCTGCCCTAGGTTGTGAAGCAGCCAATATTTCTGTTCATCCAAAAATCCCCAAATAATTCTCATAATTCCTTTCGGTCATATATAGCTCAAATATGTCCAAACATTTCCTTGGCCGGTTCAAAAATAATTCCCCAACATTCCCTTTTCTATTCTGCCCTGAATGGCACTTTGTGAAGGAAGTATCATTTATATTTTTCCAAGTGGCTCCCAACCTTTTTGGACATGTTTATATGTCCAAATAATTTCCTCATGCACAAGTTCAACTTTATTTGCCTAGCCAATCTTCCTCAGTGAATTTTCAAAATTTCTGTCAGGCAGAAGGCTTTGTGAAGGAAGTACTAGCTAGGAGTACCCAAATGAATTGAACTTTTGCACACTCCTTAATGTGCTAATTTTACCCCCCCCCCCCTCCACCCATTTTAAATGAGCCATTTGATCACCAAAATTATTCCAAGTTTCTGGACAGAAATGATGTTTGTGAAGCAAGTGCCATTTTGGCTTGTCCATTTGGCATGAGCTTTTTACAGCATCTTCATATGTCCAAATAAACAAGCTTTGCCCAATATTAGCCCAAGCTGATACTCTATGTGAGAGCATCATCACGATCTTCATTTCTAGACCAAAAATGCAGTTGTGAAGCAACTATATTCATTCTTGGTCCATTTCTCCTCAAAACCCCCAGGACCATAGTCCTTCGATAGATAAACCTCACAGACAAACTCTCTGGCTCCAGTTCCTTTCTTGTTGATCAGCAGTTCTCATTCAAGTTTACTGCAGTAAACTTCAGAAGTTGATTACCATTTAACCAGAGCGCTTTTAAGCGAACTACCACCGCAGTAGAGACCTACCCAGGAAGGACTAACCCCCAGACATTGTTTGGCATTGCTTGTGGCACTGTGTGCACCGGTGCGCGCGGTGACCACCTCTCTAGCATGCCATGGACGCGAGCTGGACAATTTCTTGCTCAGTCCCCTCCCCCTCTCATCGTCTTCGCGCGCGTGAGCGTGTCCACCAGCTGGCCAGTGTCATCGCCGTCCCCTTGGACTCATCTCCCTCTCCTGAAGCCTCTCCGTCGGCGCTAGTCACCACTCGCCCACGGGAGCACTGTGGCTGACAGCGCATTAATGGCGCCTGGCCTCTTCCTCTACCCCTCCCTTAGGTCCTGCTGCCATGTGCACTCTGTAGCTTGTCCGCGTTCTCCCTCATCGCGTTCCCGCGCCTCCCCATGATCGCTGCCGTCGCCACGGCCTCGGCTGGACGTGCCCGGCGGCACCCGAGCCCGTGTCTCTCGTCCCGGCTATTTATAGCCCTTCCCCTCATCGTCCGAGCTCACCTCTCGCCTCACACCTCTCCCAGGAGCCCGCCTAGCCTCTCTCCCAAGCCAGAAGAGCTCCCCTCGCCTCGGTTGACCTCCATGGTCGCCGCTTGGCTCCTCCTAAATTCCCGCACACCGGGGCTCTTCCTCTTTTTTTCTCCACCAGCAGACCCCCACCACTCCGGCACTCCTCCCCACCCCATCCTCTTGGCGCCGGAGCGGCTGTGGCCTCACACCCTGATACATCTCCATCGTATCTATAATTTTTTATTGTTCCATGCCAATATTATTCAACTTTCATATACTTTTGGCAACTTTTTATACTATTTTTTGGGACTAACATATTGATCCAGTGCCCAGTGCCAGTTCCTATTTGTTGCATGTTTTATGTTTCGCAGAAACCCAATATCAAACGGAGTCCAAATGGGATAAAAATTGATGGAGAATTTTTTGTGAATATTTTGGATTTTCCGGAGGAAGAATCAACGCGAAACGGTGCCCGAGGTGGCCACGAGACAGGGGCGCGCCCTCCCCCTGGGCACGCCTGGCACCCTCGTGGGCTACCCTTAAGGCGGTTGATGCTCTTCTTTTGCCGCAAGAAAGCTAATTTTCTTAGAAAAATCTGGGTGAAAGATTCACCCCAATCGGAGTTACAGATCTCCGGATATAATAGAAACGGTGAAGGGGTAGAATCCCCGAACGCGGAAACAGAGAGAGACAGAGAGATAGATGAAATCTCGGAGGTCTCTCGCCCCTCCCACGCCATGGGAGCCAAGGACCGGAGGGGAAACCCTTCTCCCATCTAGGGAGAAGGTAAAGGTAGAAGAAGAAGAAGGGGGGCCCTTTTCCCCTTGATTCCGGTGGCGCCGGAAAGCCGCCGGGGGCCATCATAATCACCGCGATCTTCATCAACAACTTCACTGCCTTCATCACCAACTCTTCCCCCCTCTATGCAGCGGTGTAACCTCTCTCTTACCCACTGTAATCTCTACTTAAACATGGTGCTCAACACTATATATTATTTCCCAATGATGCATGGCTATCTTATGATGTTTGAGTAGATCCGTTTTGTCCTATGGGTTAATGATGATCGTGATTGGTTTGAGTTGCATGTTTTATTATTGCTGTTGTCCTATGGTGCTCTCCATGCCGTGCAAGCGTGAGGGATCCCGTCTTTAGGGTTTGCAATATGTTCATGATTTTATTAAGGTGGGTGGCGTGAGTGAACAGAAGCACAGACCCGAGTAAGTAGGTTGTTTGCATATGGGATAAAGGGGACTTGATGCTTTAATGCTATGGTTGGGTTTTACCTTAATGAATATTTAGTAGTTGCGGATGCTTCCTAGAGTTCCAATCATAAGTGCATATGATCCAAGAAGAGAATGTATGTTAGTTTATGCCTCTGCCTCAAATAAAATTGCAATAGTGATCACCGGTCTAGTTATCGATTGCCTTGGACAAGTAACTTTCTCGTAACAAAAAGCTCTCTACTAATACTTACTTTATTGTATATTTATCTAAACAGTCCCTAATTTATATTTACATGCTCTTTATTATCTTGCAAACCTATCAAACAACACCTACAAAATACTTCTAGTTCCATACTTGTTCTAGGTAAAGCAAACACAAGGTGTGCGTAGAGTCGTATCGGTGGCAGATAGGACTTGAGAGAATATTTTTCCTGCCTTTAGCTCCTCGTTGGGTTCGACACTCTTACTTATGGAAAGAGGCTACAATTACCCCGTATACTTGCGGGTCATCAAGACCCTTTTCTAGCGCCGTTGCCGGGGAGTCATAGCGTGGGGTGAATATTCTCGTGTGTGCTTGTTTGCTTTATCACTAAGTAATTTTTAGTTGTTGTTCTTAGTTGTTTTCTATCTTTAGTTATGGGTAGGAAACGCAAAATACCAAAAAAATTAGTTGTACCTACTACACCAATGGTTGAAGGACCACTCAAAATCTATCACACTCCTGAAGCTTTTTACTTGGATTATCTTCGATCCCTTTGTTCTCGTGCTGAAACCCCCACTAGCTTAGTTGAGGGCAAATCTTTAGATGAGCATGCTTGTTATGCGCAACACCGTATATTTGAAAAAGGGAAACTGTTACTGGATCAAATTCATCGTTTGCAATGTTATGCTTGGAATTTATGTGAAATTTATGATGTTACTTGTTGTTCTGAAAACCCCAAGAAAGACCTTCCCTACCAATGTAAGTTTATTGATAATGGAATTGTATCTTCGTATGCTAAGGGTGTTTATAATTACTATGATGTTCGAAAAATTGAAGAATTTGTTGCTTTTAAGGGTGCTTATGAAATTGCTTCTTTGATTGAAAAGTATGATGCTACTCTCTACAAATCTGAAAATTTGCCATACTTGAATATTGTTATGATAATTATGCTTCTAATGCCTATGTTAAACTATATATTGAGAAATTCTCCGCTGTCCAAGAAGAGAATAATATTTTGCAGGAAGCTATGGAAGAAGAAATTGATGAAACTGTGAGCTCATTGGATGAAAAAGATGATGAGGAGAGTGAAGAAGAAAAGGAGGAAGAGTGGATTAGCTACCCGTGCCCACTTTTTCTTCGTGCTTACCGGAGGATGATTGCTATGATGATTGGTATGACCCCGTTGATTCTCTTGAAATATCCCTTTTTGGTGATGCTTGCTATGCTTGTGGCCAAGATGCCAATATGAATTATGCTTATGGAGATGAACTTGCTATAGTTCCTTATGTTAAACATGAAATTATTGCTATTGCACCCATGCATGATAGTCCTATATCTTTTTGAATTCTCCAAACTACACTATATCGGAGAAGTTTGTGCTTATTAAGGATTATGTTGATTAGTTGCCTTTTACCGTTGCACATGATAATTTTGATGAATATAATATGCATGTGCTTGCTGCTCCTACTTGCAATTATTATGAGAGAGGAACTATATCTCCACCTCTCTATGTTTCCAATACGATAGAATTGCAAGGATCTGCTTATACTATGCATTGACCTTTACTTGGTGTGCATGAATTGTTCTTTTATGACATGCCGATGCATAGGAAGAGAGTTAGACTTTGTTGTTGCTTGATATATGTTACTTTGTGCTCACTACTAAATCACAAATCATTGTTAATTAAAATTGGCTTTGATATACCTTGAGATCTGGGTGGATCCATTACTTTAGCACTATATGCCTAGCTTAATGGCTTTATTGAAAGCGCTACCAGGGAGACAACCCAGAAGTTTTAGAGAGTCATTTATTTCAGTTGAGTGCTTTTATATAGTTTAAAACTAAAAAAATAAAGCGGGGAACAGAAAACTTTTCAAAAAGGAAAGTGAAAGTGAGAAAGACAAGCATTGTTGAAGTGGGAGCTAGCCTTGAACTTTGTTCATGCTCAGGGAAACTTTGTGAATCTTGATTATGGAAACTTTTCAACAAAAATAATTATCCCCTTGTACAATTCCATTTTATTATAAAAAAATGTGCTAAGGTTTGCCTTTAGGATGTTTACAATGCTTGTTGGTTTGTACGGTGCAGGACAGAAACTTTGCCTGTAGTGGGCGATTTTGCATTTTTAAATGGAACGTCAAACGGTTTTGATTCCTTTTGCACTGTCTTTATGTACAAATTGTTTATGTTTCCTAATTTTGGTAGAATTTGTGGGGTAACATAAGTATGCTGAATGTTCAGATTGCTACAGACTGTTCTGTTTTTGACAGATTCTGTTTTTGATGCATAGTTTGCTTGTTTTGATGAATCTATCAATTTATATCAGTGTATTAAGCCATGGAAAAGTTATATTACAGTAGACACAATGCAAAAATAAAATATGAATTGGTTTTCAACAGTATTTAGAGTAGTGATTTGCTTTATTATACTAACGGATCTTACCGAGTATTCTGTTGAAGTTTTGTGTGGATGAAGTGTTTCATCGAGGATGACTCGATATGAGGAAAAGGAAGAGAGGCAAGAGCTCAAGCTTGGGGATGCCCGAGTCACCCCAAGTAAATATTCAAGGATACTCAAGCGTCTAAGCTTGAGGATGCCCCGGAAGGCATCCCCTCTTTCTTCAACAAGTATCGGTATGTTTTCGTATTCGTTTCGTTCATGCGATATGTGCATGTCTTGGAGCGTCTTTTGCATTTAGTTTTCACTGTTCTTTTATGCACCATGCTGGTATGAGATAGTCCTTGGTGGATTTATAGAATGCTCATTGCACTTCACTTAAATCTTTTGAGTATGGCTTTATAGAATGCTTCATGTGCTTCGCTTATATCATTTGAAGTTTGGATTGCCTGTTTCTCTTCACATAGAAAACCACCATTTGTAGAATGATCTTTTGCTTCACTAATAATTGTTAGAGCGTGGGCATATCTTTTGTAGAAAGAATTAAACTCTCTTTCTTCACTTATATCTATTTAGAGAGATGACAGGAATTGGTCATTCGCATGGTTAGTCATAAAATCCTACATAAACTTGTAGATCGCTGAATATGATATGTTTGATTCATTGCAATAATTTTGCGATATAAAGGTGGTGATATTAAGATTATGCTAGTGGGTGATTGTGGATTAGTAGAAATACTTGTGTTGAGGTTTGTGATTCCCGAAGCATGCACGTATGGTGAACCGCTTTGTGATGTAGTTGGAGCACAATTTTATTTATTGATTGTCTTCCTTATGAGTGGCGGTCGGGGACGAGCGATGGTATTTTCCTACTAGTCTATCCCCCTAGGAGCATGCGTGTAGTACTTTGTTTTCAATGGCTTGTAGATTTTTGCAATAAGTATGTGAGTTCTTTATGACTAATGTTGAGTCCATGGATTATACGCACTCTCACCCTTCCATCATTGCTAGCCTCTTTGGTACTGTGCATTGCCCTTTCTCACCTCGAGAGTTGGTGCAAACTTCGCCAGTGCATCGAAACCCCTTGATATGATACGCTCTGTCACACATAAGCCTCCTTATATCTTCCTCAAAACAGCCACCATACCTACCTATCATGGCATTTCCATAGCCATTCCGAGATATATTGCCATGCAACTTCCATCATCATCATATACATGACTTGAGCATTCATTATCATATTGCTTTGCATGATCGTAAGATAGTGCTACGTCTTAAGCTTGCGTTGGTTTTCCTCGAAGAGGAGAGGGTGATGCAGCAAAGTGTAGGGTAAGTATTTCCGTCAGTTTTGAGAATCAAGGTATCAATCCAGTAGGAGGCTACTCAAAAGTCCCATGCACCTACACAAACAAACTGAGAACTCGCAACCAACACAATAAAGAGGTTGTCAATCCCTTCACGGCCACTTGCGAAAGTGAGATCTAATAAAGATAGTATGATAAGATAAATATATTTTTGGTATTTTATAATATAGATGCAAAAAGTAAAGATGCAAACAAAGGTAGATTGAAAGCAAATGTGATAAGAGACAGACCCGGGGGCCATAGGTTTCACTAGAGGCTTCTCTCGAGATAGCATAAGTATTACGGTGGGTGAAGAAATTACTGTCGATCAATTGATAGAAAAGTGCATAGTTATGAGATTATCTAGGGATGATCATGTATATAGGCATTACGTCCATAACAAGTAGACCGACTCTTGCCTGCATCTACTACTATTACTCCACACATTGACCGACTCCTGCCTGCATCTAGAGTATTAAGTTCATAAGAATAGAGTAACGCATTAAGCAAGATGACATGATGTAGAGGGATAAACACATGCAATATGATATAAACCCCATCTTGTTATCCTCGATGGCAACAATACAATACGTGTATTGCAACCCTTTCTGTCACTGGGTAAGAACACCGCAAGATTGAACCCAAAGCTTAGCACTTCTCCCATGGCAAGAAAGACCAATCTAGTAGGCCAAACCAAATTGATAATTCGAAGAGACTTGCAAAGATAACTCAATCATACATAAAAGAATTCAGAGAAGATTCAAATATTACTCATAGATAAACTTGATCATAAACCCACAATTCATCGGATCTCGACAAACACACCCCAAAAAGAGTTACATCGAATAGATCTCCACAAGAGAGGGGGAGAACATTGTATTTATATCAAAAAGAGAGAAGAAGCCATCTAGCTAATAACTATGGACCCGTAGGTCTGTGGTATACTACTCACAACTCATCGGAGGGGCAAGGATGTTGATGTAGAGGCCCTTCGTGGTTGATTCCCCCTCCGGCAGAGTGCCGGCTAAGGCTCCAAGATGGGATTTCGTGGATACAGAAGGTTACGACGGTGGAAATTGTGTTTCGTGGTGCTACTGGATGTTTTCGGGGTACGTAGGTATATATAGGAGGAAGAAGTATGTCGGTGGCCGCCCGAGGGGCCCACAAGATAGGGGGCATGGCCCCCTATCTCGTAGGGCCCTCGGAAGCTTCTTGACTTGCACTCCAAGCTTTCCGGATCAGGTTTCTCCAAAAATTATGCTCCCAAAGGTTTCATTCCGTTTGGACTCCGTTTGATATTCCTTTTCTTCGAAATACTGAAATAGGCAAAAAAACAACAATATGGGCCGGGCCTCCGATTAGTAGGTTAGTCCCAAAAATGATATAAATGTGTAAAATAAAGCCCATAAACATCCAAAAGGGGTAATATAATAGCATGGAACAATCAAAAATTATAGATACGTTGGAGACATATAAGATAGCTAGCAGGATGTTTTCATGGCTTGTCCGTTTTTTGATGTCATTGCTACGCTAGATCATTGCACATCCCGGTACACTGCCGGAGGCATTCATATAGAGTCATATCTTTGTTCTAGATATTGAGTTGTAAATAAATAAAAGTGTGATGATCATCATTATTAGAGCATTGCCCCGGTGAGTAAAGGATGATGGAGACTATGATTCCCACACAAGTCGGGATGAGACTCCGGACTTAATAAAAAAAGAGAGAGAAGCCAACGAAGCCTAAATAAAAAAAGGAGAGGCCAAAGAATCCTATTCAAAAAAAGAAAAAGAAAAAAAAGAGAAAATAAAAAGAATGAGAGAAAAAGAGAGAAGGGGCAATGTTACTATCCTTTTACCACACTTGTGCTTCAGAGTAGCACCATGTTCTTCATATAGAGAGTCTCTTGAGTTATCACTTTCCTATACTAGTGGGAATTTTCATTGTAGAACTTGGCTTGTATATTCCGATGATCGGCTTCCTCAAATGCCCGAGGTCTTCATGAGCAAGCAAGTTGGATGGACACCCACTTAGTTTTTAGTTTGAGCTTTCATACACTTATAGCTCTAGTGCATCTGTTGCATGGCAATCCCTACTCCTCGCATTGACATCAATTGACGGGCATCTCCATAGCCCGTTGATTAGCCACGTTGATGTGAGACTTTCTTCCTTTTTGTCTTCTCCACATAAACCCTCACCATCATATTCTATTCCACCTATAGTGCTATGTCCATGGCTCACGCTCATGTATTGCATGAAAGTTGAAAAAGTTTGAGATTACTAACATATGAAACAATTGCTTGGCTTGTCATCGGGGTTGTGTATGATTAAATAGTTTGTGTGATGAAGATAGAGTAACAGCCAGACTATGTGATTTTGCAGGGATAACTTTCTTTGGCAATGTTGTTTCGAAAAGACATGATTGCTTTATTGGTATGCTCGAAGTATTATTGTTTTATGTCAAATGATAGATTATTGCTTTGAATCACTCGTGTCTTAATATTCATGCCATGATTAGACATATGATCAAGATTATGCTAGGTAGAATTCCACATCAAAATTATCTTTTTTTATCATTTACCTACTCGAGGACGAGCAGGAATTAAGCTTGGGGATGCTGATATGTCTCGGTCGTATCTATAATTTTTGATTGTTCCATGCCAATATTATTCAAGTTTCATATATTTTTGGCAACTTTTTATACTATTTTTTGGGAATAACATATTGATCCAGTGCCCAGTGCTAGTTCCTGTTTGTTACATGTTTTATGTTTCGCAGAAACCCAATATCAAACGCAGTCCAAATGGGATAAAAACGGACGGAGAATTATTTTGGAATATTTGGGTTTTTCCGAAGGAAGAATCAATGTGAAACGGAGCCCGAGGTGGCCACGAGATAGGGGGCGCGCCCTCCCCCGTGGGCACGCCTGGCACCCTCATGGGCCACCCGTGAGCCGGTTGACGCTCTTCTTTTGCGGCAAGAAAACTAATTTTATGAGAAAAATCTGGGCGAAAGATTCACCCCAATCGGAGTTACGGATCTCCGGATATAAAAGAAACGGTGAAGGGGTAGAATCCCGAAATGCAGCCACACAGAGAGAGAGAGAGAGATAGATCCAATCTCGGAGGGGCTCTCGCCCCTCCCACGCCATGGGAGCCAAGTATTAGAGGGGTAACCCTTCTCCCATCTAGGGAGAAGTTCAAGGATGAAGAAGAAGGGGGACCCTCTCCCCCTTGCTTCCGATGGCGCCGGAATGCCTCCGGGGGCCATCATCATCACCGCGATCTTCATCAACAACTTCACCGCCTTCATCACCAACTCTTCCCCCCCTCTATGAAGCGGTGTAACCTCTCTCTTACCCGCTGTAATCTCTACTTAAACATGGTGCTCAATGCTATATATTATTTCCCAATGATCTATGGCTATCTTATGATGTTTGAGTAGATCTGTTTTGTCCTATGGGTTAACTGATGATCATGATTGGTTTGAGTTGCATGTTTTATTATTGGTGTTGTCCTATGGTGCTCTCCGTGTCGTGCAAGCGTGAGGGATCCCCACTGTAGGGTTTGCAATATGTTCATGATTTGCTTATGGTGGGTGGCGTGAGTGAACAGAAGCACAGACCCGAGTAAGTAGGTTGTTTGCGTATGGGATAAAGGGGACTTGGTGCTTTGATGCTATGGTTGGGTTTTACATTAATGAATCTTTAGTAGTTGCGGATTCTTGCTAGAGTTCCAATCATAAGTGCATATGATCCAAGAAGAGAAAGTATGTTAGCTTATGCCTCTCCCTCAAATAAAATTGCAATAGTGATTACCGGTCTAGTTATCGATTGCCTTGGACAAATAACTTTCTCGTAACAAAAAGCTCCCTACTAATACTTACTTTATTGCTTCTTTATCTAAAGAGCCCCTAGTTTATATTTACATGCTCTTTATTATCTTGCAAACCTATCCAACAACACCTACAAAATACTTCTAGTTCCATACTTATTCTAGGTAAAGAGAACACACAGAGTCGTATCAGTGGCAGATAGGACTTGAGAGAATATTTGTTCTGCCTTTAGCTCCTCATTGGGTTCGACACTCTTACTTATCGAAACAGGCTACAATTATCATGTATACTTGCGGGTCATCACGCCCCCATAGGTCGGCCACCGCCGTCGCTCTCTGTCTCCGCACGCCGTCACTTCACCGAGCCTCCTCCCTCCGCCCATCCACTTCCAGCAGAGCCCCAACATCCTCCTAGAGCTACCCCAGCGCTCGTCGTTCCCCTCCTATGGCCTCTGGCCACAAGCCCCATCCGCCCGGAGCCACCATCTGCTGCAACCGCGGCTCTGCTCGACGCCGTCCTCCCCATGGTGTGTGAATGCGCCAGTCGGGTGCGGTCGGTCTCCCTGAGCGCGCCGGTGTGCTGCACGGCACGGGAGATGGCTGGAGCCGCCCTGGACCTTCGCCGGAGTGCGCGGCCTTGCCTCTGCCCTGCTTTGGTCGAGGAGGAGGAGAGAAGAAGAAGAGAAGGGAAGAGAGAGAGAGAAGTGGATAAAGTGGGCCCAGCCTGTCAGCGTCCCAGAGGCTTGCCCCGCCCCCGCTGACGTGGTTAAGTGAAAGCGTATTTGCAAGAATACGTTTTCCGAAAGTGTATTTCTTCGAGTGCGTCTTCTGTTTTTCTAGCGGAGGGCCTGTTTGTGATTACTTTTTATATAGATAGGTCCCTGGCAGAAAAACTACCATATCTTTTTAACAGTAGCTCCAAATCAGGTGATTCCAAAGCCTACTTCTTTGTTTCATCGAGCCCGTTCTGTTGGTTCCATTTTCACCATGTTTTGACATTCTGAAGATGACCATTTTTCCCCTGCCCTTATCCAGTCCCCTCCGAGAGAGAACGATTTCCGGCGATTCTTTCCGCGAGCTTCTCGCACTTTCTCCCAGTTATTTCTTCCACCCCAGGCTAGCCACACCCTCTATTTGCATGATTGCAATGCAGTGACATGGTTTAACTTATTTGAACTTGTGTAAAATATTGTTTTAACTACTTGTGATCTGTGCATGGCATTTTCTCGGAGTATTATTTTGATCTTGTTGATGCCATGCTATTGTTTGGATTACTAGGAGTTATGTTTGTAGTTGATGAGTATCATGTTGCCATTGGAGTATTAGTGGTTGATATTATGATTGTTTTCATGATGATATTTGTTATTATATTTTGGAGAATTACTTTGGATGTCATGCTGCCTTTGGATTATTAGTGGTTAGTATGATTATCTTTATGATGATAGTTGATCTTCTATTGCTTGGAGTACTATTTTCGGGAGTAAATTGCACAGAAGTACCACAATTGGGGCATTGGAAGCAGATTGGTACCAAGATTGGTAATTTTTACGTGTTAGTACCAAGATTGGGGCGAGCCGTTGCAAAAAACACTAAAAGTGTGTTTTATACGTATTGACAAAAAAGCTGACCGGTTGGGCCCGCCCGTCAGCGACATCTGTTGCCAAGATCTTGGCGCGTGCCAAGACCGACTTGGCGCCGACCGACGAGGCCGGCTCCCTTTTAGGGCGCAGCTGGTGCGGTCGAGCCACACCCCGCTGATTCTCCCCGCTCTGCTCTGCGTTCTTCTTCCTTCTCTCTGCCTCGCCACCGGCTGCGCCCGCCCCCGCTGGCTGCCACATGACGCTGCCGCAACCATGGTTTTTGAAGACAAGAGCAGCGACGAGAACTCAGGCCTCCCGTACATGCACTCTGAAACCTCCACCGATGGGCTCAACCAGGTCAGTTACTCCATTGGAGCTAGGGTTAGGGCTAGGTTTAGGAAAATTTGGGGAGTTTTCTTTGTAGGTGGTCTTTGGTGTGAGGATTTCGTTTGATTTGCTTTGTCCTCGTCCTCTGCACATGATGCTATCTTGGATTTTGCTTGGGCAGGTGCCTTTCTCTCTTTAGGACCCGGATTACAATGGTCTTGAGCTAGATCTGATAGTGCTGTGCGAGAAGCATGTGAAGCCATCAGATAGGCTTGTTGCATTTGAAGGAACAATGACTAGGAGAAGGTTCTTAGCATGTGCAGAGCCAGTATTTTTCTTGCCTTATTGATTATGCATAGGATATGTTCATTGGAAGTCACAGTCTTGTTTGCTAATTGTGATTCAGTTATGTGATTGGTAATTTTGTTAGTCATATATGCCATACTGTAGTGCTCATTGTAGGAATGGTGAATATTATGGTCAGTGGAGTGCATTTAGGCTAAACATAGGCTCAAGCATGCTCTGTTGTGTGCACATGAATGCTCTGTTGTGTGCACATGCTATTTATTTATACTTGTATGCAATGTTGCTTAGTACTCACATTAGCCCATTAGCTGATGTGTGACTCTTAATAAGTAATTGTTGCTTACTGCTGACAGTAGTTACTGTCATTAGCTAGTTTGTTCCTGCAGGCTAATGTAGTGTATTTAGCTAGGCTAATGTAGGGTCCCATTATATTAATGGCCAATTGTAAGTTGGTTATTATGCAAAGTTGAATGTAGTGTTACTCTGCTAATTATATACTGATCACCCTCTTGCTTAGCACATGGCTGTGCAAATTCAGTGTTGGTCAGTACCAACATTAGCTACTGGCATGAACTAATTGTTGCTTACTACTATTAGTAGTTGTATTGTACTAAATTTTGCCTTATTATTTTTTCAGGAAGGTCAGAATTGTGGGTTTGTTCAGTGGGTTGATGAGCAGTGGCCCCCAACAATGGAGAATGCATTGCTGAAGCTTTGGTCAATGGTTGAAGTGAGCAAGTCTGCTAGGGTGGATGATAATCGTCAAAGTTCTTTAACTATTCACCATTTGACAGAAGAAAAGAAGAAGCTGGATGCAGAATATGACAAGTTAGTGAAGGATGTGTATCAACTTGTGGACTTTCAGCAGGATAGGGTTGTGGATTTCAGTTATCTGCAGTCAGCTGTCACATATCAGCACCAATGCAGAGCTGAATTGGTGGCTGGTATGAATGCAGAAATAGCAAAGAAAGATGCAGCTCTAGAGAAGCTTCAACAGAAGTATGAAATCCTGTGCAACCTGACAAGTGCTCAAGCAACTGCCATCCAAAACCTCAAGTTGAAGAATATGATAGAGAAGCAATTGATGAGTGTGGCTCAAGAGAATTTGGTGTTGAAGAATGCAGAGTTCACAAAGTTTGAGGAGAGAAGCTCACCCAAGAGAAGCTAGAGTTGAAGTTCCAGGTTGCTGATCTGCTGAAGCTCAAGGAAAACCATAATGAAGAGAAGCAGATGCAAGAGTTTAAGATTACTGAGCTCATGAAGGCAGAGGGGAAGCTGAAGGAGAAGATCAAGGGGATACATGCCATCTTGGAGAACTGAACAAGATGAATTGAGATTAGTGGGCATTGCAGACCTTTTGGGAAGGATGGCTGTGCAATGGCCTAGTAACTTAGAATTATGGTAGTGTAATGTATGGTTCTAGAACTAATTGTGGACTCTGGCTGTTTATGTACCTAGTAATATGCTATTCATCCTTTTGTGAGAAAAGGATGGATTGTGCATTTGAACTCCACTATGTAATGTGAACAATGGTTGTGTATTCCTATAATGTGTTGAACAACAGTTAGTATCATTTGCTTTCAATGTTAGACTGAAAATGATGACATAGTGATGCTTATGTTAGACTGAAAATGTTGACATACTGATGCTTATGTTATATTGATGGTTAAATGCATTTGAGGAATAGTTACATATGTTAGAGTGATGCTTAAATGCTTAAATGCATTTGAAAAAGGAATAGTCGCTTTAGGTGGTTTCGTCGAACCCGAGCCACCCTAGACCAATAATGATGGCTTTAGGTGGTTCCGTCGACCCCGAACCACCAAAACCCAAAATAATGGCTTTAGGTGGTTTTGTCGACCCCGAGACACCCTAGACCCAAATGATGGCTTTAGGTGGTTCCGTCGACTCCGAGCCACCCTAGACCCTAGTCGATGGCTTTAGGTGGTTCCGTCGACCCCGAACCACCAAAACCCAAAATGATGGCTTTAGGTGGTTCCGTCGACCCCGAGACACCCTAGACCCTAGTTTATGGCTTTATGTGGTTCCGTCGACCCCGAACCACCAAAACCCAAAATGATGGCTTTAGGTGGTTCCGTCGACCCCGAGACACCCTAGACCCTAGTTGATGGCTTAGGTGGTTCCGTCGACCCCGAGCCACCCTAGACCCTAGTTGATGGCTTTAGGTGGTTCCATCGACCCCGAACCACCCAAGACCCAAAATAATGGCTTTAGGTGGTTCCGTCGAACCCGAACCACCAAAACCCAAAATGATGGCTTAAGGTGGTTCCGTCGACCCAGAGACACTCTAGACCCAAAATGATGGCTTTAGGTGGTTCCGTCGACCCCGAGCCACCCTAGACCCTAGTTGATGCTTTAGGTGGTTCCGTCGACCCCAAACCACCAAAACCCAAAACGATGGCTTTAGGTGGTTCCGTCGACCCTGAGACACCCTAGACCCTAGTTGATGGCTTTAGGTGGTTCCGTCGACCCCGAGCCACCCTAGACCCTAGTTGATGGCTTTAGGTGGTTCCGTCGACCCTGAACCACCAAAACCCAAAATGATGGCTTTTGGTGGTTCCGTCGACCCCGAGACACCCTAGACCCTAGTTGATGGCTTTAGGAGGTTCCGTCGACCCCGAACCACCAAAACCCAAAATGATGGCTTTATGTGGTACTCATCAACATATCAATCATAAAAAGGACCATTTTGAGCATAGATAACATATCAATCATAAAAAGGACCATTTTGAGCATAGACAACATATCAATCATAAAAAGAACCATTTTTATCATAGACAACATATCAATCATTAAAAGAACCATCCAAGCTTGCATAATATAATGAGTACTCATCAATAACTCCAGCATATCAATAACTCCAGCAACATATCACATGAAGATAGTCCATTCCAAGCATTCACTCATAAGTTGCATCCATATCAACAAAAGCCATATATGGCATTGATTCTTAAAGTACACCACCAAAGCAAAGATGACATTGTATCATAGGATGCAAGAACACACACATGAAGTATCTAGTTACCACTTGCATAGAAGTACCTCCCCCATCCAGTATGTCTACCACCAGCACCTCTCCCAGCAGCAGATGTGGAGGGAGCAGTAGATGTGGAGGGACCAGATTGTCTTGGGGCAGAGAATGCACCTCTCCCTCTCCCAGCACCTCCTGCAACACCTGGTGCAGCACCTCTTCCAGCAGCTGGAGCTACTGCAGCACCTCTCCCAGCACCTCTCCCAGCACCTGCAGCTGTAGCACCTCTCCCAGCTCCTCTCCCAGCTCCTCTCCCAGCACCTCCTGTTCCAGCTGTTGGTGTTGTCGTAGGAGCTGCATGAGAGGTTGTTGCTGCTAGTGTAGTAGCAGCAGCACCACCATTGGAATTCCTTGCAAGAGGCTTGCATAAACAAGAACGAAAATGAGTTAGTACTTAAAAAATGGAATGTACAAGAAGGAAAACCACTTATAAGAGGATTACCACTTGTTTGTTCTTCCTCAAAGCCAGCTCAGGCTTCAACTGCTTGAGGCAACTTGTGTACCTATGTCCTTGGAGTCCAAAATTGCCACATGTTATAGTCCCCATTCTTGATGTGTCCTTAGGCTTTGGAACTTCAAATTTCCCCTTGATCCTCTTCTCTTTATTTCTTCCTCTCTTCACTTTAAATGCAGCTGGGTCAATGTCTGGACCAGGGGTCTTTGTCCAGTCATGCTCACCAGGAACTGGATAGATCATTGGTTCATAAGCTGCCACATAAAATTCTTTCTTGAAGAACTTGCTGACATAATCCTCTGGTTTTCTTTTGCCCTTGTTGATTGCTGAGATGGCATGGTTACATGGGATGACACTGAGGTCCCATTTTCTGCACCCACATGTGTGCACTTGCAAGTTAACAGCATGGGTTTGCTGCCCACTTGTTACCTGCCACAAGTTCACACCAGCTTGAATTGGTTTCCAATATTTGGCCCTCTCCTTCTCAACCTCTAGCTTCTCACTATAATGGGGTGTTATGTCCCATGTAGCTGTCCTTGCACTCTCCCTATTCCTATGCCACCTCATCATCTGTTTATCCTTTATTCCATCACACATTGTCCCAATTGGTTTCTTCCTAACATCTAGGACATACTTGTTGAACACCTCAGACAAATTGTTAACTACAAGGTCAGTCTTGCAGTTTGTGTCAAATGCATGCCTTGCCCATGTTTTCTTGGGTATTTGACAAAGCCACTCCCAAGCTTCCTGACATTCAGCTCTAAGGTCATTCATTGCAATGTTAAAGTTGTGTTCACTATATGCATAGGCAGCATTATCCATACACATCTTCAGATCTTCCCCCCTAAACCTAGCATTTTGGAAGTTTGCATAGATATGCCTAAGGCAGAACCTTTGGTTGCACTTAGGAAAGACCTCATTCACTACATTTAGTAGGCCCTGGGACACAGAATTAAACTAGCTAAGCTACTATCTAGCACAAAACAACCATATAGGAACAAGGACATAAGATGCAAGCACATACCTTTTGTCTATCTGAGATTATTGTATATGCACCAAACTGTCCCTCTTCTCCTCCTAGGCAGATATTAAGTTGGTGTAGAAACCAACACCAGTTAGGTGTGTCCTCTTGCCCAACAATACCAAATGCTAGTGGGTATATATTGTTGTTGCCATCTCTACCAGTGGCAGCAAGTAGTTGAGCACCAGTAGTTAACTTAATGAAGCACCCATCAACACCTGAATGAGCAAGCAAATTCAATATTTAAAACATTCAAATGCATTTCAAGATGAAACAATATGTAACTAATGCACAAGGTAAACAAACTAACCAATGAATGGTCTGCACCCCTTGAGAAACCCCTCCCTTGCTCCATTGATGCAATAGAACATAGCATGGAATCTTGGACCTGGATGGGGGATTTTTCAGTGGGCGTTGGAGTTACAGTAGTGACTACTACTCTACTCCCAGGGTTTGTATCCATCACTGTCTGAGCATAGTATTTCAACCTAGGGTATTGCTTCTTGTGGTTTCCTAGCACAACATCAATAGCGATGTTCTTTGCTGTATATGCCATTGACTTGGGCACATCCACACCATACTTCTCCATGCAAGCATCAATCAAAGTCTGAATGCCAGTTGTTAGATCAGATCTGAACAGTGACTCATACTTCTGTGCAAGCCACTTGGCACTTACCCTTGTTGTCTCTGTACTAATAGGGCAAGTGTGCTTAATTCTCATCTTCTTAATTACAAAAGTAGTTTCACCATTTATAACTGCTGCCACCATAAAGAAGTTGCAATGTTTTTGGTTGCATTCTACAATTATTCTTTGATCTGAGTACCTATGACATCTGAAGTTTCCGCCTTGAGTGATGTGTAAGTTCAACAAAGCCTCTCTGAATTGAGTTGATCCAAGAAACACATGTGTAGACATAATTGCTCATGTGGTGCCTCCATTTTCTCATTGTACCATTTTCTAGGAGGCCTCTGCTTTCCCCTGCTCTTCCTTTTCTTTGGCAGCACAAATGACAATGGCTCAAAACCATCAACATCAGCCTCCTTCAACAATCCCTTCTCTTCTTCATCAGATGAAGGCTTGAAATCAGGTTCCTCCTCTGGTACTACACTTGAATGTGAACTTGTTGTAGGCCCTCTCCTAAATGGAAGCTTCTGTTTCTTCTTCTTCTCTTCATGTACAATTACAGTTTCTTCATCCTGTGAAACAACTTTGTCATCTTAATCCATTTGAAAAGGTTCCTCAACCTCTGTGTCACCCTCATAATGCACCACTCCTTCCTCCTCAAATTCTTCATCATCTATTTCTTCCTCTTCCATTTCATCATACTCTTTCTGTTTCTTTCCCTTAGCCATCTCTATGTCATCAGCATCACCCATATAAAAAGGTGGTACATCAATGTCCTCTTCACCTTCACAATCAGAACCACCACTGCCATCATATCCCTCTTCTTCTTCTATTTCCAAAACAACTTTCAGTTTTCCTTTTACATTCTTTCTCTCTTGTGTGCAAACACCAGTACCATGAGCTACACTACAGCTGCTACACTGACTTTCAAATGCAACCCCTTCTTCATTAACATCATAGATGGGTGGCTCACTGAGATCATATAACACAGGATCTTCATACACAACAGTGGATAATTCTTCCCTCTCAAACTGGCTGCAAGGAGGTGGACATGCCCTCACTAGCAAATTTAAGACCTTAGACTCCTCAACCTGCTTCTTTACTAATTGCAACTCAGCATTACACTCTACCATCTCCAATCCTTTCTCCCCTAATTGTGGATTCTCAATGTGAAACAGCAGATCATATTCATTAAATCCTTGGGTTTCCATCACTGCAATCATATTCAGGTATGTTACATCTGAACTGCAGAGCTTCAGCTCAAACATTTCTGAAGCATCAAAATAGAACCTAACATCCGAAATGTCATCATACAAACTGCAACATGAAATAACAGACAAAAATGGTTAATAAACAATTTTACTTAACAGATAGGCTAACATATAAACAAAGCTTTGTTTAAGTTAACATATAAACAAGTTAACATATAAAAATAGCTTTGTTTAAGTTAACATATAAACTAAACAATTACTAAAAAATCAAACAGTGTAAACAATTATTACAGAGTGGGTACTGAACTAACAGCAAACTGATGGTTTGTATTTTCAGATAAGTAGTTAATAGAATTGTCCACCAATGGTGCTCTGCTCTAGTTAGGAATCATTTAATCCACTATGCTTCTCTGCTCTGCTCTTCTCTAACTTGGTAACACCTAATGCTGCTCTGACAATTTGGACTAAGAAATAACAATGTAATCCACTAATGCTGCTCTGCTCTGCTCTGCTCTAGTTAGGACTCATGTAATCTACTATACTTCTCTGCTCTACTTAGGACTAGCAATTAGAGTGCTAAACATGCAGACAGTAAACCAGGCAGTAAACCCTAACCCTAATCCCTAATTTCAGTTTGCAAAGATGGAACAGTGGAACACTTACAGAACACCACCAAAGCCATGAGTCCAGTGATGGGCGGTGCTAGGGTTGGCCACCCACATTCGCGCCATCTTCAGCCTCTGCTCCATCGACAACGCCGGCTCCGCAAAATCTTCGTCCTCGCTACTGTACTCCGAGCTGGAGTAGCCGCCACTGCCATCGAGGCCTAAGCGGGGGAGGTCGCCGCCGCTCGCATCGCCCCGGCCATCGTCGCCTGCCGGAGTAGCCGAGGCCATCGTCGCCTAGGGCACAACAGCCGCGGGGGAGAGGAGGGCGCAAGGGAGGAGCAGCCGCGGGGGAGGTGACCGCGCCTAAGCAGTTCGATCCATGGCTACGGTGGCGTAGTGTGGCGGGCGGCGGGGCGGGCGGGGAGGCAGCCGTTGGCGAGGGTGCCAGGAGAAGGAAGAGAGCAGAGCGGGGTCGGGGTCTGGCTCAGTCGCACCAGCGAGACCTAAACGGTGCGAGCCGGCCTCGTCCCCAAGGTGCCAGTCGTGTAGCAGACACGTGCTCAGCAACGAGGTCGCCTGACGGCAGGCCCAACCGGTCACTTTTACATCATCGTATAAAACACACTTTTAGTCTTTTTTGCTATGGCTCACCCCAATCTTGGTACTGACACGTAAAAATTACCAATCTTGGTACCAATCTGCTTCCAATGCCCCAATTGTGGTACTTCTGTGCAATTTACTCTATTTTCGGAGATGATGTTTACATGTGGATCTTAGCTGGATAGCTTTGTTCTTGTTATTGGAGTAGTAGAGTTATTATTTTCAGATTCATCTTGATAGAAATGTTATGCTATCCTAGGAGTATTTAGATATGATGATATTATGCTTAGATTATTGGTTGGATATTGCTAGGACTTGGATTATAGTTTGATAGTTGATATCGGAGTATCAGTTATCACAGTTCTATTTTTGGGGATAAATTTTGTCATTAAGTTGGTCAGGTGCCACCGAACCGGGCTTTCTCCAGTGCAACCACATTTGCCTTTATGGGAAGGCCCTAATGCGATGCTATTGCCGTGTCTCTCGCCGGTGCCTCCCACGAGGGAAGGTTATGGGTGCGCGCTACCCTGATCAGGTAGGCGGACATAAGCCTTGTGTTCCCGTTGTTGTTGTTATGTGCACATGTCTCCGTTTGGAACAGTTTATTGTTTTGGCCACGATGGTTGCCGTTGGTGTCTTTGGTAGACACGGGGCCACCCCGGACTAGCCAAGTGGGGAGTGAGTCAGAGTGGATGGGAGAGTGTCATGGAAGTAGATCGGTTTTGTCGGAACGCCGTTTGTCCACCCGAATGGGAGTGCGAGGCCATGGGTTCTGTGGTGTGGGTAAAGTGTCCTACCTCTGCAGAGTTTGTTTGTTTAAACTATCGATAGCCGCGTCCTCGGTCATGGGCACGGATTCGTACTAGGTCACACCGTTCAATCAACACTCACATGACGGAATGACTTATAGGTGATTTATATGTTGATATTTTGAGCAGTACAAATTGGCAGGATGTTGATGATGATGTTGGGGACCAAGTGTTGGTCATGGTAGTGATCGCCGGAAAGTTCACCGTTTGAGACCAAGTGTGGGTCATGGTTGTGATCGCCAGAAAGATCACCGTTTGGTTACAAGGTAACCCAATCCAAGACCACGAGGTTGGTCCATTGGTGATCCATGAATGATCATCGTTTGGTTTTGATCACGAGGTGATCGAGATGGTATATTGCTTGGCTGGTTAGCCAAGAGAGATGTGGTTATGGAGCTCTGAGATGGTGATTTATCAGTATTGTAGTAGTTTCATATCATTCTTAGTAGTGGCTATTGCATCATGGTAGCTGTTAATTTAATTAACCTGCTTAATGCTATGTTATTGTATTTCCTTGATGTTTTTGGTTGTTGTGAGCTTGCAAGTACATTCAATGTACTGACGTGGCGTGTCATGCCAGATTGCAGGTGATGATGTGATTGCTTGATTGCTTGTCGTAGTTTCCGTTCGTGCGAGCTAGATCGTGTCCCAGCAAGAGTCCCTGCGGAGTGGAGTTCACCACCTTCGTCGTTGTTCCGCTGCTAGAAGATTTACGCTGCTTCGTGTTGTTCCGCTGCTAGCATAGAGAAAGTGTAGTATCACAGGGTAGTGTCGCTATGATGATGTGATTCTTTGTATCATCAGACCCGTGTATTATTGTTCTTGTAATAAGAGCTGATTTGTTCTATGTCAAGCAGTGCCGTATTCCAGAGACCTCGATCTCTGGGCTGGAATACGGGGCGTTTCGGTTTCTCTAAGCGGGGGTGCCATAGTATCATCACTCTTGCCAGTGATCCGTACATAGCACTCTGCGCCAAAAACAAAACCACAGCCTTGGCCCTCGAGGCATTGTCTGAAGCCCTCACGGCTGAAAAATTAACCGTGTGGCGCTCCATGGTGGATAGGGACGACGTGATCCTCGATAAGTGACCCAAATCCACCTCCTTTAAACCAGCAAACGAATTAGTCAAATTCCAGGTCCACCCAACGGACTCCACGAAGACAGCATCTATCGGGGCACAGCTGGACCCAACGGTCGACGCCGCACTGCGGGTGTTCCTACGCGAAAACCGGAACATATTCGCCCGGCACCCTTCTGATATGCCAGGGATCCCACGCAGGCTGGCCAAACACAGCCTAAACATACTGAAGGGATATAAGCCGGTCAAGCAAACATTATGACGCTTTTCTGAACCCAAATGACAAGCCATGGGAGAGGAGCTAGCCAAGTTACTCGAGGCCGGATTCATCAGAGAGATAAAACACCCGGATTGGCTAGCAAACCTAGTGATGGTACCAAAGAAGGATAAATCCTGGCGCCTATGTGTTGATTTCAATGACCCCAACAAGGCCTTCCCTAAGGATCCCTCCCCCCCCCCCCCGCATCGATCAGATTATCGATGCTACTGCAGGACACGACTCACTGCGTTTCCTCAACGCATACTCCAGATACCATCAAATCAAGATGAAGGAGTCTGATCAAGCCACAATTGCATTTATCACCCCATACGGGCCTTTCTGCTTCAACACTATGCCTTTCAGGATCAAAAACGCCGGTGCCACCTATCAACGCAAGATTCAAACATGCCTGGAGAAACAAATCGGCAAGACAGCTGAAGCATACATGGATGATGTAGTCATCAAAACTAGGCATGTCGAGTCATTAATAGACGATCTGCTTCTCACATTCGACAACCTCCGAACATATAACATCAAGCTCAATCTGGAAAAGTGCATTTTCGGCGTTCCCACTGGAAAATTGCTGGGCTTCATCGTTTCCAATATGGGAATTGAGGCGAACCCAGCTAAAATCCGAGCTTTCTCAAAGTTGGCTACACCAACAGACCTCAAACAAGTTCAAAAACTATCCGGATGTGTGGCAGTTTTAAGCCGCTTTATCTCCAGACTAGGAGAAAAGGCGTTGCCACTCTATCGCCTTCTCCAACGCACCGATCACTTTGAGTGGACGGACGCGGAAACGCCCAGACTGGAAGAAATAAAAGCTCTTCTAGAAAGCATCCTTGCTCGCATCCTTGCTCGCATCGGCGCCAAGTGCGACCCCGTCCCACCTAACATCTTCTTGGAAAGGCTTTTTAAGCCATCCATGGTGTGGCAAGGGGAGAGCGGCAACACCAATCCAAATTCGGCAACAACCGCAGACTCCGAACACACCAGCGTCACCGGCGGCTCAGCCACCAAAAGTACACCATCACCCACCTCATCATGGCATTGCCCCATGGACCGTACCCTTCTTGGCCTACCTTAATAGGCGAGAACTTCTTGATGATCAGAATGAGGCACGCTGCATTGTGCGGTGCTCTAAAGCCTACAAGGTTCATGAGGGGGAACTCTACAAGAAAAGTGCTGTCGGAGTACTTCAAAGATGTATCTCCGAGGAAGAAGGGCGGCAGCTCTTGGCCGAAATTCATGCTAGTCTCGGGCCCTTGTTAGCAAGGCCTTCCGTACAGGTTTCTATTGGACGACAGCCCGAGCAGACGCACGGGACCTTGTCCAACATTGCGTCGGATGCCAGCTTTTCGCCAACCAAAGCCATAAGCCACCCACTGCTTTACAAACAATCCCCATCACTTTGCCTTTTGCGGTCTGGGGGCTTGATATGGTCGGATCCCTTAAAGGAGGAAGCCATAAGAAAAAATACCTGTTGGTCATGGTGGATAAATTCACCAAGTGGATAGAAGCCAAACCAGTTAAAACGGCCAAAGTCGCGACAGTGATAAACTTTATATCCGGTGTTGTGCACCGTTATGGTGTTCCACATAGCATCATCACCGACAAAGGCTCCAATTTCACAGCCGATGAGGTAAAAGCACGGTGTGCTAATATGGGCATCAAGCTCGACTATGCCTCCGTCTATCACCCACAAACCAACGGTCAAGTCGAACGAGCCAATGGTTTTACTATGAGCGGCATTAAACCCAGATTAGTGCGGTCTTTGAAAGAATCAGACAAGCACTAGGTGGAGGAGCTCGACTCTGTACTCTGGGGGTTGCGGACCATGCCCAATTGTTCTACCGGATATACACCTTTCTTCATGGTGTATGGCGCAAAAGCTGTGTTTCCCTACGACATTATTCATGACTCACCTCGAGTGTGCATGTATGAAGAGAGAGAAGATGAGTTGGATCGACATGACAGCTTAGATGCCCTGGAGGAGGAGCGCGACGTCGCAAAAGCCCATTCCGCATTTTATCAACAACAGGCCCACAGGTATCAAAGCAGAGAAGTATGGGCCAAGACTTATAATGTTGGTGAACTCATTCTACGCTTTCCGGAGAAGAAAAGGGACAAACTCAAGCCCAAGTGGGAGGGTCCCTTCTTCATTGACGAAGTCCTCACCGGTGGAGCGTACCGCCTCTGTGACGCATCAGATCATCTCCTAGAGCCAAACCCATGGAACACGGCCAGACTCCAAAGATTCTATGCCTAGCGCCGGACTCTTCGTTCGTCTCCTCTTCCCCTTTTGTTTCCATTATTTATTTTTCCTCTCTTTTCACATTTCCTTTTTTTAAAGCCAAAAAGCTCTTGTGCGGCTAAGCCATACAACTACGCACACATTCGCAAACATGTACGTCAATTATACCTGGGGGCTTCTTGTACAGAAGCTTATTGTTATTATTATTATTTTCTGAGCATCAAGCTCACCACATATGTGTCTTTTTCGCATATGTACCTTTTCTTCGCCATTATATGCATCGATATGACTTAAGTTTTGGCCAAGCTGGGTTGCCTGGCTCCTGTGCTTATGCCCTACGTTCCCATTAGTTCGGCTAGGACATAAAGGGAGCACCTCTGTGGTTGTTACTGCCGGGTCATCCGGATGTGTACCTCAGACTGGGTGAAGCCGAAAGCTAGCGTTCATAAGGGAATATTCGGTCGGCGGACTAAAGATGTTCTTTACTCATTACACTATGAACCCCCAGATGTTAAGTATGCTGCGATTTTTTCGATCACAGTCCGGATGTGCATGTTAAACGCATGTCGACCCAGGGAAAGGAACCCTTAACAGAACTATTCTCTCTGGAAGATGTTAATTACGATCAAAATGTAATATAACATAGCTAGCCAGATACTTGTCTATTCAAGCAACTATGACCCCTGCGCCTGGTTTCCACGCATACCCCGATCTACATTACCGAGCGGGTATTCAGAAGCACTCCGCACCTTCGGGTCCAGAGGTCGAAGCGAAAAGGTCCGCCATGACAATCGTTTTACAATTCAGCTAGAGACATAATTTTTCAATTATAGTACGTAGTCACTTAGACTCAAAAACTTCTTCCTCTAGGCCATCCAATAGGCTATATAACCTACAATCATGTTGGGAATGATTGGCAGCTACTTGTACCTGGTCATATACCAAACTAACAGGAATTTCTTTTCCATCTGACCCTAAAGGTCCGTTCCGGGCCTTGTGATTCGGGTCGAGCTTGGTATACCGCGTTTTCACCATGGCCCAGGCCTCTCACGCACCTTCCTGGCAGGCCGATATCTTCCATAATCGGAAGCACCGCCGCGCTCTCTTGAGTAGTTGTACAAGCTCCTCCATACTTCCTGGAGGCGAGTCGGATGGCCATAAGGCCTTGGCAATACTTTGCATCGCCTCCCGAGCTCTCTCGTGCATTTGCGATAGCTCTGTTAGCAGATCACCCCAAGATCCGGGCATGTCCTCTTCGGGACGGCCGGTCAGTATACCTACAAACATAACTCTATCAGTTCCTTTCATTGCCGAACTATGTAAAGGTAAGTCCGAACACATACTAAATATGCCGCCTCATAGCCTCCTATTCTCCTTCACGGGGTCAGCCAGCTGGGAACACACATCTTTTAGTTCCATGCCTAGCTCGGTGTTGGCATCTTGGTGTTTGTTCTTCTCCACCTCGACCGTGTCAAGATATGTTCGCTCATGCCGATTGCCTTTAAGCTCTGGACCTCCCTTTGTCGACTTCGGTACCTCTCCCGGATGATCTGACAACTCTGCCATAAGATGTGCACCTGCATTAATAATTTCAGTATATGATTATGTTTTCTCAATAAAGGGGAATATTACCAGACACCGCCTTCTTGGATTTTTCCAGTTCGGTGGTAGCAGCAGCTAGCTGGGCCTGACACATTTTCAGCTCTTGAGACAACAAGCTGTTCTTCTCTGTGAGCACCTGGTTGAACAATGATCCTTAAATCAGTTGTACCAACTGTTTCAAGTCTCGGGGGCTACTGGTATATGATTATCAGAATTGTACAAATGTGTACTTACCTGCATATCTTTCAAATACTGGCCTGTGGCTCTAGTAAGCCCATCTCGAGTAGCTCGGATGTATGCATCACTCGAGTTGAAGGCATTGAAATCCTCTTTTGAAAAACCAGGGTCGCGAAGAGCGGCCCGCCGGCGCTGATGATTCATGGCGCTTTCCACTTTGGAGTTTGTGACGGATAATTTATCTGAATCCTCCGCAGAAGGACAATCCGGTGTCATTTCTGCGTTAGCCTTAGTCCTTGAGATAGGGTCCGGAATCCGGCTAGTAGAGGCATGACCGGCAGGATCCTCGGACACAGTCCAGCGAATGTTTTTCTTGATAAGACACAACGGATAGCGTCATCCTCCAAGATGACAGCCATGGAGCATATTTAAAACCATACCTCTTTGATGAAGGCTCGACCATAGTTCAATTTGCTTTCCTCTTCGAAAGCCTTCTCGGCGTAGGCGCTGCTTCCTTGCGAGTCGCTTTAGGTGCAGCATGGCGTGCCGATCGCCTTCCCTTTGGAGCATAAGATACTTTGGTGGGTAAGGCAGAAAGAGGAAATTCTTTCAAAGGATAAGTCTCCTGATTACTTACATGTGATGTAGGGAGAAGGCCGGGATAGTCAGCGATGATGGCCACTTCTGTGCCATCACAGCTTACCTGGTAGAACACTCCTTCCCCGAGCTCCACGAATATGTATGGATCTTCTATGAATCTGGGGTCAAGGGCCCGGTTGTGGTCCTCTGGCTGTGTTGTGGGACTGTGGAACTCCTTGGTGATCTTCCGCCATTACTGTTTCAAATGGACGGATAAATATTTATGGAAACAGACTCAGGGTGTAAATTGAGTAATGGGATGGACACTCACCTAGCTGGGAGGGTTGTACATGGAAAATCCATCTGTGGTCTTATTGTCGATGAACTCTTCTTTCTCCCCTTTGTATAATCTGGATAGTATTTTCGCCAAAGCGGCGGGGGTGTCCGGACCCTTCCGACCGCAGCGGGTGGCGTCATCTTCTCCATTGAAGTGCCACATAGGACGCCCTCGGTATTGGAGTGGCTGAACCCCTCGAATTATGGATATCGCCATAACCTCGACTATTGACAATCCGGACTGAGCAAGCGTCTTTATCTTGCTCATCAATTGGTGGACTTCCGTGCTATCTTCCTCCCCGAGGCTCCAGGGACGCCAGCTAAGGCGTTTCTTCAATGGAGCACTTGAAAATTCAGGAATACCCATTCGGACTGGGTCGGAAAGGGAGATATCCTAAACATAGAACCACTCGGAAGGCCATTCTTTGGATGCCTTCTTCAGCGTGCCGGACAGATATCCGGTCCCGGCGATGCGCCATATTTCGGCGCCGCCCACTAGAAATATTGATCCCTCTTGATTACGAGGGACGAGGCAAAACAACTTCTTCCATAACTCAAAATGGGCCTTGCAACCCAGAAATAGCTCACAGAGAGCAACGTAACCCGTGATGTGCAGGATAGAGACAGGAGTAAAATTGTGCAGTTGGAGGCCATAATACTCCAGAAGCCATCAGAGGAACGGATGGATTGGAAATCTGACACCTCTCAATAAATAGGGAACGAAGCATACTCGTTCCCCCCTGGATGGGTTGGGGAAACCCTTCGCCTGCTCCCCACCTTCAAAGGAAGCCAATCCGGCTTGAATGGGGACTAGGTCTGCGGGGGGAAGAAATCCCTGTGTCTGCAGCTTCACCAGTTGGTCATGGGATACAGAACACTTTTCCCAATCATCCTGTTTGGGGCCGTGAGGGTAGGAGGAAGAGCTAGGAGCGCTATCCATGTTAGGGTGGTTTCTGCTGGCAAGCTCTGAGGATTCCGTGCTTGGTGTGGGCTGGATCTAAAGATCCCCGTCTCTTTAAATAGACGATTTTCTCTCATTGTCAGGGTGGTATATGCAAAAATGCCCGACCTTGGAAGCTGAAATCATGAAGGTGCAGAAGCCGATGAGCGCAACATTAAATGAAAAGCCAGATACTACTCTTTAAGTCAGGTACTGTGAAATAATCGGAGGAGGAACCCGCCTTGCAATGCCGAAGACAATCTGCGTGCCGGAAACCTCGTCATTGAAGCCTGGTTCGGGTGCTACTGAGGGGGTCCTGGATTGAGGGGTCCTCGGACAGCCAGACTATATACTTGGGCCGGACTGTTGGGCTATGAAGATACAAGACAGAAGGGTTCTTCCCGTGTCTAGATGGGACTCTCCTTTGCATGGATGGCAAGCTTGGTTATTCAGATATGTAGATTCCTTTCACTGTAACTGACTTTGTGTAACCCTAGCCCCCTCCGATGTCTATATAAACCGGAGGGTTTAGTCCGTAGAGATGACAACAATCATAATCATAGGCTAGACTTCTAGGGTTTTAGCCATTACGATCTTGTGGTAGATCAACTCTTGTAATACTCATATTCATCAAGATCAATCAAGCAGGAAGTATGGTATTACCTCCATAGAGAGGGCCCGAACCTGGGTAAACATTGTGTCCCCCGCCACCTGTTACCATCAGCCTTAGACGCACAGTTCGGGACCCCCTACCCGAGATCCGCCGGTTTTGACACCGACAATAAGTATGTGTGTTCTTTATGACTAATGTTGAGTCCATGGATTATACGTACTCTCACCTTCCCACAATTGGACTAGGAAATTGTAGATACTAATGTTGAGGCTAGGTGTTACCGCTCTCCGACGTATCTATAATTTTTTTATTGTTCCATGCTATTATATTATCTGTTTTGGATGTTTAATAGGCATTTATATGCTATTTTATATTATTTTTGGGACTAACCTATTAATCGAGAGCCAAGTGCCAGTTTCTGGGTTTTTTTGCCCATTTTAGAGTTTGGCAAAAAAGAATACTAAATGGAGTCCAAATGGACTGAAACTTTCACGATGATCTTTCTTGGACCAGAAGGAAACCAGAAGACTTGGAGTTGAAGTCGAAGATGCAGCGAGGTGGCCAGGAGGTAGGAGGGTGCGCCCCAGGGGGTAGGGCATGCCCCCTACCTCGTAGGCCCCTCATGGGTCTCCTGACCTAGCTCCTTCGCATATATATACTGTTATACCCTGAAAACATCTAGGAGAGCCACAAAACCACTTTTCCACTGCCACAACCTTCTATACTCGTGAGATCCCGTATAGGGGCCTTTTCCGACGTCCTGCCGTAGGGGGGTTCGATCATGGAGGGCTTCTTCATCAACACCATTACCTCTCCAATGATGCGTGAGTAGTTTACCACAGACCTACGGGTCCATAGCTAGTAGCTAGATGGCTTCTTCTCTCTCTTTGATTCTCACAGACCTAGTGGGTTGTGCCCACCACGGTGGCCTCCCGCACCGCCTATTTGCTCTATAAATACCCCAATATTCCAGAAACCCTAGGAGAGTCGACGAAAATCAATTCCAGCCGCCTCAAGTTCCAGAAACACCAGATCCAATCTAGACACCATCTCGGAGGGGTTTATCATGTCTATTGGTGCCTCTCCGATGCTGCGTGGGTAGTTCTTTGTTGACCTATGGGTCCATAGTTAGTAGGTAGATGGCTTCATCTCTCTCTTGATTCCGAATACAATGGTCTCTTGGAGATCCATATGATGTAAGTCTCTTTGCGGTGTGGTTGTTGGGATTTCATGAACTTTGAATTTATGATCAGATCTATGTTTTATCAATGAATGTTATTTGAGTCTTCTTTGATCTCCTATATGCATGATTGCTTATAGCCTTGTATTTTTTCTCCGATATTTGGGCTTTGTTTGGCCAACTTGATTTATTTATATTGCAATGGGAAGAGGTGCTTTGTGATGGGTTTGATCTTACGGTGCTTGATCCCAGTGACAGAAGGCGAAACGACACGAATGTATCATTGCTATTAAGGATAACAAGATGGGGTCTATTTCTACATAAATAGATCTTGTCAACATGATGTCATCGTTCTTATTGCATTACTCCATTTTTCCATGAACTCAATACACTAGATGCATGCTGGATAGCAGTCGATGTGTGTACTAATAGTAGTAGACACAGGCAGAAGTCAGTCTATTAATCTTGGATGTGATGCCTATATAATGATCATTGCCTGGATATCGTCATGATTATTTGAAGTTCTATCACTTGCCCAACAGTAATTGTTTTCCCACCGTTTGCTATTTTTCTCAAGAGAAGCCACTAGTGAAACCTACGGTCCCCCGGGTCTCTTCTTATCATATTTGCCTTTGCGATCTATTTTCCTTGCTTTTATTTTCAGATCTATTAAACCAAAAATACAAAAATACCTTGCTGCGCTTTATTTTATTTGCGATCTATTTATCCTATCTATCACAACTTTATCACGTATTCTCGCCAATTTGAGGCACCGTTACACGAAAGTGATTGACAACCCCTTCAACACCTCGGGTTGCAAGTATTTGTTAGTTGTGTGCAGGGGCTGTTTACATTGTGTTGCTTGGTTCTCCTACTGGTTCAATAACCTTGGTCTCATCACCAAGGGAAATACCTACCGTCGTTGTGCTTCATCATCCCTTCCTCTTTCGGGAAATACCGACGTAGTTCGAGCAGGCATCAAAAGGAATTTCTGGCGCCGTTTTCCTCTCGTTTTCCTCTCCCCCACTTCACAAAAATTTGCCATTTTATTCGCCCTCTTTTTCATTCGCTGTTTTCTTATCAAATCTGTTTTTGAGTGCAATGTTGTTGTGAAGTCACCATGAGTGATTTTGGTATGGCAGAAACAGATGATGTCCATACTCCTAAAATGGAGCATACGAGTAATCTGGATGCCAAAACATTTGTCTTGGAGCAAGGGAATTTTATGGGAAAATAACATATCCAAGAATTTTTCAATTGTGCCAGAATATTAAGTCTTGATGATATTCCTATACTTAAAAGGACTAAATCTTATGCGGAAGCTATTTCGGCACTTGTTTTGAAACTTAAAACTAGATTTATTCATACTCATCCTACCTTGCAAAGATTGTCCTATGAGTTGCCCATTATAAAGAATCCTAAAGCTAAAAATTTAGCCACTCTTGTTCTAATGAATGAATTTGACTACATAATATGGGAATCTAGGGAAATCGTTGATTTTTATGGTATAAATCGTGAAAAACCCATGATTGATGAAATTCTTTATAATAGTGATTATGCATTGAGACATTTTCTTGGAGATAACCAAATCTTCGATGAGAATCTTAAAAAGCAAGTACCCGTTTTAGACATGATCCAACAAATATCAATGATGTTAATCAACGCTCTTCTTGGATTACTACCAGAAATCAAAAAGGTTATGATAAAAAGCAACTTGATAGTGCTAAGGTTTCCATGGATAATGTCTTTGATGTTCTATTCACAAAATCCCCCGACACAAATAACTCCAAGGAAAACGAGGCTAAAGATGACAACACTTAGATCCTACGCGTTATGCGTAGCTAGGGGCGTAAAACGATAGTGCTCGTTAGATCTGTTTTTGTGGTTTAAATTAGTGTTTGTGCCAAGCAAGGCCTTTAGGATGATTTGGGTGAGAGCTGATTTGACCTTGCTAAAAAACAGAAACTTTTGCGCTCACGAAATTATTTTTCATTTCTATCAGAAGAGTGACTTTGAGTTGATTCTTTTTGCATAATATTAATAAGCAAATTATTCACGTCATACTAATTTTCAAAATTTGTAGAGTTACAGAAGTATTCGAAGTAGTCACATTGCTACAAACTGTTCTGTTTTCGACAGATTCTGTTTTCTTTGCATTGTGTGCTTGTTTTGATGATTCTATGGTTTTATTTGAAGAGTTTTTTCCATACAAAAGTTCGAATACAATATATGTTTCAAAAATAAAATATGAATGGGTTTGCAACAGTACTTATAGTACTGGTTTGCTTTCTTATACTAACAGATCTCACGAAGGTTTTGTTGAGTTTTGTGTGATCTAAGTTTTCAAGTTTTGGGTTATCTTACGATGGATGAAGGCATAAGGATTAGCAAAAGGCTAAGCTTGGGGATGCTCGAGGCACCCCAAGATAATACTCAAGAACTAGCAAGCAACTAAGCTTGGGGATGCCCCCGAGTGGCATCCCCTCTTTCTTCTAACAACCATTGGTATTTTACTTGGAACTATATTTTTATTCGTCGCATATTATGAGTTTTGCTTGGAGCGGCTTGTGTGATATGAGTATTTGCTTGTTTTACTTTGTGTTTTAAGTCTTGAATCCTTGTTGGACACACCTTTTTCAGAGAGCCAAAAATTATGCTATGCTTGCTCCTATGCTTCACTTACATTTTTAGAGCCATGGAATTGCTCTAGTGCTTCACTTATATCTTTCTGAGCATGGTGTGCTTTGTTATTTTTGAAGAAATGCTCTCATGCTTCACTTAGATTTATTTGGGAGTTCGTAAATTTTTTAAGAAATTTTCTCTTGTTTCACTTAGATTATTTTGAGAGAAAGAAATATTATTCTCATGTTCTTCACTTAAATTTGTTTGAGCTTATTAAAAGCAACATATGAAAATAGTCCCAAAGTGATAGATATCCAAGGAGGATATAATAAAAACTTTCATGAAGATCATTGAACAAAATAAACTTGATTCTTAGTAATGTTTTGAGATATGACGATATGATATGTGAGTCATGTTGATGAGTAATTGTGCCTTAGTAAGAATATTGATGTTAAGGTTTGTGATTCCCTATATATGGAAGAACGGAAGTCAATAGTTATGCAATGAAATTTACATCCTACTTATGGTGCATTATTCAGTGTTACTTATGCTTAATGCTGGGGTATATGAGATTTTCGTTTCGTGGTTGGTCGCTTCTCAATCTTTTTGCTAGCCATCATTTTGCACTAAGTTTGATCACTACTTGTGCATCCAAAACCCTTTAAACCAGTTTTACTCCCTCCATTTCCAAATATAAGTCTTTTTAGAGATTGCAACAAGTGACTACATATGAAGCAAAATATGTCTACATACATCTGTATGTTGTGGTCCATTTGAAATGTGTAAAAAAAACTTATATTGAGTGCAGTGCTTTGATGTGTCGCGTAAACTCGTACAAGACTAAGAAGTTTGATTTCTACAATGCCCTCTCCCTCGCGGACTGAGCTTCGGTGCCTTAACTGCACGTGCCTTTGGCTACATGACAGGTGGGCCAACCACCTATTGGGCCCACCTGTCATAGACGCAAAGGCAGGAGCAGTAAGTCAATGAAGCTACGTCCCTCCCTCGCGCATGAGCGTGGTGGCTGGCAGGACTAGTAGAAGCTTTCGCTACACGCTATCCCTCCTGCACGATGTGGACGGACATGCAGCAGTGGATTCAATACTGTAGAAGTAGGAGCAACATCATTGTTCGTCTTGTCGAAGAGGCAAAGAGCCAAGCGCAACCCGAATGTGGCAGTTGCGAACGCTCGCGTGGTGCTGAGCCTTGGAGCATGCATAAAGCTAGGCTCTTGCATCAGACAAAATTGCTATTTGAGCCCACTATTGCAGTATTAGTACTTGCTAGTATAGCCCTGTAAACCGGAAAGGAGTATTTGCCTTTCTAGAGATTTCAACAAGTGGCTAGACTACACCGCATGAAGTACTCCCAACCTTCCGGTTTATAGGGCTCAAATATCAAATCTCATCAACCAAGGCATTTTGTGATTGGAGGAATGTATCTCATACTTTACAAAACTACCCTAATTAAACTCAAGCATTAATTACATAGTTCTCTTGTTTTCCTCTCCGCCTTGGTCGCGGTGCACAATATTGAGCAATCCTATATGACTAGCCGCTCTATCTACATGCGGGACATCAAAGCATCTGGGCCCGCGTGCCATCCACCAAATCACAGCGAGGTGCTACAGTCGAGACTCACCAGTCACCCCAGTGTGGCCGTCATGACCCGTCATATCACAAATCCCACACCTTTACCAGCAGTGGTAACGTGGCCTCGAAGTTGGACTGGACGAAGCAACCATCATTTCACTGGAACGCTCGTTGAAGCTCTTTCTTCCCTTTCTTGAAGAAAACGTCACTCCAGGCTACTCACTTCTGCCATTTTTCTTCTGTGCCGACGAAGGAAAGGTGGGCGAATCAGTGATGCTGCTATATTTTCAATCCAAGAATCTTCTTTTTGCAAAGCACCGACCGATTCTCACAGCCTATTATTTTCCCGTTTTCATTGCGATTCTGGTTTCCTTTCGATTGCTTTTTGTTTGTCAGTTCATTAATGGATCCCAGAGCACTAGGCAAAGAGTTGCCGGCGGACAACCCATTGGAGACAGCGATCTCCAGGAAGCGAGCACCAACCAACGAGTCGACCATGGTTGCGTGCCAACCCATGGAGACGAAGAACTCCAAGAAACAAGCACTGGACAAAGAGTTGACGACGTTGGCAGACGAACACCTCAAAGAAAGTTGGAAGAACAGCAAGGGCCCCACCGTGCCTACCGCAGAAACTCTGATGGCCACCTATGCGAGGCTCAAGGCCGAGTTTGAGGAGATAGTCGCCGTTGAGAAGCAGTATTCCCCTGGTAAGGTGCTGACCCCCATCGAGGACGAGGAGATGGCCCCGGAGGGATGGGATCCCCCAGTGAGTTGCACAAGGTAAAAAATAATGGCTTATTACCATAGTTGTGGTTTTTGATTATTTGCAATGTGCTTGCTAATATGTTAGGGTTGTCTTGGTGCTGATGGACATCCTTGATGATTCCGCTGTCGCGGCCCGTCCTGTTGACAACGCCCTAGAGATCGTTTTCGATGTCGCAGTCCGTCCTGTTGGCATCGCTCCAGAGATCAATTCCGATGCCGCTGTCCATCCTGTGGATATCGCCCCAGAGATCGATTCCGATGTCGCGGTCAGTCCAGTGAGCATCACCCCAGAGATCGATTCCCATGCCGCTGTTCGTGCTGTGGTCATTGCCCGAGAGATCGATGACAAGAAATAGTTGGTCACGCTAATCCTTTAGGGTAGTTTGCATTGCCTTGTGTTTAATTACCAGAACAATGCATGTTATCAAACCATCTTAGGGCTAGTGCACTGTCTTGTGTGGGTGGTACTTACTACTTTTGTTTGATAGTGAATCATGCAAACCCTCTCCGAGTTATGGAAACAGATGTATCCTCACCAGCTTTTTATGTAATATATGGCATGCTTAGATGTAAGTTTGAACTGTTTATCATATCATTAGGGCTTGTTTGATGATTCTTGGTGTTAGTAGGCTAGCTACTGTGCGAGCTATAGTACTTGCAAAACACTCATCGAACAGAAACATTGGGGCCGATGAGCTCGCGGTACGCTTATACTTATCCGTCGTTGATCGGCCAATAGCCCAAGCTCCTAAAATTGTAGGCTTAGTCGACACGGATACACTCAGGCCTCATTTGGTTCATAGGGTAGGTAAATCGTAGCAAAAGTACAGAGACATACAACACAAAATCATAGCAGTACAGAGACGTACTCCATCCGTTCCAAAATAGATGACCTATAGGCGGGCTAGTTTGGCCGAGTGGTTTTTTTTAGGATGGCCTAGTGGGTTTCAGTGATATGGCGTGGTATAGTGCCGTCCAGTCTTCACATGTGGTAGGAGTATTATGGGTACATTAAGTTTTCTTGAAGAAGGGGAATTCAACGAAGTCATGATGGTTCCTTCGTCCGACCAACTTACAGTGGGAAAGGTTGGGCATGCGATACGACTGGGTAGACCAGGATAATTTTGTGCATGGTAGGTGGACCAGGATGGTTGACGTCCCACATGTCGGCAAATGAAAGTATTCCTTCCGATATAGAGGACGAGCAATGAGTATTCATTGTTTATTTTTGATGAAAGCTAATGTCTCCACTCTTACGACGGGGGAGTGTGAAACACGGCAGTCCAGTGAACTTGGCATGTGAACCACTCCCTCCTTCCTCATGTAATACTACCGTACTATTGACTATAAGGTTGGCAATAAGGTTACAAGTTTTTCTCACTTTCTCTCTATCTATTTCCTCTCAAATGTTTTTTACCTTTCTTTTCTTAGACACAATTGGCTTTTATGCCTCTTTTTTCGAATTATTTTTTTATACCTAGGAGCACGTGTAGAGACGGGCTCTTGCAGAGCCCACTCCTTGACTTTGTCAATGCTTCTCTCTCCTCCACATAAGCAGGCTTATAGCCCAGTATTTTATTGGTACTACTCCCTCCGTGCCTAAATGTAAGTCTTTTTGGACATTCCACTACAAACTACATACGTATGCATCTAGACATATTTTAGAGTGTAGATTCACTCATTTTGCTCCGTATGTAGTCCACATTGGAATCTCTAAAAAGACTTATATTTAGGAACGGAGGGAGTACTTCTATGCAAGCATGCGGCGCGCAGCTGGCGTCTGAGGGGCCAGGGCGGTCAGAGTGGGCTTGGAAGCGGTCCGGACTCCCGCATGGCCCACCTCACATTATCACCATATATTTCTTGGAGTCCGTGCGGCGGGCGGGCGATCTCTTCTCCCTCCCCCATCTCTCTCTTCTCAGCCGACGCCCGCCGAGCGATTAGATTTCGGCTATTGACGGTTTATTCAATTGCAGTCCCACATGTCAGTGAAACTGCAAGACAACGTGTGTCCCCTCTTGTGAGCAGCGTGCGAGCCGGACTGTCGGGGGTGTGACGCGTGCGAATCATAATTGTGCCGCCTTTTCCTTTAGAACTTGTGAAGCGTAATATTTTTGCGCGATCGATCAATAGAAATCTAGAACAAAATGATGAGGGTGGTGCTTTCCCACTCGTTAGGTGGGCTAGTTTGAGTGATATGACGTGCTACAGTGCCGTCCACTTGCTCCATTTTTATGTAAGCAAGAGTTTACACTCTTACGTGGGAGGAGTGCAAAACACCACGGATCTGATTTTGATCGAGGGATAACTGATCCCTACCAAATAATGGAGCACTGCTAGCGATTATAGCATGATAGTTAGGGAATCTCCAGCGCTGGCCCACAAATTTACACCGGCATCTATCCGAGGACACTGATGGATACCATCTGATGTTGCCCGCATACCTTTCGACAACTATATGAACTAACCGGACAAAATTTGTGCAAACAAAGCAAATTTCAAATTAACCGGATGAAATTCGTTGCATTTCGAAAACTTTCCCTACAAACTGGATGAAATTCATTACATCTTTCGCACAAACGTACTAATACCTACTGTAAACCTAATCTAAACGGTCGCCAGCGCTCGACCACCTTGTCCGGCCATGAACCCGGGAAAGCCGGCCATTGCCATTGCCTCCTCCTCATCCGCCTCGAGAACCTCCTCCTCAGGTGTAACGCCCTCGATGCGGCTATATCTCCCACGTGTCGAAGCACGACTTAGAGGCATAACCGCATTGAAAGCAATGTCGCAAGTGAGGTAATCTTCACGCAACCCATGTAATACATAAGGGAAAGAGATACATAGTTGGCTTACAATCGCCACTTCACACAATTACATGAATAAAGCATTACATCATCCAGATACAATCAAGGTCCGACTACGGAACCAAAATAAAAGAAGAACCCCAAATGCGACAAAGGTCCCCGATCGACCCCAACTAGGCTACACCACTGATCAACTAGAACGAAACAACACAAAGGGCAAGATTTTCATCAAGCTCCTCCTTGAGCTTGGTTGCGCCACCTGCTCGGTAACATAGGCACCTGCAAACTGGTTTTGGAAGTATCTGGTGAGCCACGGGACTCAGCAATCTCGCACCATGAGATCAAGACTATTTAAGCTTATGGGTAAGGTAAAGGCATGAGGTGGAGCTGCAGCAAGTTTACTAGCATATGTGGTGGCTAACATACGCAAATGAGAGCGAGAAGAGAAGGCAAAGCACGGTCGATAAAAGTATGATCAAGAAGTGATCCTATAGCAACCTACGTCAAGCATAACTCCAACACCGTGTTCACTTCCCGGACTCCGCCGGAAAGAGACCATCACGGTAACACACACGGTTGATGTATTTTAATTAAGGTCAACTTTGGGTTTTCTACAACCGGACATTAACAAATTCCCATCTGCCACATAACCGCGGGCACGGCTCTCGAAAGTTTATACCCTGCAGGGGTGTCCCAACTTAGCCCATGACAAGCTCTCGCGATCAACGAAGGAATAGACCTTCACCCAAGACACTCCGATCAGACTCGGTATCCCGGTACATCAAGACATTTCGACAATGGTAAAACAAGACCAGCAAAGCCGCCCGAATGTGCCGACAAATCCTGATAGGAGCTGCACATATCTCGTTCTCAGGGCACACCGGATTGTCCAAACTTCGGTAGAGCAGCCCGAGTTGCCCTCGGTACCACCGGCGGTCGACGGTTTGGACCAACACTCACAACGAGCACTGGCCCGGGGTAAATAAAGATGACCCTCGGGCTCCGGAAACCCAAGGGAAAAAAAGGGCTAGGTGAGGCAAATGGTAAAACCAAGGTTGGGCCTTGCTGGACAAGTTTTATTCAAAGCGAACTGTCAGGGGGGTCCCATAAATCACCCGACCGCGTAAGGAACGCAAAATCCGGGAACATAACACCGGTATGACGGAAACTAGGGCGGCAAGAGTGGAACAAAACACCAGGCATAAGGCCGAGCCTTCCACCCTTTACCAAATATATAGATGCATTAATAATATAAGAGATATTGTGATATCCCAACAAGTAAACATGTTCCAACAAGGAACAACATCTCCATGTTCCAACAAGGAACAAACTTCATCTTCACCTGCAACTAACAACGCTATAAGAGGGGCTGAGCAAAGCGGTAACACAGCCAATCAACGGTTTGCTAGGAATGGTGTCAAAGGTTAGAGGTTTGACATGGCAATTTGGGAGGCTGACAAGCAAATGGTAGGCATCGTAGCATTGGCATAGCAAAAGAGCGAGCAAACTAGCATAGCAAAGATAGAAGTGATTTCGAGGGTATGATCATCTTGCCTGAAATCCCGCAAGGAAGAAGAACGAGTCCATGAAGAAGACACACGGACGTAGTCGAACGAATCCTCACAACTCCGGAACGAAACCGAAGCTAACGAGAGAAGCAAACCGGAAAGAAGCAAACAATATAGTAAACAACCATCGCATAATCATGGCATGATGCACAACCAAGTATGATGCATGTCCGGTTTAATGAGGCATGGCATGGCAAAGTGCGGCAAACAATACTACAAGTTAAGTGGAGTTCAATATGCAACGAGTTGCATATTGACAAAACACCACATGCAATTATTTAGTTTGATCTTGTTTAAGCTACCGAACAATATTAAATGTTGATTAACATGGCAAGGGGTGAAGCATAATGAAACTAGCTACCTAGGCAAGTTTAAATGAGGCCGGAAACAACGAACAACAAGTCCGGAAAATCCCCATGTGCATATTTTAAGGTTTGGTACTGTTCTGCCCTAAACACCATTTTAATGTTGTTAAACATGCAAGATGAGTGTACCATGTTAAACTAGGCAAAATTGTACCCCATTTACATATAAAGTTTATTAAAATCGGAGTTACGGTTAATTAGTTATGAAATAAATCATTTTAGCATGGCATTTAAGCAAATTTAAACAAACAGCATTTTAAACATTTTTAACATGGATGAAAGTGGCAAAATATTAATCTACACAAAATTCTAAGCATTTTACATATATAAAGTATTTGCATATGATGCACGGTTAATTAAACATGAGCATTTTAAAAATGATGGCAATTTTCTGAAAATATGCATGATAAAGAATAAATGCTAAAACGCATGGAAGAGGAAAAAAACATGTACGGGCCGAATTGCAGCACGCCGCAGCAGCCCAGGAGTGGATCAGGCCCAACAGGCCATATGTGTGCACGATGGGGGAAAAATAAACAAAAGAGGGGCAAAACAATTCGGGGCACCCTGGGATTCGATCCCAGGACCTCCTGCATGTGTGCATGAGGGCTGACCAGCTGAGCTAGAGGTGTGCTTGTGAATTAAAAGGGGTTTGGCTCATTAAGGGATTGCGCAGGGCCGAGCCTCTCTGGCGGAGAAGACGACGGCTGCGAGGACGGAGCCGGCGAGGTCAGCCGTAGTGATGACGGGGCTTGGGAGGCCACGGCGGGTGTGCGGGATAGGCTAAGGAGCACGTGTGCTTGGGGCTTCTAGGTGCAGGGGCGCATGCGTGTGCGGGGCTCATGCTCGCCTCGGGCGCGCGGCATGGCGATGATCGGGCGAGGCATGCGGGTGATCAAACATCGAGAGGAAGGAACGGAGAGGAAGGGGCGTTACCCAGCTCACCATATGATCGACGAGGTCGGCGGATACACGCCGGAGGCACGGGAGGGAGCTCTGAACCTTGTCGAAATTGTGACCGTGAAGGAAGTGGAAGCGAGAGGAGGAGACGACGTGGCGATGGCGTGAAGGCGAGATGGTGTTCGATCCGTGGCGTGGGGAAGCGGGGAAGAAGACCGCGACGGGCGCTGGACTTGGAGATCCGGCTCGTGGAGGTCGCTCGAGAGGAAGAAGAAGGCCACCACGCGTGGGCGACACGGGCTCGAGCTCAGCTTGGCTCGACCGGCCATGGCGGCAGCGGCGGCGGGGAGGCGCGTTAGGAGGCTCCGCCCAACTAACTGGGATGATCGGTCGAGGAGGGTGACGGGGTGCAGGACGACATGTCGAAGACGAGCTTGAGGCCCTCCGGCCGCGAGAATGACGACGGGCATCGACGGTTTATTTCTATGCTCTCGGTGGTGCTCTCTGATCTTGAAGAAGAAGGGAAAACAGAGGGGAGAAAGAGAGATGGCGGCGCGAGGAGGGAAGGAGGAGGGAGGAGGAAACCCTAGGGGTCGCTGCGGGGCTTTATAGGGGCGCAGGCAGGCGCTAGCCTCGACGTCTGTGAGCTCACGGCGCGAGCGCTCTGTGTCTGGAGCGAGGGAGAATGAGGGGAAACGGAGCAGGTGGCCGTTTGGGCATTGGGCTGGGCCGGCTGGGGAGAGAAACATGTGGGTTGCGAGGGTCTGCTGCTGGGCTGCTCTTCCTTTCTCTCCTCATCTCTTTCCTTAGTTCTCCAGGTAGAATAACAAGAGCAGAAATGCACAGGGAGATCAGAAAGAAAGTAGGCTGGGACGGAAATATTTATAAGATCCTGGATTTATGCACAATTTGAATAAAATGGTCTGGACATTTTAGAGATAGAAAAATAATTCAAGTTTGAATTTAATTCAAACTTGAGTCATTTTTGAACCCAACCAAAACATCTTTCAATGAGCTGAAAATTGTCAGAGAGGGTGTAGGCATGGTTTAAGATTAATAGGGAAGGAATGAACATTTATGGAGAAGGGGAAAAGGTCACTTGCCAAAATGAAGGAATGAAGAAAGAAGGAGGAGGTGATGATGCATGATCATACATGGAGCATGCAACAATGTAACATGCATGAATATGATAATGCACATGATGATTATGAGAATGCCAAAATGACAAGAGGCACAAATGCAACATGACAAAGATGGGCATGGCAATGCAATATAACCAAATGATGAACATGATGCAAGAAGCGAAATAAAAGAGCAAGCACAAAAGAAACACACGGCGAAACTCGGAATAGCTAGAAGTCTTCTGAAGCATCGGTCTCGGGGCGTTACATCAGGAGCACAAGGTTCTGAAGATTTCCGCCTCCAAGTCGCTGTCATGCAGCTAATCGGCCACCGATATTTACCCCACCAAGCTTGGCGTCGAATGAGTGGAGTAGCTTTGGCCTTCCTGGGACCAGAGCGGAGGCAACCTACCGTGTACTACTCTTCCTCGCTGCCGGCTGTGCCCGCGCACGCGCGCCGTCTTCGTGGTCGTGGCGGCGGAGGGCGGCCGGGGGGTGCCGGCGATCTCCTTCATCTGCTCATGTGACAGTATGTCGAAGAGAGATTTGGAGCGCTTCCAGAGCGGAGCCGCCGATGTCCCTCGTCTCCTCCTGCCACAGTACGTCCAAGAGAGCTTCGGAACGCCAGGAGGCCATGGTTGGAGTGGTGCCAACAAAAGGAAGGGACCGGAGGAGAATGAGTGTGGGTCGTTGGCTATGGCTGGGAGCTGGGGCTCAAGTTAATATAGCGGGCGAATGGCAATGAGCCGCGGCAGACGGATGGACGGCTAGCGCCGGAGTAGGTCCGTCGGGCGTGAATGCGGACGCTGACTTAACTGCAGGTGCGTTGGGTTTCTGACATGTGGGCCTAACGGGCATCTGGCCCGCATGTCAGTGACACACCAACTTCACCTGCAGTTAAGTCCGGTGAAAGCGGCACTGAGGTTCTGGAGAGACGGTGACATTTTCAGGCGGGAAGCGTGCGCTAGCGATGGAATGGGTTTCGGTAGGCTAGTGCGGTCAGACGCTGGCGTGGTGGTAAAGTGTGAACTCATGGATGATGAGCCTTTGAAGAATATGCGGCACGTATTAACAACCAGGCATCCATGCAACCTCTCTTGTCGCCAGCTAGCCTCTGACGACCACCATTAGACACCACACAACCATGCATAACTTACGATCAGACACACACTCGTGTGCAGTGGCACTAAGATCGGTCGCTCACGATAGTACATACTCCGTACCATAGTACCCTCTCTAGCTAGGCTGCTTTATAGATTGTCGTTGTGATAGATGATATACATGAGCAAGGCGCTCCGAGTATGACCGTTGGTGTTGAGCCAGGTGAATACATGCTCGGCGTTCGCATAGGCCTCCATCAAACGTCTAAACAGTAATATCAGGCACCGCCGGGGCGCGCAGGCGATGGGCTCACTATTTGCGTTGTGCCATGAGCAGGACTTTGATTGAGAGGGCGACGTGCATGCATTAGCATGCTTTGACAACATGAGCGTGAGTGTCTGACGCAAAGTATTTCATTTTCATTTGGCTGACGAGTGTGCGTTGCAGTGATGAGACCGTGGTTTGATTCCCCACATACGCATAAATTTGGTTTTTATTTCTCTCTCCACTGATAGGTAGGCCCGCGTAGATATATAAAGAACACGAGCTGATGAGGTGCATGTGGACTATTTGACTGGTCAACCAGACAAATACGGAGCTATATGCTGAGCTAGTGATCGTATAATCACCATATCTCGTATACAATGATCAAAGTGAGCTATCAAGACAAGTTTGATGACCGCCAATGCATTTTACTCGGTAATAAATGACCAAGATTGAAGGGGAATCCAAATTTCCTTCATCTTCTGTCCTTCAGCTCTTGACAAACCAATGCACTATACGGTTGTCCGGCCACTCCACCCCAGAGGTCTCACCAAGTGTCGTTCATGCCACCGCGCCGCATACTAACCGCTAAGGAAGCGATGGCATCCCGCCGCGCCGAGTACCTCGCCACCCACGTCCGCACACAAAATGGTAGGGAAGCGATGGCATCCCGCCGTGCCGAGTTCATCGGCGCTCACGACCTCACACCTATGTGGGAGGAATTTGAAGCTGCCAAGGCCGAGTGGGCGGTAGATCAAGAGGCATACAAAGCCACACAGAGGGGGCGGAAAAGTCAAAAAGCACTCAAGAATAGAGAGGCCCGCTGCCACAAGAAAGAAGAGGACGCACGCGCTGCTGCGGAGAGGTCGGCGGAGATCACTACTAGAAAAAGGCCTACTAATGGCGCACTAGTTTTGTCTACTAATGGCGCACTACTGGTGCGCTATTAGTAGCACGCCACTAGTATTTTTTACTAATGGCGCACCACTGGTGCGCCATTAGTATACGAGATACTAATGGCGCACCTGTAGTGCGCCATTAGTATGACTAGAGGTGCGCCATTACTATCTAACTTAGTAATGGCGCACCACATAGAAGTGCGCCATTAGTAATAAAAAAAATTCAAATTTTTTTTTGAATTTTTTTTATTTTTTTCAAAAAAAAAAATTCGTTTTTTTCTTAATCTCGAGTCACTATGGCTTAATCTCAGGTCAAATAGCACTTCGTGGTCAAACTTCCCGAAAGGTCACCCATACTCAAACTACTCCAGCCCAAGCACGCTTAACTTTAGAGTTCTATCCAACCCTAGCAACAGCTCACTTCACAGGCACTGGTTGATATATCTAGCATATCAATCCTATTATACCTTGTTGATATCTAGGACTTTGTTCATGTTCACGACTATGATGAAATTTTCAAAAATATTTCAAACTTCCCGGTTATATTACGTATCATTTTTTGAAAAAAAAATTCAAAACCATTTTTTTTTCTGTTACTAGTGGCGCACCACATCCACGGTGCGCCATTAGTAAGTTTGAAATTTTTTGATTTTTTTGCCTCTAGATCTTGAAAGCCCCGTAACTTTTTTCTGGTAGGTTTTTGGGGATTTTGAAAATGTTTAACGGGGTTCCCCTGGTTAAATTCGGATGTAACATTTCGAGTAGATGATTTTTCATATAAATAACTTTTTAATCCGAGTTTGTATGCAAAAGTTATGCCCATTTTGCAAATTTCCAGAGAGATTTTGCAGATAAAGCGAAATTCATATTTGTAAATTTTCCCAACAACTAGACCACATATCACATGGGAAACTTATTTTCTTTTATTTTTTTGACATTTCCATCATTTTCTTTTATTCTTTTTGAAACTGAAAAGGCGGTCCACAGGGGGGGGTGCATTCGTGAACTTTTGGGCCAAGTTAGTAATGCCGCACCGTGCGCCACTACTAGTTTTGAAAAAAAAATTATTTTTTTTAAATTTTTTTTGAAAAAAACTTAGTAATGGTGCACCAGTGGACAGTGCGCTATTACTAGTTAAAACAAGTAATGGCGCACTGTCCACAGGTGCGCCATTACTAACAAATTTTTTTATTTCTTTTTACTTTTTTTCAAAACTACTAATGGCGCACGGTGGGTGTGGTGCGCCATTAGTAAGTAATGGCGCACCACTCCCACGGTGCGCCATTAGTAGTTTTAAAAATAAATACTAATGGCGCACCGTGGGATGTGGTGCGTCATTAGTATTTGCACACTAATGGCGCACCAACACATGGTGCGCCATTAGTATTTAGTAATGGCACACCACTTGTACAGTGCGTCATTAGTGTCCATCCCATCTATAGCCCTTTTCCTAGTAGTGGATCCAAGAACGGTGGGGTGTCACCGACAAAGTTGGGAAGGAGAACGACGGTGTTTGGCCAGCATGTGAGAAGTAGTAGTACTAGTAGTTAGTGTGTGTGTCTGTGTCTGAGTACGAGCATGTACCAGTACTACTAGTTACTATTGTAGTTTTTAGAGTAAATTACCAGTATATTAGCCAAGACTCAATGGAAAAATTCCTATCCTATGCATCAAATGGCATCTCTTTCTCTATAGGAATTGAGATGCATGTCATCTCACTTCCTATGATTTTCATATTCCTATAAAATACCTATCCTACGAACGAAAGGAGGCCTCTGTTGGAGTAACTATTGTAGCTAGCAGTACTGCTGGTATAGTAGTTTTCTTCAAGAAGCGGAATTCAACGAAGTCATGATGGTTCCTTCGTCTGAGCAACTTCAAAGTTGGAAAGGTTGGGCCTGTGATTTGACAGCACATTAGTCATTATTACTGTGGCACGGCGACCGGGGTGACACTCCCTTGGAGTTCTGCGTGCATGGCAAGTGGACCAGGATGGTCGACGTCCCACATGTTGGCGAACGGAAGTATTCTTTCCGATATCGAGGAGCAAGGAAACCGCGTGGTATAGTATCACTGCTGATTGGTTCTCAAAAAAATAGTATCACTCCTGACTTATATTTATTTTTTATTTCTGATGAATGCTAGCGTTTCAACTCTTACGACGAAGAGTGCCAAACACGGCACATGCTGGATGTCCCACACGTCAGCGAAAGGAGTGGGAGATGAACAACGTGGTAGAGCCCAGCGCAAAAAAAAAACAGCGTGGTAGAGCGTCTCCACTTCTTCCACATCTGGGTCGGAGATCACACGTAGTAGTACTAGTGGTATGAACGATACAAAGTGCGACTTGGAGAGAAAGACACGTCTAGTTTCACTACAAAAAAAGACACATCCATGACATTTTGGGCCAAACGAAAAAAAATTATGTCATACTTATGACACTTCTACGACGATAATTGTGACAAAACCCGGTATCATCATAGATGTGGTGGGTTCCTACTTCTATGACAAAAAATCATGACAGAAAATGGGCTTTTCATCCGGGGTGGGCCGGAGACGCAGCTGCATGACATTCTTTGCGCCGTCCATGACGGAAAAACCGTGGTAGAAGCGAGGGCGAGGAAAATATTGGGGTGTTCCCGGTTACGGTGGGTGGTCGGGGCCGAGCGATGCGCGTTTCTCTCATACACGTACATGCGTGTGTGTGTAAGCGTTAGCTCTAATCGAACTGGCGCGCGGCGTTGGGCTCTAATCGAACCCGGCGATTGACTTTGCATGCTACGTGTTCTCGAACCCGAGCGATCGATCGATGGCTATTAATCGAACCCGATCGGCGATTCGCCGCTCTGCTGCTAACTAAAGCCGATCGATGCTTCCTCTGGATGAACAGTGAGCATTGCGGGGGGGGGGGGGTTGGATGAGCAATGAGCGGTGGGGGTGGATGACCAGGACCCCGTGGTGTTGCCTCTGGATGAACAGGACCCTGATGGATCGAGTCGGTTGGGGCTGGATGAACAGGGCCCCGTGGAGGGCTGGATGAACAGGACGACCCCGTGGAGGGCTGGATGAACAGTAGAAGGTGGAGGGGTGGATGAACAGTAGCCCGTGGAGGGGTGGTTGAACAAGAGCCCGTGGAGAGGGGTGGTTGAACAGTAGCCAGTGGAGTAGCGCGCGATGGAGGCTGGATGAACAGGAGCCCGTGGATGAACAGGAGCAGGTGGAGGCTGGAGGAGGTCGACGGTGGATGAACAGTATCCCGTGGAGGCTGGAGGAGGTCGACGGTGGAGATCAACAGTATCCCGTGGAGTCCCGTTTTGTGGTACGCCACACCCGTCTCGATGAACAGGACCCCCGTTTCAACCGTAGCGCTCCAACACAAGTCTGTTTCGTTCGTTTTGCGGTACACCACACTCCTCACAATCAACAGGACCCCGTTTCGACCATAGGAGGTCCAACACAAGTCTGTTTCCTCCGTTGTGCGGTACGCGAGACCCCTACCGATGAACAGGATCCCATTTCGAACATGGCCGGTCAAACACAAGGTCATTTCCTCCGTTCTGCGGTACGCCAGGCCTCGTTTCCATTGCCTGTTCCGTCCAAGCCCTCCCAATGAACACGACGACGCATTCCGTTCCGACCCAGCCGGTTGGCTCCCCATGAACACGACGACGCATTCCGTTTCATCCCAGCCGGTTGGCTCCCCATGAAAACGGCGACGACGTTGTTTCTCCGTTCTGACCCAGCCATGTACACGAGCCCTGGCCATACGTATATATGCGGGAGTAGGCGTTCGAGACCCCGCCCGTATGTGTGTACGTGGCCATATTTTCTTTTTGGCACACTGACCAATGTACGTACGTGTATGTAACGCCCCGGATTCGATGCGCCAGCTGTCCGCCAGTCATTCGCCGTGGTTGCCATGTCATTTGCTTGCGTGTTGCACTTTTCCATGTCATCATCTGCATTTCATATCATGTCATCATGTGCATTTCATTTTGCATACGTGTTCATCTCATGCATCCGAGCATTTTCCCCGTTGTCCGTTTTGCAATCCGGCACTCCTATGTCATCCGGCATCCCCTTCTTGCCTCTCTTCGTGTGCGGGTGTTAAAATTTCTCGGAATGGCCCGAGGTTTGCCAAGCGGCCTTGGTATAGCACCGGTAGACCGCCTGTCAAGTTTCGTGCCATTTGGAGGTCGTTTTGTACTCCAACGGTTAACCGGGTAACCGCAGAGCCCTCTTTGAGTTGCAGCCCAACACCCCTTCGAAAGTGGCCCAAAGCCCAGCAAACTCCCCTCCATGCTCTCGGTCGTTCGATCACAATCGCGTGGCCGAAAACCGCTCCTCATTTGGACTCTCCTAGCTCCCTCTACCTATAAATATGTCCACCTCCCAGAAATTCGCGGATGAAACCCTCCAAACCCTAGCCCCGCTCCTCTTCGCGCCGCCGGACACGTCCGGACGGAGCCGGACATGTCCGCCGCCGCGCCCCCGGCGAATCCGATCGTGCCACGTGGGCGCCGCCATCTCCGCGCCGCCGACGCCATGCCCGCAGCCAGGCCCCCGAGGCCCGAGCCGCCCGCCGCCCGATCCATGGGACACGCCGCCGTCTCCGCCGCGCCGCCCCGCCCGCGTCTCGGCCCGCCCGCACCTGCCCAGCCAGCGTCCGCCCCCTCTGCCGCCGCTGGCTCCGCCGCGCCGCCCGGGCCAGCCAGCTGCACTGAAGCTAACCGCCGCCGCCGCGCCGTCGCACATCTCCTCGCCAAGCCTCCGGCCAGATCCGGCCGTGGGGAGGCCGGATTCGGCGCCGCCCTCGCCGGCCCCCTCCGTCCGGCATCTCCCTCGCCCTCCGGCCACCTCCTCCCGCATCTCCGGCGAACTCCGGCCGATCTCCGGCGAGATCCGGCCTGCCTCGAAGTCCGTGCCCGCGAGGTTAACTTTTCCCCCCTTCCCCGAATCCACTAAGTCCCCAAAGTTTTAGCATAATCATGCCATGTTCATGCCATCACATCTCTGCATCCGTAGCTCCGTTTCGTGCGTATAATATGTCAAATTGTTCGTCTCGACGAGTACTTCATTTCATTCCATTGCATCATTTTCATTTGAGGTCATCTTGATGCCCGAAATGCTGTTGGAAGAGTGCATGTTGATGTTAATCTGCTGAAACTGTTATAACTTGCTCATTTATCATTTTTGCCATGATTGATGTGTGCATCTTATGAACATGAGCTCTACATGTATGTTGATCTATGCTATGCCATCTTTCCAGGGGTGCCAACCATGTATTTTTGTGAATTGTGTGCTGAGTGCATCAAGCTTGTTAAGTAGGGTAGTTGCTATTGCTGTTTTCCTGACAGATTCTGTTATATTTTGTTGCTATGTTAACATGCTTCTAGTAATCATTTTATGCATAATCTGGAGATGTCCTATAAACATGTTTTGATCTACATGTATTGCTCTATCCATTCATGCCCTTGGTTGCAATTATAGCCTGCTGGAACATGTTGTTATCTTGCTCTAAAGTTGCTTGATAATGTTGCTGTCAGCCTGTTAACATTAAGTTCACTTGTTCCCATGTGTTTTGCTAGTGTTCCATGTACCCTATGACCTTGCTCTTGCCATGCTTAGCTTCATAAACATGTCTTCTTACTGTTGGTTGCCTTGACATGCCATGTGTTGCTCTGTGGTGAGTGATTCAAGCTCACCAACATGCCTACTTATTGTTGTTCCTGCCATGTATGAATCTGTAATATAACTTGCCATGTTTACGTGGGTGCCATCCTATTTTCTGATCCCTTTTGGCTCATGGTCAGTAAGGGACTTTTGATCTATGCTACTAGTAGATTCATGTCATGCCTTTGTTTGCCATGTTAAGTTCCTGTAACATGTTGTTTGCTTGCTCTAAACATTGCAACCTGATGTTATTTCTGCTAAAGTCTGAAACTGTTATTATTTGCAATCTTACCATGTGTTTTGGAGCATGTTCTTGTGATTTCTGGAGATAGCTCAGTTTTCATGTTTTGTTATGCTTTACCAGTACTTCATGCCCATGCCTTTTGTTATTATGTTGGGGTGCTGTAGAATGTTGTTTTGATGCTTGCAATATGCCTAGTTGCTGTTATGGACAGATTGTTGCTATGACTTGTATAGTGTGCATGTGTTGCTCCGTTGCTCCGTTTTGAGTGTGATCTATATGAAACTTGCTTGTTTTTTCATGTAGTTCCATATTATCATGTTGCATCCTTGTTTTGGTGTGTTTGCTTGATGTTTGGGTGCATTTTGCATCAATGCCATGTTTAACTTGTTTTGCTCATATCTTCTAGGCCGTAGCTCCGAATCTAATGAACTTTATATGTAACTTGACTAGAATTTCGTGTAGATCATCTTGGTGCTCTTTAACATGCTGTTTATCAACTTCAACTTAAGGTTTATTCAGTTCTGGACCAATTTCGAAATATGCATATGAGGACTTACCGGAATTGTTATATGTTGTTCCCGGCCTCATTTAAACTTGCCTTGATGTGTTGATCTTGTTTGCATCATCTCTTGCCATGAGTAGCTTCATGTAGCTTTGTCATGCATCATGCTTGTTGTGCATCATGTCTTGTCTATGTGTGGTGTGTTTACCATGTTGTGTGCTTCTTCTCCATAGTTCCTGTTTTGTTGCGATCGTGAGGATGCGTTCGTCTACGCTTGGTTCATCTTCGTGGCTTCATCTTCTTCATGGACTCGTTCTTCTTCCTAGCGGGATTTCAGGCAAGATGACCGCTACCCTGGATCTCACTACTATCATTGCTATGCTAGTTGCTTCGTTCTATCGCTATGCTGCACTACCTATTATCTGTTTATCAAGCCATCCCATATTGCCATGAACCCCTAACCTTTGACACCTTTCCTATGCAAACCGTTGTTTGGCTATGTTACCGCTTTGCTCAGCCCCTCTTATAGCGTTGCTAGTTGCAGGTGAAGTTGAAGATTTCTCCATGGTGGACAGGATTTTGGTTGGGATATCACAATATCTCTTATATTATTAATGCATCTATATATTTGGTAAAGGGTGGAAGGCTCGGCCTTATGCCTGGTGTTTTGTTCCACTCTTGCCGCCCTAGTTTCTGTCATACCGGTGTTATGTTCCCGGATTTTGCGTTCCTAACGCGGTCGGGTGATTTATGGGACCCCCCTGACAGTTCGCTTTGAATAAAACTTGTCCAGCAAGGCCCAACCTTGGTTTTACCATTTGCCTCACCTAGCCCTTTTTCCCTTGGGAGTCGTGCTCTCGAGGGTCATCTTATTTTTACCCCCCCCCCCCCGGCCAGTGCTCATCGAGAGTGTTGGTCCAAACCGTCATCCGCCGGTGGCCACCAGGGGCAACTCTGGGCTCGCCTACCGGAAGTTTGGACAATCCGGTGTGCCAGAAGCGAGATATGTGCAGCTCCTATCAGGATTTGTCGGCACATTCGGGCGGCTTTGCTGGTCTTGTTTTTCCATTGTCGAAATGTCTTGTAAACCGGGATTCCGAGACTGATCGGGTCTTCCTGGGAGAAGGTCTATTCCTTCGTTGATCGCGAGAGCTTGTCATGGGCTAAGTTGGGACACCCTACGAGGTATAAACTTTCGAGAGCCGTGCCCGCGGTTATGTGGCAGATGGGAATTTGTTAATGTCCGGTTGTAGATAACTTGACACTAGATCCGAATTAAAATGCATCAACCGTGTGTGTAGCCGTGATGGTCTCTTCTCGGCGGAGTCCGGGAAGTGAACACGGTTTCTGGGTTATGTTTGACGTAAGTAGGTGTTCAGGATCACCTCTTGATCATTGCTAGCTTCACGACCGTTCCGCTTGTTTCTCTTCTCGCTCTCTTTTGCGTATGTTAGCCACCATATCATGCTTAGTCGCTGCTGCAACCTCACCACTTTACCCCTTCCTTTCCCTTTAAGCTTTGCTAGTCTTGATACCCATGGTAATGGGATTGCTTGAGTCCTCGTGGCTCACAGATTACTACAACAACAATTGCAGTACAGGTTTTCCGATGATCATGGCGCAAGAGGATGCTTGCTTGCTTTGAGTTCTTCTTACGCTTCTTGATCGGGGATAGGTTCCGTGTCGGCAGCTGGGCTAGCAGGGTGGATATTGTTTGAGTTTCTGTTTATGATTCATCCGCAGTCGGAGGTTGTTCTTGTATGATGTATTGTTGTATTCGTGTGGCATTGTTTGCCTTATGTATGTATCCCCATGTATTATGTAATGTTGATGTAATGATATCCACCTTGCAAAAGCGTTTCAATATGCGGGTCTATCCTTAGTGGGACTTTCAAGTTCGTTTTGGATAGGGTCGCATATTGGGCGTGACAAGTTGGTATCAGAGCCTCGACCGACCCTAGGAGCCCCCCTTGATTGATCGTGTAGTTTGGCCGTTGTTGAGTCTAGAAGAAAACTGTTTTCGGAGACTAGTTATATCGGAGAGTAGGAATTCTTTTTACTCCTCAGCCCCTTCAAATTTTTCCTCTTGATGTAGGTGTCTTGATGTAGTTATATCGCTCTGGTGAGGAATCTTGATGTAGGTGTTTTGAATTACTCCTCTTCCCATTCAAATTTTTCTTTAGGATCACGCAGTTGGTTTTTTTCCAATCGTTGTTCCCCGGCTCTTTTATCCGGTGCATCTCTCGTCAAGTTGACTCAAACCTCCTTGTCTTTCGTGAGATCAATCCTCAACTCTTTTCAATCAACGTTGTTTCCCTATCCGAAGTTGCCCTTGTTTTCCCCACCCGCCCACCCTTCTTCCTCTTGGAACCGGAGTCTGTAATCGAGTATCCATTCTACTCGTGCGAAGCCTTTGCTTTCTTTCCTCAATGATTTCAACAGGTGTTTTCTCTTCAAGTTATTCATCGATTCTCCCCTCTAGTTGACTTTCTTTTCCCGCCCTCCCACCCTCTCCTTCCCGGAGTCTGAGTCTCTTTCGAGCATCAATTCCATTCGTGTGGAGCCTCTTCAATCTTTTGTCAATCATTTCAACCGGTGAATTCTCGTCTCGTTCGACATTCTTACACTCTTTTTCTTTCTGGTGGATTCAATTCAAGTTTTTCGTTGTCGATCGTATTCTTTCCCTCAGCTCAAATATTTTCCTTTGTCTGTTCGCCTCTCGCCAGTTTATCCTTCCGTAGTGTTCAAGACATCTCAGGAGATTTTTCGTGTTCCAATTAATTCGAGGTGGTCACCTCATTCAAATATTTCATTGTTCCGGTGCTTCATCTATCTGTTCAACATCCTTTACAACGGTGTTTTCTTTTAGTGGGCCTTAACCCACAGGTCTTTTCCCATGATCTTACCTGACTCTTCTAATTCCCCCGGAGCATTCATAATTCTTTTCAAATGTGACGTAAGAATGAATTTCATCAGTCACATGCCTTCTCCAAGATCGCTTTCAAATTCTTTTTGTTGTTGGCTCAACCTTTTCAGTTTTTCGTTCTCCCGGAGTATCTCAGTAATTTTGGTGGTGTTTCTCGCCGTCATTTGAAGACCGAAGAAGAGCTTTTCCTCTGAATCTTGTCCATTATCCCGGAGATTCATGGTTCTAGCTTCAAGTTATCCTCTCAAATTATTCCATTTGTCAGATATTCTCCCTTACCCATCCGGAGTATGTCAGGAGTTGTTTTCCCGTTTCTTTTCACCGGAGGCCATCATCCCAGTTATAGTTCTCTATTAATCCCGGTGCTTCGTTCAAGTGTTCTTTAATCAGCTCGAGTTCTTCCTGTTCTTTTGCATCTAAATCCCCTCTAGCATATTTGTTCTTCCAATTCTTCCCGGTGATTCATTCTCTTTCATCAGTCATTTTGAATTCTTACGGTGGTTCTTTCAGATTCTTTTCCTTGTTTATCATATTAATCCATTCGTTCATTTTAATCCTACCGGTGGTTCATGAAGACTTTCTCAAGTTTTGTGATATGTCTCCCCGTAATCCTTTTCAAGAAGAATAAGTAGTATGCAAATCCATTGTTCGTCATCAATTTATTTTGATGAAGGATAAGCATACAATAAATCTTATTCTTATTTCATTCAAGCGATTAATCCCTTCTTTCGGAGTTTGTTCTTGGTGAATAAATTCTAGTTCCAAGTGTTTTTCTTTTCCGGAGTTCAATTTCCTCGGCCATTTTCGTCGGAACCTCCATCTAAATCACCGCAAGGATTATCTTATTCTTTCATCCTTCATTCTATCTCATCATCTTTTTTTTGTCAACGGAGTTCTTCACGGTGGTTCTTCATGATTTAATTCATTCTTCAAGAGTTCATCAAGTATCATTCCATCCTATCAAGTTCGTGTTCTATTCTTCCATGTTTCAGCCGGAGTGCTACCTAATCCTTTCAGTCTTATTCGTTTCTTTTCTCATTCTAACCTCTCCGGTTAGAATGAGTGCTTTTAGAGTCTATCTGATCCCGTGAGCTTTCGATTCTCGTCATTCTCGTCGTTCCTATCTTCTTCTCGAGTGCTCTCGATTCTTTGCTTCTTCTCTTGAGTTCTTGCTTCACCGCATCCTTTTTCTCTTCCGTCTCAGTCCTAAGATCTCGGGACGAGATCTCTAGTTAGTGGAGGAGTGTTGTAACGCCCCGGATTCGATGCGCCAGGTGTCCGCCAATCATTCGCCGTGGTTGCCATGTCATTTGCTTGCGTGTTGCACTTTGCCATGTCATCATCTGCTTTTCATATCATGTCATCATGTGCATTTCATTTTGCATACGTGTTCATCTCATGCATCCGAGCATTTTCCCCGTTGTCCGTTTTGCAATCCGGCACTCCTATGTCATCCGACATCCCCTTCTTGCCTCTCTTCGTGTGCGGGTGTTAAACTTTCTCGGAATGGCCCGAGGTTTGCCAAGCGGCTTTGGTATAGCACCGGTAGACCGCCTGTTGTCACGACCCGTTTTTCAATAAAAATATTTATTGAAAGACTGATCTTCTCATGCCCAGTGTGAGGAAAGTCCTCCTCACTGGTAGACAAAACCTTGGTACAATAAGTCAGCAGCATTGATATATTACAGGAGGTTGAGCTGGAGTCGCTCAACAATTATTACAAGCACGCCAATAATTATACATATGGCGGATATGGCACAATGGTGGGGGTGGCAATATTACTGACTCGTGATAATAGTGGTTGGGTGGAATAACACAGTGGAGTGGGTAGCAATACTACTACACTGGTGGCTCATCGAGCGTCGAGGTGAGGCTCGATGAATTTTATTTAGGTAGCGGAAGCGGTGATAAGCAGTGACCAAAACCGGGGTCGCACGTGACTGACTGGGACTCCTCTAAGCGTCGGACTTGCTATCGAACTCCTCATCCATGAGATCGCCTTCGTCAGCATCTGGCCAAATCAACAAGCCAGGTGAGTACTTTGAATGTACTCGCAAGACAGTTCGGACGAGAGATATAACAATTGCATGCATGAATGCGTCATGAGTATTTTTAACAAGGGCGCATTTAATTCATAAAGGCAAGTCAGGGAAAAGTGGGAATTGGCGGTAGTCCGCTCGAAAACCCAAAGAAAGTAAACGTGAACCCAATCGAGTGTCTGAAACGACGCCTCGAAGAAGGATTGATAAATAGAACATGCATGCATCGGACGTCGGCGACATCACATAAAGGGCTTATAACAAAATAAATAATAACAATGCATGCATCGGACGTCTGGCGACATCACATAAAGGGCTTATAACAAAATAAATAATAACAATGCATGATCGGACGTCTGTGCGGCGTCACATAAAGGGCTTATAACAAAATAAATAATAACAATGCCGCAGTCGGACGTCTGAGCGACGTCACATAAAGGGCTTATAACAAAATAAATAATGACAATGCCGCAGTCGGACGTCTGAGCGACGTCACATAAAGGGCTTATATCAAAATGAATAACAACAATGCCGCAGTCGGACGTCTGAGCGACATCACATAAAGGGCTTATATAAAAATAAATAATAACTATGCATGATCGGACGTCGAGCGGCGTCACATAAAGGGCTTATAACTCCTTGTCATAACGTGTGAAGGTTAATGTACATAGAAATATTCCACACAGGATGGTTAACGGTTAGTCCTTCACAAGGCACAACTTTAACCAAACTCCATACTCCCTTAGCTTACCGGGAGTCCTTTGCCATCAAGACTGACCATTGACAAGATAAAGAAGACCCGAACGGGGTCATGGACAGGATGTTGAAATGGGGAGTTGACTCTGCAGAGTTTGTACTAACGACCACAGCCAACGGATTTCCGTAGTCACGAGGGACTAGTTCCGTTTATGGTTTTTTTCGGAAGAAACACAACTTAACCAGTACACTCCCATTCCACTTCACGTTGCAAGGAATCACCCTTGACAGCGTTCAAGAAAAAACTTTGAGACGGGAGATCACACACTCGAATGACATGGGATCAAATTTATATCTGGCGCTCTAAGGGTGCCCCCTCTCGGTCCCAACCGAAACACCCATGCCCCCGACCGGATGAGAGGCTTTAATCCAGGCCATGGAACCTTCATCCCGCCTCTCCATTTGGTGTGTCTTGGGAAGTGGTTTACATCTTACTAAACCTTATCCCTTGCGGGAAACATGTGGCGATCGGAAAAGGAAATGAGCGGAATTGATACCGGGGGGTCAACAAACATCTTGGCATAAGACTGGCATGCTACAACACTACCATCTTAGCCTTCTTCATGCCACCATGTGGCCATGCAACCTCATTTCCATGAACTCATGGATTTCCCTAACTCACTTGTCTCAACTTCTCATGAAACAAAATTCATCGGGATGCTTATGAACATGTCATGAAACCATTTTAATGCAAACATGCCAAGACACTCATCATATCAAAAGTTCAAACATGCTTGCCTGGCTCGGAGTAGTCGGGGCCTAGTTCGGCGAAGTTCGCGTCTCCTTCACCACCTTCGGTATCTACGGTACACAGAAATACACGCGCTATCGTAAATACCGTGGGGTACAGAAAGTTGATCCAAATATTTTCCAAATAAATATGATAAAAAACTAGACAGAAATTTGAAGAGAACAGAAAAAGAATCACTCAAAAATTCCCTTCTGTTAAAAAGTTATAAAGGTTTTAGCCCAAGGACCCATCGTGATGTAACAGAAAGTTTCGAGGGCTCGTTTATAAAAAGCAAACGGCCCGACCGAAAATCGCCGCCCGGAGGGGAGACGACTTTGGCGAAGCGCTTGAAAACGTTTCGTTTAAAAGGAACTGTGAGGCTGACGGGTGGGCTCCACCTGTCGGGTTTGAAAATCCAAACGGGAGGAACCGAGCCCGACGGCGCCCGAGAGGTGCGGTGGTCGCCAGCGGCGATCCACGGCGAGGCAGGGGGATCGGGTAGTACCTCTGTGTTCAGGGCACCATTCCGCGTCTGAGGGAGGTGGAAGTGGTCGCCGGCGAGTACCGTGTCGACGGCGGCTCTTGCTCCGGCGGACGGTGGTTCGGACGAGGGTGGAGTTCGCCGGAGAGGGCTGCAAGGTTTAAATTGTGAGGGGTTAGACTTCTGGTAGCTAGAGTGGGTAGCAGACGGAGTTTGGGCACCGGAGACGGCCTCACCGGAGTGAATCGAGGTGGAGGCCGAGGCGGAACGGGGCGGCCGGAGTTGGGGAAGGAGACCTCCTCGGGGTCCTCCTAGTGGCCTGGTGGGGTGCTTGTGTGGTGCGGGGATGGTGTGTGCTCGAGGGCGAGCTCGGGCCCCTTTTTATAGGCGGTCCGAGGCGGTGGCCGAGAACGGGGTTCTCCGGCGGGTGATTACGGCGGCGTGGAGGTTGAACGGGAGGTTGCAGAGGTGGGGCGTCATCACGGTCATTCTCTGGTTCGGTTCATGCGCTAACTGCGTTGGGATTTGGTGATTTAGGTGGAGTTCGACGGAACGGGGCGGCGCGGGCCCGTCGGCGGCAGAGAGCGCGCTCTGTGCGCGCCGCGCCACGGCGACGGTGCCACATGCGTGCACTGGTGAGAATATCGCCACACGGAGCCACCAGGTGGCTTGGGCGGCGCCGAACGGCGTTGCGCCGCCGTTCTGCTTGCTACGTGGATTCGGCCGCCGCAAGACACGCCGGCGCAGGCGGGCCAAGGTGCCACCGACGCCAGGAACGCGCCAAGCGCGCGTGTGAGGCTCCGGACAAGCAGGTTAGGCCGTGTGCAATGTGCCAAGTGCACTGTGACCGCGTGACTGAAGCTGTCGAAACTGAAGTCTGAAGTTAACTGAATTTTACGGCGGTGTAAGGAAAGCGATGCATGCAAGGTGTTCGACAGAATGATCCAGGCATGTAGGGATTTTTCCTTGGGCTGATTTTTGGTGGAGTGACCTCTCAATGCAACTATAGGCTGTCTGAATTTTTGTAGAATTTTGGAGAAGTGTAGATATGAATTTCACCAAATTTGGCAAATCTGGTCCAAACTTACAATGGAGTGAAATTTGAAAAATTTGAGAAGGGGAGAGTGGATCAAGATGGTTCGGGTTGTGGGTACAAAGGACTATCCAGGGAGTTGGGTTTAGGTTAAAAATCCAAAGCATTAGGGTACTTGCTTTGCAAATCTCTTAGGCTCAAAAGAAATAGGCAGAATATTTGGACAGAGAAAATAATTGAAATAAAATCCAAAAATAAATTTTATTGGTTGGGACAGAGTGTTTGGGCTGCCCAAATGTTTTGAGGAGAGTTTTACCATAATTAGCTTGGTAAAACAAGGATGAATTAAAATCAAGTGAAAACCAGAAACCAAAAGGTTCCCTTAAAAAAAATTTGAAAGATTGACTTCAAATAAAACATGGTCCCCCTCTTTTTTTTTTTTTTGAAAACAAAACCCACAAAAATTTTCGGAGTGTCACAGCACCTACCCCCTTAGGAAAAATCTCGTCCCGAGATTTCAGCTGATCCTTAAACAGGTGTGGGTGCTCTGTCCGAAGAAAATCCTCTCTTTCCCAAGTGGCTTCATTCTCGGTGTGATTGCTCCACTGAACTCTGAAAAACTTGATGGTTTTCTGTCTGGTTCTTCGTTCAGATTCCTCCAATATTTTCACTGGGTGTTCCCGATAGGTGAGGTCTGGTTGTATGTCGATGTCCTCATGGGATACTTGCTTCTCTGGGTTGCTCACGCATTTTCTTAATTGGGAGACGTGAAACACGTCGTGGATGTCGGACAATTCTTCGGGTAAGTCTAACTGGTAGGCTACCGTGCCTCTTCGTGCCACTATGCAAAATGGTCCAATGAATCTTGGTGCTAACTTCCCTTTTATCTTAAACCGCTGTAGTCCCCTCATAGGAGATACTCGTAGGTACACAAACTCACCGGGTTCAAAATTTACTTCACGATGTTTCCGATCATAATAGCTTTTCTGTCGGCTCTGAGCCATTTTAAGTCGGTCCCTGATTAGTTTGACCTTTTCCTCGGCTTCCTTGAGCATGTCTGGGCCGAAGATACGGCTGTCTCCGGTCTCTGACCAATTTAGCGGGTACGCATCTTCGCCGTACATAAGGCTTCAAAGGGTGCCATTTGCGGGCTGGTCAGTAATTGTTGTTGTATGCAAACTTCGGCGTATGGTAGGCTTTCCTCCCAAGCTGGCTCCATAGGTGAGAACACATGCCCTCAAATGTCTTCCAAAATTTGATTCTACGCTTCGGTTGCCCATCGGTCTATGGGTGGTATCTTGATCTCGAAAGCTAGTTGGGTCCCTGGGGCTGTTGCAGGTGATCCCAAAACACAGACGCAATTGGGTGCCTCATCGAGATATTATGGTCTTCGAACCCCATGTAGACAGACAATACGAGAGAGATACAGTCTGGCGAGCTTCTGTGTGGTGTGAGTCGTCTTTACGGGAATGAAGTGCGCTACTTTAGTCAATCTATCCGTGATGACCCATATGGCATCATGCCCATGTTGTGACCTCGGTAGCCCAACAATGAAATCCATTCCGATCTCGTCCCATTTCCACTCGGGTATCTTATTTGGTTGCAATAGTCCGGCGGTTTACGGTGCTCGGCCTTTATCTTGTGACATGAGTCACAACACGCAATAAATGTGGCTATGTCCCGTTTCATACCATGCCACGGAATGATTCTCAAGGTCTTTGTACATTTTGTCCCACCAGGTGAATTGAATATGGGCGGTGTGGCCTTCAGCCAAGATCTGCTGTTTAAGTTCGTGAATATTTGGTACGCAAAGTCTATTCTCGTACCACAATATTCCTTGCTCATCGACAATGAATTCTGGGGCCTTGCCCAATTTCATTTTCCGTTTTATGCCTTCAACGCTGGGGTGACCACGCTGAGCCTCTTTAATCCTTTCTATCAGGGTAGGTTGTATCTCTAAGTTTGACACACTTCCTTCGGTGACCATCAATAGATTGAGCTTAGCAAATTCCTGCCGAAATTCAGGCCTCAAGCTTGTCACGCTATCGTTGTTTGGACTGGGGTTCCGACTGAGTGCATCTGCTACAACATTTGCCTTGCCTGGGTGGTAGTGGATTCCAACATCATAATCCTTTACCAATTCCAACCAAGCACGGCCGTGACCTTTTCTGGGTCTACGGCAATACCTTCTTGGGTTAATACATGGCCCAGAAAGCCTACTTGCCTTAGCCAAAATTCACATTTGCTGAATTTGGCGATAATGATGCTTCTGAGTTCTCCTAGCACAATTCGGAGATGTTCAAAGATGCTCTTGGGCGTCTTGGAGTATATCGAATGTCGTCGATGAATACCACAACAAACTTGTCCATGTACTTCATAAATACTTTGTTCATGAGGTGAACAAAATATGCGGGGGCGTTCGTTAGCCCAAATGGCATTACTGTGAACTCATACAGCCCATATCCGGAGGTGAAGGCTGTCTTTGGAATATCTTCATCCGTACTTTTAATTGATGGTACCACGACCTCAAGTCAATCTTGGAGAATACCTTGGCGTGAGCGAGCTAATCAAATAAATCATTTATTCGTGGCATTGGATATTTGTTCTTGATTGTGACCATGTTAAGTGCTCGATAATCGATACACAATCTCGATGTGCCATCCTTCTTTTGGCAAATAATATTGGTGAACCCCAAGGTGAGGAGCTAGCTCAGATATACCCTTTGTCCAATAATTCCTTTATTTGTTTCTTCAATTCTACTAATTCGGATGGTGCCATTACGTATGGTTTCTTGTATATGGGAGCAGTTCTCGGTGCTAGCTCAATGCTGAATTCTATTTCTCGATGCAGTGGCATTCCTGGCAGTTCTTCAGGAAATACGTCTGGAAATTCACATACTACCGGAACCTTGCTCAATTCAGAAATATCCACCTTATTCAATCTCGGTTGCCGGGATATTTTCCTCTCTTTGGCTGAAACCTTTATTGTCTTCCCGTGGTGATGGGTGAGGATTACGGTCCTGTTGAAGCAGTCAATGAAACCTTTGTTGGTGGTCAACCAATCCATCCCTAAGATGACGTCCAGCCCTTTATTTTCTAATACAATGAGGTTGGCGTGGAATTTCAATCCTTCAAACTCAATTGTCACACCTTGGCAGTAACTCTGGGTGACTTGCTTAATCCCAGGGGACTTGACGATCATCGATTTTTCCAAGGGAAGAATCGAAAAATTATTTTGCAAGGCAAAACTTTTTGAAACGAACGAGTGAGAAGCTCCAGAATCAAACAAAACAATGGCAGGTATTGTGTTGACAGGAAACGTACCGAGTACGATATCTGGGGCATTCCGTGCTTCCTCTCTGGTCACGTGGTTCAGGTGACCCTTCCTGTGATTATTGTTGGGGTTGAAATTGTTGCGCTTGGGCGCTGAGTTGTCACCACCGTTGTTTGGCTTCGGGGTCGAGTTCCTTGGCTTGGGGCACTGTTTGGAATAGTGCCCTTCCTTCCCACAAGCGTAGCAGGTTATGCCTGGGCGATATGCGAACTCTTTATCTCTGGCATGGAAATTCTGGACTGGTCGTGAGACATTTGTCGGGTCTTGCGTGCATCACTTTTCTGAAAATCCGCCTTGCTTCGGGATTGCGGGCATGATTTTTCGGTCCTTTTTCGCTATGAAATCTTCCAGCTCGCCTTTCATTTTCCAAGGTAATGGCCTTATCCACTAGTGTCTTGAAATCTGGAAAAGTGTGTACGACCAGAGGCATTTAAGCGCAGCGCCAGGCCGCCCAAGAATTTCTCCATCTTCTTACTTTCACCATCGCTCCTCATTGGCGAAGCGAGATAATAGTGTAAATTGTCCGTTGTATTACGACCTGTCATGGTCCTTTGCTTGAGATCATCAAACTCTCTCTTCTTGATTTTCATAAGGCTTTTAGGAATATGTGCCCCACGAAAACCCTCCTTAAAATCGTCCCAAGTTATATTATTCTCGTTGGGGTGCATGTGGAGGAAATTCTCCCACCATGATGCAGCTGCTCTGTCGAGATAGTGGGGTGCATACAATACTTTTTCCTGGTCTGAACACTTGGCAATAATTAATCTTCTCTCCATGTCTCAAGCCGGTCTTGACCTCAAGAGGTTTGTCAAGATGAGAAAATGTTTGGGGACGCGTCTTACAGCTCGCACAACTTGGATTGCTGCTGAAATTGTCCGGGCGATTTCCCATGGTGATGACATGATTCATTAATTCTGATGCTGTTGCTGACTCTGCTCATAAAAGCGGCACATCTGTGAAAGTGCCGATTCACTGCCCTGTTGGCTCGACTGTCCCTGTGTGAAATTATTGCTGTGTTGTGCATCATAATTTTCCTCTGGCGGAGCTGGCATGGAGCGCGTCCAGGGACGAGACATTTTTCACTCTGGGGATACATTTTGCAAAACTCATAAGAAAAGGAACTGAGTCGCAAAAAAATAAGTGTGCAAGGACAAACAAAACCAAAAAGGACACTCCAGGATAATTTTTTTTTGAAATAAAACCTCGTTTGCGCTCGGAGAAGGACTGCTCATACATATCTTACATGCAGGTGGTTATTATACAATACATCACTCAGGATATGCGTACATATTCCTGACATGTTATTAAGGCTAGTGCACTTCTCCAGCTCCTACATGATGCGCAAACAGGCTACTGCTCACAACCTATGTACATATCATACAAGTCAGTACATCGCATGGCGATTAAGCGCACTAGTCGGAGGAAATGTTGAGGACCTCCTTTGCCCTACCAAGGGTGAGATGCAGAGAGGGCGGGGACTCGACTTCCTCCTCGCTAATAGGCTCCAGACGGGTAGTGCTGCGCTGGGTAGATGGAACGGGTGCCCTAAATGGAGCAACGCGTACAGGTGTGGGCGCAGTGGGTGGCGCTGAGCGAACTGGAGTGGGTGCAATGGCTTGGTTGAACTCTTCGGTGGAAGGCAGGCGACGAGGAATGGCGCGAGTGGTCGGTGCATAAGATGCTGATGATGAGACGAACGTCAGTGGTGGTGTGGTGTGCAGAAGCTCCCTCCTGTTGGCGGCACAGCCATGGACTGAGTCCATGCGGGCAGCCACGAGGTCGTCCACCAGGCTGTCGAAGGCTGCCTCCAGAGCCCGGAGATACCCGACGAGCATCTCAAAGGCCTCATCTCGCTCCCCTCTGGGGCAAGCGTATGAGTAGTGACAGGCGTATGGCACGTGGCATGGAAGGTAGCGGTAACGACGAGTCTTCATCGATGGAAGGACTTCCCTGAGACGAGCTATCGCCTCACGGGCTGCCATCTGCATAGCATGCCTCTCCGTAGGCATGGCTCTCCCCAAGTACCGGAAGCGACGTAGCTCAAGACGCCCTCCCTTGAATTGCACCGCAGCCTGGTGCATGGTTAGACCGTCGTTGACTTTGTGCTGACAGAGTGAGAAGACGGGGCGCACGGATGGCCCCATCGCCACCTGAACGATGAAGGTGAGAAGCTTGACGAACCCATCGGGCTCGTTGGCGAACACCTGAGACTCGCAGTTGCTGTCGGCCATCTACAAAAGTAGGCAACAATTCTGTGTGGTCAGATCATAAATTTATGCTGACTGTCAGAAAATGACTACATTTGCAAAAAATAATAAATAGCTCAAAATTTGCTAATATCTGATTAGCGATTGCACCTAGTGGCTTCCTACAGTCAGCCTGGCTCTGATACCAAGCTTGTCACGACCCGTTTTTCAATAAAAATATTTATTGAAAGACTGATCTTCTCATGCCCGTGTGAGGAAAGTCCTCCTCACCGGTAGACAAAACCTTGGTACAATAAGTCAGCAGATTGATATATTACAGAGGTTGAGCTGAGTCGCCAACAATTATTACAAGCACGCCAATAATTATACATATGGCGGATATGGCACAATGGTGGGGTGGCAATATTATCGACTCGTGATAATAGTGGTTGGGTGGAATAACACGATTGGAGTGGGTAGCAATACTACTACTCGGTGGCTCATCGAAAGTCGAGGTGAGGCTCGATGAATTTTATTTAGGTAGCGAAGCGGTGATAAGCGATGACCAAAACCGGGTAGCACGTGATCGATGGGACTCCTCTAAGCGCCGGACTCACTATCGAACTCCTCATCCATGAGATCGCTTTCACAAGATCGGCCAAATCAACAAGCCAGGTGAGTACTTTGAATGTACTCGCAAGACAGTTCGGACGAGAGATATAACAATTGCATGCATGAATGCGTCATGAGTATTTTTAACAAGGGCGCATTTAATTCATAAAGGCAAGTCAGGGAAAAGTGGGAATTGGCGGTAGTCCGCTCGAAAACCCAAAGAAAGTAAACGTGAACCCAATCGAGTGTCTGAAACGACGCCTCGAAAGAAGGATTGATAAATAGAACATGCCGCAGTCGGACGTCTGAGCGACATCACATAAAGGGCTTATAACAAAATAAATAATAACAATGCCGCAGTCGGACGTCTGAGCGACATCACATAAAGGGCTTATAACAAAATAAATAATAACAATGCCGCAGTCGGACGTCTGTGCGACGTCACATAAAGGGCTTATAACAAAATAAATGATAACAATGCCGCAGTCGGACGTCTGAGAGACGTCACATAAAGGGCTTATAACAAAATAAATAATGACAATGCCGCAGTCGGACGTCTGAGCGACGTCACATAAAGGGCTTATATCAAAATGAATAACAACAATGCCGCAGTCGGACGTCTGAGCGACATCACATAAAGGGCTTATATAAAAATAAATAATAACTATGCCGCAGTCGGACGTCTGAGCGACGTCACATAAAGGGCTTATAACTCCTTGTCATAACGTGTGAAGGTTAATGTACATAGAAATATTCCACACAGGATGGTTAACGGTTAGTCCTTCACAAGGCACAACTTTAACCAAACTCCATACTCCCTTAGCTTACCGGGAGTCCTTTGCCATCAAGACTGACCATTGACAAGATAAAGAAGACCCGAACGGGGTCATGGACAGGATGTTGAAATGGGGAGTTGACTCTGCAGAGTTTGTACTAACGACCACAGCCAACGGATTTCCGTAGTCACGAGGGACTAGTTCCGTTTATGGTTTTTTTCGGAAGAAACACAACTTAACCAGTACACTCCCATTCCACTTCACGTTGCCAGGAATCACCCTTGACAGCGTTCAAGAAAAAACTTTGAGACGGGGAGATCACACACTCGAATGACATGGGATCAAATTTATATACGCGCGCTCTAAGGGGTGCCCCCTCTCGTCCCAACCGAAACACCCATGCCCCCGACCGGATGAGAGGCTTTAATCCAGGGCCATGGAACCTTCATCCCGGCCTCTCCATTTGGTGTGTACTGGGAAGTGGTTTACATCTTACTAAACCTTATCCCTTGCGGGAAACATGTGGCAGTACGGAAAAGGAAATGAACGGGAATTGATACCGGGGGGTCAACAAACATACTGGCATAAGACTGGCATGCTACAACACTACCATCTTAGCCTTCTTCATGCCACCATGTGGCCATGCAACCTCATTTCCATGAACTCATGGATTTCCCTAACTCACTTGTCTCAACTTCTCATGAAACAAAATTCATCGGGATGCTTATGAACATGTCATGAAACCATTTTAATGCAAACATGCCAAGACACTCATCATATCAAAAGTTCAAACATGCTTGCCTGGCTCGGAGTAGTCGGGGCCTAGTTCGGCGAAGTTCACGTCTCCTTCACCACCTTCGGTATCTACGGTACACAGAAATACACGCGCTATCGTAAATACCGTGGGGTACAGAAAGTTGATCCAAATATTTTCCAAATAAATATGATAAAAAACTAGACAGAAATTTGAAGAGAACAGAAAAAGAATCACTCAAAAATTCCCTTCTGTTAAAAAGTTATAAAGGTTTTAGCCCAAGGACCCATCTGTGATGTAACAGAAAGTTTCCAGGGGCTCGTTTATAAAAACAGAAACGGCCCGACTGAAAATACGCCGGCCCAGAGGGGAGACGACTTTGGCGAAGGCGCCTTGACGTTCGTTTAAAAGGAACTGTGAGGCTGACGGGTGGGCTCCACCTGTCGGGTTTGAAAATCCAAACGGGAGGAACCGAGCCCGACGGCGCCCGAGAGGTGCGGTGGTCGCCGGCGGCGATCCACGGCGAGGCAGGGGGATCGGGTAGTACCTCTGTGTTCAGGGCACCATTCCGCGTCTGAGGGAGGTGGAAGTGGTCGCCGGCGAGTACCGTGTCGACGGCGGCTCTTGCTCCGGCGGACGGCGGTTCGGACGAGGGTGGAGTTCGCCGGAGAGGGCTGCAAGGTTTAAATTGACGAGGGGGTTAGACTTCTGGTAGCTAGAGTGGGTAGCAGACGGAGTTTGGGCACCGGAGACGGCCTCACCGGAGTGAATCGAGGTGGAGGCCGAGGCGGAACGGGGCGGCCGGAGTTGGGGAAGGAGACCTCCTCGGGGTCCTCCTAGTGGCCTGGTGGGGTGCTTGTGTGGTGCGGGGATGGTGTGTGCTCGAGGGCGAGCTCGGGCCCCTTTTTATAGGCGGTCCGAGGCGGTGGCCGAGAACGGGGTTCTCCGGCGGGTGATTACGGCGGCGTGGAGGTTGAACGGGAGGTTGCAGAGGTGGGGCGTCATCACGGTTATTCTCTGGTTCGGTTCGTGCGCTAACTGCGTTGGGATTTGGTGATTTAGGTGGAGTTCGACTGAACGGGGCGGCGCGGGCCCGTCGGCGGCAGAGAGCGCGCTCTGTGCACGTCGTGCCACAGCGACGGTGCCACATGCGTGCACTGGTGAGAATATCGCCACGCGGAGCCACCAAGTGGCTTGGGCGGCGCCGAACGGCGTTGCGCCGCCGTTCTGCTTGCTACGGGGATTCGGCCGCCGCAAGACACGCCGGCGCAGGCGGGCCAAGGTGCCACCGACGCCAGGAACGCGCCAAGCGCGCGTGTGAGGCTCCGGACAAGCAGGTTAGGCCGTGAGCAACGTGCCAAGTGCACTGTGACCGCGTGACTGAAGCTGTCGAAACTGAAGTCTGAAGTTAACTGAATTTTCTGACAGTGTAAGGAAAACAGTGCATGCAAGGTGTTCGACAGAATGATCCAGGCATGTAGGGATTTTTCCTTGGGCTGATTTTTGGTGGAGTGACCTCTCAATGCAACTATAGGCTGTCTGAATTTTTGTAGAATTTTTGGAGAAGTGTAGATATGAATTTCACCAAATTTGGCTAATCTGGTCCAAACTTACAGTGAGTGAAATTTGAAAAATTTGAGAAGGGGGAGAGTGGATCAAGATGGTTCTGGGTTGTGGGTACAAAGGACTATCCAGGGGAGTTGGGTTTAGGTTAAAAATCCAAAGCATTAGGGTACTTGCTTTGCAAATCTCTTAGGCTCAAAAGAAATAGGCAGAATATTTGGACAGAGAAAATAATTGAAATAAAATCCAAAAATAAATTTTATTGGTTGGGACAGAGTGTTTGGGCTGCCCAAATGTTTTGAGGAGAGTTTTACCATAAGTAGCTTGGTAAAACAAGGATGAATTAAAATCAAGTGAAAACCAGAAACCAAAAGGTTCCCTTAAAAAAAAATTTGAAAGATTGACTTCAAATAAAACAAGGTCCCCCTCTTTTTTTTTTGAAAACAAAACCCACAAAAATTTTCGGAGTGTCACACCTGTCAAGTTTCGTGCTATTTGGAGGTCGTTTTGTACTCCAACGGTTAACCGGGTAACCGCAGAGCCCTCTTTGAGTTGCAGCCCAATACCGCTTCCAAAGTGGCCCAAAGCCCAGCAAACTTCCCTCCATGCTCTCGGTCCTTCGATCATGATCGCGTGGCCGAAAACCACTCCTCATTTGGACTCTCCTAGCTCCCTCTACCTATAAATATGTCCACCTCCCCGAAATTCACGGATGAAACCCTCCAAACCCTAGCCCCGCTCCTCTCCGCGCCGCCGGACACGTCCGGATGGAGCCGGACATGTCCGCCGCCCAGCGCCTGGGCGAATCCGTCGTGCCACGTGCGCCGCCGCCGTCTCCCGCGCCGCCCGCCCGCTTGCGCCCGCAGCGGGCCCCGAGGCCCGAGCCGCCGCCGCCCGATCCGCTGGGACCCGCCGCCGCCCGTCTTCGCCGCGCCGCCGCCCACGGCGCCTCCGCCGCCGCCGCCGCGCCTCGGCCCCGCCAGCGCCGCCGCCCATTGTCCTCGGCCCGCCCGCCGGCCCCACCAGCGTCCGCGCCCTCTGCCGCCCGCTGGCTCGCCGGCGCCGCCCGAAACCATCTCGGGCCGCCCGAAGCTAACCGCCGCCACGCGCGCACGCATCTCCTCACCGCGCCGGCGCCCTCCGGCGAATCTGGCGGCATGGGAGGCCGGATCCGGCGCCGCCCTCGCCGGCCCCCTCCTCCCGGCCTCTCCCTCGCCCTCCGGCCACCTCCTCCCGCATCTCCGGCGAACTCCGGCCGATCTCCGGCGAGATCCGGCCTGCCTCGAAGTCCGTGCCCGCGAGGTTGACTTTTCCCCCCTTCCCCGAATCCACTAAGTCCCCAAAGTTTTAGCATAATCATGCCATGTTCATGCCATCACATCTCTGCATCCGTTGCTCCGTTTCGTGCATATAATATGTCAAATTGTTCGTCTCGATGAGTACTTCATTTCATTCCATTGCATCATTTTCATTTGAGGTCATCTTGATGCCCGAAATGCTGTTGGAAGAGTGCATGTTGATGTTAATATGCTGAAACTGTTATAACTTGCTCATTTATCATTTTTGCCATGATTAATGTGTGCATCTTATGAACATGAGATCTACATGTATGTTGATCTATGCTATGCCATCTTTCCAGGGGTGCCAACCATGTATTTTTGTGAATTGTGTGCTGAGTGCATCAAGCTTGTTAAGTAGGGTAGTTGCTATTGCTGTTTTCCTGACAGATTCTGTTATATTTTGTTGCTATGTTAACACGCTTCTAGTAATCATTCCATGCATAATCTGGAGATGTCCTATAAACATGTTTTGATCTACATGTATTGCTCTATCCATTCATGCCCTTGGTTGCAATTATAGCCTGCTGGAACATGTTGTTATCTTGCTCTAAAGTTGCTTGATAATGTTGCTGTCAGCCTGTTAACATTAAGTTCACCTGTTCCCATGTGTTTTGCTAGTGTTCCATGTACCCTATGATCTTGCTCTTGCCATGCTTAGCTTCATAAACATGTCTTCTTACTGTTGGTTGCCTTGCCATGCCATGTGTTGCTCTGTGGTGAGTGATTCAAGCTCACCAACATGCCTACTTATTGTTGTTCCTGCCATGTATGAATCTGTAATATAACTTGCCATGTTTACGTGGGTGCCATCCTATTTTCTGATCCCTTTTGGCTCATGGTCAGTAAGGGACTTTTGATCGATGCTATTAGTAGATTCATGTCATGCCTTTGTTTTCCATGTTAAGTTCCTGTAACATGTTGTTTGCTTGCTCTAAACATTGCAACCTGATGTTATTTCTGCTAAAGTCTGAAACTGTTATTATTTGCAATCTTACCATGTGTTTTGCAGCATGTTCTTGTGATTTCTGGAGATAGCTCAGTGTTCATGTTTTGTTTTGCTTTACCAGTAATTCATGCCCATGCCTTTTGTTATTATGTTGGGGTGCTGTAGAATGTTATTTTGATGCTTGCAATATGCCTAGTTGCTGTTATGGACAGATTGTTGCTATGACTTGTATAGTGTGCATGTGTTGCTCCGTTTCTCCGTTTTGAGTGTGATCTATATGAAACTTGCTTGTTTTTGCATGTAGTTCCATATTATCATGTTGCATCCTTGTTTTGGTGTGTCTGCTTGATGTTTGGGTGCATTTTGCATCAATGCCATGTTTAACTTGTTTTGCTCATATCTTCTAGGCCGTAGCTCCGAATCTAATGAACTTTATATGTAACTTGACTAGAATTTCGTTTAGATCATCTTGGTGCTCTTTAACATGCTGTTTAACAACTTCAACTTAAGGTTTATTCAGTTCTGGACCATTTTCGAAATATGTATATGAGGACTTACCGGAATTGTTATATGTTGTTCCCGGCCTCATTTAAACTTGCCTTGATGTGTTGATCTTGTTTGCATCATCTCTTGCCATGAATAGCTTCATGTAGCTTTGTCATGCATCATGCTTGTTGTGCATCATGTCTTGTCTATGTGTGGTGTGTTTACCATGTTGTGTGCTTCTTCTCGATAGTTCCCGTTTTGTTGCGATCGTGAGGATGCATTCGTCTACGCTTGGTTCGTCTTCGTGGCTTCATCTTCTTCATGGACTCGTTCTTCTTCCTAGCAGGATTTCAGGCAAGATGACCGCTACCCTGGATCTCACTACTATCATTGCTATGCTAGTTGCTTCGTTCTATCGCTATGCTCCGCTACCTATTGTCTGTTTATCAAGCCATCCCATATTGCCATGAACCCCTAACCTTTGACACCTTTCCTATGCAAACCGTTGTTTGGCTATGTTACCGCTTTGCTCAGCCCCTCTTATAGCGTTGCTAGTTGCAGGTGAAGTTGAAGATTTCTCCATGGTGGACAGGATTTTGGTTGGGATATCACAATATCTCTTATATTATTAATGCATCTATATATTTGGTAAAGGGTGGAAGGCTCGGCCTTATGCCTGGTGTTTTGTTCCACTCTTTCCGCCCTATTTCCGTCATACCGGTGTTATGTTCCCTGATTTTGCGTTCCTAACGCGGTCGGGTGATTTATGGGACCCCCCTGACAGTTCGCTTTGAATAAAACTTGTCCAGCAAGGCCCAACCTTGGTTTTACCATTTGCCTCACCTAGCCCTTTTTCCCTTGGGAGTCGCGCTCTCGAGGGTCATCTTATTTTTCCCCGGGGCCAGTGCTCGTCGTGAGTGTTGGTCCAAACCATCAGCCGCCGGTGGCCACCAAGGGCAACTCTGGGCTCGCCTACCGGAAGTTTGGACAATCCGGTGTGCCCTGAGAACGAGATATGTGCAGCTCCTATCAGGATTTGTCGGCACATTTGGGCGGCTTTGCTGGTCTTGTTCTACCATTGTCGAAATGTCTTGTAAACCGGGATTCCGAGACTGATCGGGTCTTCCTGGGAGAAGGTCTATTCCTTCGTTGATCGCGAGAGCTTGTCATGGGCTAAGTTGGGACACCCCTGTAGGGTATAAACTTTCAGAGCCGTGCCCGCGGTTATGTGGCAGATGGGAATTTGTTAATGTCCGGTTGTAGATAACTTGACACCAGATCCGAATTAAAATGCATCAACCGTGTGTGTAGCCGTGATGGTCTCTTCTCGGCGGAGTCCGGGAAGTGAACACGGTTTCTGGGTTATGTTTGATGTAAGTAGGTGTTCAGGATCACCTCTTGATCATTGCTAGCTTCACGACCATTCCGCTTGTTTCTCTTCTCGCTCTCTTTTGCGTATGTTAGCCACCATATCATGCTTAGTCGCTGCTGCAACCTCACCGCTTTACCCCTTCCTTTCCCTTTAAGCTTTGCTAGTCTTGATACCCATGGTAATAGGATTGCTGAGTCCTCGTGGCTCCTGATTACTACAACAACGATTCTGGTACAGTTTTCGATGATCATGATGCGAGAGCGATGCTTGCTTGCTTTGAGTTCTTCTTCCGCTTCTTCCATCGGGGATAGGTTCGTGTCGGCAGCCTGGGCTAGCAGGGTGGATATTGTTTGAGTTTCTGTTTATGATTCATCCGTAGTCGGAGGTTGTTCTTGTATGTATTGTTGTATTCGTGTGGCATTGTTTGCCTTATGTATGTATCCCCATGTATTATGTAATGTTGATGTAACGATATCCACCTTGCAAAAGCGTTTCAATATGCGGGTCTATCCTTAGTGGGACTTTCAAGTTCCTTTTGGATAGGGTCGCATATTGGGCGTGACAGTGTACATGCTACGTGCGCTCCTCTACTATGACATGTGCGCTCCTCTACATCGACCAGTATGTACGTACACGTTCACGACTAGAATGACAATGCTATGTAGGCTTCAATTAGGTGGGTCCCGACTGTCAGGCACTTCCTTGCGTGCGAAGATGTAGCTGGTGGGTCCCAGCAGTTAGGGGGGCGAAACGTTTTTTTTGGCCCGGACGCACTTCCTTGCGTGCAAAGCTGTAGCTGCTGGGTCCCAGCAGTCAGGGGGAAACGTTTTTTTTCACAAAATACAGTGTCTTGTCCGGTGGGTCCCAGCTGTCAGGTGGAGGAATCATTATTTTCCGCGTAATAAGGAGGCACTTCCTTGCTACAGCCGTGGACCCAGCTGTCAGCCTTTCGACATATAGTCCACGTCCGATGTTAGTCATTCCTTGACCACGTTGACCACGCCGCACCGAGAGCACCGCAGCGGTGGACGAAAGCGAGGCCTAGGAAGGGGACGACGCAGAGCCAGGGACGATGCGGCAGTCGATGCCCACGCGGAGAGGAGTACGAGGGTTCACTCGTTCGGCTGTGGTGTGAGGCTGCCGTCGCCGCAGAATCTGGCCAGCGGTGGGAGTAGTAGGGGGTGGTGAGGCCTCCGCGGCAGCACATCCGGCCACGGGAGACAGGAGCATGCGGCACGACCGGCGCTGCTTTGGGAGGCTAGAGCACGAAGACCAGAGGTTGAAGAAGCACTACGACCATTGGATGGACATCGTACGGTCACTGGAGCTAGAATCATTCATATTGACTAAGTTGACAAAGCCCTCCATCCCTGTCAACTTAGTAGGCCCACAAGTCAGCTTCCCACCAAGGAGGATCCCAGCTAGCAGGGGGAGTATTCTTTTTTTGTGCGTAATAAGGAGTCACTTCCGGTGGGTCCGAGCTGACAGAGTGGGAACGTTTTCTTCACGAAATATGGTCTCCCGACCGGTGGGTCCCCGATGCTAGGTGGAGGAATAATTATTTTGCGCGTAATAAGGAGGCACTTCCTTGCGGCCGCCGTGGACCCAGTTGTCAGCCTCTCCACGTACAGTACTCTTCCGATGGAAGTCGTTCCTTGACCACGTTGACCACGCCGCGCCGAGAGCACCAGGGCGGTGGACGACGGCGAGGCCTAGGAATGGGACGACACGGAGCAGGGGAAGACGCGGCAGTGGAAGCCCGCACAGAGAGGAGTACGGGGGTTCACTGGTTCGGCTGCGGTGTGAGGCTGCCATCACCGCAGGGCCTGGCCAGCGGTGGGAATAGTAGGGGGCGGTGAGGCCTCCGCGGCAGCACAGCCGGCCACGGGAGGCGGGAGCATGCGGGATGACTGGCGCTGCTTTGGGCGGCTGGAGCAAGAAGACCAGAGGTTGAAGAAGCACTACGGCCGTTGGATGGACATCGTACGGTCACTGGAGCTAGAATCGTTCATATTGACTAAGTTGACAAAGCCCTCTGTCCCCGTCAACTTAGTAGGCCCACAAGTCAGCCTCCCACCAAGGAGGGTCCTAGCTAGGAGGGGGAGTATTCTTTTTTTGTGCGTAATAAGGAGGCACTTCCGGTGGGTCCGAGCTGACAGAGGGGGGAAGGTTTTTTTTCGCGAAATACGGTGGCCCGTCCGGTGGGTCCCAGCAGTCAGGGGGAAATGTTTTTTCGCGAAATATGGTGGCCCATCCGGTGGGTCCCTGCTGTCAGGTGGAGGAATAATTATTTTGCGCGTAATAAGGAGGCACTTCCTTGTGGCTGCCGTGGACCCAGCTGTCAGCCTCTTCACGTACAGTACTCTTCCGATGGAAGTCGGTCTTTGACCACATTGATCACGCTACGCCGAGAGGAGCACGGCGGTGGACGACCGCGAGGCCTAGGAAGGGGACGACGCGGAGCCGGGAAAGACGCGGCAGTGGATGCCCACGCGGAGAGGAATACGCGTCAACTTCTTTTTTTAGGGGACATGTCAACTTAGTAGGCCCACAAGTGTGTGGCAGAGAACTTATAGCCCATTTTCGATTTGTAAGAATGTACAGCCCATTTTTGAATTCTAATAGAATTTACAACAACCCATTTACAGTTTGTTAAAAGTACAACCCATTTTCTAGCTAGGACAACGATTAATAATTTCAACCAACCGTTCAAGATAGAATTCAATAACATCTCCCACATTTTGGTGGGATCCGAAATATTTTTATCCCGTAATTTCTAGTCAGATTAAATATAAATTTGTATTACGTAAAAATCCAACGTAACATTGCGCATGCAACAATTAAGAATTAACATTTCCAAAATCCATAAATAATATTTTAGAAACTAATTTCGTGTTTGGTGCATTCTTTTTATAGTTACTGCCCAGCTTTTATAATTACATCCCATTTATTATTTTTTTAAACCCATTTTCCTGTTAAGCCTAATGCATTCCTCCTAGGAAAGATTTGCAGCCCAGCGGGGCGGAGAACAACAAGTTGTCCTTGCGTGGGTATTCCTCAAAAAAAGTATAGCTGGGCTAGCCATTTTCATCTTGAAAAAAATTAATATCTCGGTTGGATATCTGGCCTGGGCTAGACGGGCCACGGCCTGCCCAGTTAATACCCCGCTCTCCTTTGAACAACAACGAAAACATCGCCAAAAAAACCTCTGGAGTGCTCACGCCTCAAAAACACAAATACTGCTCGAGCTGCTTGGTCCCACCTGTCGGCCGCACCTTGTGCAATTCTCTCGTTTATATTGACTACATAGGTTGACAATGGTGTCAGACCGTGATGTCAGGAAACCAGGAGGAAGCCAAAAAATATATAGTTGTACATAATAAGGAGGCACTTGCGTACGTACGGCTATGGCCCTAGTGGGTCCCTACAGTCATCCAGTCAAAATAAAGTCATCTCCTGAATCCTCATGTTCGTTGACCATGTTAACAGTGCTCGGTGCCACGGTGAGCGCAACAACTTGAAGGACGACGGAGAGGGCCTTGCGGGCCCTATGGATAGTCTGATACAGCGCCTGCTGGTCATTCAGGAATCCAGGATCATCGGACACCTATGAGCACCTTCGAGAGACTGAGACAGCATGAAACGGTAAGGCCGCGCTTGGGAGCTCTGGTTTATTTCACACCTGTATTAACATACAAGTGTAATTTACTCGTCATCGGAAACAACGCGTAAAATACAGGCATAATGAAACCGAGGGCCCGAGGTCTGAAAGTAAAACTGGCGGGTTATGCGTGTAATTTGAGAGACCAGTTTATATTTTTCTAGTCGAAATCGACCAACCAAGCGCTTCGCCCGAGACCATATGCTTTTATTTACAAGTGTCAGTTATACAAGCGGTTTTGGTTGGAAAACGATGATCCAATCATGGCCTAAGATGATGAGTTGGTCGGAAGATCATATGGTTTCACGTCTTACCTACCCGACTTGACGTATAGGCTATGAATGAAACATAAGACGATGAACTTCCTAAGCACGGAAACAACAGAAGAGGATGATATTCTTAACAAGCAAATCACTGGCATTAGATTGACATGGAAAACAATACGAAGCATTATTCTCAGGAGGAACGGTGAAAAGCTTGTGATGCCGCATGCCACAACATTCCAAGCTCAACTTTGCAATAAACACAAGGCCTAGCATTACATAGACAATATTCAGAACAAACTCTTAAAATAGGAATATCTCAGCGGAGTAACTATTTACTTCTAACTGAACACAAGAATAGAAAAAAATGATCGACGCTGCTCACAGCAAAGGGCGTCCCACTCAAAAATATCAAATGCATGTCTTCTGGCTAACATCAATGAGCAAATTTTGACAAGGTTTTCCAATTCCAATATATTAAACTAATGTCTTCTTGCTAACATCAATGATTAAACTTTGACAAGCTTTTCCCATTCAAAATATGTAATGCCTATGATCTCGAGTCCTGTCGTGGCTTCTTGTACTTTTTTGGGCACTTTTTGCCCAGTGCACTCCACGTGTTGTAGAATTGCCTATGCTCTCTGCAGACTAGTCATGTCACCAGCGTCTACTAATACTTTGTAAGCTTCTCGGTCATTCCTTCTGTAATGTAGCACAAATAGTGACTGCTTCTTTTTGCAAAGTGGAACGACCAACTACACCCAGTAATGCAGCAGTTTGCCTTGGACACATTGGCTCCTTTTGTGCAGTTCAACTAAAATCAAAGTCGGAATAAAGCCGAGCTTTAATTTTGATATCCCTCTAAGCAACAATAGGTATAAGGGAAACAATTACTGAGAAATAACGGTTGATGACTTGTACTCACAAAAGAAAAGCATCTACTGATCTACCTTATCTTAATGGGAAACAAAGTAGGAGACTACACTACTAGGGAAAAGCCTAGCAGCAGCGCAGGTTTTGGGCCTCTCAGTAGCGCGGGGAGAGGCGCTACTAATAAGGTGCTACAACTAACGTATAGCAGTAGCGCCTATTGTCCCACGCTACTGCTATACATGAATAGCTGTAGCGCTGTTTAGAAAAGGGCACTGCTGATATTATCTGCAGCGATGTTTACCGGGAAGCACTACTGGTAATGCGGCGCTACTGCTAAATTTCCCCCCTCGCTACTACTAGTTTTATTAGTTTTTTTCCTGCATATTTGTCTTTGTATTTGTTTTGTATTTGAATAGGCTTTATACAATAATCTTTAGCATATCATACAGATACAAATGTAATCATAGCATATACATACAATTAGTCTCATCAAATCATGTCATCATCATAATCATCATCCAACACAAAGTGGTCTCTCGTCATCATCTCGAAAATAACGATACAAGTCTCGATTACTTGCAAATACATCGTCATCCATCTAAACAATGGTATATGCAAGAAGAGCTATCACTTTGAGTACATGAGTTCGTATCCCTCTCTCGCATTAGCGTGAACCTAAACTAACTACTGCCTGTTGCTCAGAAACCAGAAACCGGTACACCTGGGCCTGACACTCCGGCCACTTGTCATATATATACTCCTGGCGTAGCACTTATTCACCATCGATGATCTATGCACCTGCATCGTCACATGAGTTGATGATATGCAACATATATAGTTGAGCAACAGAAAGAGATAGACTTGGCAAAAATGGAAACAACATATCATAAGCATAAATAACAAAGTTCATCGTACCCCAAAATGCCCTAACCAGAGTGATTTTTGCTAGTCGAGGAGGAGGACGGTTTAATTACATCACAAATAAAGTTTCACCGTGCATAACTCAAAGTTTTGTCATACAGAAAGTATGGACTAAACGGACACATTGTCATATATCGACAATCACTCCAACATGTCGTTCCATCCATCCATGTCAGGGAGATAGTCCCCGAGCCTAGTGAAAGGCTTCAGGTCGAGAAGCTGAGAGGCTACCCATGTTCGGACGTCTTCCCGCAACATTTGTCCTTCTTCGTAGAACATCCCTGTTTTTCCGACGACCTCCTTCATGATGATTTGGGCAAGTTCGTGTTGGATGTGATAGAACTTGGCTCGAAGTCGATGATCCTCGATATCTCCTACGTTCTTTGCCCATTGCAGAATATGGGCATCGCTGGAGGTTCTGGTGACATGCGAAGGTTCTGGTGATCCCGTCTGTACTCCAGCATGTGGTGTAGGACATAGAATCCATCATTAAGAGAATTGTTCAGTTGCTGGATGCAGCAGAAGTCGGTCTTATGGCCGAAGGCGACCCTGCCGCCCCTTCTCTTCTTGTCCCTGACCTCTCCACCCCTTGCTTGGTAGTAAAACATAGCTCTGTCGAGAACATCCTTGATGTGGGTGTAATCCTTTTTGTGAATGTTCTTCGACGAGTCCAAGTAAAGAGCGTGGGAGAATCGGGGGTATAGGATGATGAGGACGGCGCGCCCGCCGCTGTGCAAAATAAGTGCACCTCAAATTACTTAGCCTCCACCGTGCAAATGACTGATTGAAATTGAAGGAAGGATAGCAGCACAGATGACTTACACGGGATGATAAGGCACGAGAATTGCCCACTTGTCCTTATTGGCGAGCATGAAATTGACGATGTATTCCCTCGCGTATACTCGGTGCTCTGCGCAGACTCCCAAGAAGCCCTCGTGCATGTAGTACGGGTCAGTGACACAGATATGAGATATCTGCTCAAACCCGATGATGTAGTTCATTGCAAGGCATACAGGCGGACAAACATAAAATCCAGCTTCTTCACGAGAAACATGCCGAATATGTAATCGAATCGGAGGAAGAACTTATCCACGGGGAAGCTGTCGACGTACGACATTTGCCGCGGAATGTTAACCACGTAGAGTGGGTATCCTAGATCTGTCGAGGCGATGAGGCCTTTCTCTACCCGCAGCACATCGTCATGAAGTCTCCTTAGATCGCCGAATTTGGCATGTAGAGCTGTTGCAGGTAGGATTGGTTGACCGGGGATATGCCATTTATCCGCATCGGGGATATCTATACGGTCTTGAAGTCGAGGCTGCTGAGGCGGCTGGATCATAGAATTAGCTTTTTTGCCTTTCCTCGCTCTCTTCCTAGACTTCTTTACTACCGGAAGGTCGTCCATAATACGTTGAGATGGCAATTCAGGTACTGACTCATGAAGCTCAAACCCTGAGGAGGCACCAGTATAGACATACTGTTCAGCGCCACCGTCGTCCTCATCCTCATCCATGGTGACGTCATCAACGACTAATGGAGCCTCCTCCTTACCCCGTCCGCTATCACCCAACCCAACACCTGACGCTAATTGGGTAGGTGGGGTGTTGATGTTCATACCTTGCTGAGGCTGCATGCTCGTGGGTGAGCTCCCAACCGCCTCCAGACGAAGCAGACTCTTTGGCCACAACAGGGCCCACCCATTGCAACGATCACCAAGCCGCCGCGGTGGCTCCTCGTCATCCACCAGTAGTATTGGAGGAGGCAAATTCTCGTGGCCCAGTTCGACACTGGCCACGAAAACCTTGAAGACGTTCGGGGGGATCGGCCGGCTGTGGAACAATGGTTCCTTCGGCTCCATTATCGTCGCCTTCCCCACGTCCACCTTATGGTCGCCGATGGTGTACAATATGGTGCACGGGGTTTCGTCTGCTTGCAAAGAAAAGTCTGCAACATGAGACATCCGAAAGGCAACGAAAACGGGAGATTATATATTTATATTGAAGGGGGCCGGTGTGACAGATACCGTGAGGGCGTCAAGCTCAGCCAAAGACAAGCACCGCCGAGCACGTCCGATGCGGGAGCCGGTGCGGGAGCAGGCGCGGGAGCTGGCGCAGGAGCAGGTGCTCCCAAGAAGTCAGCAAGGGGAAAGTCCTTTGCATTTTTTCCTGGATTTTGCCTTGTCCAAGTGAAAACGCCCGTCACCAAGGAAGTAGACAAATCTGTAACCACCTGTTTTGCGGCAGCTACCGCTGTTGCGACTGTCTAAGATGATTTCTTCTCAACCACAATCCCAACCTTCCTGTCGATGTTTTCTTCAATTAACCTCCGTCTTTCCTTTCTCTCCTCCGTGGTCTCACGGTAGTACTTCTTCCATGTGGCGCCGTCTCCGACACCGTGCACGCGTCCATACGACGGTCGAGTATCCACCGGTTGTCGTTTCAATATGTTCAACGCCCGGTTGACTGGAGTGTCCCACTTGGGCCTCGCCAATGCCTCAGACGGTGAGTCGCTTTCGGCTGCAATCCGGTGCTTCACTCTCTGCCAAAGGCACAAGGATCGTTTACAAATATGACTAATGTGTGCAATCGAATTGAACAGAAACTAAAATTACTAGCAGTCTCATGAACTCCGTAATGACCGGTTTTGCCTTGTAAACCTTCTTCACTGGGTCCCAATGGTGTCGGGCCCTCAGGACGTCACGCTCCTGCGGGACGGTGAAATCCGCCAAGGTGTCTGGGATGCCTAGACTCGCGGCTTCCGTGTTCTCCTTGGCCCATTTGGACCTCTTTCCGCCGTAACCACGGCTTCCGAGGTGGTGGCTCCCAATGTTCCTCTATTGAAGCCCCTTCATGTACTTAGACTTTTTTTGGTAGCTTCGGCCTCGCAAGCCTCCTTGAATATTTGACACTGCTCTTCCGTGATTGTCGGATTATCCTTTACAATCTCGGATTAGGGTTCCTTCTTGTCGATGATCCTTGCTTTCACTCGAGTTTTCCAGGCGGCCAACGCGTCGCTAAACTTGGTCATGGCGTGTTTGTTTATCTTCTTCATTGCCGGGTCCTCGTCTAGATATTCATAATCCTTCTCATTCCGGCCCGGAAACAAGAATATCTGGTGAAACTTCTTTAGGAGGGAGCTCCTCATATTTTCTCTCTTCTGTAGTTTCTCATCGTTGATGGTGGCGGTTGTCCGTACGATGCAGCCTATTTGATTGCCGTAGCACGCGCGCGGTTCCTTGGGTGCCTTTGGCTCAAAATTACCGCCGTCCACCTCCGTGACCACCAGTCTAGTTGTCCTGAGTTTGTTAGGAAGCCGTTGCCTCTTTGCTTTCGGTTCTACACCAGCTCCGCTCCCCGAGGCAGCACCGGTCTCAGTCTCAGCGCCGGTCTCGATGCCGGTCTGAGTCTCAGCGCCGGTATCAGTCTCAGCACCGGTCTGCGTGTCGGTCTCAGTCCCCGATGCCACCGGTGGGCCCGGCAACAACATCGGTTGATAGTTGGCAAGGCTAAAAAATTTGTCTGCCGCCCGATAGACGTCGTCGCAATCACCAGAACCCTGTCCTTCATCGTTGCTAGCCATGTTTCCTATGATTAAATCTAATCAATTAATTCTAGACTTAATAAAATGAATAATGACATAAAAAAGGCCTATTGTTTTGCAGGAATGTTGACTCCTTCCTGGTGCGGCAAATCTCGGGCACTCGATATGTCCTAGTTTGTAGCACAAGTCATGCCGAAATTCACGGAAAATTTCGGCATGACCTTTGCTAAAAAGTGGACAAATCGAGAACCTGAAATTTGCCGGAACAGAAATGAATCAATATTCCGGCAAAACATAGGCCACTCAGCATCATTCCCTGGAAACAGTGTTCAAATATCCCTCTTCAACACCGCAACACATGTCCAAATATACACGAGCAACCACATGTCCAAATTTCACAAGCTAATTCAAAAACAAAGTGTAGAAGAAAATTCATTTAACTACTATATAATAGAACAAAATTCAGTTAACTTTAGTGCTCTATAATGATGAAAGGAAAAAAAATCAGTTAACTACTAATTTCATTCATTTAGGTTATTCATTTAACATCACCTAATTAGCCTACTGTACCACTACTCCTAGCAGCACTACTAACCTAATTAACCTAGCAAAACTCTAGTGCCCTAACTGAAAAACATCTAATTAACATCTACTAGTACCACTATTACTCTAACCTAATTAACATCTACTAGTATCACTATATACTATACAAGCAGCATCTACCCTAATTAAACCCAACTGCCCTAACTAACTTTTGTTGTAAACCAAATTTTTTGCTCTAAACTAATTTTTGCTCTAACATCTACTACTTAACATCCTTTGCTCTAAACTAATTTTTTCTCTAAAATGCAGAGAGAGAGGAGTCGGGGGGAGGGGAGGGGGACTTACAAAGAGGGGAGAGACGCTGGAGGGGAGGTGCTCGGTGACGGAGGCAGGGGCGGAGAGGGCGGGCTCGGGCACGGGCAACGGCGGTGCTGGGCGGGCTCAGGCGGCGGTGCGGTGGAGGGCGCTGACGGTGACGTCGAGGGCGGCCTCGGGCGGCGGCGGTGAGGCTGAGGGCGGCCTCGGGTGGCGGCGGTGAGGATGATGGCGGCCTCGGGGGAAGACGGTGAGGTTGCGGGCGTCCACGCCGGCAGGAGACGGCGGCGAAGTGGGGCAACGGCGAATTGGGAAGACGGCGGTGAGGGCCAGGATTTGGGGAAGAAGTGTGGTGGAGGAGGGGTGGCGGGGGGGGGGGGGAACCGCTGTTCAAGTGAAACATAACGGTAGCACGTTTCTGAAACGCGCTATAGCTAAGTTAGCTACAGCGCGTTTCCTAAAACCCGCTACTGCTATACCTTTCTCCTTTTACCCTTTTTCTTTTATTTTTCTTTACATTTTATTTTTTCCTTTCTCCTTTTTATATTTCTTTCATTTTCATTTACTTTTCTACTTGTTTTTCACTTTATTTTATTTCCGTTAGCAGCAGCGACTTACACGTAAGCGCGCTACAGCTAAGGAGAGTAGCAGTAGCGTTGGGCGATATCTGGCGCTCTTGCTAGGTTGGCTAGCCATGTGCTACCGGTTCAAACATAGCAGCAGCACTTTTAAGCTTGTATCGCTCTTGCTAAAGTCATAGCAGTAGCGCGGTTTGTTTACGCGCGCTGCTACTAAGTAGCAGTAGCATTTGATTTCGTACAGCACTACTGGTAACATTCTGTGTATAAGGTTTTCCCTAGTAGTCGTAGCGATTCTCCATCAGTATAATTCATTCATATTTACCGAGACATTATCTTAAGAAAGCCTTGTTTCAACATGTATAAAGAACGACAAAGCAGAAAAGTACCATTCCTAAAACAATGCATCTGATTCATTTTAATAGAGACATTATCTAAACAATACCTTGGTTAAACATGTAGAAAGAACTACAAAGCAGGATAGTAGCATTCCTAAAACAATGCGACTGATTCATTTTAACAGAGGCAAAAAAGGAATCAATTACTGGCCAATAAAGGAGGATGAAACATGCGGCCACAAAAATGGTAATCCCGCCAATCCCTAACAAGTGTTGCAGTTTTGAACTAAGATTCGGTAGTTAATTAATTCAGAGAGTGACATTGCTTAATTTTAACAGCGGCATTAGATTAACAAAAAGCATAAACAGTTCCAGGGAGAGTGGGCGCAATAACAACATGTGCTTCCATCTACTTATAAAGGGGGTGATGGAGAGTTTTGTTGTAACAAAGAAACAAGAATCATGTTTGGGTTGGAACAATTTTTGCTCACTTAATGGTAAAAGACAATAGTTCAATAGCTTTAATTCAACATTTATCCAAAACAGTACCAATACAAGTATCTCAAAGCACACAGCAGCATCACGTGGATGAAAGTCGGTACTGACCTTTCTTGACCAAGATTTGAAACAGCTCGAGAGGAAAACATGACACATATCCCAACACATATATGAAATCTGGATCTCCTCTTGTGCAGTTCCACCAAAATTAAGCAAAGTCGCCGGTGTGACGTTCAAGTTGAACTGCACAAAACACTCTTAAAACATAAGTGTTTCATGTAGCAAAGCAAAATGTCACAATAGCGACAAGTTGAATAGATATCCCTGTTTAAACAGAGGCAAAAAGGGAATCAATTACTGGCTAATAAAGGAGGATGAAACATGCGGCCACAAAATTGGTAATCCCGCCAATCCCTAACAAGTGTTGCTGTTTTGAAATAAGATTCGGTAGTTAATTCTGAGAGTGGCATTGCTTAATTTTACCAGCAGCATTAGATTAACGAAAATCATAAACATTTCCAGGGGAGAGTGGGCGCAACAACAATATGTGCTTCCATCTACTTATAAAGGGGGTGATGCTGAATTTTTTGTAACAAAGCAACAAGCATCATGTCTGGGTTGGTCCCATTTTTGTTCACTACTTAATGGGAAAAGATAGCAATACAATAGCTTCAATTCAACATTTATTTAAAACTGTACCAAAACAAGTAGCACAACATCTCAAAGCACACTGCACATCATGTGGATGAGACCAAGATTAGAAACAACTCGCCACGAAGACTGGAAACAAATCTCGATCTCCTTTTGTGCAATTCCACCAAAATTAAGCAAAGTCACCGGTGTGACATTCAAGTTGAACTGCACAAAACACTCATCAAACATAAGTGTTTCGCGTAGCGAAGCAAAATGTCGCAATAGCAACAAGTTGAATAGATACTCCTGTTTTAACAGAGGCAAAAAAGGAAACAATTACTTGCCGATAAAGGAGGATGAAACAAATGGCAAAAAAAGAAGCATCTAACTTATCTTGATGGAAAACAAAGTAGGATAGGAGCATTTCTAAAACAGTTGCATTAATTCATATTAACAGAGACATTTTCTTAGAACAACATTCGTTAAAAAATGTAATTTACTTTTAGTAGTGGCATTGCTTTAATTTTCCGGCGGCATTCTTAGATTAACAACAGCAAAATAGTTGTATGGCACATGGGACATGGGACATGCCAGCACCATGTGCGTCCACACGTATAAATGGGTGATGCAGAGTATGTAGACAAGCAGCATATCTGCGTTGGTCCCATATTTGTTCTCTTCAACCTTTTTCCTATGTGAGGGCAGCAAATCTAGTCCTACACAAATTACCCAACCCCCCAGTTTTGGGTTACCCCTTTTTCCCTTTTCGACCAACAAAGTGGCTGATAGCCAGTCTATACTACTTTCCCTCCCTCCTTTCCTCATTGAACCACGTCCTAGATTCATGCTCCAGCCCACCGCACCCTTCTTTCCTCTTTGAACCAAGACCTAGATTCGACTACAGATCGAAAAAGATCCACATGCAGCTAGAGCAACGATGGTTTCAAAGAAACTTATACCTTAGGGTCGTCGAGATGCGGCAAGGCATGCAGTGGGAGGCCGGATCTGCCCACACTACGTATGGCAGTGAGGAAGAAGGTGTCAGTGGCCCTCCCACACAGGCGCTGGGTGAAAGAGAACAGAGCATCCAGCAGTGGATTGCCTCCCTCGTCGAAGGTGATAGAGTGAACGCTGCACCTCCGCCCCTTCCTGGTGCGACGGGATCCGGACGCCTCCTTCACGAGCTGTGAGGGGGGAGAGAGAGACAAGAGGCGAATGGAATCTTGTTTAGATCTGGTGAAGAGAGGTTGAGAGACTTGGAATATAGCAAACCCTAGCAAATGAATGCTGAGCCTCCAGCGTGTATATATATATATGTAGTGCGGCGAGAGTGTGGAGAGTGCAAACCCTAGCGAACAAGCGCTGAGGCTCCAGCTTATATATATAGTACTGTAGTACGGACCGAGCTCGGGTGCCTTAACTGCACATGCTTTTGGCTGTATGACAGGTGAGCCAGCCACATTTTGGGCCGACCTGTCATAAACCCAAAGGCAGGTGCACTAAGTCAATGATGCTGCGTCCATATAGTACTCGTGTATACGACTAATATATAGTGGAGTGATTTTCTTATTCTCTCCATAACAATCGTTTTAAATTGTGTAAGTATGAAACGAAAATCTTTATTTAACGTACAGTGAAGAAAACTACTACTACTACCGATGAACTAACGATCCACGCGTCCTGGTTGCACTTCCTGTCCTTCACGTGCGGTACACTACCCTCCCTTAAGTGAACAACCACACATGCGCCAAATTATCGGAAACGTGTGAGAGTGTGTACAAATAAAGAATTTTAAGTTCAATTATCGGAAAGGTTTGAGAGTATTACAAAATTTGACTTCAGTCAAATCTAATATGCGGAGTAAATAAAAATGGAGGGCTAATACGTCCATCCGGATTTTTAGTCCACGCCATTTTTAAAATCAAAGTTAATAGCTGGACAAATAAAATTACAGGGGAGCTGAAGACAAAGTTGTGAGAAGGCTTAGAAATCAATACAAAACTTATGCTCTTAGTACCAACGTTGATCCTTCTTCGAGGAAACATTTGGTTCATAGCCAATTGTGTGATAAAATTGCACCAACGTGAAAGACTACTGCGTCTCCAATGCAACCAAGCTGAACTGACGAAGGATATCATCTTTGTGCGTAACAAGCAAGGAGCACTGATGGAAGACAGCTTGTTTTTCATTGAAAATCGATCAGCTTCACCAGCCAACGCAACCATGAGGCGCAACCATGAGCATCGATAGGTCATCGTGGTGATGCATCATCCATTTGGCATCAAGTTTGGGTGAGGCACCTATGAAGTTCGACAAATCCTCACTGTGGTATGTTTCTTCTGAGTAATCAAGCTCGAGGAAGGAAGAACCACGTGGCATAGGACAGTGAGGCGGAACAACAATGGCCATCCAATTTTGTGTAGTTCCACTAAAATTGAGTAAGACATGCCCGGGTATGGAGATACGCATCGCTGTTTCCAAAAATAAAAAAAGGGATATAGTGTAGTTACTTTGTTTTACAAAATTAGCAACGACATCTCAATTGTCAATAAGAATTAATGAAAAGTACACCAACAAACAGAAGCATCATGATTATCTTGATGGGAACTAAACCAAGATACCCGAGAAAAAAAGCATTTCTTCATTTAACCAGTGATAGTATTAGATTAGCAGCAGCAATAGGAGCATATGGACAATGACCGCACAACCACCATGTACTTTTTGTCGAAACAACATGTATACCTCCATGGAGGCATAAATCAAGACAACTTTTCGAGCGGCATTTCCTATATAATAGTAGGTGATGTTGGACCAGCCGACGAACCCTAGCTACTATACATGGGGAGCTGGGGAGTAATCGCATAGAAGAAAACCCACACGCAGCGACCAGGGGAGCTGGACCAGTACAAGAAGTTATACCTTGATCAAATACACCGTGCACGCAGCAACCAGGGGAGCTGGACAATTTTTTAACGTACCAAGAAAGAAAACTCGATCAAATACACGCCCCCGCTTCCAGGTCACGAGAGTCGTCCCGCACACACACATAGACATAGACATGCATATCCGTGTTTACGTAAAATTCCATTTACATCTCCATCTCCAATCATATTTGTCCAACTGGCACATTATTTATGTTGTTAATTATATACGTAGCAACATTAGCGTACAACATCTCTTGTTTGCGGGTGTCCGGACCGCTGCCACGGCCGGGCCTGACCAACTTGAACCCTCTTCATCACCCGCGCGTGCTTCCCGCCCGAAAGGTAAGTGCCGCATTCATGCCCGGCCAGAGCGGACGCGACCTCTCACTAGCGCCGGCATTGAAGCGGCGCACCGGCCGAGAGAGCGTCGCCGGCGCCGCTTCCTGGTGCACGCTACTGCTCCGCGTTCAAAAGTCACAATAGCCGGCCACAACATGCATGTAAAAAGTTCTTAGGAGTCTGTGCTACAGCTAGCTGTCCTCCCCCAACTCGTCAATCACTTCCAGTAGTGCTAGTACTCCATGGCGCGATCCATCGACAAGCAGGCGGGAAAGTTATCGTATACTCGGTTTGCGGTGAGTTGCATGCCGAGCGACCATGTGGGGTCGAGCCATGGAGGAGGGTGAGACACGAACACGACAGACGTGATTTAAATGTTGGTTTTGCTCGATGGCGTGATCCAACGAAACAAAACGTTGGTTTCTCTCCATTTCCATTTTTTCTTCGAAAAAATGGAAACTTTCCACTCCATTTTCATTTCTATTCCAAGGTTGCCCCGTTACAACATTCCATCAAATACAAAGGAAAACTAACACGCATGCTGATGCATCTCAATGATTCACAGATCGTAGCCAATATTTACTTCACAACTAAAGACAAAAGTTGTTAGAGCGTGTACGAAAGAAAAATACTGATCGGGTCACTATGACTTAAACCCAAAACCCTAAATAGGATCTAATTTCCTGGCCGGGTGATACTTCTCCAACGTATCTATAATTTTTGATTGTTCCATGCTATTATATTACCCCTTTTGGATGTTTATGGGCTTTATTTTACACATTTATATCATTTTTGGGACTAACCTACTAACCGGAGGCCCAGCCCGTATTGCTTTTTTTTTGCCTATTTCAGTATTTCGAAGAAAGGAATATCAAACGGAGTCCAAACGGAATGCAACCTTTGGGAGCGTGATTTTTGGAACGAACGTGATCTAGAGGACTTGGAGTGCAAGTCAAGAAGCAGCCGAGGCGGCCACGAGAGGGTAGGCCCCCCCCTATAGGGCGTGCCCCCTGTCTCTTGGGCCCCTCGGGCACCCACCAACGTACTTCTTCCTCCTATAAAGCCTACGTACCCCGAAAACATCCAGGGAGCCAATGAAACACAATTTCCACCACCGTAACCTTCTGTATCCGCGAGATCCCATCTTGGAGCCTTCGCCGGCGCTCTGCCGGAGGGGGAATCAACTATGGAGGGCTTCTACATCGACAACATAGCCCCTCCAATGAGTTGTGAGTAGTTTACCACAGACCTTCAGGTCCATAGTTATTAGCTAGATGGCTTCTTCTCTCTTTTTGGATCTCAATACAATGTTCTCCCCCTCTCTTGTGGAGATCTATTCGATGTAAACTCTTTTTGTGGTGTGGTTGTCGAGATCTGATGAATTGTGAGTTTATGATCAAGTTTATCTATGAGAAATATTTGAATCTCCTCTGAATTATTTTATGTATGATTGAGTTATCTTTGCAAGTCTCTTCGAATTATCAGTTTTGTTTGGCCTACTAGATTATCTTTCTTGCCATGGGAGAAGTGCTTAGCTTTGGGTTCAATCTTGCGGTGTCCTTACCCAGTGACAGAAAGGGTTGCAAGGCACGTATTGTAATCATGCCATCGAGGATAAAAAGATGGGTTTTATATCATATTGCATGATTTTATCCCTCTACATCATGTCATCTTGCTTAAGGCGTTACTCTGTTCATATGAACTTAATACTCTAGATGCAGGCATGAGTCGGTCGATGTGTGGAGTAATAGTAGTAGATGCAGGCAGGAGTCGGTCTACTTGTCACGGACGTGATGCCTATATACATGATCATGCCTAGATAATCTCATAATTATTCGCTTTTCTATCAATTGCTCGACAGTAATTTGTTCACCCATCATAATACTTATGCTATCTTGAGAGAAGCCACTAGTGAAACCTATGGCCCCTGGGTCTATCTTTTATCATATTTGCTTTCAATCTACTTTTATTTGCGTCTTTAGTTTTTGCATCTATATTATAAAATACCAAAAATATATCTATCTTATCATACTATCTCTATTAGATCTCAATTTCGCAAGTGGCCGTGAAGGGATTGACAACCCCTTTATTGCGTTGGTTGCGAGTTCTTTGTTTGTTTGTGTAGGTGCGTGGGACTTTTGAGGAGCCTCCTACTGGATTGATACCTTGGTTCTCGAAAACTGAGGGAAATACTTACGCTACTATTGCTGCATCACCCTTTCCTCTTCAAGGAAAACCAACGCAAGCTCAAGACGTAGCAAGAAGGATTTCTGGTGCCGTTGCCGGGGAGGTCTTCGCTCAAGTCAAGGCATACCAAGTACCCATCACAAACCCATCTCCCTCGCATTTACATTATTCTCCATTTGCCTCTCGTTTTCCTACCCCCCACTTCACTGTTGTCATTTTATTCGCCCTCTCTTTCCCAATCTTCTCCTCTCTTTTTCGCTTGCCTTTTTCTATTTGCTTGCGTGTTGGATTGCTTGTTGCCATGGCGCAAGATAATACAAAATTTTGTGATTTCTCGAATACCAATAATAATGATTTCCTTAGTACTCCGATTGCTCCTCTTAATGATGTTGAGTCTCGTGAAATCAATACTGCTTTGCTGAATCTTGTTATGAAAGATCAATTCGCCGGCCTTCCTAGTGAAGATGCCACTACCCATATAAACAACTTTGTTGATTTGTGTGATATGCAAAAGAAGAAAGATATGGATAACGATATTGTTAAATTGAAGTTATTTCCGTTTTCACTTAGAGATCGTGCTAAAGTTTGGTTTTCGTCTTTGCCTAAAAATAGTATTGATTCTTGGAACAAGTGCAAAGTTGCTTTTATCTCTAAGTATTTTCCCCCCGCTATGATCATCACTCTTAGGAACGATATTATGAATTTTAAACAACTTGATCATGAGCATGTTGCCCAATCTTGGGAAAGAATGAAATTGATGATTTGCAATTGCCATACTCATGGTTTGAATTTGTGGATGATCATACAAAAATTTTATGCCGGTTTGAACTTTGCTTCTAGAAATCTCTTAGATTCTTCCATGGGAGGCATGTTTAAGGAAATCTTGTTAGGAGATGCTACAAAACTTCTTGATAATATTATGGCTAATTATTCTCAATGGCACACCGAAAGATCCTCTAGTAAAAAAGTGCATGCTATAGAAGAAATCAATGTTTTGAGTGGAAAGATGGATGAACTTATGAAATTGTTTGCTACTAAAAATACTCCTCTTGATCCCAATGATATGCCTTTCTCTACTTTAATTGAGAATAATAAAGAATCTATGGATGTGAATTTTATTGGTAGGAATAGTTTTGGAAACAATGCTTATAGAGGAAACTTTAATGCTAGACCGTTCCCTAGTAATTCCTCTAATAATTATGCAAATTCCTACAATAATTCTTATGGTAATTCTAATAAGATGCCCTCTGATTTTGAGAATAGTGTGAAAGAATTTATGATTTCTCAAAAGAATTTTAATGCTTTGCTTGAAGAAAAATTGCTCAAAGTTGATGATTTGGCTAGGAACGTTGATAGACTTTCGCTTGATGTTGATTCTCTTAAACTTAGATCTTCTTCTCCTAAGCATGATATCAATGAGTCTCTCAAAGCAATGAGAATTTCCGTTGATGGGTGCAAAGAAAAAACTGCTAGATTGCATGCTAAGTAAGATAGCTTTATAAAGGTGTGTTCTTCTAGTTTCCATGAAAATAATGATGAGGATCTTAAAGTTATTTATGTGTCCCCTATTAGATCTTTGTTTTGCAATATGAATCTTGATAATTATGGGACTGAATATGAGTCAACTTTACCTAGAAGGCATCCCAAGAATTCGGAGTTTTTAGATCTTGATGCTAAATTTGGTAAAAGTGGGATTGGAGAGGTCATGACTTTAAATAGCATTGAACCCACTATCTAAGATTTCAAGGAATTTGATTATGATAATTGTTATTTAGAAGGTTGCATTTCCTTGTTGCAATCCGTTGTTAATTCTCCTCATGCTTATAGTCAAAATAAAGCTTTTACCAAACATATCGTTGATGCCTTGATGCAATCTTATGATGAAAAACTTAATTTGGAAGTTTCTATACCTAGAAAACTTAATGATGAGTGGGAACCTACTATAAAGATTAGAATTAAAGATCATGAGTGTTTTGCTTTGTGTGATTTGGGTGCTAGTGTTTCCACGATTCCGAAAACTTTATGTGATATTCTAGGTTTCCATGATCTTGATGATTGCTCTTTAAATTTGCACCTTGCGGATTCCACCATTAAAAAGCCAATGGGAAGGATCAATGATGTTCTCATTGTTGCAAATAGAAATTTGGTGCCCGTAGATTTTATCGTTCTTGATATATATTGCAATCTTTTTTGCCCTATTATTCTTGGTAGACATTTCCTTAGAACGATTGGCGCGATTATTGATATGAAGGAAGGGAATATTATATTCCAATTTCCATTAAAGAAAGGCATTGAGCACTTCCCAAGAAATAAAGTTAAATTACCTTATGAATCTATCATGCGAGCTACTTATGAATTTAGTGCCAAATATGGCACTACCTAGATCTATCTTCGCTATTATGCCTAGCTAGGGGCGTTAAACGATAGCGCTAGTTGGGAGGCAACCCAATTTTCTTTGTGTTTTTTGTTTTTGTTCCTGTTTATTAATAAATTTTTCATATACCTCCTGTTTAGATGTGTTTTTATCTTTTAATTAGTTTTTGTGCCAAGTAGAACTTATAGGATAACCTATGATGTTAGTTGATTTGATTCTGCTCAAAAACAGAAACTTTGCACGCACGGATTAAGTTTTGTTAAATCACAGAAACGTGATTTTGTGTTGATTCTTCTTCATTCTGATCAACAGACAAATTTTCAAGGACTTGCTATTTTGGTTGGATTTTTCGAGTTCCGGAAGTTTGCGTTAGTTACAGATTGCTACAGACTGTTCTGTTTTTGATATATTCTGTTTTTCGTGTGTTGTTTGCTTATTTTGATGCATCTATGGCTAGTTAATTAGTTTATAAACCATAGAGAAGTTGGAATACAGTAGGTTTAACACTAAAATAAATAAAGAATGAGTTCATTACAGTACCTTATGTGATGTTTTTGTTTTCTTTCACTAACGGAGCTTATAAGATTTCCTGTTGAGTTTTGTGTTGTGAAGTTTTCAAGTTTTGGGTAAGCTTTTATGGACTATGGAATAAGGAGTGGCAAGAGCCTAAGCTTGGGGATGCCCATGGAACCCCAAGATATTCAAGGATAGCCAAAAGCCTAAGCTTGGGGATGCCCCGGGAAGGCATCCCTCTTTAAATCTTCGTTCATTGGTAACTTTACTTGGAGCTATATTTTTATTCGCCACATGATATGTGTTTTGCTTGGAGCATCGTGTATTATATTAGTCTTTTCTTTTTAGTTTACCACAATCATCCTTGCTGTACACACCTTTTGGGAGAAGCCTACTTGATTAGAATTTGCTAGAATACTCTATGTGCTTCACTTATATCTTTTGAGCTTGATAGTTTTTGCTCTAGTGCTTCACTTATATCTTTTAGAGCACGGCGGTAGATTAATTTTGAAGAAATTGCTAGTCTCTCATGCTTCACTTATATTATTTTGAGAGTCTTTTAGAACAGCATGGTCTTTGCTATGGTTACAAATTTGGTCCTAGAATGATGAGCATCCAAGTTGGGTATAATAAAAACTATCATAGAAAGTGAATTGGATGCTATGATCAATTTGATGCTTGATAATTGTTTTGATATATGGAGGTAGTGATATTAAAGTCATGCTAGTTGGGGTGGTTATGAAAAATACTTGTGTTGAGGGTTGTGATTCCAGTAGCATGCACGTATGGTGAACCGCTTTGTGATGAAGTTGGAGCACAATTTTATTTATTGATTGTCTTCCTTATGAGTGGCGGTCGGGGACGAGCGATGGTCTTTTCCTACCAATCTATCCCCTTAGGATCATGCGCGTAGTGCTTTGTTTTTGATGACTTCTAGATTTTTGCAATAAGTACATGAGTTCTTTTGACTAATGTTGAGACCATGGATTATACGCACTCTCACCCTTCCACCATTGCTAGCCTCTCTTGTGCCACGCAACTTCCGCTGGTACCATACACCCACCATATCCCTTCCTCAAACCAGCCACCATACCTACCTATTATGGTATTTCCATAGCCATTCCGAGATATATTGCCATGTAACTTTCCACCGTTCCATTCATATGACACGCATTACTTTTGTCATATTGCTCTTTGCATGATCATGTAGTTGACATTGTATTTGTGGAAAGGCCACCTTCATAATTGCTCTTCTTCTTCGTCTTTTCGAAAATGACATAGGTTAGATTCATTTTACCTAAGTTGGCTCTAATATGCTAACTTAGAGCTTATATGCTTAGTTTCCTATAGGTTAGCTCCAAAATAACTTATGTTAGCACAAAATGATCAAGTTTACATAATAAGCTTATAGTCTTCTTCTTATTCTTCTTCTTTTCCAAAATGACATATGTCAGCTTCATTTTACCTAAGTTGGCTCTAATATGCTAACTTAGAGCTTATATGCTTAGTTTCCTATAGGTTAGCTCCAAAATAACTTATGTTAGCACAAAATGATCAAGTTTACATAATAAGCTTATAGTCTTCTTCTTATTCTTCTTCTTTTCCAAAATGACATAGGTTAGCTTCATTTTACCTAAGTTGGCTCTAATATGCTAACTTAGAGAGCTTATATGTTTAGTTTCCTATAGGTTAGCTCCAAAATTACTTATGTTAGCACAAAATGATCAAGTTTACATAATAAGCTTATAGTCATCTTCTTCTTATTCCTCTTATTCTTCTTCTAGAGTTCTTCTTCTAGTATTCTTCTAGTCTTCTTCTTCTTCTTCTCTTCTTCTTCTTCTTCTAACTTCTTGTTTACCATTTCGCATATTTGATTTAATTCACGGAAGCTCACATGGATGGAGTGCTTCTTTTCCATTTGTGTTTTTATTTTTTATCAATGTGAAACTTTTGTGAATTGATGGATAACTGTGTTGGATGAACAATGTGAAACTTTTGTAATATGTAATGATGGAACTATGTGTTGGCTATGTATGTATATATGATCAAACTTGTGTGTTGGATATGATTGTTATATGGATGCTTGTTGTATATATATGTGTTGGATATCTCATATGTGAAATAGTGACCTGAGATTAAGACAAAACAAAAAAAATTAAAAAAATTGTTACTAATGGCGCACTACCGTGTGGTGCGCCATTAGTATAGCAGACACTAGTGGCGCACTGTGGGCAATACTAATGGCGCACTGCGTGGTGCGCCATTAGAATACCAGATACTAGTGGCGCACCAATGGTGTGCCATTATAAAAAATACTAGTGGCGTGATACTAATGGCGCACCAGTAGTGCGCCATTAGTAGGCAAAACTGGTGCGCCATTAGTAGGCCTTTTCCTAGTAGTGAAGGATGGATGGATCAATGGAGCCTCGATCGATGGCATTGCCCCTGATATTGGCCCTAATCCACACCCAAACTGCTAATAAGATATCGGTGAAAGAAGGGTTGTTGAACCATAGATGGGCTTCGGATATCACAGGAGAGTTGTCCACTGATGGCCTAATCCAACTGATCCGGCTGTGGGAGATCATGTTGAACACTCATCTCGATCCTAACCAACAAGATGAGGCGATCTGGCCATGGAATGAACGTGGAGTTTACACATCTGCATCGGCTTACAAGATGCTCTTCATGGGTGCGATTAAGGCCACCTTTGCAAGCTGGATATGGAAGTGTTGGGATCCTCTCCCCATCAAAATTTTCATGTGGCTCGCGATCCAATATCGCATTTGGACGTCTGACAGGAGGCTATGACATGGTCTGCAAGAAGAAACATCTGCTTGCTTTCTTTGCGAGCAAGACAAGGACAACATTGACCACATCATGCTTTAGTGTGCCTACTCCAAGCAAGTATGGTTCATGACTTTTACCAGGAGCATGATAGATCCACTGCTCATACCCGAGGGAAATGTTTCTTTAGAGCATTGGTGGGGCACTACTCGCAAGCACATTCACAAAACACACCACCAAGCTTTTGATTCGCTGGTGAGCTTGGTGTGCTGGAGCCTTTGGAAACAAAGAAACAACCGTGTGTTTCGCGATACCTCTAGTTGGATGAATGCTACGGATTTAGTCACAAAGATCTTTGAAGAGCTACATTTGTGGACCCTAGCAGGAGGAAGAGGAGTTAGCGTGTGGTGTGAGTAGTAGCGTGAGGTAGTAGGAGTAGGAGTGGAGTGTCATTTTGCCTTAGCCGACCTGTGGCTCCGAGGCAACAAGTTCTTGTAAATACGCTTTCTATCTTCTATAAAGCTATGGTACGCATTTTGCGTACTCTCGAAAAAAATCAATAGATACAGCTTGGTACCATGAAATGTGAGATCTAAATAGATTTATTAGCTACTTGGGGTGAGACATCTCAGTTAGGTACCTTGGGTTAGAGAATGGGTCCTCCTTCTCTTGCTTCTAGTGACGCATGAATTGTTGTTGGTACTTGATCTAACTTTGTACTGCCGCAGATGCCAATGCACAACGTCGCCGCTCAAAGCCGACACCCCGCACAAACTTGTGAATTGATGATGAATGCGGCCATGTGGTGCAAAGTGACATTCAGTTCCTAGAAGACCATGCGTGCATTTGATCTTGGGAAATATAAAATTTTGGAAAACCGTAGCTTCTACAAGCATATGCCGTCGTCCTCGCCGTCGCCGCCGCCCGGCCCGTATTCCATTCCCATGAGGTGGACGAGAGGATTAGACGGGAATCAAGGATTTAAGAACCAATAAAATCGGCGTACATGTAGTTAAATCAGGGGCTCATTAATACAATACTAACGGGTCCACATGGTGCGGTCCTGTAGCAGAAATGAACTCGTGGACAATCAGCGTGATGGAGGTAAGGGTATGTACTCGTAGGAGTACTAACCCGGTCTATTCTACTAATATTAAGAGAATACTTATTCGTCTAACACTTCCGCACTGCATGCTCAACGCAAGTGCACAACATTGTTGAAGCAAGAGCACTGCAGTACTGAGGCGAGTGAACTTCCCGTCCCAAAAAACTGGTACTATTTTCGCTCCAGTTTTTAAACCGTTTGTTGGAACAAGGCGTGTAATATACCGTTGGAAAGATATGGATTAGGCACAACTTCGCCATGTAGAATTTTTCAGAGATTCCTTATGATTTAAGAGCAGCTTCAAAACTGGTGATGCTCACAACACGTGGCGGCGAGCGTATTTTCGTGATTTTTTTCTAAACCACTCGTCGGAATGAAACAAATTATACGCCTTGGAAAGATATCATCGGGGCGCAAATTTTTCACATATATTTCTTTCTCTAATTCTTTATGGTTTAAGAGCACTTTTAAATTTACTAAATCACGAAATTCTGTTTTTAAAATTGTTGCAAATTTTTGGTACTATTTTTGCTCCAATTTTATTAACCTTTTTTCGAAATGAGGCGTGTGATACGCCGTTGGGAAGCTACGGACGAGGCGCCACTTTCATATGTAGATTTTTTTGGTTTTAAATTAATTTTGAAAATGATGCGGCGGACGACGAGTGGCAGTGACAGTTTTTCGGCGAATTTTACAAACAACTAGTCGGAATGATTTAATTGACACGCCATTGGAAAGATATCGACGAGACACGAATTTTTCATGTAGAGCACTCTCTGTAATTCCTTACAGTTTAGGAGCAATTTTGAAATTACCGAAATGCGGGCACTCTGTTTTTCGCGACACCAAAATTGACGGGGAACTGCATCAGACAGGAAACCGCACTACATTAGACTGAAAACCGTACTGCATTGGACGGGCAAGAGGACTGCATGGATTTTTTGATCTGACCTAAGTTTTCTCACATGAATAAGTGAAGTGCGCTTCACATTGGACACAAGTGAACCACAAACAACCATTGAGAAGTGAACTGCATTACTTCTTTTAATAATTCGTGTAATATTTTTTTGCACTTCATATTTGGTAGTAAGTGAACCCGCAACACTACCGAAAATGAACCACGAGACTACCGAAAAGTGAACCACTTGAGTTTTTGTTATCCTTTTTCTAACTATTTTATGACAAAGAATGGACCACAAAGACCTTTTTATGACAAAGAGTGGACCGTAGAGACGAGGCAAGCGAACTGCGACATGTATCAAAGTGAACTACTAAGCAATATATCGATAGAGAGAACTGCATACAATGGAAAACTGAACTGCGAGCATGAACCGAACTAAACTACAGGGCAATTTTTTATCAACGAGTATGTGTTGCATGGACAAGGTGAGTCTACTACATCAATTTGTCTTCCATTTTTTTCCACTGCACAGCACAAGAGAGGGAGCTGCATAGAAAAAGTCCACATTTCCTATTTATTTTTCTTCCAATTTGCTTTACACTTGCCAACATAGCAAGCTGCTGGGGAGAGAGAATAGCACGCGGCGATGAAACAAGTGAGACACACTTTAAACAAAATACTGTTGTTTTCTTCATGAATGCACTGTGAGGGAAAAAATTGATGCGATCAATACGTCTATGGACTACGGGGCGAAAGAACCGCAATGCTCCTTTTTTTTAATCCACGGTGCATATACATACAAATTACAATGACAGACATTTCTTCCATGAAATGCAAGACAATCCATGGTGCACTGCACGTCCAACCTCAACAACACTTCACTTGTGCGCCCATGGGACTGCAACCAAAAACTAAAAAACTAAAAACTGTCAACCATGAGGAAAAAGAAGATACAGTGAACTACGAAAAGATGATACAATGAACCTCTAGCGTTTTCTATATAAATGCATGGTCACGCCTGGAAAACGCATGTCGGCACGAGCTGGAATGCATCGCCGGGCGCCACCGGGCCGTGCTCCACACACACACACACACACACACACACACACACACACACACACACACACACACACACACACACACACGAGCAAGCAAACTCTAGGAAAAGAACATCGTATTGAAGGCAATTCCACCATCGGTCGGCCATGCAAAGGTGCTCACCTGGGACCACAATCCATGGAGGGTTGAGCTGTATTGCCGCTGTCACCACCTTCGCCGTCGACGAGGGGGGACTGGACCACACCTAGTGTTGCTATGTGTTGCAGAGTCCCACTGTGCGGACTTCAGCGAGCGAGGAGTGTACAGCAAAAAAAATAAAACATAAAACTGCATGTTTCTATGTTTAAACTGCATGTACATGAGCTGCACCATGTATCACAGTGAACTACATCACAACGATGCTGGACTGCAACCTGACCGATGCCAAAGTCCACCATGGATGAACCTGAAGATGCATCCATGTTGATTTTTTGGCCATCTCGTGCATGAGGACGGATCCAACAATAAGTACCTGGCTCACCATGGATCCTAGCGAGGAGAGAAAGGAGGAGCTTGGGGGAGGTAGCCGTGGCCCCGATCTGGATGACGAAAGGGCTTCTGCAATGTCCAGGGGAGATGTAGTTCGATGGGGAAGGGAGTGGGGCGCAGTCCTTTGTTCTCCCCCTCGTCGACGCGGCGGCCTTTGGTTCCCAAGGGCAAGAAAGGAAGTCTGATCCAGCAACAAGCACGAGGTAGTGGCAAAGTCGGTGACCTTTGGAAGATGGAGGCGCCTAAATCCCAACGACCACCAGGGCATGCCGGCGTGTGATACGTCTCCAACATATCTATAATTTTTTTATTGTTCCATGCTATTATATTATCCATCTAGGATGTTTTATATGCATTTATATGCTATTTTATATGAATTTTTAGACTAACCTATTAACCTAGAGCCTAGTGTCAGTTTCTGTTTTTTCCTTGTTTTGAGTTACAGAAAAGGAATACCAAACGAAGTCCAATTGACGTGCCAATTTTTGATGATTTTTTATGGACCAAAAGAAGTCCACGAAGTTAAAGAGTTGGCCAGAGGAGTCCCGAGCCATCCACGAGGGTGGAGGGCGCGCCCTTTCCTCCTAGGCATGCCCCCTATCTCATCGACGACTCGAAGACCCCCCTGACGTGAGACCGACGCCAAAAATTCCTATAAATACAGAAACCCCCAGAAATAAACCTAGATCGGGAATTCCGCCGCCGCAAGCCTTTGTAGCCACAAAAAACCTCTCGGGAGCCCGTTCCGGCACCCTACCGGAGGGGGAATCCATCACCGGTGCCCATCCTCATCATCCCGGCGCTCTCCGTGACAAGGAGGGAGTAGTTCACCCTCAGGGCTGAGGGTATGTACGAGTAGCTATGTCTTTGATCTCTCTCTCTCGTGTTCTTGATATGGCACGATCTTGATGTACCGCGAGCTTTGCTACTATAGTTGGATCTTATGATGTTTCTCCCCCTCTACCTTCTGTAATGGATTGATTTTTCCCTTTGAAGTTATCTTATCGGATTGAGTCTTTAAGGATTTGAGAACACTTGATGTATGTCTTGCGTGGGATACCTGTGGTGACAATGGGGTATTCTATTGATTCACTTGATGTATGTTTTGGTGATCAACTTGTGGGTTCAGTGACCTTGTGAACTTATGCATAGGGGTTTGCACACGTTTTCGTCTTGACTCTCCGGTAGAAACTTTGGGGCACTCTTTAAAGCTCTTTGTGTTGGTTTGAATAGATGAATCTGAGATTGTGTGATGCATATCATATAATCATACCCGTGGATACTTGTGGTGACATTGGAGTATCTAGGTGACATTAGGGTTTTGGTTGATGTGTGCCTTAAGGTGTTATTTTATGACGAACTCTAGGGCTGTTTGTGATAATTATAGGAATAGCCCAACAGATTGATCGGAAAGAATAACTTTGAGGTGGTTTCGTACCCTACAATAATATCTTCATTTGTTCTCCGCTATTAGTGACTTTGGAGTGACACTTTCTTGCATGTTGAGGGATTGTTATATGATCTAATTATGTTATCCTTTTTGAGAGAACTTGCACTAGTGAAAGTATGAACCCTAGGCCTTGTTTCGAAGCATTGCAATACCGTTTGTGCTCACTTTTATCATTAGTTACCTTGCTGTTTTTATATTTTCAGATTACAAAAACCTATATCTACCATCCATATTGCACTTGTATCACCTCTTCGCCGAACTAGTGCACCTATACAATTTACCATTGTATTGGGTGTGTTGGGGACACAAGAGACTCTTTGTTATTTGGTTGCATGATTGTTTGAGAGAGACCATCTTCATCCTATGCCTCCCACGGATTGATAAACCTTAGGTCATACACTTGAGGGAAATTTGCTACTGTCCTACAAACCTCTGCACTTGGAGGCCCAAAAACGTCTACAAGAAGAAGGTTGTGTAGTAGACATCAAGCTCTTTTCTGGCGCCGTTGCCGGGGAGGTTAGTGCTTGAAGGTATATATTTAGATCTTGCATCGAATCTTCTTATTTCTTGTTTTATCACTAGTTTAGTCTATAAAAGAAAACTACCAAAAAAATGGAATCGAGGATGCCTCATATGCTTCATCTTTTTAATATCTTTCGTGAAAATGATGTTAAGGAAAATTGTGCCAAAGTGTTAGAAGAAGAATGTATTAAAATGTTCGGCATAAAATATTTGAATGATGAGTATCTGTTGCATGGCAATTCCTACTCACTCACATTTATATCTATTGATGGGCATCTCCATAGCCCGTTGATATGCCTAGTTGATGTGATACTATCTTCTCCTTTTTGTCTTCTCCACAACCACCATTCTATACCACCTATAGTGCTATGTCCATGGCTCATGCTCATGTATTGCATGAAAGTTGAAAAAGTTTAAGAATACTAAAGTATTAAACAATTGATTGGCTGAAACCGGGGCTGTGCATGATTTAAATATTTTGTGTGATGAAGATAGAGCATAGCCATGATACGTCTCCAATGTATCTATAATTTTTGATTGTTCCATGCTATTATATTATCTGTTTTGGATGTTTAATGGGCTTTATTATACACTTTTATATTATTTTTGGGACTAACCTATTAACTAGAGGCCAAGTGCAAATTGCTGTTTTTTGCATATTTAGTGTTTTGCAGAAAAGGAATATCAAACGCAGTCCAAACAGAATGAAACCTTCGGGAGAGTCATTTTTGGAACAAACGCAATCTAGGAGACTTGGAGTGGACGTCAAGGAAGCAACGAGGCGTCCATGAGGCAGGGAGGCACGCCCTGGGGGTAGGCGCGCCCCCACCCTCGTGGGCCCCTCGTGGCTCCCCTCACCGTCTTCTTTCGCCTATATATACTCATATACCCTGAAAACATGTGAGAGCACCACAAAACCCTATTTCCACCACTGCAACCTTCTGTACCCGTGAGATCCCATCTTGGGGCCTTTTTGGCGCTCCTCTGGAGGGGGAATCAATCATGGAGGCCTTATACATCAACACCATAGCCTCTCCGATGAAGTGTGAGTAGTTTATCTCAGACCTTCGGGTCAATAGTTATTAGCTAGATGCCTTCTTTTCTCGCTTTGGATCTCAATACAAAGTTCTCCTCGATCTTCTTGGAGATCTATTCGATGTAATACATTTTGCGGTGTGTTTGTCGAGATCCGATGAATTGTGGGTTTATGATCAAGATTATCTATGAACAATATTTGAATCTCCTCTGAATTCTTTTATGTATGATTTGTTATCTTTGCAAGTCTCTTTGAATTATCAGTTTGGTTTAGCCTACTAGATTGATCTTTCTTGCAATGGGAGAAGTGCTTAGCTTTGGGTTCAATCTTGCAGTGTCCTTTCCCAGTGACAGCAGGGGCAGCAAGGCACGTATTGTATTGTTGCCATCAAGGATTAAAAGATGGGGTTTATATCATATTGCTTGAGTTTATCCCTCTACATCATGTCATCTTGCCTAAGGCGTTACTTTGTTCTTATGAAATTAATACTCTAGATGCATGCTGGATAGCGGTCGATGTGTGGAGTAAAAGTAGTAGATGCAGAATCATTTCGATCTACTTGTCGCGGACGTGATTCCTATATACATGATCATGCCTAGATATTCTCATAACTATGCATTTTTCTATCAATTGCTCGATAGTAATTTGTTCACCCACCGTAATACTTATGCTATCTTGAGAGAAGCCACTAGTGAAACCTATGTCCCCCCGGGTTTATTTTCCATCATATAAGTTTCCGATCTATTTTATCTTGCAATCTTTACTTTCCAATCTATATCATAAAAATACCAAAAATATTTATCTTCTTATGTCTATCAGATCTCACTTTTGCAAGTGGCCGTGAAGGGACTGACAACCCCTTTATCACATTGGTTGGAAGGTTCTTATTTGTTTGTGCAGGTACGAGGGATTTGAGTGTAGCCTCCTACTGGATTTATACCTTGGTTCTCAAAAACTGAGGGAAATACTTACGCTACTTTGCTACATCACCCTTTCCTCTTCAAAGGAAAACCAACGCATGCTCAAGAGGTAGCAAGAAGGATTTCTGGCACCGTTGGCGGGGAGTCTACGCACATGTCAAGACATACCAAGTACCCATCACAAACTCTTATCCCTCGCATTACATTATTTGCCATTCGCCTCTCATTTTCCAATCCCCCACTTCAGCGTTGCCGTTTTATTCGCCCTCTTTTTCCCGTTCGCCTCTTTTTCGCTTACCTCTTGTGTGCTTGTGTATTGGATTGTTTTTCACGATGGCTCAAGATAATACTAAATTGTGTGATTTTCCCAATACCAACAACAATGATTTTCTTAGCACTCCGATTACTCCTATTACCGATACTGAATCTTGCAAAATTAATGTTGCTTTGTTGAATCATGTCATGAAAGATCAATTCTCTGGCCTTCCTAGTGAAGATGCCGCTACACATCTAAACAACTTTGTTGATTTGTGCGATATGCAAAAGAAGAAAGATTTGGATAATGATATTGTTAAATTGAAGCTATTTCCGTTTTCACTTAGAGATCGTGCTAAAACTTGGTTTTAGTCTTTGCCTAAAAATAGTATTGATTAATGGAATAAGTGCAAAGATGCTTTTAATTCTAAGTATTTTACTCCCGCTAATATCATCTCTCTTAGCAAGGATATTATGAATTTTAAGCAACTTGATCATGAACATGTTGCACAAGCTTGGGAGATTGCTACAGACTATTCTGTTTTTGACAGATTCTGTTTTTTGTGTGTTGTTTGCTTATTTTGATGAATCTATGGCTAGTATCGGGGGGTATTAACCATAGAAAAGTTGGAATACAGTAGGTTTAACACCAATATAAATAAATAATGAGTTCATTACAGTACCTTAAAGTGGTGGTTTGTTTTCTTGCACTAACGGAGCTCGTGAGATTTACAGTTGAGTTTTGTGTTGTGAAGTTTTCAAGTTTTTTGGGTAAAGATTTGATGGATTATGGAATAAGGAGTGGCAAGAGCCTAAGCTTGGGGATTCCCAAGGCACCCCAAGGTAAAATTAAAGGACAACCAAAAGCCTAAGCTTGGGGATGCCCTCGAAGGCATCCCCTCTTTCGTCTTCGTCTATCGGTAACTTTACTTGAGGCTATATTTTTATTCACCGCATGATATGTGTTTTGCTTGGAGCGTCTTGTATAATTTGAGTCGTTGCTTTTTAGTTTATCACAATCATCCTTTCTGTACACACCTTTTGGAGAGACACACATGAATCGGAATTTATTAGAATACTCTATGTGCTTCACTTATATCTTTTGAGCTAGACAATTTTGCTCTAGTGCTTCACTTATAACTTTTTAGAGCACGGTGGTGGTTTTATTTTGTAGAAATTATTGATCTATCATGCTTCACTTATATTATTTTGAGAGTCTTTTAGAACAGCATGGTAATTTGCTTTGGTTATAAAATTAGTCCTAATATGATGGGCATCCAAGTTGGGTAAAATAAAAACTTTCATATGGAGTGCATTAAACACTATGATAAATTTGATACTTGATAATTGTTTTGAGATATAAAGGTGGTAATGTTTGAGTCATGCTAGTTGGGTAATTATGAAATTGAGAAATACTTGTGTTAAAGTTGGCAAGTCCCAAGCATGCACATATGGTGAACGTTGTGTGACAAATTTGAAGCATGGGGTGTTCTTTGATTGCCTTCCTTATGAGTGGAGGTCGGGATCGCGCGATGGTTAACTCCTACCAACCCTTCCCCTAGGAGCATGCATAGTAGTACTTTGCTTCGAGGGCTAATAAACTTTTGCAATAAGTATATGAGTTCTTTATGACTAATGTGAGTCCATGGATTATACGCACTCTTACCCTTCCGCAATGTGCTAGCCTCTACGGTACCGTGCATTGCCCTTTCTCACCTTGATAGTTGGTTCATACTTCGCTGGTGCATCCAAACCCCATGATACGATACGCTCTATCACACATAAACCTCCTTATATCTTCCTCAAAACAGCCACCATACCTAACTATTATGGCATTTCCATAGCCATTCCGAGATATATTGCCATGCAACTTTCCACCGTTCCATTTATTATGACACGCTCCATCATTGTCATATTGCTTTGCATGATCATGTAGTTGACATCGTATTTGTGGCAAAGCCACCTTTATAATTCTTTCATACATGTCGCTCTTGATTCATTGCATATCCCGGTACACCGTTGGAGGCATGCACATAGAGTCATATTTTGTCCTAAGTATTGAGTTGTAATTCTTGAGATGTAAATAAATAGAAGTGTGATGATTTCCATTATTAGAGCATTGTCACATGTGAGGAAAGGATGATGGAGACTATGATTCCCCCACAAGTCGGGATGAGACTCCGGACGAAATAAAAAAAAGGAGAAAAAAAGAGGCCAAAGAAGCCCAAATAAAAAAAATTAGAGAAAAAGAGAGAAGGGACAATGTTACTATCCTTTTTCCACACTTGTGCTTCAAAATAGCACCATGATCTTCATGATAGAGAGTTTCTTATTTTGTCACTTTCATATACTAGTGGGAATTTTTCATTATAGAACTTGGCTTGTATATTCCAATGATGGGCTTCCTCAAAATGCCCTAGGTCTTCATGAGCAAGCAAGTTGGATGCACACCCACTTAGTTTCTTTTTGATGAGCTTTCATACATTTATAGCTCTAATGCATCCGTTGTATGGCAATCCCTACTCCTCGTATTGACATCAATTGATGGGCATCTCCATAGCCCGTTGATTAGCCGCGCCAATGTGAGACTTTCTTTTTTTTGTTTTCTCACATAATCCCTATCATAATACTCTACTCCACCAATAGTGCTATGTCCCCGGCTTACGCTCATGTATTGCGTGAGGGTTAAAAAGGTTGAAGCGCGTTAAGAAGTATGAAGCAATTGCTTGGCTAAAACCGGGGTTGTGCATGATGGGAGCATTTTGTGTGACGAAAATGAAGCCTGGCCAAACTATATGATTTTGTAGGGATAAGCTTTCTTTGGCTACGCTATTTTGATAAGACATAAACTCCTTGGTTAGCATGCTTGAAGTATTACTATTTTTATGTCAATATTAAACTTTTATCTTGAATCTTTTGGATCTGAACATTCATGCCACAATAAAGAGAATTACTTTGAAAATTATGTCAGGTAGCATTCCACATCAAAAATTCTGTTTTTATCATTTACCTACTCGAGGACGAGCAAGAATTAAGCTTGGAGATGCTTGATACGTCTCCAACGTATCTATAATTTTTTATTGTTCCATGCTATTATATTTTCTATTTTGGATGTTTAATGTGCTTTATTATACACTTTTATATTATTTTTGGGACTAACCTATTAACCGGTGGCCCAGTGCAAATTGTTGTTTTTTGCCTATTTCAGTGTTTCGTAGAAAAGGAATATCAAATGGAGTCCAAACGGAATGAAACCTTCGGGAGAGTCGTTTTTGGAACAAACGCAATCCAGGAGACTTGGAGTGGACGTCAAGGAAGCAACGAGGCGGCCACGAGGCAGGGAGGCGCGCCTAGGGGGGTATGCGCGCCCCCCACCCTCGTGGGCCCCTCGTGGTTCCCCAGACCAACTTTTTTCGCCTATATATACTCATATACCCTAAAAACACCTCAGAGCACCACGAAACCCTATTTCCACCGCCGCAAGCATCTGTACCCATGAGATCCCATCTTGGGGCCTTTTCCGGCGCTCCGCCGGAGGGGGAATCAATCACGGAGGGCTTATAAATCAACACCATAGCCTCTCCGATGAAGTGTGAGTAGTTTATCTCAGACCTTCGGATCCATAGTTATTAGCTAGATGCCTTCTTCTCTCTCTTTGGATCTCAATACAAAGTTCTCCTCGATCTTCTTGGAGATCTATTCGATGTAATAGTTTTTGCGGTGTGTTTGTCGAGATCTGATGAATTGTGGGTTTATGATCAAGATTATCTATGAACAATATTTGAATCTCCTCTGAAATCTTTTATGTACGATTTGTTATCTTTGCAAGTCTCTTTGAATTATCAGTTTGGTTTGGCCTACCAGATTGATCTTTCTTGCAATTGGAGAAGTGCTTAGCTTTGGGTTCAATCTTGCGGTGTCCTTTCCTAGTGACAGCAGGGGCAGCAATGCACGTATTGTATTGTTGCCATCAAGGATAAAAATATGGGGTTTATATAATATTGCTTGAGTTTATCCCTCTACATCATGTCATCTTGCCTAATGCGTTACTCTGTTCTTATGAACTTAATACTCCAGATGCATGCTGGATAGCGGTCGATGTGTGGAGTAATAGTAGTAGATGCAGAATCGTTTCGATCTAGTTGTCACGGACGTGATGCCTATGTACATGATCATGCCTAGATATTCTCATAACTATGCACTTTTCTATCAATTGCTCGACAGTAATTTGCTCACCCACCGTAATACTTATGCTATCTAGAGAGAAGCCACTAGTGAAACCTATGTCCCCCCGGGTTTATTTTCCATCATATAAGTTTCCGATCTATTTTATCTTGCAATCTTTACTTTCCAATCTATATCATAAAAATACCAAAAATATTTATCTTCTTATGTATACCAGATCTCACTTTTGCAAGTGGCCGGGAAGGGACTGACAACCCCTTTATCACATTGGTTGCAAGGTTCTTATTTGTTTGTGCAGGTACGAGGGATTTGAGTATAGCCTCCTACTGGATTGATACCTTGGTTCCCAAAAACTAAGGGAAATACTTATGCTACTTTGCTGCATCACCCTTTCCTCTTCAAGGGAAAACCAATGCATGCTCAAGAGGTAGCAAGCCAGACTATATGATTTTGTAGGGATAGCTTTCTTTGGCCATGTTATTTTGAGAAGACATGATTGCTTTGTTAGTATGATTGAAGTACTATTGTTTTCTTGTCAATATTAAAATTTTGTTTTGAATCTAATGGATCTGAATATTCTTGCCACAATAAAGAAATAATTACATTGATAAATATGTTAGGTACCATTCCACATCAAAAATTCTGTTTTTATCATTTACCTACTCGAGGGCGAGCAGGAATTAGCGTGGGGAGGGGGCGGGGGACCGGGGTGAGGGGCGCCTCACCTCTGTTCTAGGATGCGTGTGTCGTCGTGCAGAAAAGGGAGGAGGATCCCGCTGGCTTAGGCGGTCATAGGGCCAGGGTAGTTGGCTGGACGGGGAAGGAGGAGGATCTTGCCGAATCCGGTGACCGCAGCGCAGGGGTGGGAGGAGGCACGTGGAGGAGGATGCCACCTGATACAGTGGCTCCCGCCAGATCCGGTGGCCGCAGTTGAAGTGAAGGTTTACACCCAGAGGGGGTGATGATGATACAGACCCGGGGTAGGGTCATACACCTGACCTATACGTCCTACCCAAGGTCGCTACCATAGAAGAAAGCAGTCCAAGAGAAAACAAGGAACATCCAGTCAAAGGTGTCGAGTGCAATCCACTCGACCAACCATATCACTCGGGTACCCCTCCTACCTGAAGTCACTCGACCATACAAGGAATCACTCGACCTACTGAAGACCAGGAGTCGCTCAGCACTGCAACGGTCAGGCGTTCACTCCGTAGTCTTTAAGATCATTAATAGCACTTATGGCTGGCGTTATCAGTAACGCCCTGTTTTTATGTACATTGAACCTCTTGTAATGGAGGATGGTTGGGGTCCTGGCGCACTCTATATAAGCCACCCTCCTCCTCTGGCACAAGGGTTCGCACCCCCTGTAACACCTCACACATATAATCCATTCGACCGCCTCCGGGCACCGAGACGTAGGGCTTTTACTTCTACTGAAAAGGGCCTGAACTCGTAAATCTTGTGTGTACACCTTCACCATAGCTGAGATCTTGACTCTCCGTACCTACCCCCTTTCTACTGTCAGTCATAGGACCACGACAGTTGGCACCCACCATGGGGCTGGTGTCTTAGCAACTTGTTGGTGAAGTTGCAAATTTTCCGATCCACATCATCATCGTTTCCGGCGGTGGATTGCCTGAGGGCCGCGAGATCCGCCTCGGCGCGCTCGTTTTCATCGCCAACGACTCCGCCTGGCTTCCGGAAGCTTCCCTTGACGACAAAGCGCTCCCCTTCCGAGGGGTGACGCACTTTCTCGTGTGCGTACACGATGTCCTTCTTCGGCAGCCGTCGACCCAGTATCAGTCGGCTCCCATGGTGTCTTCTCTCTCCGCTGTTCGCCGCCGCAAGCGATCCGGTCGGTCGCGGCTTCAGCAGTGGGTGAAACATGCGGTGGCTCATCAATTGGCCACCCATCAAGTCGCGGCAATCGAGCCCGACAAAACTCTCTACGGCATGTTCGACTGGCTCCGTCGAGACCGCCTCCGAGTGCGATAGCAGCGACCCTGCGGCTGGAGTCTTGATGGTCGACGGACCACGTAGCCCGCCTCGTTTCCGTCGCCAAGACGGCGGAGATGGTGGCGGCGATCCGTCGCGCATCCACGAGGAGTACCATCCCGAACCCCTCTCTTCGCAGCAGAGGGAAGAACTTCGTCGCCGCAACATGGATGCACTCCACACGCCCATCATTGGAGAAACCCCCGAGGCTCGGGCCTTGGAAGAGGTGCGCTTGGCTAATTTGGCTGAGCACACTCGACTGGAGAACCTCTAGCACGCACTCGACGAGCATGCTTGGGAGAGGATCCCTGAGTCCAGTCGACGACATCTTTTTCTGCCTACACCTAAGGTATACCGCACTCCGATTCAAAATCTCACAGCTACGGCCTGAATAGCAGAGTGAATTCAGCCTTCCCAGTCGGAGGCTGGCAGAGGTTTGATGCAGATCCGGGTGAGGGAGTCCTGGATTAGGGGGTATCCAGACAGTCGGACTATATACTTTGGCCGGACTATTGGACCGTGAAAGATACAAGATTCGAGAGTTTGTCCCGTGTCCGGATGGGACTCTCCTTTGCGTGGAATACAAGCTTGGCAATCCAGATGTTAGATCTCCTTCTTTGTAACCGACTCTGTGTAAATCCTAGCCCCCTCCCGTGTCTATATAAACCGGAGGGTTTAATCCGTAGGACAAGAACAGTCATAACCATCATAGGCTAGCTTCTAGAGTTTAGCCTCTACGATCTGGTGGTACATCTACTCTTGTAATACTCATATCATCAAGATCAATCAAGCCGGAAGTAGGGTTTTACCTCTATCGAGAGGGCCCGAACCTGGGTAAAACATCGTGTCCCTTGCCTCCTGTTACCATTAGCCTTAGATGCACAGATCGGGACCCCCTACCCGAGATCCGCCGGTTTTGACACCGACAGTGGTGCTTTGATTGAGAGTTCCTCTGTGTCGTCGCTGCAAGGCTCGATGGCTCCTTTCAATCATCAACAACAACGCGGTCAAGGGTGAGACTTTTCTCCCCGGACAGATCTTTGTGTCCGGTGGCTTTGCACTGCGGGCCAATTTGCTTGGCCATCTGGAGCAGATTGACAGCTACGCCCCTGGCCATCAGGTCAGGTTCGGAAACTTGAAGTACACGGCGAATATCCGCGGAGACTTGATCTTCGATGGATTCGGGCCTATGCCAGGAGCACCGAACAGTCACGACGAGCACGGCTTAGACCTACAGTCGGACAATACTCGGGATATCGCACCGGCAGAAGCTCCGGACCTAAGTCCGGGGCAGATCACATCGTCCGAGGATGGGTGGATGGACCCCGCCCCGGAGGCCGCACACTCATCGGCGGTAGAGCCAAGCACAGGTGAGGGAGTCCCGGACTAGGGGGTGTCCGGACAGCTGGACTATCATCGTCCGCAAGACTCCAAGACTATGAAGATACAAGATTGAAGACTCCGTCCCGTGTCCGGATGGGACTTTCCTTGGCGTGGAAGGCAAGCTTGGCAATACGGATATGTAGATCTCCTACCATTGTAACCGACTCTGTGTAACCCTAGCCTCCTCCGGTGTCTAAATAAACCGGAGAGCTTTAGTCCGTAGGACAACATACATTACAACAATCATACCATAGGCTAGCTTTAGGGTTTAGCCTGCTTGATCTCGTCGTAGATCCAATCTTGTAATACCCATATCATCAATATTAATCAAGCAGGACGTAGGGTTTTACCTCCATCGAGTGGGCCCAACACGGTAAAAACATCGTGTCCCTCGTCTCCTGTTACCATCCGCCTAGACGCACAGTTCGGGACCCCCTACCCGAGATCCACCGGTTTTGACACCAACATTGGTGCTTTCATTGAGAGTTCCTCTGTGTCGTCACCGATAGGCCCGATGGCATCTTCAACCAGCAACGCTGTCCGGGACGAGACTTTTCTCCCCGGACAGATCTTCGCGTTCGGCGGCTTCGCACTGCGGGCTAACTCGCTTGGCCATCTGGAGCAGATCGAAAGCTACACCCCTGGCCGTCAGGTCAGATTCAGAAGTCTAAACTTCACGGCTGATGCCCGCGGAGACTTGATCTTCGATGGACTCGAGCCACAGCCAAGCGCGCCGCACTGTTACGATGGGCATGATCTAGCTCTGCCGCCGGACAGTGCCTTGGTGGCCGCACATGAATCCGCTTCGGCCTTTAGTCCGGAGCCGATCACCCAGATCGAGGATCGGTGGATGGACACCACCTTGGGGGCTCCAACTTCCACGGCGATGGAGCCGAACGCTAATCTTGTCCCCTGCGGAACTCGTGATTCCGAGGTTCCGGACTCCTTGCCGGACTCCGAACCTCCTGCGCCCCTACCAATCGATTCGGATTGGGCGCCGGTTATGGAATTCATCACCGCGGACATCTTCCAACACTCGCCCTTCGGCGACATCCTAAATTCGCTAAAGCATCTCTCATTATCGGGAGAGTCCTGGCCGGACTATGGCCAGGATGGTTGGGGTACGGACGACGAAGAAATTCAGAGCCCACCCACCACCCACTTTGTAGCCACTGTCGATGATCTAACCGACATGCTAGACCATGACTCCAAAGACAACGACGGTATAGACGACGATGACGGAGACGAACAAGAAACAACGCCCATAGGGCACGGGAGGACCACCTCGTCATACGACATATACATGGTGGATACCCCAAAAGAGAGCGATAACAAGGACCAACGGGCCGCGGCAGAAGATAACCCCGCCGATAAACAACCAAAACGGCGACGCAGACGCCGCCCTAAGTCCCGCCTCGACAACAACAACGCTCCTAAGGAGCCCGTAATATAGCAGGGCTCACAAGTGGACGACGAACATGCAGATAAGCAACCGTCCGAACATGACGAGTCGATAATCAGTCCAGTTCGCGGCGAAAACGACATCCGGACGATCTCATGCGGACACGCCGCCGGAGAGCAAAAACCTTCGGAAAAGACTCGTCAACACTGCAAGAAGCCTGAAGAAGGAAAAGCGGAAGCTCAAAACAGCGGAAGACATACTCAGAATGAGATGGAGCAAAGTGCTCAAAACCGCGGATAAATACGGCAATGGCCACCAATCAAAGAGCTACCCGAAACGCAAGCTGCTGCCAGAATTCGACGAGGAGGCCATAGAGCCTCCACCGTCAAAAAATAAAGAGGCTGCCTGGTTGGATAGACGGCCAGATGATAGGCCAAATTCTGAAAGCGGCGCCGCACATAAACCAACTAATGAACCTGGAAAGACAGATGGCCCAGCCAGGTCCATCTACGGGCCAAAGAAGAAGGCCCCAGGAAGCAAGGCAACACGTCAAGTGTCCGAAGATAGTGGCACACCCAAATACAGGGGCGCCGCACACCCACTATGTTTCACCGATGAGGTGCTGGACCATGAATTCCCAGCAGGATTTAAACCCATAAACATAGAGGCCTACGATGGAACAACAGACCCTGGAGTCTGGATAGAAGATTACATACTACATATACACATGGCCAGAGGAGATGATCTCCACGCCATAAAATACCTACCCCTCAAGCTCAAAGGGCCAGCCCGCCATTGGCTTAAAAGCCTCCCAGAAAACATCGTGGGAAGTTGGGAAGAGCTCGAGGAAGCGTTTAGAGAAAATTTCCAAGGGACCTATTGTCACACCCTGCATTTTGTAACATTTCATTTTTATTAATAAAGCATGAAAATTTGGACCAACAAAAACTTTTTGCATTATTTGGCTTTTATTTGGAGTTGGTTTTCTCTCTGTGTTTCTTTTCAAGTGCTTCTTGAAGTCAACTACTCTACCCTCTATATTCCATCTCCTTACCCCAAGCTCCTGACCAATAAACATGCCATGTGAATAGTGCTATATAGAATTTTCTTACAAAAATAATTTGGCCAGAAAGTATTTTCTAAAATTGGTTTTCCAAAAACCCTTGAATTGAGGTTTGCACTGCAAGTACTTGATTAAGGGCAGTAAAAATCTTTCCAAAAATATATTTGACTCCTATTAGATATAGGATGCCCAGGAACCACAAAAATATAATTTTAAAACTTACTGTTCTATTTTATTTAAAGGCTTTTTCTTAAGGCCAGAAATGGTCTTTAATAGGAAAAAATTACTTTACTGTTTCAAAAATATTTGACAAAATTTAGGGAAACTCATAGGACATATATTGTCCATATATAAGAGTTTCAACACCTGGTTATGTTCAAAATATTGGTCAAATCCCTCTAAAACCCTTTCTGGATATTTCAAGCTTTTGAAATATTTACAAAGGAAATATTCTCCAAAAATTCCAGGAAAATTCTATCATGTCACATATGACATATCTGATTATCTTGCCAAGTCTCATGACTTGGAGAACAAGATAACATCATCAAAACCCCTCAAAACCATTTCTGTCCAATCTAAAGTTTGATCAACTTTACATTGCCAAGTATGTCCAAATGTGCTCAAACTTGGTGGACATGCTTCATTGGTCTAATGATGCATCTGGACCAAATGGCACAGGTTGGAGAAGAGGAAATCTTGGTCAAAGTGCCTCCAAACCCTCTCTGACCAAAATCAAGTTTGCACCACTTTGCACTACCAACTTTTTCTCCAAGACCCCAACTTTGGTGAGCCTGATCATGTGACCAAATAAGGTTACCACACCAAGTGGTACATCAAGGAGAAATGATATACTCCACTGGATCTACACAAATCCCTTTCTGCCCATTTCTAGGGTTTGCAAGAGTTGCATTGGCAACTTTGTCCTATTAAGCTCAAGATGGGTGGAAGGCCCTAAATATATGTGACATTTCACCCCTTGGAGTATCTTGGTCAGTGGGAGTCATTAGCCTACCCAAAACTCCATCAAACACCTTCTGGCAAAATACTAAAAAGCCTATTTTTGCCACTTTCACTAATCTCCTTGAGTTCATCTTTTTGCCACAACCCCTCCTCACTCCCCTCTGTCACTTAGACACTTTTCTACCCGAAGAAGCAATGTGGAGGAAGGGGGGAATCACGTTTGTCCTCTCTGGACAGCAGCTTCCCTTCTCTCTCACAGCCTCTCTCTCTCCCCTCTGCACACCAGAGCATCCCAGGCCCTTTCCTGGCCATGTCCCCTTCCACTGTACCCTCCAGACAGAAAAGGACGCGCGCGCGACGCGGAAAACCCGCGGATGCCGGCCAAAGTCGCGCTCTGGAGCGCCTGCCAGAGCGCCGACCGTTGACGCCGCGCCTCCCGACCGCCTCGTGCCTTCCCATCGCGCCAGTGATGTGCCTCGACGTCTGCTACACGCCGCCGTGCAGTCCCCGTTGTCTCCTCCTCTCTCTCCCCCTCCTGCAGCGCGTGCCCGACGCCGCCCGGCTCGGCCAATGGCCGGCCTCACACGCGCGGGCGCCAGAGCCCTCCCTCGCTCTCTCTCCTTCTCCCTGGCACCCTACTCCATCCCCACGAGCGCCGTGGACACCTCCAACTCCTCTCCCACGGCCTCCAGAGCTGATCCCTCGGGCGCCCGTAGGCCACGCCCACGGTGAACCGCGCCAGCCTATATAAGGCGCCCCAGAGCCCTCCTCTTCCTCCTGCCGCTCTTCCACACACCCAATCCACCTCGATCCACCCACTTCTCCAGAGCCGCCCGAGCTCGAGATCGAGCTCGAGCTCCGCCGCCTCGGGTCGCCGTCGATCCGCTGGTAGGCCTCCTCCGCCCGTTTCTCCCTCGAATCGGCCTCCTCGCTTCACCGATGCTTTCCCTCTCTTTCCCCCTCATTTTGCAGCTGGAACGGCCGGAGCCACCGGCGCCAAGCACCTCCTCCGCCAGGGACCTCGTCGCCGCGGCGGCAGCCACCCCGCGACCGTCTCACCACCACCAGATCCGCGACTCGCTCCTGTGTCCAACGGTAGCCTCTGCGCTCCTTCCCGTGCCCTGTATCGCCGCCGGCGAGCTCGCCGTCGCCTCTGGCCGGAGGTAGACGACGGCCGCCGTGGGGCCGGCGGTCGACCTCACATACGGCGGGTGGGATCCACCGTCGAGTTTAAACGTCTTGTGCACACAGACAGACCCTGCCGTCGGCGAAGGCGATTCGCCTTTACGCCTTCGACGTGGCAGCCAAGGCTGGGTTTCCGGCCCACTGCTGGCTGGCTTCTTCTGTGGCCTCCCAAAGATGCACAGCGCCATTTCCCTTTTTCCTTTTCTGTAATATTTCCAAAAATTCCACAGGGCAGAATATTAATCCAAATACATTGATTCCAATTTCTAAATTCCTAGAATATTGCAATCTATTTAATGGTGCAACTTTCACTCAAATCCAATCACCTTTTCTTTTCTGTAAATATTTAAATGTGGTTTTTGACATTTAAATGAGCCTTTGAAAATCCATAACTCCTATTTTACTGCTCCAGAATCAAAACCAAAAGTTGCCCCCTTCCTAGCCTTCCTCCTAGTATTTTACAAAATTAAGTTGACATTTTTTTGAGCACTTTGACTTTTCTGTTTTTATTATTGCCTTATTTTTCCGTTGTTTTCTTGCAACGTTAGATCCCGTATTTGACGAGGTAGCTGAGGAAGAAGGAGGAGCAGGGCCTGAAGACTTTGAAGATCAAGCCAACCAAGGCAAGCAGCCCTTTGACCATGACTATGATACCCCTTTATATGCATGTCATTTTTAGCTCTTTATTGATGATGCATCGGAATCATGACGAGTTGGTGAACCACGTGGGTTGGTTGCCACTATTACTTCCTCGTTGATACTTGCATTGTGCATGGCCCTACCTTCTTATGGGGGTTGTGCCGGTGGGAGTAGCTAGGATGCAAATGTAGATGCTACGCAAATGGGGTGGGTTTGTGCATGGTGAAGGAGGCTATATGATTTCAAAAGTCTTTTCGAAAACCCCGTCGGGTGCCACTTATGCCCGAGGGAGATGATGAAATGGGTGACCACTTGATGACGAAGTGGTGTGCCAAGGAAGAGGGTGTTGTTTTCAAAACGGATTGGTCGGAGTTGCACTGTTATCCCAACCTTACATGCGCCACCACTCTACCCTTATATGGGAAAGGGCATTATTGAGTACCTAGACCGATACTAGCTTGGAGCCCGCATTACTAGTGAAGGGGAGAGTTGGTGCTCTCTCTTGGGACGGGTCGTGCTGTAGGGCGGCCATGACCATCTTTATGGGGCACCGGACACACCGTTGGTACCCGTGCGGTGGTATGTGATGGAAAAGGGAGCAAGGCTCCACAAAATGTTGTTTGAAATGTCGGGCACGGGGGTTACTGCCAATCGAGTGGACTCCTTGTTAGTGTCGTCTAGGAAAGGTAGTGATCGGTGCTTACCCCGGGTACTTGAGGTACCGCGGTCGTGGATTGACACGGAAGTTCCCCGGATCTAGTGGGTAAAGTGTGCAACCTCTGCAGAGTGTAAAACTATTCGAATAGCCGTGTCCACGGTCAAGGACAGTTGGGTAACCGCTCTTGGGCTACGTCCACTTGTTTTCAAATCCAGTGTGTGTGAGGTGATGGTGTTGTCTTGGATCAAGTCGAAGGACTTGACACGATTGAGATGGGTTGGTGCCCACTCTGTTTACGATAAATGGGTTGGTACCCATTTTATTTATGTTCATATCTGTGACCAATTCTTATGGTTACTTGAATTCTCTTGATGCATGTTTTATAGGATGTTGAACATGTCCTGCACTCAAAACTAGCTTTATGCAAAACATACCTATGTCATGCATTACTGTACCTTGAACCAAATCATGGGTTGCTTGCGAGTACATTCAAAGTACTCATTGGCTTGCCACTGGTTATTTAATTGACCAGGCATGGAAGAACCGGAGTTCGAAGAAGAGTTCTTTGGAGACGATCATGCGAACTAGGACATTTCCCAGTCAGAATGCCTGTAGGGTTAAGGCAGATGGCGTGGGTTCTACTTATCGATGACGTTTTCCGCTGCTATGTTTCATTTGATGTTCAGCCCTTAAGGCTTTATCGATGTAAGACTTGACCATGTTGGTCTCTATTTGTGTAAGACGGTATGTATGGATGTAAGACTCTTGTTATTCAGCTTCTGTGTGTTCAGTGAGCATTGATCTCGGGATCATCAGACACGCAGCATTCGGTGATCACGACTTGCGAGTCGGGGTCCCCACAGAGCTGGTATCAGAGCCATCCTGACTGTAGGAAGCCTTAGTTAGCATGGACGTTAGTTAGAGCGAGACTATCCCCTAGATTACCCATATACCTATGTTTTATGTTAGCATCCCAAACACAGGTCACATTCCTTTATTGACCCTTCCCCTTCCACTTTTTGTAGATGGCATTGCATGCGAGGACTTCCCGACCACCGGGTTTCCGTGCTTCTTGAGGATAGCCTCGTGAAGTGCCAGTTCACTCGAGTCCCCACCTTCTCCTACCACGAGCACTGGGTCGACAGCACCAAGAAGGAGTATCACGTGGAGGTAGTCGTGAGGGCGAATGACGCCCCGACGAGCTGGTTCTTTGAGGGACCCCAGATGGCGACACTGCTTCTCGCCGTGGAGACTGCTGCCCTCAAGGCACTGACTCGCCTCCGAGATCTCCTGCCAGAGATGGCGAGAGAGCCAGCCACTCGTTACCTGCCTTATCGTAAGGAAGGTGATGACGAGAGCAGCGCACCAAACCACCCTTGGACGAGGGACTTCCTCTCCGCCTCGCACCTACTTCAGCTTGTGTGCCGACATGCGCACAGCACACAGCCTCGAGTCGACGGAGCTTGGAGGGAACTCCGCGAGACCAAGGAGCTCCTCCGCATAGTTCGATTTAAGGCGGACAGGATCAAGAAGGATGGAGCACCCCTGGACAGCCAGCGGAAGCGTGTCGAGGCGGACGACCCCACAGTCGCCTGAGCCGAGGGAGCACTGCAGCCACGCCAGATGACGGCAAAGGAGTACCGCATAACCTCTTCAAGACACCACCAGCAAAGCAGCGCCGTGTTCAGCTCCTTCACTCCTCCGCTTCCTCAAGCGATGAGGAGACCAAGACAGATGAAGATGAGGAGGAAGACCCAGAGGAGCCAGAATACCCGACCGAGCATTCCACCACTTAGACTCCGTTCAGGACTAGGATAGGCTAGCTCGTAGCCTATGGTAGGATAGGTCGCGTACCCCTTTTGCGAATCGAGTCCTTGTAATGGTTCTTATGAAACCATGTTATGTTGTGTTTGCTTTCAACTTGCTTTGATGAAGTCGTACTTTCCCTTCGGGAACTTGTAAACGACTACATTCCCCATTTGGTTTATTGCATGAGTTTGGCCCTTCTGGCCTTTGTTTTACTTAAATTGTGTCATACCACCCCCTTACTAGGCATTCCATCTCTACTGCTTTTCCTCATTGTTGTTCCCAATCATGAGACCATGACCGCTCCAACAGGATGCCTGTTGTAACACGTACTGGTACCTCTACCCAGCCGCAAGAAGCCGGAGGTTCTGCTGAGGCCGGAGCCAGCCAGGACCAAGCCCAAGGACAGACTCCACCACCACCACCTCCTCCAAGCATGGATATGGCTCAGCTTCTCCAAGCCTTTCGAGAGGAGCACCAAGCCAACACTGCAGCCCTCCAGATGATTGCTCAGGCTGTCAACCGCCAGCCGGCGGGGCACGGCCATGGACGTTCCACACTGGTGGAGTTCAAGAAGCATGCACCACCCACTTTCATCGAGACTGCTGAACCCCTGGATGCAGACGACTGGGTCCGCACTATTGAGGATCTGCTGGCACTAGTCGGATGCACTGAGGACCGGGATAAAGTGGCGATGCTGCCCATCGCCCGGGGGACTGCCAGAGCTTGGTGGGATGGATTCAAGGCTATGCATGTTGAGCAAGACATCACTTGGGACACCTTCAAGACGGAATTCGCAAGGCCCACATCCCTTCGGACTCATGGCCATCAAGAAGCGTGAGTTCCGAGCCTCAAGCAAGGTAGTAGCACCGCAAGGAGTACATGCAGAAGTTCGGTGTTCTCTCGAGGTATGCCCCGAGGATGTCAAGACCGATCTTGCCAAAAGGGAGCGCTTCATGGAAGGCCTTAACCAGACTCTGCGATACTCGCTTGTTGTGTGTGACTGCCCAACCTTTCTGATCCGGTGAACAAGGCGCTCATGCTTGAGGACAAGCGACGTGCCTTGGATGACACTCAGAAGCGCAAGATGATCGGCAAGGGTAGCTCCAAGAACGAAGCCTCGTCCGTGGCAGCCAGCCCGGTCAAGCCAACCTATCGGCAGCCAAGAGCTCCGCACCTCGCACCAACTATCCACCTCAGCGGATGCCAACCCCTGTGCCAGCTTACAACAACCCCAATAACAATGCCGGCAAGGCGTCGTCCCCAATCAAGTCACTTGTTTCGATGTGGACAGCCAGGCATTACTCCAAGAATTGCCCCAACAAGAAGCCCGACGCCCGCCCCCAATGCGCAGAACCCAGACAAGGCCGTGGAATGCCACCGAGGAACCAAGCTCCCATAACTTGCCCAACAATGGCAGGGTCGTGTGAATCATGTCACCGCGGAAGAAGCCCAGAAGACCGGACGTCGTCTGGGTAATGCGTTCCTTGTCAATTCAGCACCATAATCGTTTTGTTTGATTCTCGAGCCACGCATTCTTTTGTCACCCAAAGTTTTGCATTAAAAGTGGCATGACCCTACACCTGAATAACCCTATGGTTGTACAAACCCCGGGGCAGAGATGAGAGCCAAGATAGGATGTAAAGGAGTCGGGATTACCATCAACGGGTAGACTTCCTAGCGCACCTTATCATCCTAAAATCACAAGGCTTGATGTGATCTTGGGAATGAATTGGCTCAGCAAGCACCAAGGCTTGATTGATTGCGCCAACCGGACGGTCACTATGACCAATGACCGAGGAGTCGAAGTCAAATTTGCCTCCAACCCCTCCTCTGCTCAAGCCAACCAAGTCAATTGTCTGACTGAAGTTGGATTGGAACAAGTGCCGGTAGTATGCGAGTATCCCGATGTTTTTCCTGATGAGCTACCAGGAATGCCTCCTGATCGGGACATTGAGTTCATCATCGAGCTCATACCCGGAGCAGGACCCATCTATAAGAAGCCTTATAGAATGGGATCGGAGGAGTTAGCAGAATTGAAGAAGCAGCTGGAAGAGCAGTTGAGGAAGGGATTTATCCGCCCTAGTGCCTCCCCTTGGGGATCGCCTGTTCTGTTTGTGGCAAAGAAGGACGGTACCATCCGCTTATGCATTGACTACCGCTCCCTCAACGAGGTTACAATCAAGAACAAGTACCCACTTCCCAAGATTGAAGATCTGTTTGATCAACTCAATGGGGCCAAGGTGTTCTCCAAGATCGACCTCAGATCTGGGTACTACTGATCAAGATCGACCCCAAGATATTCCGAAGACGGCATTCGTAACCAGATATGGCCTGTATGAATGCACGGTCATGTCCTTTGGATTGACCAATGCCCGAGCTTACTTCATGTATCTCATGAATAAGGTCTTCATGGAATATTTGGACAAGTTCGTCGTTGTCTTCATTGGTGACATTCTTGTCTTCTCGAAGTCGGAAGAAGAGCACGAGCAACACTTGAGGATGGTCCTAGACAAGCTTCGAGAGCACCAACTGTATGCCAAGTTCAGCAAGTGTGAATTCTGGCTGCGTGAAGTTGGATTCCTGGGTCATGTTCTAACTGAAGAGGGATTGTCAGTCGACCCTGCCAAGATTGAAGCCGTGACTGAATGGCAATCCCCGAGCAATGTGAAGGAAGTCAGAAGCTTCCTCGGACTCGCGGGATATTACCGCAAGTTCGTTGAAGGATTCTCAAGCATTGCCCGACCCATGACTCAGCTCTTGAAGAAGGACAAGAAGTTTGAATGGACGCCGAAGTGCGAAGAGAGCTTCCAGGAGCTGAAGAAGAGGCTAACCACCGCTCCAGTTCTGGCCACACCAGATATACACAAGGAGTTTGTGATATATTGTGATGCGTCAAGAATCGGACTGGGAGGTGTTCTGATGCAAGAAGGCAGAGTAGTGGCCTACCTTTCAAGGCAACTACGACCTCACGAGGAGAACTACGCTACTCATGACCTTGAGCTAGCGGCAGTGGTTCATGCCCTGAAGACTTGGCGACATTACCTCTTGGGGAAGCGATGTGAGATATACACGGATCACAAAAGTCTGAAGTATATTTTCACTCAAAGGGAATTGAACATGAGGCAGAGAAGATGGCTGGAGTTGATAAAGGATTATGACCTCAGTGTTCAATACCACCCCGGAAAGGCTAATGTGGTAGTAGATGCGTTGAGCAGGAAGGCTTGCTCCTTGAATGCTATGCTAAAACACAAGCTACCCGCCTTGTATGAAGAACTTGAAAGCTTTGAGTTGGAACTGGTTGCACCAGGATTCTTAGCCAACCTCGAAGTTAAGCCTACCTTGATGGATGATATCAAGAAAGCTCAGAAGGGGCATGAGAGTATTGAAGGCATCAAGAGGAAGATCAAGGCAGGCAAAGCCTCAGGATTCACAGAGGATGAGGAAGGAATTGTGTGGTTTGGGAATCGCATCTGCGTGCCCAACAAGGTTGAGCTCAAGAACCTGATCTTGCAAGAAGCTCATGACAGCCCATATTCCATCCACCCTGGAGGCACCAAGATGTATCAAGACCTGAAGGAAAGATTTTGGTGGCACGGAATGAAAAGGGAGATTGCCACCTATGTTGCAAAATGTGACGTATGCCAGAGGGTCAAAGCTGAACATCAGCGACCTGCTGGATTACTCCAACCACTCACGGTCCCCGAGTGGAAATGGGATAAAGTCGGAATGGATTTCATCACTGGACTACCTAGGTCAAACAAGGGACATGACTCCATCTGGGTCATAGTTGACCATTTGACCAAGGTGGCCCATTTCATTCCTGTCAAGACGACCTACAAGGGGAACCAGCTAGCCAGCCTCTACATCAACAGAATTGTGAGCCTTCATGGTGTTCCCAAGGAGATTGTGTCAGATCGAGGAACCCAGTTCACCTCAAGGTTTTGGAAGAAATTCCAGGAGGCCATGGGGACCAAGTTGTCCTTCAACACTGCTTTCCACCCACAGACCGGAGGTCAGACCGAGCGAGTGAATCAAATACTCGAAGACATGCTCCGAGCCTGTGTCTTAGCTTATGGAGCTAAGTGGGAAGATTGCCTCCCTTTCGCTGAGTTCTCTTACAACAACAGTTATCAGGCCAGCCTTCAGATGGCACCATTTGAAGTGTTATACGGGCGGAAGTGCCGTACACCTCTCAACTGGTCGGAGACCGGAGAAGGACTTGTCTTTGGGCCTGACATCCTTCGTGAAGCAGAAGAGCAAGTCCAGCTTGTCAGAGAGCGTCTGAAGTCTGCCAAGTCAAGGCAGAAGAGCTATGCGGACTCACGTCGCAGAGACATAAACTTCCGAGTGGGAGACCATGTCTATCTCCGGGTCACCCCTCTCAAAGGAGCCCAGCGCTTTCATATCAAAGGAAAGCTCGCTCCGAGGTACATTGGCCCCTTCAAGATCACTGATCGACGAGGAGAAGTGGCTTACCAGTTGGAACTTCCACCTGAACTTTCTGATGTGCACAACGTGTTCCACGTGTCACAACTACGGATGTGTCTCCAAGTTCCAGACAAGCCCGACCTCTACAAAGACGTCAATCACCAAGCCATTGATCTTCAACCTGATTTGACTTATCGTGAGAGGCCCATCTGCATTCTGGATGAGGCTGAACGACGTACCCGAAGCCGCACCATCAAGTACTTCAAAGTCCAATGGAGCAATCACACCGAAGCAGAAGCGACTTGGGAGCGTGAAGACTACCTTAGATCCGAATTCCCGTATCTCTTTCAAGCCTAGTTTAGGAATCTCGAGGACGAGATTCTTGTAAGGGGGGTAGGTATGTCACACCCTGCATTTTGTAACATTTCATTTTTATTAATAAAGCATGAAAATTTGGACCAACAAAAACTTTTTGCATTATTTGGCTTTTATTTGGAGTTGGTTTTCTCTCTGTGTTTCTTTTCAAGTGCTTCTTGAAGTCAACTACTCTACCCTCTATATTCCATCTCCTTACCCCAAGCTCCTGACCAATAAACATGCCATGTGAATAGTGCTATATAGAATTTTCTTACAAAAATAATTTGGCCGAAAGTATTTTCTAAAATTAGTTTTCAAAAACCCTTGAATTGAGGTTTGCACTTTGCAAGTACTTGATTAAGGGCAGTAAAAATCTTTCCAAAATATATTTGACTCCTATTAGATATAGGATGCCCAGAACCACAAAAATATAATTTTAAAACTTACTGTTCTATTTTATTTAAAGGCTTTTCTTAAGGCCAGAAATGGTCTTTAATAGGAAAAAATTACTTTATTGTTTCAAAATATTTGACAAAATTTAGGAAACTCATAGGACATATATTGTCCATATATAAGAGTTTCAACACCTGGTTATGTTCAAAATATTGGTCAAATCCTCTAAAACCCTTTACGGATATTTCAAGCTTTTGAAATATTTACAAAGGAAATATTCTCCAAAAATTCCAGGAAAATTCTATCATGTCACATATGACATATCTGATTATCTTGCCAAGTCTCATGACTTGGAGAACAAGATAACATCATCAAAACCCCTCAAAACCATTTCTGTCCAATCTAAAGTTTGATCAACTTTACATTGCCAAGTATGTCCAAATGTGCTCAAACTTGGTGGACATGCTTCATTGGTCTAATGATGCATCTGGACCAAATGGCACAGGTTGGAGAAGAGGAAATCTTGGTCAAAGTGCCTCAAAACCCTCTCTGACCAAAATCAAGTTTGCACCACTTTGCACTACCAACTTTTTCTCCAAGACCCCAACTTTGGTGAGCCTGATCATGTGACCAAATAAGGTTACCACACCAAGTGGTACATCAAGGAGAAATGATATACTCCAATCGGATCTACACAAATCCTTTCTGCCCATTTCTAGGGTTTGCAAGAGTTGCATTGGCAACTTTGTCCTATTAAGCTCAAGATGGGTGGAAGGCCCTAAATATATGTGACATTTCACCCCTTGGAGTATCTTGGTCAGTGGGAGTCATTAGCCTACCCAAAACTCCATCAAACACCTTTTGGCAAAATACTAAAAAGCCTATTTTTGCCACTTTCACTAATCTCCTTGAGTTCATCTTTTTGCCACAACCCCTCCTCACTCCCCTCTGTCACTTAGACACTTTTCTACCCGAGGAAGCAATGTGGAGGAAGGGGGAAATCACGTTTGTCCTCTCTGGACAGCAGCTTCCCTTCTCTCTCACAGCCTCTCTCTCTCCCCTCTGCACACCAGAGCATCCCACGCCCTTTCCTGGCCATGTCCCCTTCCACTGTACCCTCCAGACAGAAAAGGACGCGCGCGCGACGCGGAAAACCCGCGGATGCCGGCCAAAGTCGCGCTCTGGAGCGCCTGCCAGAGCGCCGACCGTTGACGCCGCGCCTCCCGACCGCCTCGTGCCTTCCCATCGCGCCAGGTGATGTGCCTCGACGTCTGCTACACGCCGCCGTGCAGTCCCCGTTGTCTCCTCCTCTCTCTCCCCCTCCTGCAGCGCGTGCCCGACGCCGCCCGGCTCGGCCAATGGCCGGCCTCACACGTGCGGGCGCCAGAGCCCTCCCTCGCTCTCTCTCCTTCTCCCTGGCACCCTACTCCATCCCCACGAGCGCCGTGGACAGCTCCAACTCCTCTCCCACGGCCTCCAGAGCTGATCCCGCGGGCGCCCGTAGGCCACGCCCACGGTGAACCGCGGCCAGCCTATATAAGGCGCTCCCGAGCCCTCCTCTTCCTCCCTGTCGCTCTTCCACACACCCAATCCACCCCTGGATCCACCCACTTCGCTCCAGAGCCGCCCGAGCTCGAGATCGAGCTCGAGCTCCGCCGCCTCGGGTCGCCGTCGATCCGCGGGTACAGGCCTCCTCCGCCCCGTTTCTCCCTCGAATCGGCCTCCCCTCGCTTCACTGATGCTTTCCCCTCTCTTTCCCCCTCATTTTGCAGCTGGGAACGGCCGGAGCCACCGGCGCCCGAAGCACCTCCGCCGGGACCTCGTCGCCGGCGAGCAGCCACCCCGCGACCGTCTCCACCACCACCAGATCCGCGACTCGCTCCCCGAGTCCAACGGTAGCCTCTGCGCTCCTTCCGTGCCTGTCAGATCGCCGGCGGCTCGCGTCGCCTCTGGCGGAGGTAGACGACGGCGCCGTGGGGCCGCCATCGACCTCACGCCACGGCGGGTGGGATCCACCGTCGAGGTTTAAACGTCTTGTACACTGAGACAGACCCCCGTCGGCGAAGGCGATTCGCCTTTACGCCTTGACGTGGCAGCCGCGTGGGCTGGGTTTCCCCCACAGCCTGCTGCTGTTGTGGCCTCTCGGCCCGATGTACAGCGCCATTTCCCTTTTTCCTTTTCTGTAATATTTCCAAAAATTCCACAGGGCAGAATATTAATCCAAATACATTGATTCCAATTTCTAAATTCCTAGAATATTGCAATCTATTTAATGGTGCAACTTTCACTCAAATCCAATCACCTTTTCTTTTACGTAAATATTTAAATGTGGTTTTGACATTTAAATGAGCCTTTGAAAATCCATAACTCCTATTTTACTGCTCCAGAATCAAAACCAAAAGTTGCCCCCTTCCTAGCCTTCCTCCTAGTATTTTACAAAATTAAGTTGACATTTTTTTGAGCACTTTGACTTTTCTGTTTTTATTATTGCCTTATTTTTCCGTTGTTTTCTTGCAACGTTAGATCCCGTATTTGACGAGGTAGCTGAGGAAGAAGGAGGAGCAGGGCCTGAAGACTTTGAAGATCAAGCCAACCAAGGCAAGTAGCCCTTTGACCATGACTATGATACCCCTTTATATGCATATCATTTTTAGCTCTTTATTGATGATGCATCGGAATCATGACGAGTTGGTGAACCACGTGGGTTGGTTGCCACTATTACTTCCTCGTTGATACTTGCATTGTGCATGGACCTACCTTCTTATGAGGGTTGTGCCGGTGGGAGTAGCTAGGATGCAAATGTAGATGCTACGCAAATGGGGTGGGTTTGTGCATGGTGAAGGAGGCTATATGATTTCAAAAGTCTTTTCGAAAACCCCGTCGGGTGCCACTTATGCCCGAGGGAGATGATGAAATGGGTGACCACTTGATGACGAAGTGGTGTGCCAAGGAAGAGGGTGTTGTTTTCAAAATGGATTGGTCGGAGTTGCGACCGTTATCCCAACCTTACATGCGCGACCACTCTACCCTTATATGGGAAAGGGCATTATTGAGTACCTAGACCGATACTAGCTTGGAGCCCGCATTACTAGTGACGGGGGAGAGTTGGTGCTCTCTCTTGTGACGGGGTCGTGCCAGGTAGGGCGGCCATGACCATCTTTATGGGGCACCGGACACACCGTTGGTACCCCGTGCCAGTGGTATGTGATGGAAAAGGGAGCAAGGCTCCACGAAAATGTTGTTTGAAATGTCGGGCACGGGGGTTACTGCCAATCGAGTGGACTCCTTGTTAGTGTCGTCTAGGGAAAGGTAGTGATCGGGTGCTTACCCCGGGTACTTGAGGTACCGCGGGTCGTGGATTGACACGGAAGTTCCCCGGATCTAGTGGGTAAAGTGTGCAACCTCTGCAGAGTGTAAAACTATTCGAATAGCCGTGTCCACGGTCAAGGACAGTTGGGTAACCGCTCTTGGGCTACGTCCACTTGTTTTCAAATCCAGTGTGTGTGAGGTGATGGTGTTGTCTTGGATCAAGTCGAAGGACTTGACACGATTGAGATGGGTTGGTGCCCACTCTGTTTACGATAAATGGGTTGGTACCCATTCTATTTATGTTGATATCTGTGACCAATTCTTATGGTTACTTGAATTCTCTTGATGCATGTTTTATAGGATGTTGAACATGTCCTGCACTCAAAACTAGCTTTATGCAAAACATACCTATGTCATGCATTACTGTACCTTGAACCAAATCATGGGTTGCTTGCGAGTACATTCAAAGTACTCATTGGCTTGCCACTGGTTATTTAATTGACCAGGCATGGAAGAACCGGAGTTCGAAGAAGAATTCTTTGGAGACGATCATGTGAACTAGGACGTTTCCCAGTCAGAATGCCTGTAGGGTTAAGGCAGATTTCGTGGGTTCTACTTATCGATGACGTTTTCCGCTGCTATGTTTCATTTGATGTTCAGCCCTTAAGGCTTTATCGATGTAAGACTTGACCATGTTGGTCTCTATTTGTGTAAGACGGTATGTATGGATGTAAGACTCTTGTTATTCAGCTTCTGTGTGTTCAGTGAGCATTGATCTCTGGGATCACTGTACACGTGCATTCGGTGATCACGACTTGCGAGTCGGGGTCCCCACACCTATGTCCGCCCTCCGGATGCAGATGATTTAAGTCATATAACTCAACACCCCGGAGAGTCAGCGCGCAAATTCTGGAACAGGTTCCTCACCAAAAAGAACCAAATAGTCGACTGTCCGGACGCCGAAGCCTTAGCAGCTTTTAAACACAATGTCCGAGACGAATGGCTTGCCAGACACCTCGGCCAAGAGAAACCGAGGACAATGTCCGCGCTAACAAGCCTCATGACCCGCTTCTGTGCGGGAGAGGATAGCTGGCTAGCAAGATGTAGCACCAGCGACCCAAGTACATCCGTGATAAGAGATGGAAACGGAAAATCATGGCGCAGAAAAGAGCAGCGCCGGAATAAAGAGAAAAACCCAAAGAGCACGGCAGTCAAAGCCGGATTCAAAAGCTCGCGGCCAAACAACAAAACATCGCCTCTTAAGGATGACGGCGATGAGCTGTCCAACTTAAACAAGATTTTGGGTCGGATATGTCAAATCCACAGTACCCCCGGAAGGCCTGCAAACCACACCCACAGGGATTGTTGGTTTTTTAAAAAGTCCGGCCGACTAAATGCCGAACACAAGGGGCTCGACGCGTCAAGCGAAGACGATAAACCCCACCAGCAGAGCACCGGAAAACAAAAGACTTTCCCACAAGAGGTCAAAGCAGTAAATTCACTTCATGTGATAATACGGAAAAATAGTGCGGCACTTTCTAAAAAGAGCCTTGCACGGGCCAACCCTGCGGACCATAGAGATTGGATATCAAAACCAATCACTTTCGACCACCTGGACTATTCCAGAAGCGTTCGAAACGCGGGACGGACTGCCCTGATATTGAATCCGATAATCGACGGACTACAATTTACTAAAGTCCTAATGGACGGAGGCAGCGACTTAAACCTGCTGTATTCAAACACAATTCGCAAGATGGGGATAGACCCTACCAAAATTCGACACAGCCGCACTTCCTTCAAAGGAGTGACGCCAGGCCCTTATGCCAAGTGCACAGGCTCACTATTACTAGAAGTCGTGTTCGGTTCACTGAACAACTTTCGGCGTGAAAAACTAATTTTTCACATCGTCCCATTTAAAAGTGGATATCAAGCACTCTTGAGACGAAAGGCTTTTGTCCGTTTCAACGCCATACCGCACTACGCGTCTCTTACACTCAAGATGCCCGGTCCGCGTGGCATCATTTCAGTCACGAGGTCACTCAAAGACCCTGACTCGGATAGACGAGTCCGGCTTCAAGCAGTTAGGGTTCCCTAGCCGCACACCTCTTCACAGGGGGCTGCGCGCACAAACAACCGCGGGTTCATACAAACCCCGCTCTACTTATTTATATTTCTTCCTTTACACATATATTTTTCACACGAATTGTTTTCAAACTAAGTTTTCCTCTCTTTTTACAGATGAACAACGTGCGTACCCGTCCAGGATAACGGCGCAACGGAGACACAGCGTGCAGACGCAGGGGACCCGCTAGAGGATTCTTTGCAGATTAAGACCCCGTAAACCTTTTTTACTGTCTCTTGTTGTTGTTCTCCTTGGTTTCTTCCTATAGCCAAAGCGGAGCTCGACGCTTTTGGCATCGGCGCGTCGAAGACCATGCCCGTGCACGGACACTAGGGGCTTAGAGCATCGTTCGCCCATTATTATAAAGACCGAACACCTTAGGGAGTGTTCGGCGTCTCGAGAGTTAGGCATTATATGCATCAGCTCGAATCATGTCTTTGGTCAAATGTTGGGTTTGCCCGCTCCTGTGTTTTGTTGCCTTACGTTCCGTATCATCGGCTAACGCGTACCGGAGAACTATCGCGATTGTGCCCCGGTTAATTTGGGCGAGCACCTCAAGAGAGAAAGTCGAAAACTGATCATCATGATATAGCGAGAGACTGGTCAACCACTCGATCGACTACCGGAATGTTTGGAATTCCCCGCTTTGACGAAGGACCGTTTCCCGGTCAGGCACACATGTGCCCCAAATTCGGAGAAGTGCGGTGCCCCCAGGGGCTATATCGTAGCCCCACCCTCGAACTCCACTGGCTAAGTGAAAGTGATAAAGCATTATAGTCCGGATTGCCTCGTTTGCTACGCTACCACCTCCTTAACAGGACCGAGACGTCGGATTAAGTGTGAAAACGCGCTATTTTTTCGAACACCCCCGCACCTTGTGCGTGGGGGCTGAAGCCGAAGACTGCAATCTTTCAGGTTATACAAACGTATACGTAAACGGCCGCATAGGAGAAGTTTTACTACTTGGGACGCACAAGTATAAAAAGCAGTTATAGCATAATCATCGTTTTACAAAACGTTCATTTGAACGTGACATTTTTTGAGCACTGCGACTCTATTACACGAGCGCCACGCATAACTTCCCCGAAATAGTGCTCGGCGGGGAGCCGGCTTTCATCCGAACCCTGCGCGGCAACAGCGGTGGCATCCATCTCTGTCCAATGTGCCTTCACACGGGCAAGAGCCATCTGCGCGCCTTCGATGCAGGCCGACCACTTCATCTCCTTGATATGCGGCACCGCTCCAAGAAACTACTGCAGTAAGCCGAAGTAGCTCGTCGCCTTGGCCTCTCTGGCCAGACATGAGCCACAATGTCAGTCATGGCAAGTCCGGACAATCTATTTAGCTCGGCCCATTCGGCCATCCGGTCGGTCAACGGAAGTGAGCGATCCGGACTATGGAATTGAGACCAAAATAGCTCTTCCGTCTTGTGATCCTTCTGACTCCGGAAGTGCTCAACGGCATCAGCCGCACTTGCCGCTAAGTCCATATACGGATCCTCCGGACTCCAGAACTGGCCAAACTGAGCATACTTTTGATCCATAAACCGGTGACGCAGCAGATAGGGCTTGCCAGCCACGATATCTCCGGCTTGGCGCAGCTCCTCCTTCATGGCCCGCATTGCAGAACGGGCATCCTTGGCTTCGGCGGTGGCCTTCCTCAGGTCTTCCCGCTCCGATAAGCGCTCCTTTTCAAGAGCCTCATTGCGGTCGGCAGCATCTTTTAATTTCACGGCCAATTCGGCCATCTCTTCCCTGCTTAGGCAGTGTGCAGCCTTTTCGGCTTTCAACTCCTCGGCCGCCCTCGAGGCAGCCGCGTCACTCCTTCGGGCTTGCTCCTTAGCTTGAGCAAGTTCGGCCCGAAGGCTCTCCATAGCAGCAGCACCGTCTGTACAACAACATATAATTTATTAGAGGAGGACTTTGACCCCCTTAATAACGCGACTGCGGAGAATTCATTTACCTTGCGACTCGTCAAGTTGCCGGTTGACAAGTGCGATGTCCGCATCCGCCATGTCAAGTTGCCGCATCAACTCGGCAACTCCACTAGTCGGGCTAGCCCTCGGACTATCCGCCACCTGCATAGGAACGGCGACATCCATTAAATGTGATTTTGATCCTCGGCACGCTGTCGTCTTCGACAACCTACAGAGTCACAGGGGCTACTATCTATACAGGGCGCATTTTTATGTGCAAACCTGTTAAAAGACAAAAAGGGTGCGCCATTCTCGCGTACCTCAAACCCCGCCAGCAAACTCATAGCGGCATTACGCAATCCACTCTCGGCGGACGAAATCCTTCCAACCACCATATGCATCAACGCACGGTGATCTTCTGAGATGGACACCCTCTCAAGCAGATTCTTCAGTTCTCCCGGCCGGATACTCGCGGGTGCCGAACTCTCTGGCCCCTCCGGACTCGGGGATACCCTCCGTGATGATACTTCAGGCTCATCTGCCTTATCGGACGGCGCAGTAGACGGAGGCGTTCGCTCTCCATCATCTCCGGAAGAAGGTCCCCCAAAGATGAACTCATCTGAGAAGGCTGCAGATCCGAACTGCAAGATAAAAATTTCGGTTACCCACAGAAGCACAAAGGAGGTATTTCCTTACTAATTAACTCCCCTTTTTCATACTCACGGCTTGCTGGAGGGCTGACCCTTCGGCGATGATTGTACGTCCGGATTCTCCCCTGACGCTGGACCCCCCGGTTAAGATCTCTTCCCCCGCTTAGGGGCTTTGGCCTCCGGATCTTCGGAGGCGGTCCTTTTCTCTCCCTGGAATGAGGGGTTTTTGATTCCCCCCTCTTCAGACGCCCCTTTGGGCGAAATAACAGCTCCTCTATTTTCCCCATCGCTCCCTTCCATGTGCGCGACCTCCAACATTCTGACCAGCATGGGCTCAAGTGCGGTCTCTGGGAGGGGGGCCGGACACCTTATCAGCCTCGATCGCGCTACCCACTCCTGTGAAGAGTTATGGGTCAGGAGGCGAACTCTGGAAAAGCAGATAAATAAAACGTCCGGACTCTAAGCTATTTACCTGAGTATCTGGGCGATTGCGGCTTAGACCTGCGTCCTCGGCTAATTCCGGGCACGCTACCTGCGGCCCGAAGAACAACTTGTACATCTCCATGGGTGTCGCACCCATGAAGTGTTGGAGAATCCGAGGTCCCTCTGGGTTGAACTCCCATAAACGGAGAGGACGGCGTTTGCAGGGCAGAAGATGCCTGAATAGCATAACCTGCATCACCACAACCAGATTGATCTCCCTCGCCTGGAGGTCTCGAATCCGGCCCTGCAATAAGGGCACGTCTTGGATGGCCCCAATTGAGCCCTTGGTTGACCCATGACATCGATCGGCATGGAGGTCCCGGCGGAATGAAGGCGACGGCTTTGCTTGCGCCTTCGAGCGGTGATATAGAACCACTCCTGCTGCCACGGTCAAGTTCCTCTTGGAAGGAACCCTCGGGAGCACGGGCATCGGCCCTTCGCTTATGGCCGCCCGCCAAGACTCCGCTTGACGCCCCCCGATCATCTTCGGCTCCACATTGAAGGTCTTCAGCCATAGGCTGAAGTGGGGAGTGACGCGGAAGAAGGCTTCACAGACGATAATGAATGCGGAGATATGGAGGATGAACTCCGGAGCCAAATCGTGAAAGTCGAGCCGATAGTAGAACATGAGCCCTCTCACGAAGGGGTCCGTCGGGAAGCCTAAACCCCGACAGAGGTGGGATACGAAGACAACGTATTCGCCGGGCTTGGGGGCGGGCACGGCCTGCCCTTGAGCAGGCAACCTGTGCGAAACCTCGTAGGACAGGTACTTGGCCTCACGCAGCTTAAGCACGTCCTCCTTCGTGATGGAGGAGGGCATCCACCGACCCTGGAGGTCGGAGCCGGACATGGTTGAGAATCCGAAGCACTCGAATCTGGGGCTCTGGGTGTTGGAACTGGGGGCAAGAAGGAGATTCGAGGCGAGATTGAAGAAAAAGAACGAACCCTGGTCCTCTTATAAAGGGGAAAAAATTCCAAGGGTCGTCTCCGTGACCGTTTGGGATTCACCTTCGATAGAGGAGGCGTGGCGATGGGCACAGTTGGGTTAACCACGCACGTATTGATGAGAATCCCGGAATAAGGGGAACACGATCTCTGCTTCGACAAGACGTGCCAAGGAAACCGCTTCGCTAAACATGCTGAGGTGGTATAAAAAACGATTCAAGTAAAAACCTGGTAGCGGTGTGATGTCATGCCGCATAATACGTCAGTAGATTGGACTAGTATATATTTTATTCTCTCTACGGTGGAATGTGGAATTTATTTTGCAGAGCCAGACACTATCCTGGTGTTCATGATCTTCTCTGGATTATTCAAGGAGGAACCCGCCTTGCAATGCCGAACATTATGCGCTACCGGACTTATCGTCATTGAAGCCTGGTTCAGGGGGCTACCGAGGAGTCCCGGACTAGGGGTGTCCGGACAGCCGACTATCATCGTCCGCCGGACTCCAAGACTACGAAGATACAAGATTGAAGACTCGTCCCGTGTCCGGATGGGACTTTCCTTGGCGTGGAAGGCAAGCTTGCAATACGGATATGTAGGTCTCCTACCATTGTATCCGACTACATAACCCTAGCCTCCTCCGGTGTCTATATAAACCGGAGGGCTTTAGTCCATAGGACAACATACATTACAACAATCATACCATAGGCTAGCTTTAGGGTTTAGCCTCCTTGATCTCGTGGTAGATCCACTCTTGTAATACCCATATCATCAATATTAATCAAGCAGGACGTAGGGTTTTACCTCCATTGGGAGGGCCCGAACCTGGGTAAAAAGATCGTGTCCCTTGTCTCCTGTTACCATCCGCCTAGACGCACAGTTTGGGACCCCCTACCCGAGATCCGCCGGTTTTGACACCGACAACAGGCTCCACCCCCAGGAAGCCTGTGTCACCGGATCCCCGGACTCGTGTCCGGCTATAGGTTCAAGTCTGCGCACCCCCGAGCCCGCCGAATCTGGTTGGGCTCCAGTAATGGAGTTCACCGCTGCGGATATCTTCCAGCACTCACCCTTTGGCGACATGCTGAACTCATTAAAGTCTCTCTCTTTGTCAGGAGACTCTTGGCCGAACTATGTCTGGCTCGAGTGGGAAGCAGGCGACGAGGGAATTCGTTGCCCACCCACCACCCACTTCATTTCCACTGTTGATGATTTGACCTACGTGCTTGACTTCGACTCTGAAGACATCGACGGTGTGGACGACGATGTAGGAGAAGAACAGGAACCACCGCCCACGGGGTGCTGAACAGCCACCTCCTGATATGATATATATATATATATATATATATATATATATATATATATATATATATATATATATATATATATATATATATATATATATATAGTGGACACTCGAAAGAAACCAATGGTGATGAGGCAATGGAGGATGACCCCTCAAGGAACAAAGCAAAGCATGGGCGTCATCGGTGTCGCTCCAAGCCCCGCCACAGCAATACCAGCACAGGAGAAGAAAACAATCCGGATGGTGCCGAAGACGAATACAACCCCGATCAGCCTGCCTTCAAGCAGGCCGAACAGGAAGACGGGCAGGTCAGCCCAGACAAACAGGCGACGAATGGATACCCGGAGGAGGACAACTACATGCCCCCCTCCAAAGACGAGGTGAGCCTCAGCGACGATGAATACGGCGTGCCTGAGGATCCCGTAGAGCAGGAGCGCTTCAAGCGCCGGCTTATGGCCACTGTGAGGAGCCTGAAAAAGAAACAGCAGCAGCTCCTAGCTGATCAAGATCTCCTCACAGACAGATGGACTGAAGTCCTGGCAGCCGAGGAATATGGACTCGAGCGCCACACCAAAGGTTACCCAAAGCACAAGTAGCTACCTCAACTCGAGGAGGAGCCTATACTACCAGCACAGGACGAGGCTGACCGGCCGTGGCCGGGATAAAACGGCGTATCTGCCCGAATACCAGCCCGCACCCCAACGCCAATACACTACGGTCCGGGGCAATAGTCAGGACCTGCGAGACATACTAGAAAACAAGGTAGGACAACCAAGATCGATCTACGGATCGCGGGGGCGCGCCCCAACACGTGACGATGATCGTCATGCCGGATACACTATCAACAAGTCCGGTCGGGCCGAACATAGCCCACCAGACTTATTCGAACTGCGTAGCCACATAGCCCGGCATAGAGGCACCGCACACCCCCTCTGCTTCACCGACGAAGTGATGGATCACGAATTCCCATAAGAGTTTAAACCCGTAAACATCGAATCATATGATGGCACAACAGACCCCACAGTATGGATCGAAGATTTCCTTCTCCACATTCACATGGCCCGCGGTGACGATCTACATGCCATCAAGTATCTTCCCCTTAAACTGAAAGGACCGGTCCGGCATTGGCTAGATAGCCTGCCGGCAAATTCCATCGGCAGTTGGGAAAACCTGGAGGACACATTCCTCGACAACTTCCAGGGCACGTACGTGTGATGACCGGATGCTGATGACTTGAGTCACATTACCCAACAGCCCGGAGAGTTAGCCAGGAAATTCTGGACTCGGTTCCTAACTAAAAAGAACCAAATTGTCGACTGTCCGGACGCCGAAGCCTTGGCGGACTTTAAGCATAATATCCGCGACGAGTGGCCCGCCCAATGATATGTCTCCAACGTATCTATAATTTTTGACTGCTCCATGCTACTTTATCTACTGTTTTGGAATATATTGGGCTTTATTTTCCACTTTTATATTGTTTTTGGGACTAACCTATTAACCGGAGACCCAGCCCAGAATTGCTGTTTTTTTTGCCTATTTCAGTGTTTCGAAGAAACGGAATATCAAACGGAGTCCAAACAGAATGAAACCCTCGGGAACGTAATTTTCTCACCGAAAGTGATCCAGGAGACTTGGACCCTACTCCAAGAAGTGCCAGAGGCGGTCACGAGGGTGGAGAGCGCGCCCCCCTGCGCGCGTGCCCCTGCCTCGTAGCCCCCCTGTTGCTCCACCGACGTACTCCCTCCTCCTATATATACCTACGTATCCCCAAATGATCGGAACGGGAGCCAAAAACCTAATTCCACCGCTGCAACCTTCTGTATCCACGAGATCCAATCTTGGGGCCTGTTCCGGAGCTCCGCCGGAGGGGGCATCCAACACGGAGGGCTTCTACATCAACACCATAGCCCCTCCGATGAAGTGCGAGTAGTTTACTTCAGACCTTCGGGTCCATAACTAGTAGCCAGATGGCTTCTTCTCTGTTTTTGGATCTCAATACAATGTTCTCCCCCTCTCTCGTGGAGATCTATTCAATGTAATCTTCTTTTTGCGGTGTGTTTGTTGAGACCGATGAATTGTGGGTTTATGATCCCGTATTATCTATGGAAAATATTTGAATCTTCTCTGAATTCTTTTATGTATGATTGAGTTATCTTTGCAAGTCTCTTCGAATTATCCTTTTTGGTTTGGCCAACTAGATTGGTAGTTCTTGCAATGGGAGAAGTGTTTAGCTTTGGGTTCAATCTTGCGGTGTCCTTTCCCGATGGATGTATAAGCAAGGCACGTATTGTATTGTTGCCATCGAGGATAACAAGACGGGGTTTTTATCATATTGCATGAATTTATCCCTCTACATCATGTCATCTTTCTTAAGGTGTTACTCTCTTTTTAACTTAATACTCTAGATGCATGCTGGATAGCGGTCGTTGAGTGGAGTAATAGTAGTAGATGCAGAATCGTTTCGATCTACTTGTCTCGGACATGATGCCTATATACATGATCATTACCTAGATATACTCATAACTATGCTCAATTTTGTCAATTGCTCAACAGTAATTTGTTCACCCACCATAGAATATCTATGCTCTTGAGAGAAGCCACTAGTGAAACCTATGGCCCCTGGGTCTATTCCCATCATATCAATCTCTATCGCTTTATTACTTGCTTTGTTTTTACTTTGCCTTTTATTAAACACCAACAATATTATTTATCATCTCTATCAGATCTCACTCTCATAAGTGACCGTGAAGGGATTGACAACCCCTAATCGCGTTGGTTGCGAGTAGCTATCATTTTGTGTAGGTACGAGGGACTTGTGCGTGGTCTCCTACTGGATTGATACCTTGGTTCTCAAAAACTGAGGGAAATACTTACGCTACTTTGTTGCATCATCCTCTCCTCTTCGGGGAAATCCAACGCAGTGCTCAAGAGGTAGCAAGAAGAATTTCTGGCGCCGTTGCAGGGGAGGCTCACGCAAGCAATTCAACAAAACCAAGTACCCATCACAATCCCTATCTCTCGCATTACATTATTTGCCATTTGCCTCTCGTTTTCCTCTCCCCCACTTCACCCTTGCCTTTTTATTTGCCCTCTCTTTCCCAATCTCCTCCTCTCTTTCCGTTTGCCTTTCTTCCGTTGCCTTTCTGTTTGCTCGTGTGTTAGTTTGCTTGCTTGTCGCGATGGCTCTACCTAGATTTGGTGATCTTCATCTTAAAAGGCTAGAGGAGATCGAAAGCAATGTCAGAAAGTTTACGGTTTTGCAATTTGAGCATAATAATTTCTTTAGAAACGAGCTTAAGGAACAAAAAAGTTTTATGAGTCATATGAATAAAGAACTCGACGATATGTCTAAAGAATTTGATGGTTTAAGAGCCCAAATTTCGGATATGCAAGCTAACTTAGTCAATAAGATGGCCGCTAAACCGAATTCGTATGAAAATCAAGATGAAGATCTAAAAGTTATTGATGTGTCCCCCATCAAATCCTTGTTTTGCAATATGAATCTTGATGAAACTGAATATGATCTTCCTTTACCTAGAAGGCGTTCTAAGAATTCGGAGTTTCTAGATCTTGATGATGAAATTGATGAAAGTGGGATTGAAAGAAATAAAAACCTAGATGTTGCTAAACCCACTATTTTGGATCTCAAGGATTTTAACTATGAAAATTGCTCTTTGATTGGTTGTATTTCCTTGTTGCAATCCGTGCTAGATTGTCCTCATGCTTATAGTCAAAATAAGGCCTTTACCGAACACATTGTTGATGCTTTGATGCAATCTTATGAAGAAAAACTTGAGTTGAAAGTTTCTATCCCTAGAAAACTCTATGATGAGTGGGAACCTACTATCAAAATTAAAATTAAAGATTATGAGTTTCATGCTTTGTGTGATTTGGGTGCTAGTGTCTCTACTATTCCCAAAACTTTGTGTGATTTGCTAGTTTTCCGTGACTTTGATGATTGCTCTCTAAACTTGCATCTTGCGGATTCCACTATTAAAAAGCCTATGGTAAGAATTAAGGATGTTATTATTGTTGCCAATAGGAATTATGTGCCCGTAGATTTTATCGTTCTTGATATAGATTGCAATCCTTCATGTCCTATTATTCTTGGTAGACCTTTCCTTAGAACGATTGGTGCAATTATTGATATGAAGGAAGGGAATATTAGATTCCAATTTCCCTTAAATAAGGGCATGGAACACTTCCCTAGAAAGAAAATAAAATTACCATATGAATCTATCATGAGAGCCACTTATGGGTTGCCTACCAAAGATGGCAATACCTAGATCTATCCCTGGTTTTATGCCTAGCTAGGGGCGTTAAACGATAGCGCTTGTTGGGAGGCAACCCAATCTTATTTTGTGTTTTTTGTAAATAATGCATCTACCTTCTGTTTGGATGTGGTTTTATGTTTTAATTAGTGTTTGTGCCAAGTAGAACCTATATGATAACCTATGATGATGGTTGATTTGATTCTGCTGAAAAACAGAAACTTTGCGCACACGAATATAATTCTTTTAAATCACACGAACGTGCTTTTGCGTTGATTCTTTTTGATGCTGATCAATAAACAAATTGTCCAGGACTTCCTATTTTGGTATAATTTTTAGAGTTCCAGAAGTTTGCGTTAGTTACAGATTGCTTCAGACTGTTCTGTTTTTGACAGATTCTGTTTTGCGTGTGTTGTTTGCTTATTTTGATGAATCTATGGCTAATGAAATAGTTTATAATACATAGAGAAGTTTGAATACAGTAGGTTTAACACCAATATAAATAAAGAATGAGTTCACGAGATTTCTGTTGAGCTTTGTGTTGTGAAGTTTTCAAGTTTTGGGTGAATTCTTTTGATGGATTATGGAACAAGGAGTGGCAAGAGCCTAAGCTTGGGATTCCCATGGCACCCCCAAGATAATCCAAGGGCACCAAAAATTCAAAGCTTGGGGATTCCCCGGAAGGCATCCCCTCTTTCGTCCACTTCCATCAGTAATTTACTTGGAGCTATATTTTTATTCACCACATGATATGTGTTTTGCTTGGAGCGTCTTGTATTATTTGTGTCTTTGCTTGTTAGTCTACCACAATCATCCTTGCTATACATACCTTTTGAGAGAGCCATACATGAATTGGAATTTGTTAGAATACTCTATGTGCATCACTTATATCTTTTGATCTCGATAGTTTTGCTCATAGTGCTTCACTTATATCTTTTAGAGCACGGTGGTGGATTTGTTTCAAAGAAACTATTGATCTCTCATGCTTCACTTAGATTATTTTGAGAGTCGTTAATAGCATGGTAATTTGCTTAATGTTAATATACTTGGTGTTCAAGATATGTGAAACTTTCTTTTGAGTGCGTTGAATACTAAGATAAGTTTGATGCTTGATAATTGTTTTGAGATATGGTGGTGATAATATCAAAGTCATGCTAGTTGGGTAATTATGAATTCAAAGAATGCTTGTGTTGAAGTTTAAAAGTCCCGTAGCATGGACATATGGTTAAAGTTGTGTAACAAATTTGAAACATGAAGTGTACCTGGCTTGTGCATCCTTATGTGTGGAGGTCGGGGACGAGCGATGGTATTTTCCTACCAATCTATCCCCCTAGGAGCATGCACATAGTACTTGATTTTTGATGGCTTCTAAATTTTTGCAATAAGTATATGAGTTCTTTTGACTAATGTTGAGTCCATGGATTATACGCACTCTCACCTTTCCACCTTTGCTAGCCTCTTCGGTACCGTGCATTGCCCTTTCTCACCTTGACAGTTGGTGCAAACTTCGCCGGTGCATCCAAACCCCGTGATACGATACGCTCTAATCACACATAAACTTCCTTTTATCTTCCTCAAAACAGCCACCATACCTACCTATCATGGAATTTCCATAGCCATTCCATGATATATTGCCATGCAACTTCCATCATCATCATCATGACATACATTACTTTTATCATATTGCCATTGCATGATCATGTAGTTGACATCGTATTTGTGGCATAGACACCATACATTATTTTTCATACGTGTCACTCTTGATTCATTGCACCATTCCGGTACACCGCCGGAGGCATTCATATAGAGTCAGATCTTGTTCTAAGTTTCGAGTTGTAATCCTTATGTTGTAATCAATAGAAGTGTGATGATCATCATTATTAGAGCATTGCCCAAAAAAAGAAAGGCCAAAAGAAAAGAAAAAGAAAGGCCCAAAAAAAAGAGAAAAGAAAAAATAAATAATAAAAAAAGGGCAATGCTACTATCTCTTTTTCCACACTTGTGCTTCAAAGTAGCACCTTGTTCTTCGTGTAGTGAGTCTCATATCTTGTGCTTCAAAGTAGCACCTTGTTCTTTATGTAGTGAGTCTCATAAGTTGTCTTTTTATACTAGTGGGAATTTTTCATTATAGAACTTGGCTTGTATATTCCTACGATGGGCTTCCTCAAATGCCCTAGGTCTTCATGAGCAAGCAAGTTGGCACCCACTAGTTTTCTTTTGTTGAGCATTCATAGCTCTCGTGCATCTGTTGCATGGCAATCCCTACTCCTCATGTTGACATCAATTGATGGGCATCTCCATAGCCCGTTGATTACCCTCGTCAATGTGAGACTTTCTCTCTTTTTGTCTTCTCCACACAATCCCCATCATCATATTCTATTCCACCCATAGTGCTATATCCGTGGGTCACACTCATGTATTGCATGAAGGTTGAAAAAGTTTGAGATTATTTAAGTATGAAACAATTGCTTCGCTTGTCATCGGGGGTATAGAAGTTGGGAACATATTTGTGTGACGAAAATGAAGCATAGCGTAACTATACAATTTTGCAGGGATGAACTTTCTTTTGCAATGTTATTTTGAGAAGACATGATAGCTTTGATTAGTATGCTTAAAGTATTATTACTTTTTGTTTCAATATGAACTTTTGTCTTGAATCTTTTGGATCTGAATATTCATATCACAATTAAGAAGATTTACATTGAAATTATGCCAAAGTATCACTCCGCATCAAAAATTCTATTTTTATCATTTACCTACTCGAGGAAGAGCATGAATTAAGCTTGGGGATGCCTTATACGTCTCCAACGTATCTATAATTTTTGATTGCTCCATGCAACTTTATCTACTGTTTTGGACTATATTGGGCTTTATTTTCCACTTTTATATTATTTATGGGACTAACCTATTAACCGGAGACCCAGCCCAGAATTGTTGTTTCTTTTGCCTATTTCAGTGTTTCGAAGAAACGGAATATCAAACGGGGTCCAAACGGAATGAAACCTTCGGGAAGGTGATTTTCTCACCGAAAGTGATCCAGGAGACTTGGACCTTACTCCAAGAAGTGCTAGAGGCGGTCACGAGGGTGGAGGGTGCCCCCCTTGGGCGCGCCCCTGCCTCGTGGCCCCCCTGTTGCTCCACTCACGTACTCCTTCCTCCTATATATACTTACGTATCCCCAAACGATCAGAACGGGAGCCAAAAACCTAATCCCACCGCCGCAACCTTCTGTATCCACGAGATCCCATCTTGGGGCCTGTTCCGGAGCTCCGCCGGAGGGGGCATCCACCATGGAGGGCTTCTACATCAACACCATAGCCCCTCCGATGAAGTGCAAGTAGTTTACTTTAGACCTTTGGGTCCATAGCTAGTAGCTAGATGGCTTCTTCTCTCTTTTTGGATCTCAATACAATGTTCTTCCCCTCTCTCGTGGAGATCTATTCGATGTAATCTTCTTTTTGCGGTGTGTTTGTTGAGACTGATGAATTGTGGGTTTATGATCTAGTATTATCTATGGAAAATAATTGAATCTTATCTGAATTCTTTTATGTACGATTGAGTTATCTTTGCAAGTCTCTTCGAATTATCCTTTTTGGTTTGGCCAACTAGATTGGTAGTTCTTGCAATGGGAGAAGTGTTTAGCTTTGGGTTCAATCTTGCGGTGTCCTTTCCCAGTGATAGAAGGGGCAGCAAGGCACGTATTGTATTGTTGCCATCGAGGATAACAGGATGGGTTTTTTTTATCATATTGCATGAATTTATCCCTCTACCTCATGTCATCTTGCTTAAGGCGTTACTCTGTTTTTAACTAAATACTCTAGATGCATGCTGGATAGTGGTCGATGAGTGGAGTAATAGTAGTAGATGTAGAATCGTTTCGATCTACTTGTTTCGGACGTGATACCTATATACATGATCATTACCTAGATATACTCATAACTATGCTCAATTCTGTCAATTGCTCAACAGTAATTTGTTCACCCACCGTAGAATATCTATGCTCTTGAGAGAAGCCACTAGTGAAACCTATGGCCCCCGGGTCTATTCCCATCATATCAATCTCTATCGCTTTATTACTTGCTTTGTTTTTACTTTGCCTTTTACTTTTCGCTTTGCATCTATCTATCAAAAATACCAAAAATATTATTTATCATCTCTACCAGATCTCACTCTCATAAGTGACCGTGAAGGGATTGACAACCCTTCATCGCGTTGGTTGCGAGTAGCTATCATTTTGTGTACGTACGAGGGACTTGTGCATGGTATCTTACTGGATTGATACCTTGGTTCTCAAAAACTGAGGGAAATACTTACGCTACTTTACTGCATCATCGTCTCCTCTTCGGGGAATTCCAACTCAGTGCTCAAGAGGTAGCACCCGACACCTTGGCCGGGAAAAGCCGAAGTCCATGGCGGCCCTCATGACACTCATGACCCGCTTTTGCGCGAGCGAGGACAGCTGGTTGGCTCGCAGTAGCACCACACCAATAAACTTCGGCACTTCAGATGTCCGCGACAATAATGGCAATCCACGGTGCAACAGACATAAGCGTCGTAACAATAGCGACAACACTGAAGACACGACAGTCAACGCTGGATTCAGTGGCCAAAAATCCGATCAGCGGAAAAATCCGTTCAAAAGAAAGAATCAGGGATTGTCCAGTCTGGACCGCATACTTGGTCGCTCGTGCCAGATTCATGGCACACCTGATAAGCTAGCAAACCACACTAACAGAGATTGCTGGGTGTTCAAACAGGCCGGCAAAATAAATGCCAAAAACAAGGACAAGGGGCTGCACAGCGACGATGACGAGGAGCCCCGGCGTCCGAACACGGGGGGATAGAAGAAATTTCCTCCCCAGGTGAAAACGGTCAATATGATCTATGCCACCCACATTCCCAAACGGGAACGAAAGCGAGCATTAAGGGACGTCTATGCAATGGAGCCGTCGCCCCAAAGTTCAACCCATGGTCAGCCTGTCCGATCACTTTTGATCGTAGGGATCACCCTACCAGCATCCGTCACGGCGGTTCAGCCGCATTGGTCCTAGACCCAATCATTGATGGATTCCGCATTACGCGAGTCCTTATGGACGGTGGCAGTAGCCTGAACCTGCTTTATCAGGACACAGTGTGCAAAATGGGCATCGACCTTCAAGGATCCAGCCAGCCAAAACCACCTTCAAAGGTGTAATTCCAGGAGTAGAGGCCTGTTGTACGGCCTGCATAACACTGGAAGTGGTCTTCGGATCCCCGGATAACTTCCGAAGCGAGGAGTTAGTCTTTGATATCGTCCCTTTCCGTAGTGGCTATCATGCACTGCTTGGACAAACTGCATTCACTCGATTCAATGTGGTACCACACTACGCATACCTCAAGCTCAAGATGCCAGGACTTCGCGGGGTTATAACAGTCAATGGAAAAACAGACCGCTCTCTCCATACAGAAGAGCACACTACGGCCCTCGTGGCGGAAGTACAAAGCAGCCTTCTCCGGCAAAACCACCAATCCAACGACAACAACCCCGAACACCGTCAAGCGAGTCTGGAGTACCCTCCAACAGGATCGCCAGGCACGCCAAGAGCGCGACTAGCAGTCCGGCCTCCACCCTAGCCCCATTCAGGCAGCATTTGTGCCGACTGTAGACAATTATGCACTCATAATACCATGGACATAGGAGGAGGCGCAATGGTGATGCGGTCAACAGTGCAGTTCAGCCGCAACATGCTTTAATAACCTTCTTTCTCTTCCAGGACCCTACTTTTGGGCAGCTCCTTTAGATAGCCGGATCATCGAACTTATCACAGGAGGAAAAACCGAGGAGGCAAAAGGCTTTGCGCACAAAGGGAATACCCAGGTGGTATCTGTCAATGATCATTATACCTGTTTTGCATACCCTCTTGCGGCCCGCTGAAAGTGCAACTAATCCCCGGGTGGTTTTGGTAATTAATAACAACATATATATCATTGAACTAATAACTTCTTGAGAATATTTCAGAAAGTTCAGTGATATGGGTATGGCAATGACTGATGATGTGGACCCCTCAAAATGCTAAGGAAAGCATTGGCAAAAGCTCAAGACTCTATTTTTGGTTTAGTGATCTAAGATCACATTGAGTCCATAGGAAAGCCAATACTATTAAAAGGGGATGAGGTTATGATGATGATCTGGTTGCTCAAAGTGCTTAATGATCTATCTCCCAAACTATCAGCAATCTTTCATTCCAACATATACTCATAAGTAATCTCGGTCCCACCGATTCCATAAACTCAGTCACACCGAGATGAACCACCTCAGCCATATACCCAAACTCTAGTAATTTGGATTTTCCGATTCCAAACTCGGTCTCACGAAACTAGTGTTGCCAACCTTCAGAACATTCAGAATCAAATCGGTGTCACCGAGATGATAAAGTCGGTCCCACCGAGAATGGCAAACCCTAGTCTTTGGAAGAATCGGACTAACCGAGATTGTATTTTCGGTCCCACCGAAAATCCCAACGTTCTAAGATTTGAACTTTCGGTCTCACCGAGTTGTCAACTTCGGTCCGACCGAGATTGGTCAAATGTGTGTAATGGTTGGATTTTGTGTGGAGGCTATAAATACCCTCCACCTCCTCTTCATTCGTGGAGAGAGCCATCGAAAGAACTACCACTCCTACCTTACATTTAGAGAAGAAAACTACCTACCCTTGTGTTGAGATCAAGTTGCTCCACTCCCACCATATGAAACTTGATTTCTAGCCTTCCCAAGTTGCTTTCCACTCAATCCTTTCTTCCACCACAGCCAAATCAGTGAGGAGAGTTGAGTGTTGGGGAGATTATCATTTGAAGCACAAGAGCAAGGAGTTCATCATCACCAACACCATCTATTACCTTTTGGAGGTGGTGCCTCCTAGATTGGTTAGGTGTCGCTTGGGAGCCTCCGTCAAGATGTGGAGTTGAACCAAGAAGTTTGTAAGGGCAAGGAGATCGCCTACTTCGTGAAGATCTACCCCAGTAAGGCTAGTCCTCCGTGGGCGTAAGCCATGATGGCATAGACAAGGTTGCTTCTTCGTGGACCCTTCGTGGGTGGAGCCCTCCGTGGACTCTCGCAGCCGTTACCCTCCGTGGGTTGAAGTCTCCATCAACGTGGATTGACGATAGCACCACCTATCGGAACCACGAGAAAAATCTCCGTGTCTCCAAACTGTGTTTGCTCTTCTCCCCCTCTATTTACTACATGTGCAATTTACTTTCCGCTGCCATAACTCTAGAATTGCATGTGTAGGGTGATACTTGACTTGAACATCATTGTGAACTTGCCAAAAACTTGTCTTAATCAAAAGGCTAAACTTTTAAATTGTCAAGTAGTCTAATCACCCCCCCTCTAGACATACTTCCGATCCTACAAGTGGTATCAGAGCTTTGGTCTCCATTGGATTGGTTTCCATTGCATTGGACTCCATAAGCTTGGTTTCCCAACCTAGGAGAGTATGGCGTCTAGTGAGGGTAATTTTCGTAGAGGTCCTTACTTTGATGGTTCAAATTTTGCTAGTTGGAAGCACAAAATGAAAATGCATATTCTTGGACATAACCCTGCCGCATGGGGCATTATTTGTGTTGGCTTGCAAGGTGAGTTCTTGAGGAAGGAAAAGTTCGGATCGCGAAGCTACTGCGGATGAGTTGCGAATGTTACGAACAATGCTCAAGCTTGTGACATTCTCTTCAATGCTTTGTGTCCCGAGGAGTTCAACAAGATCAGCGTCTTGAGAATGCAAAAGAGATTTGGGATACTTTGGTGAAATGCACGAAGGTACCGAGTCCGTGAAGGAATCAAAGCTAGATGTTCTTCAAGGTCGACTTGACAAGTTCAAGATGAAGGAAGGTGAAGGAGTCGCTGAAATGTACTCTAGGCTTGCTCTCATCACAAATGAGATTGCCGGCTTAGGAAGCGAAGAAATGACCGACCGATTCATCATCAAGAAGATTCTCGAGCTTTGGATGGAAAGTATGACACCGTGTGCACTTTGATCCAAATGATGCCAAACTACAAGGATCTCAAGCCTACCGAAGTCATTGGAAGAATTGTTGCTCATGAGATGACACTTAAAGACAAGGAAGAGCTTCACAACAAGTCAAGTGGTGCTTACAAAGCTACAGTTGAAGCTCCCACAACCTCAAGTGACAAGCTAGTTTCCAATGAAGAGATAAGCCTAATGGTGAAGAACTTCAACAAATTCTACAAGAGTAGAAGCAAGGAAAGAAGCTCAAAGTCTAGATCATATGATGAAAAGAGATCTTCTAGTCGTGATCGAAACTACTACAATTGTGGAAGACCGGACACTACTCAAATGAGTGTTCGACTCCCCACAAGAGAAGAGAAGAATCTCCAAGAAGAAGAAGCTCAAGAGAAGAGTCGCCTCGGAAGAGAGAAGGAGTAGAGATGATCGTTATGAGCGAAGATCCTCTCGAGAAGTAAGGATTCGGAAAGGAAAGACAAGTCATCAAGGAGCTATACAAGAAGAAAACATCAAGCTCATGTTGGTGAATGGGTCTCCGCTCCGACTCAGACAATCACTCCGAAAGAAGCTATCACTCCAACTCGAATCTGATCAAGATGAAGGTGTTGCGGTCTTGCTCTCGTATCCTCCAACTTCAACTCCTATGACATATTTGATTCACCAAATGAGGGAATTGGAAGATGCTTCATGGCAAAAGGCCCCAAGGTATCACACCCTGAATTCATTGACTTTGATAGTGATGAGGATGACTTGCTTGGTGAAGATGAGCTTTTACATGATAAATCTAGTGAGCCTAGTAATGATGAACATGCTAGTAGTCTTTATAGTCGAGAAGAGTCGAATGACAATGCTATGAAGGAGATTGAGCGTCTAACTAAAGAACTAAACACTCTTAAGTTAGCTCATGAAACAACTCAAGAAGATCATAGAGAGCTCCTAAGATCTCATGAGAAGCTACGCTTCGAGAAGCTCAATCTAGAGCAAGAACATGAGTTCCTAAAAGCTATCAATGACGATCTTCGAAAGAAGAGTTCTTCATATCTTGCCAAACGACTTCTCTTGTCTAATTTCTTGCCACCTATTAAAACTAAGCATGACAAGCATAAGAAAAATTCTTCATCTAGTAGTAACAATAATCATGCTAAATCCAATATTGTTACTTCTAGTAGTTCTCTTGATTCCACTAACAATGTTTCAAGCCAAGTTACACTTGAGCAAGAAAATAGTTTATTGAAAGGGATTATAGAGAAAGGTGTCTACAAGAGCCTTGCGGAAGCAAGAACTTTGAGAAATTGTTACGCAAGCAAGGAAGGCACCGGAAGAATCAAGGAATTGGTTTTGAGAGAAAGTTCAACGCCGAGGGTGTTGAATGGGAAGAAGGTCAATATCCCACTCCAAAGTTTGTTTCTCAAAAGGAGAAGTATGATCCTACTTCTTCCAATGTGGAACAAGCTCAAGATGACCTTCCACCACAAGACCACAAGCTAAAAGGCAAGGACAAGCTTCAAGAGGAGATTGATGCATTTATTGAAGCACCCAAGGCCATGGTCAAGTGGGTTCCCAAGGAAACTTCAAGTTCTACTTTGACAAGCTCAACTACTACCCCAAGGATTCCCATCAAGATGATGTGGATCCCGAAGAAGAAGAACTAGAGAGTTCTTGAGGGTGACTCTGCCAACATACTTCACTCACATTCATTTTGGCAAGAACTTGTGCAATCAACTTCCACATCTTGCACTAGTTCATGGAGTCACAAACCCTCTTGTTGGTAAGTCAAGGGACAAGGTAATCATTGCTTTCATGGACATCATCTATTATGTACTTCAATCTATGTCCATGGATATCCTTGTTTGTTCCTTGTGGGACTAACCCATGTAGGTATTGAAAGTGCCCGAATCCAAAGGATTGCTCCCAACTCTTGATGATCTTCATCAACATTGAGCATCCACATCTTCAACATCTACATGAAGTCTTCTCGACAACCCAAGGTTAGTTTGACCCTTTAAAAGGGTTCTCACATCAAGGGGAGCTTTGCTCTAAAGAAATGAGCTAAAGCATCTTCAAATGATGTGAACACATTAATGCTTTATGTAAAAGTGGTAACCCCACTTGTGCTTAAGCGATGAGTATGACCTATGATCAAATGTTCTCATTTGACTCCTAAGTCAATATACTCATATATAGATGACCTAGTCATCGACAAATTGTGTGATAGTAGCTAGTGTTTTGTTTGTGCATGTTTGACACATATTTCATTTGCTATCTTATTGTGTGAGCATGTTGGATGCATAATTTTATCCATTCAAGGACATCCATTTGTTGCTTTGGTCTTTTGGATTTTTCTCTTTTGACCAAATGGATGGACAAGAATGCCTAAGTTCCTCCCTAGCTATCTATGCTTTCTTGTCTCAAACTCTATTCATGCTTATATCACAAACTTTGGACAAGTCTTTTTGGACGAGACCGAGTGAGGAGCACTCGGAGCCACCGATCCGTCAAAAGCTTAAATTCCAAAACCTTCTAAGTATTTTCGGTCAAACCAATATACTCAAATCGGACAGACCGAAATCACTTGGATTGATCTAGGTTTTCACCTCGGTGAAACCGAGTTGCAAATTTCGGCGTGACCGAAGTGTGTAACTGCTTGCAGTTAACCATCTCGGTGCCACCGAGTTTTACAACTCGGTCCCACCGACAGCCGAAGGGTATATATACCTGAGGGCAGCGCGCGTTGATTCTTTCTTCAAACGCCTCGCCCCCAAACCCTTAGCTGCCGTCGCCGTGGTTTTCGGATCGTCTCCGCCGTCGCTTCATGGCGCCCTCGCCATGGTCTCCGTCGCCGTCAACGGTCAATCTCATCGCGCCGTTGCGCCGTGAAAACTCCACCGAGTTAGGGTGAGTTTCGATCCTCTCGTCTTCAACCTCGATTCAATGCACAATAGGTTTTGCCTAGCTTCTTGCCACGTTTGAAATCTTCCTATCCAGCAGATTTGTTCCTAGAACGAAATTGAGTAAAAATTTTAGGGTTAGGTTTCCGCGAACACATCTCGGTGTGACCGATTCTACATTCTCGGATGACCGATTTGGCCTCTGGCCATTGCCTTTGCACTTTTCGGTCCAACCGAGTTGTGCAAATCGGTAAGACCGAAATGAGGATTTAGTGAAACCCTAGTGTTCTCGGCTAGACCGAAACCCATTTCGTCCAACCGAAAGTGGTGTGAATGGTTACATTAAGACACTTGGATTCACGAATTTTAGACTCGGTCGACCGAAATGCATTCTCTGAAAACCTAAAACTGAAATTTGAACTCATTTTTTTGCAAAAACTTCTGCTTTGTGATAACTCTTCTATTCTGCCTATACCTATTCTATTCACAGGTTGTCGGTCATATCGATGCAAGTGACAGCGAACAGTCTGAATCACCGGTTGAGATTCGAGGCGGCACTAGTCTGAAGCAAGCAGTTTTTCTGATGATGGTGAGAGGAGCACCCCAAGTGGTTTGCCTCCTGCTGCCACCAGGGCCAGGAAGAAGAGGAATTCTGATGAAGAGGATTCTGACTTTGTTGCTGAGGAAGAGATCACTTCCAAACCTAAGAGGAAAGTGGTTGCCAAAGACTATCAAGGGCAACATACCAAGAAGGGCACCAACAAAGTGAAGAAGTCCACAGTTGCTAAGAAGCTGAGCATGGAAGAAGAAACCTCCAGCAAGGTAAAGAAAACTTCCAAGAGGAAGAGGATAGTACATGATGAAGCTGATGATGATTCTGATGAGGAAGCACCCCAGCCTCCTCAGAAGCCTAAGTTGATGGGAGATGCCATCAGGGCAGGAGCACCTACCAAATCTAAGCCATCAGCTCCAGCAAAGGCAGCTCAAGCCAAGCCTGCTGCCAAGCCAAAGAAAACAGTGAGAAATATTCCTGCTTCAGAGAAGAAGAAGGACAATGTGCCACCAGCTGAGTCAGATGAAGAGGCACATGTATTGCTGAAACTCAGACAGAAACTGCCAGTCCACAATGATGCTCATCCTCGAGCTGAAAATATGAAGGAAAGGAAGGACAAAGGTCTCAGGCTATGGAGGCAAGTTGATCCATATGCCACCAGGAGAAGGACAGCTGTTGACCCAAGATTCCATACCAGAGAGCAACAAGATTTCTATGAGACAGTGCTTATGGACAAGAAGCCCATTGTTGCTGACACCAGATATGTAGACTGGGAATATATTGATAGTGAAGAGCACAGAGACTACTTCCCACATGTGCATGAGAGCTTCACCGCATGTGGTGTTGCGAGTTTGTTGGTCGGTATGATGCTTGGAATGACGAGATGATCATGCAGTTCTATGCCACAGCACATTTCTATCCAGATGGCAGAATTGTATGGATGACTGAAGGCCAGAGATTCTCTTCAACAGTTGAAGAGTGGGCAGCACTGCTGAATGCACCAGTATCAAGAGATGATGATGTAGATGTCTATGGAATTCCAAAGAAAAACCATGAGTCAATGAGGAACATGTACAATGAGGTACCAGCCAAGGATGTAGAGCTATGGAAGTTTGGATCAGTGTATCATCTTCAGGCAGGTCTCCCAACCACTAACACTATTCTGAGGCATACTTTGATGCCCAAGTCAGGAGACCATCGCATGATAAGAGGATATTCTATCAACATGCTGCATATTCTAGATCAGAAGGCACCTTTCAAGGTGATGGACCTGATAGTTGAGACTATCAAGAGGACAGCAGCAGACCAGAAGAGGTCATGTGGGTTTGCTCCGCACATTCAGATGCTCATCAATGCCAAGTTTGGCACGGACACCTACTTGTTGGATAGACCCCACTTGCCACTGCAGCCTGAACATGAGGATAATGAAGTTGTGATGACTGAGGATGATCCCACATCTGTTGAAGGACAAGCTAAGTCTGAAGCTGCCAAACAAGCTAAAGCTGAGAAGGAAGCAGCAGCAGCAGCAAAACCCAAGAGCGTTGGAGAACAGCTTCTTGAAGCTACCCAGAGGATTGAACTATGCCTGGCCAGCAAAGTGCAGTCTCAGGAGAGTCTTGAGAAGATAGTTGAAGACAAGTTCCATGCTCTGGATGTCAAGCTGACTGAAGTGCAGGTCACCGTCAACAAGCTTGAGGCAGATATCGAGGAAGCCAAGAGGGAGAAGGCAGAGCTCATGAAGGAGATGCAGGATGACCTTGTCGAGGATGACTATGAGCAGCCTGCTCTGGTCCCCACAAAGCCCAGATCAGCTGCTATTCTAGTGACAGACCCCAGGGCTACTGCATCAGCACCTCCCACAGCTCCATCGGTTCAGCCGGCTCGGTGTCCACTCCTCCAGCTCCTCGGACTTCAGCAGAAGCCTTTGCAGATGCAGCTATCTCCACTCCATCAACCTGCATAGAGCCGCCAGCAGAGTCCCTAGTGACGATTAGCTCTATACCTTCGAACTTTTGGTAACTTGTTGCCAAAGGGGAGAAATTGTATAGATCATAGGACTTCGAGAGAGAGTGCTCGTTTTGCTCTTTCGTTTGCGGTTTTCCTTGAGATACTTTTGAGTTTTCGAGACATTTCGTGTGTTTGATACTCGTTTACTCTACTTTGATGAGTGCTTGATCATACTATGCTTAATGTGTGCTTAATGCTTATCTTATTCTATTCATATCTTGTATGATCATTTACTCATGTCTTGGTGATTGGGTGCATGCTATTCATTCTTATCATTTTGTGCGCTCCACCAAGATGTATGTGACATGGAAGAGTGACCCATGATCCTAATCGATTGTGCATTTGCATTCAAACGCAAATCTTAAATAATGCACAAATTTAGGGGGAGCTCTTGCTTATCACATACTTCTCAAAGCGACGATATTATTCATTGCTTATATCATTTGTCGAATCTTTGATCTATATGTTGTCATCAATTACCAAAAAGGGGGAGATTGAAAGTGCAACTAATCCCCGGGTGGTTTTGGTAATTAATAACAACATATATATCATTGAACTAATAACTTCTTGAGAATATTTCAGAAAGTTCAGTGATATGGGTATGGCAATGACTGATGATGTGGACCCCTCAAAATGCTAAGGAAAGCATTGGCAAAAGCTCAAGACTCTATTTTTGGTTTAGTGATCCAAGATCACATTGAGTCCATAGGAAAGCCAATACTATTAAAAGGGGATGAGGTTATGATGATGATCTGGTTGCTCAAAGTGCTTAATGATCTATCTCCCAAACTATCAGCAATCTTTCATTCCAACATATACTCATAAGTAATCTCGGTCCCACCGATTCCATAAACTCAGTCACACCAAGCTGAACCACCTCAGCCATATACCCAAACTCTAGTAATTTCGGATTTTCCGATTCCAAACTCGGTCTCACCGAAACTAGTGTTGCCAACCTTCTGTAACCTTCTGTAATCAAATCGGTGTCACCGAGATGATAAAGTCGGTCCCACCGAGAATGGCAAACCCTAGTCTTTGGAAGAATCGGACTAACCGAGATTGTATTTTCGGTCCCACGAAAATCCCAACGTTCACAAGATTTGAACTTTCGGTCTCACCGAGTTGTCAACTTCGGTCCGACCGAGATTGGTCAAATGTGTGTAACAGTTGGATTTTGTGTGGAGGCTATAAATACCCTCCACCTCCTCTTCATTCATGGAGAGAGCCATCGAAAGAACTACCACTCCTACCTTACATTTAGAAGAAAACTACCTACCCTTGTGTTGAGATCAAGTTGCTCCACTCCCACCATATGAAACTTGATTTCTAGCCTTCCCAAGTTGCTTTCCACTCAATCCTTTCTTCCACCACAGCCAAATCAGTGAGGAGAGTTGAGTGTTGGGGAGATTATCATTTGAAGCACAAGAGCAAGGAGTTCATCATCACCAACACCATCTATTACCTTTTGGAGGTGGTGCCTCCTAGATTGGTTAGGTGTCACTTGGGAGCCTCCGTCAAGATGTGGAGTTGAACCAAGAAGTTTGTAAGGGCAAGGAGATCGCCTACTTCGTGAAGATCTACCCCGAGTAAGGCTAGTCCTCCGTGGGCGTAAGCCATGATGGCATAGACAAGGTTGCTTCTTCGTGGACCCTTCGTGGGTGGAGCCCTCCGTGGACTCTCGCAGCCGTTACCCTCCGTGGGTTGAAGTCTCCATCAACGTGGATTGACGATAGCACCACCTATCGGAACCACGAGAAAAATCTCCGTGTCTCCAAACTGCGTTTTCTCTTCTCCCCCTCTATTTACTACATGTGCAATTTACTTTCCGCTGCCATAACTCTAGAATTGCATGTGTAGGGTGATACTTGACTTGAACATCATTGTGAACTTGCCAAAAACTTGTCTTAATCAAAAGGCTAAACTTTTAAATTGTCAAGTAGTCTAATCACCCCCCCCCCTCTAGACATACTTCCGATCCTACACCCGCCCTTGGATAGACTTGTCAAATAGTCCTATTTGATTCTACTTAACACATTATTTGTACACATATGCTCGGACGTATTATTTCACAATGGGAAACAATATATAGCGTCAGCTTATTATTCCTATCTTCACATTTTCCTATAAATGTTTATTTAATATTGAATCCATACACTTTGGTACATTCAGTTTGCCAGGGGCTTCTTATGGTGCCCCATAATACGGCAAGATAAGTCCGAACACTTTCGACAGTGCGGTACGCCGAACTTATAGCATTATATGCATCAGCTTCGAATCATGTCTTGGGTCAATAGTTGGGTTTGCCCGGCTCCCTTGTTATGGTACCTTACATTCCATTATATCGGCTAAGGTAGCGCAGGGAGAACTACTGCGATTGTGTCCCGGTTCTTCCGGACGAGCACCTCAGTAGAGAAAGCCGAAAACTGACTGTCATGATGCAGCGAGAGCTGGTCGCTGTTCGAGAGGTCTTAAAATCCTTAAAGATTTTTTCCGCTTTAGGCGAGGAATTGTCCTTTTCCGATTTAGACGTGTATAGCGCCCCAATTCGGCTTTCCAAATTCTAGGGGCTTCGCTGAAATTTAAAATTGTATACTTCTATGGCTAAGTGAGAGTTATAAAGCCGCATAGTCCGATTGCCTTGTTCGCTGCACCAAACACCTCCTTCAAGGACCAAAAATCTGGATAAAGAGTGTTTGGGTTTTCCACGAACAGCCCAGTACTAGTTACGTGGGGGCGGAAGCCGACGACTGGCCTACTTTCAGAATTTTATAAATAGCCGCATAGAAGGTAATATTTTAAATCAACAAAGCGCTATATAGCGCAAACAAGTTCGTTTTCATATCACAAAGACGACATGAGTACATTCACTCAAAGATTGTGTCCTTGGTACATTCATCGGCCACGAGGCGAGCGCCTTTCATCACGCCATCATAATATTTCTCGGGGTAGCGATGCGCCTTGCCTTCTAGCGGTCCATCCTTCACCAGCTTCTCTGCATCCAGCTTGGCCCAATGCATTTTTGCACGGGCAAAGGCCCGGCGGGCACCCTCAATACAAATGGATCGCTTGATAACTTCAAGCCACGGACAAGCATTTACCATCCACTTTATAAGGCCGAAGTAGCTGTCGGGCAGGGGCTCACCAGGCCACATCCGGACTATGAAGTCCTTCATGGCCACTTCGGCCGCCCTATGGAGTTCAACCAATTGCTTCAGTTGGTCACTCAGAGGCATTGGGTGTTCGGCTCCAGCATACTGGGACCAGAACAGCTTCTCCGTCGAGCTCCCCTCTTCGGCACGGTTGTCGGGGGTTGGATGCGACATATGCCAAAGTATGGCTTATCATGGTGGGGGCAAGTAGAACGTCGCTGGTGCCTGGAAACGGGATGAGGCGAAGACATGCACGTCGGCGAATCTTACCCAGCTTCAGGGCTCTCCGAGGAGATAACACCCCTACTGCTACTCTGCGGGGTCTACGCATGATCACAAAGGCGAAGTGAATACAAGCTTGCTCCTAGAGCTGTTGCTGGAGGTAGGAGAGGGCAAGGCTAGATCTCTCCTTCCTATGTGATCTGTCTAATGCTAATAAATGCGAACCATTTGCATGGGTGCCCTGGGGGTTTATATAGGCCTACCCCCAGGGTTACAATGGTAAAACCGGCTGGGTGCGGGTCCCAGCCGTCTGTATCTTAGGCACCGTCTTCTCCGCCGACTCCTAGGGCCCGCCGATCGGCGGGCCCCGCATCTGGCTTTGATGCGAGGCGTCGGCCCGTGTCCGCCATGGGCGGTCTTGCCGGCTGCAGACATCAGCCCGTGCTTCTAATGACGCAGGCTTGGTCATGGGGTCATGGCGACAGTGCCGCCGCCCGACGGGCGATCACTGTTGCCATTCCCCTGTCGCATCTGGTTAATGGCGTGTGGGACCCGTGGGAGGGGCCGGCCGACTCCAGGGGGCCGACTCCCAACGGGTCCGACTCTGGTGCTCTCGCCGTCTTCAACACTCTCGTTGACTGGTAGGCCCCGCTGTCTTCGGGCCGTACAGACAGGGGGTCGTGGATACAGGGCCCCGCCCCAAGGGCTGATGTTAGGGCTGGCATGGCAACAGTGCTGCGCCGGGCGGAGATCTCCGCGAGTACGGCGCACTGTGGCCATGCTTGCTTTTAATTATCGGGCGGTTGGAAGTCACGGGCCGACTCCCCATAGTCGGCTTCTTCGGAGTCGCCTCTGGGACTCGGCTTGAATGGGAGTTGCCTCCTGGACTCGGCTCATCTTGGAGTCGCTTCTGGGGACTCGGCTTATCTGGGAGTCGCTTTTGGGGACTCGGCTTATCTTGGAGTCACCGCAGGTACTTCAGGGGCGCAGTCCGCCCCGATGTCTTGAAAGGTCTTGGGACTCGTGTTAGCCTACCCGTGGCCATTACTCCGACAGTAGTCCCCGAAACTGGTGAGGCTCCAAGGGTGATACGTCGTGCGCCTCAACAGTTTCATTCTTACGAAGAGGGAACGCAGGCCTTGATGGCCATCTTCCTTCGGGCCGACTGGTTGGAGTCGGATTCCATCGAGGGCCATCTTGCCTCTTGAGGAGTTTCGAACATCGCGGCGGGAACCAGGCGGCGTGTCGATCGCTTCCATGATGCGCCCACATGGCCCGTCATGCCAAGGGCGCCATGTGGCAGGCGGTCTGCCTGCCTGCCTTGCGCGACGGACGGGCCGTCAGGCGGGGCCTGCCATTACCGCACCTCAGCAGGCGAACGGATCCGCTGCGGCCATGCGGGCGGTTGGGTTCCCCATGTTGTTACTGCGCGCAGTAACTTCGTGGGTTTAATCGTGGGGGGCGTGGGGTCTCACGCGCAGTTAATCCCACGCCGCCCCATCGGCTTCTCAGCTTACGTGCTTATAAATAGGCGGGGGAGCGGGATGGCGAAGCGCGCGCTCGCTCTTCCCTGCTTCCCCCGCTTCCTCCTTCTTCCTCCTGCCTTCGCCGCACCACGCCGCACCACACCGCAGCGATGAGCTCCTCCGCCGCCGCGGCTCCCGCCGTTCGTTCCGGCGTTTGGGACGGCTCCGAAGTGGATGACGATGCCATCGAGCACCTCCGCAAGACGCGCCGGCTCCCCGGCGCGAACTTGGTGCGAGCCCGCGCCCCGCCGGCGTGGGAAATAAGGCCGGCGCCGTAGGAGGGCGAGCGGGTCATATTCCGCTCGCACCTTATGCGCGGCCTGGGCCTGCCGGCGAGCGGCTTCCTCCGCTCCTTCTTGGAGTTCAATGGACTCCAGCCGCACCACCTCACTCCCAACATGGTGGTGCTGCTGGCCGCCTTCGCCACCCTGTGCGAGGGTTTCCTCGGCGTTCTCCCGACCATCGAGCTGTGGGGAGAACTTTTTCAATCCAAGCTCGGCACGCACGTCGTCGGAGTGCCGGCTTAGTGCAGCGCCTTCATCGCAATGCGCAGGTCGACTGCCGACAACCCCTTCCCCTCCATCGCGCTGATCAAGTCGGTGAAGATGTGGCAGCGTTCGTACTTCTACGTGAAGAACGTTGCCACGGAGGGCGACTGGGTCAACCTGCCGCCCTATGAGGCCGGCGCGCCGTTTGGGAGGCTTCCCAGTTGGTCCTACCGGGCCCAGACGCTGACTCCCACCGGCGCCGCTGCCATCGCGCGACTCCGGGTGCTGGCGCAGTCGGAAGGCCTGATCGGGGCCGACTTGCTGGCCGCCTTCGTGGCGCGCCGAGTCCTCCCTCTCCAAGGTCGACCTCATCTGATTAGTCAGATGAGCGGCCACCGAGACCCGAGTCGGATGTGCACCTGGGACATGCCCCATGCGGAGGTGGCGAAGATGGTGAATCACATCACGAACTGCGAGCTCGCGGAAGATAGGCAGTTCGGCAAAGAGCTGTACTCGCGTGCCAACCCCCCTCCTGCGGTAAGTCATATATTTTTGCTTTCAGTTTTTCTTTGTAGCCGAATCTGACTTCCGATCTTCTTGGTTTTTTCGAGTCAGAACCCCCTCATCCAGCCTGCAGCCAGCACCACGGGGGCGCCCCGCGAGTTCGCTCCAGATCGAGCGGGAGCGACATCGACGACCCTGACTTTGGGGCGGCGGCGATGGAGGCCGACGCCGAAGGCAGAGGAGGAGGAGCGGAAGGCGGCTTTCGGCCTTTGGCGACCTTCGCCGACTGGCCAGAGGACGAGGCCGACGGCGAAGTTGTCCCGCGCCACCAACCGAAAGCTGGCCATCCAGGCGCGAGCTCCTCCGCCGGCTTGGCTGGTCAAGTCGGCGCGAAGAAGCGCCGGGCCGCGCCGCCGCGCCGAGTTCGCTTTGCGATCGGCCGAAGAATTTCAAGGGGGCGGCCGCCGCTACCAAGCGGGAGGAGGCGATCGTGAAGGCCAACCGCTTCCGCAAGGAGGTGAAGAAGCCGCCGCTGGTCTCCGCGTAAGTGTTCACCGCCTTTATCTTGTTTTCTTCAACAAATCTTTTCCGAGTCTTCATATTTCTTTCTTTGCTTCAGGGCCCCTCTTTCTCTTGAGAGGGTCGCCGTCCCCTCTGTCATGGGGTCAGCTGAGATGTCCGCCAATACTCGGCGGATTGACCCCGCCACCGACCTCCGAGAGGCGATGGAGCGCAACGCGCGGGAGAAGCGCGACGAGGATGAGGCCGACCTTCTGGAGAAGGCGGAGGCCGAGAAGGCGGCGGCCTCCGCCCAGAAGAAGCTGGAGGAGGCCGAAACCGCCGCCACAGCAAAACAGCGGGCGGAGGAGACCGCGCACCGCCAGTCGGCGCTGCTTGTCGTCCCGCTGAACTCCGCGCCGCCGCCCCCGGAGTTCACGGGGCAGACTGGAGAAGTCGGTGGGGAGCACTCCATTGTGGAGAGGGACGGTGGCGAGGCCTCCGCGTCGGGCACGGCCACGCCGCCACCACCGCCTCCGCCGCATGGCAAGCAGCCGGCGGGCCCGCCAGTGCCGCCGGCTGAGGACGAGGCGGTGGCGAGGCTGCTCCTTCGAGTCGCCTCACCAGCGCGCCGCCGCCTTGCGAAGGCGGTCTCGGCGCCACGCCCCCTGGAAGCCGGCGCTGCCAGCTCGGCCATTCCATATGCTGAGGCATCAAGTGCTGCGCCTACTGGATGGGTGCGAGGAGGCGGCGACGGTCCGCTGAACCAGGCGCTCCTGGATGTGCAGGCAAAGCTGCGAGCTGAAGGCGAAGACATCCAGGGCTGCACCAGGGCGCATCTGGCGTCGCGAGCATCTATCCGGGTACGTTTTTATTTTTTGACTTTGTCTCTTCTCGTTCTTCTCTGTGGGGGCATGCCAGAGCACCCACTGGGTGTAGTCCCCGAGATTCGGGCCGGCTGCTGCGCAGGCGGCCCGGAACTCAATTTGGCGAGTTCCTCATTTTTATCTTTGTCCGATTTCTTATCACAGGAGTATCACAACCTCCGCGTCACCGCCTTCAACCGTAACGTTGAGCGGCTGGAGAAGCGGACTGCCGACTTGTCGGAGAGCCGGAGTAAGTTCTTCTTCTTTTTCGCGGGGGCGCGCTGGCACACCCGCGGGCTGTAGTCCCCGAGATTCGGGCCGACTGCTGAGTAGTCGGGCCGGATCTTCCCGTGACCTTTGTTGTTGACGACTTAACGTCTTTTCTCTTTGTTTTTCAGAGGCCAATGCCGCTCTTCAGGAACGGTTAGGCGAAGTAAGCACGGCCCTTCGCGCCAAGGAGGAGGAGTGCGGCAAGCTCGTCAAAGAGCGCGACTTCCTGGCCGAGCAGTTGGCGGAGCAGAAGGAGCTGCTGAAGGCGGCTCGAGACGAGGCGGGGAAGAAAGAGGCCGCTCTCCTGGCCGAGTTCGAGATGGAGCGCTCCTCCTGGACTCACAGGGAGGCAATGCTGACTTCTGGCTTCCACGAGATCGAGGACATTGTCGACGGTGAGTTTTTTTGCTTTCTTCTTCGAGTTGCCGACTGTAAGTCAGGCCGGCTACTGATTATCTCTTTGCTTCTTTCTGTTCTGGGCAGACTTCTTCCCTGGCCACTCGCAGGCGGTCACCCGAGCCATTGAGGATGATCGCAAGGCGCGGAGGGCGAATGGCGAGGAGATCGCCGCCAACGCCCGCCTGATCGTCGATGAGCAGCTCCTGAGCATCGAGACCCGTCTGCGGCCGGCTCATCAGCTGCTGCGCCGGATTCAACGCGCCGGGGCCCAAGCAATCTCTGCCCTGTGGCCGGGTATGCCGGCTCTGCGCACTGCCAGTCGGGCTGCCGACTGGCTGGAGGTCGCGGCCGACCGGAGCGCGCCGGGCCTTGGAATTCGTCAAGGCTTGGTACCTAGGGCTGGACCTGGACCGGCTGGCCGCGTTCCGGTCAGAGGCCCAGGCAGAACTGGCGGCTGTGGAAGGCGCCCTCGTCGAGCGTGCGGCGGCTATCGCCGACTACACCGACACCAGCTTCTTTGTTCCCGAGCGGGCCGCGAACGGCGAGGAGGTGCCTCCGGAGTGGTTCGGGATGAACCCCGACTACGACGAGGACTCGGCGGAGGGGGTCGGCTCCAGCACCGAGGAGGAAGACGAGGTGGGGGACGGAGACGAGACGGAGGTGCTAGAAGACAGAGCGAACGACCAGCCTAAGCTCGATTGCGCCTCCAGCAAAGAGCCGCGTCCGACCGGGTCGACTGCCGCCGGAGACGATCAAGCCGAGACCGCCCAGCCGGCCGCTCCGGTGCCGGACACCGCCGTCTCCGCCGACCCTCCGAACCCGTCTGCCGCTCCTTAGGCTGCCGTCTTGTCTTCATTTTATCTGCTTTCAAAGTCTTTGAAGAACTTGTTAATTTGCACAATTCCACCCGCGGGGTGTATCTTGAACTTGGACAGAGGCCTTTGTTACGTAAATATCTATCTGCCTTCTATCTTTCCTTGCTTATTGCTCTTTTTGACTTTTTCCTTTGCCGCCTTTCCATAGTCGCCGCTTTGCCAGACGAACAGCCGCTCTGCGGACTGCCGCAGGTCAAATGCTTGGCTACTTTAGGGAAGGCAAGTAATTGGCCTTTTTAGAGTTCTTTAACAAGTTGGATAGAAGGCGGCGAGCCGACTATTCGAGAGTCGGCTCTGCAGAGAGAGGCTGGAAGCCGGCTTGGGCTATGCATATGCTTTGAGTCCTTAGCCATTTTTTCGTGTGTGCGCTTGTTCTTGCTTACTCTCTGCCTACCGATAGTCGCTCTGCGAGCTGCGGCTTTTGGCAGGAGACGGCTTAAGCGCAGCACCCTAGTTGTCTGACTGCAGGAAGCATTTCATAGCGCAAGACGGCGAGTCCCCGGGCCGACTAGTCGAACCCGGTGCCAAGCAGCATAACAAAGAGTAGCATACTCGGAGGCATAATTCTTATCATACAGATAACAAAAAGGGGCAGTCCCCGAGCTCGTCTCGGGGGGCCCACAGTCTTGGTACTTTAACACAAGGGATAGCATGATACATACTGCATCAACTATAAAATCTTCGGAGAAGATTTGCATTCCATGGTCGTTCTGACTCCTTGCCGGAGTCGTCCCTCTTGCGCGCTCGAGGCTTCTGAGCATCAATTAGGTAGTAGGAGCCGTTGCCCAGCACTTTGCTGACGATGAAGGGGCCTTCCCAAGGCGCCGACAACTTGTGCTGCCCGGATGTTCACTGAATCAGCCGGAGCACAAGGTCGCCCTCTTGAAATGATCTCGGCCTGACCTTCCGGTTGTAGTATGGGCGCAGACTCTGCTGGTCGATGCCGGACCGGCTGAGTGCCAACGGCCGGCCCTCTTCCAGCAGGTCGATGCCGTCTTGTCGTGCTTCTTCAGCTTCCTCTTCGGTGTACATGGTGACTCGTGGAGAGTCGAACTCTATGTCCGTCGGGATGACAGCTTCGGCACCGTAGACGAGGAAGAAAGGCGTGAAGCCGGTTGACTTGTTTGGAGTCGTCTGCGAGACTCGGAGGGCGGTAGGCAGCTCCTCAAGCCAGCTGCCGGCGAACACTCGAGTGGTTCGACGATCGAGGCTTGATGCCGACGAGGATGAGGCCGTTTGCTTGCTCCACCTGGCCGTTTGATCATGGATGGGCAACGGGCGCTAAGTCGATCGGATGCCTGCGTCAGCGTAAAGCGGGCCAAGGCGCCTTTGGTGAAATTTGTGCCATTGTCGGTGATGATGCTGTGCGGTATGCCATACCGCACCATGATGTCGGCGATGAAAGTCACCACAGTCGGACCGTTCAACTTCTTGGTGGGCTTTTCTTCTATCCACTTGGTGAACTTGTCTACCGCGACAAGCAGATGAGTTAGGCCGCCTCGGGCCGTCTTGAATGGTCCCACCATGTCCAAGCCCCAAACTGCGAAGGGCCAGGCGATGGGGATTGTCTTCAACGCGGAAGCCGGCTGAAGCGGCTTGGAGCGGAACTTCCGGCACCCCTTGCATTTTTGGACTAACTCTTTAGCCTCTTCCAGGGCAGTCGGCTAGAAGAAATAGTGCCGAAAGGCTTTGGCGACGAGTGCTCTTGAAGCTGCATGGTGGATGTCTCTGAGAATTGCTTGGCCTTGCTCTAGCTCCACGCAGCGCTGGTAGACACTAGTAATGCTATGCCTGACCAGCTCTCAGGTAATTTGGTTAAGGCTGCCGCTCGGCGTTGCACTTGCCGAGCCAAAATTTCATCAGTTGGCAGCTCTCTGTTTACTATAAACTTGAGGATGGGCTGCGCCCATGAGGGTGCTGCTATTTCTTCAACCGCCACCACTCCGACTTGGACAAGGGCGGCTGGGCTGGGAGGCGGTGGGCTAGAATCTGCGGTCGCTTGCTGGGTTGACGAAGTCCCAGCCGATCGGCCTTGATCCCGGCCGATCATGTGAGTCCCGGCCGAGCCGACGATCCCCGGCAGGTTTCAAGTCCCGGGCTGGCCGATCTGTGATTTTCTTGGGGCTGTCTGCTGGGGCTCTTGATTCGGATCTGACTTCTCCGGGAGGAGCCGGCACGAAGATGGAGTCTGATTCTGGTGAAGGCTTGATAGACGGCTTAAGGAGGCACTGAAGAGCGACGCCGGATGGTATTGGTTGGCGGGTGGAGCCGACTTGTGCCAACGTGTCTGCTTGGTCATTGTCGTTTCTTGGCACGTAAAGAAACTCGCACCCCTCGAAGTATCGGCTGAGTTGCTGCACCAGGAAGCGGTAGCTCGCCATGTTTGCATCATTGGCGTCCCAGTCGCCAAATGACTGCTGGACCACCAAATCGGAGTTGCCATAGCACAGGATCCGGTGAATGTCGAGTTCTTTGGCAAGCCGGAGCCCATGAATGAGCGCCTCGTATTCGGCGACGTTGTTGGAGGCGGCGAAGTGGATCTACAACACATACTTGAGCTTGTCGCCTTTAGGGGAGGAGAGGATGACGCCGGCTCCCAGGCCGGTGCGCATCTTGGAGCCGTCGAAATGCATCCGCCAATGGGTGGAATCGGGCGCTGGCGGTAGGTACTGGGTCTCGACCCAGTCGATGAGGAAGTCGGCCAGCGCTTGCGACTTGATAGCGGTGCCGGGATGGTAGTAGATGGTGTAGGGAGCCAAATCTATGGCCCATTTGGCTACTCGACCAGAAGCATCTCGGCTCCCGATGATCTCGGCCAGCGGGGCTGTGCAAACCACCGTAATTGGATGCTCTTGAAAGTAAGGCATCAGCTTCTTGGCGGAAAAATGCACACCGTAGCACATCTTCTAGTAGTGGGGGTAGTTCTGCTTGGAAGTCAACAGTACCTCGCTCAGGTAATACACCGGTCTCTGGACAGGGAGCGCCTTGCCTTCCTCTTTGCGTTCGACTACAATGACTGTGCTGACTACTCGGCTGGTGGCGGCGATGTACAGGAGCATGGGCTCTTTGGGAGTCGGAGCCGCCAACACAGGGGGAGTAGTCAACATCTTCTTCAGATGGGGAAATGCTTCATCCGCCTTGTGGTTCCACTCAAAAAAGGTGGCCTTCTTCATCAATTGATACAAAGGGAGAGCTTTCTCGCCCAGCCGACTGATGAATCGGCTGATGGACGCTAAGAAGCCAGTGAACTTCTGCACATCAAACAGCCGGCTGGGTACCTGCATCCTCTCGATGGCCTTGATCTTCACAGGGTTGCACTCTATGCCGCGTTCAGAGACCAGGAAGCCAAGGAGTTGGCCGGCTGGTACTCCGAAAACGCACTTCTCAGGGTTGAGCTTGATCTGGAATCGGCGCAGGTTCTCAAAGGTTTCCTCGAGGTCTTCCAGCAGTGTCCCATGCTTCTCCGTCTTCACCACTACATCATCCACGTAGACATGGGCATTCCTGCTGAGTTGCTTGAGGAGGCACTTCTGCAAGCAACACTGAAAGGTGGCACCGGCATTCCTCAAGTTGAACGTCATGGTCAGGTAGCAGAAGGCTCCGAACGGCGTGATGAAGGCAGTCTTCAGTCTGTCAGCCGGGTTCAGCTTGATCTGGTGATATCCTAAATATGCATCTAAGAAACTCAACAGCTCGCATATGGTTGTGGAGTCTATCACCTGATCAATTCTTGGCAAAGCAAAGGGGTCCTTTGGGCAGGCTTTGTTGAGGCTTGTGTAATCAATGCACATCCACCACTGCTTGTTTTTCTTCAACACCAAGACCGGGTTTGCCAACCACTCTGGAAAAATCACCTCCATAATGAAGCCGGCCGCCAGGAGCCGGGCTATCTCTTCCCCAACAACTCTTCTTTTCTCTTCTGACAGGCGGTGCAAGGGCTGCCTGACGGGCTTCACATCGGGTCGGACATGTAACTTGTGCTCGGCGAATTCCGTCGGTACACCTAGCATGTCTTTAGGGGACCATGCGAAGATGTCTCGATTCTCACGGAGGAAATTGACAAGCTTGCCTTCCTATTTGCTGTCAAGGTTTGTACCCATGACAGCGTACCTCTCTGGGTGCTCCGGGTCCAAGGGTACCTTCTTGGCCTCTTTGGCTGGCTTGAACGAACCTTCATCTTCCGACTCCTTGGGGTCAGGCGATATCTCTGGCTGTTTTCCGGCCATCGCCACGACCCGATCAAGGAGACGCTTCTCAGCTGCGATCACCAGGGACTCGGCCAGCCGGCTGCTCTCGGCCGCGCAAGCGGATGACTTCTTGTAGTCGCCAGCGACAGTCAGAATCCCCTTGGAACTCGGCATCTTCATCTTGAGGTAGGCGTAGTGGGGAACCGCCATGAACTTGGCCAGTGCAGGTCGGCCAAGTAACGCAAAATCTGCAGGCTTTCAAGGTCCACCACCTCAAACCAGGCTCTCGTGGAAATGATCTTTGTCCCCAAAGAGGGCGTCTATCGAGGATCTTGCCGATTGGTGGCAGGAAAGGCGGGTACAATACCATGGAACACAGTCCGGCTCCTCTGCGGCTGTCTTTGCTTGATTCCTAGATTACGCATAGTATCTTTATGCAGGATGTTGATGCTCTGCCTCATCTATCGGCACTCTCAAAAGCGGGCGCCCGCTTATCGATGGGCTAAGGTAGCACCTCGACCGGGGCATAGGGCCCGGATTCGGCATCACCTCTGGGTGATCCGCTCTGCTCCAATGCGTAAACTCTGGAGTATCTGTTGCCACTGCATTTACTTCTTCTTCTTTGCAGCAGCCGCTGCTCGTTGATCATCAACCACACCGGTGAACACCACATAGGCTCCATGCTCTTACGGTACTCGTCTTGTCTTGCGCCGATGGCGAGCGGCGGCTCTTTGAAGCGGCGGTGGAGGCGGCGGCCAAGAAAGGGCGGAGGGAGGAGGCCGTCTCCTTGGCGATCTGGTGAGCGGTGGCACTTCGGGTGGTATGGTTTGACAACCGCGCCCTTGTGGAACTTGCAGGGACCATCCAGAGTCTCCTCGTAAGAGAAGGCCGGCAACCAGTTGGACTTGCCGCCTTTCTGTCGCTTGGCCGGAGGCTGCCCCTCCGGCAATTGGTCTTTGACTGTCGCAACCTACCGACTGTTGGAAGTCGGCTGTTGGGCCTTGCATTTGTTGTCGTTATATTGTTGTCGCCGACTGGTGTCTCCGGCCGGAGTCCTAAGAGCCTGAGGGGCCACTTTGCCAGCCGCATTGACTTGAATTTCCGCCTTCATGGAAGAGTCGGCTGTGGCGTACTTGTCTGCTATGACCAGCAGTTCGACGAGGGTTTACGGCTCGTCACGGAGGAGCTTATTGCTTGAGGAGGTGCCCTCGGCACCGGCGATGAAATGCCGAGCCTGCACCTCGTGCACGCCCTCGCAGAATTCGGCTTCGCCCGGCGCATGAGGTCAGCGTGTTGACTCGTCAGGGCCTTGTACGCACAAGGAAAGCTGGCGCGGCTTGGGAGGTCGCTTGTACGTGCTCGTGAAGTTGCGGATGAAGGCTTCGATGAAGTTGTCCGAGCTGTTGATGCTGCGGGGCCTTAGACTGTTCAACCATGTCCGGGCCGTGCCCTGGAGCATGAGTGGAACATACTTCACGGCAACTCGCTTGTTGCCGTTTGCTATGCTGACGGCCGTGGAGTAATCAATTAGCCTGTCTTCTGGCTTCATGGAGCCGATGTACTTGGGTGTGTCTCGGGGGAGCGTGAATACTTTGGGGAAAGGCTCGTCTCGGATGCGGGGTCCAAAGCAAGGCGGACCCAACTCATCTTCTTCTTCCAGCGCCAAGGATCGGTGGAGTCGGTCGATCCGATGGCGGGCGTAATTCTCTCCGACACCCTCTCGGCGGCCAAGGCGGCCACCAAGAGTCGGATGCTCAACAGGCGGCGGGGAAACTCGTCATTCTCTTCTTCGTGGGGAGGCAGGTAGTCATCCTGCCGCTCCACTGCTCTTGGACGGCCGTCTTGGTCACGCTCGATGGTGATACGAGTCCGACTGCGACTGATAGTCGGCTCCTTGTCTTTTCTTCCGCGGACTCCACCAGTTGGCGTCTGAGACATCGCACCTTGATCTCGGTAGGGAGGCAAGTCATCGTTTGGATGCTGCGGCGCATTGGTGCGGCCGCCGGCTGCATTCTGCGCAGCAACCGCGTCGAGGAGCTGCTGGACTCGCTCCGTCATCATGCGGCACTCTTCGCCTTCGAAGTTCTTCAGCTCGTCAGTCACCGCTTGGGCGGCGCGGATGTTCTCCGCAAGGGTGGTGTATACGGGGCAAGTGGCCCCGAACAAGTCGGCAATGGTCGCCGCGCTGTCGGACCGCGCCTAGGTGGCTAGGCCCTGTCGGAGCCGGCGAGCCGCCCACGGCGCGATCCATTTTGCGTTGATAGGCTTCTGACAGGCGCCTCATGCTTGCCAGCTTCTTGGCGCCTTCGATGATCTGGAGGCGGCGTGTCTCCAGCGTCTCGACATCCGCGTCTTCTGGAATAGGCGCAGTCAGGTCTTGTAGGGCCGCGTCGAGCGGGTCCTGAGCTCCTTCACCGAAGCGCTCATCGGGACTGATGACGAGCACCTCCGTGACGGTGCTTCCGCCGCTCTCCTCATGAGGAAGAGGCTCGTCGTAGACCACCACGTTGGTGGGGAAAGTGTCAAGCGACACGGCGTCGGAGTCGACCAGCATCGGGTCGGTGGAGCCTATGGACTCCAAGTCCACGGCAAGCTCGCCGGTGACGTGGAGTTGGTCGAGGAGGCCCGCAAGGAGGCTCTCGAGGCCACTCGCGCCTGCGTCGGATGCAGGCTCATCGGAGAGGCGAAACTCGCCAATAAGTTCGGCGAGGCAGCTCACTTCATAAGCGACCTCGGCGCCCGCGCCCGTCGTCTGAACTCCATCTAGCGAGCTTTGGCTGGCTGCGCCGCGAGGAGGAAGAGGTTCCGTCGAACAGATCTCGGACGGCGGTGCATCGGCCCCACGGTGGGCGCCAAATGTCGGGGTTGGATGCGACATATGCCAAGGATGGCTTATCATGGTGGGGCGAGTAGAATGTGGCGGTGCACAGAAGCGGGATGAGCGAACATGCACGCCGTGAATCTTACCCATCTTCAAGGCTCTCCGAGGAGATAACACCCCTACTGCTGCTCTGCGGGGTCTCGACATGATCACTAAGGCGAAGTGAATACAAGCTTGCTCCTAGAGCTGTTGCTGGAGGTAGGAGATGGCAAGGCTAGCTCTCTCCTTCCTATGTGATCTGTCTAATGCTAATAGATGTGAACCCTTTGCATGGGTGTCCTGGGGGGTTTATATAGGCCTACCCCCCAGGGTTACAATGGTAAAACCGGCTGGGTGCGGGTCCGAGCCGTCTGTCTCTCAGGCGCCGTCTTCTCCACCGACTCCTGGGGCCCTGATCGATCGTGGCCCCATTCTCTAACCTGATGCGAGGTCGTCGACCCGTGTCCGCCCATGTAATCTTGCCCGCTGCAGATTCTTCGTAGTCGTGCTTCTAATAGCCGAGCTTGGTCATGGGGTCATGGCGGCAGTGCATTGCCCTTGACAGGCGATCACTATGCCATTCCTGTCGCGTCTGGTTAATGGCGTGTGGGACCCGTTGGAGGGGCCGGCCGACTCCAGGGGGCCGACTCCCAACGGGTCTGACTCTTGGTGCTCTCGCCGTCTTCAATACTCTCGTTGGTGGTAGGCCTGCCGTCTTGACGTCTGACAGGAGGTTGTGAATCTGAGGCCCGCCCAAGGGCTGACTGATGTCGAGTGGCATAGCAGCAGTGTTGCGCCCGGCGGAGATCTCCAGATCTGGCGCCTTGTGGCCATGCTTGCTTTTAATTATTGGGTGGTTGGAAGTCGCGGGCCGACTCCCCATAGTCGGCTTCTTTGGAGTCGCCTCTGGGACTCGGCTTGAATGGGAGTCGCCTCCTGGACTCGGCTCATCTTGGAGTCGCTTCTGGGGACTCGGCTTATCTGGGAGTCGCTTCTGGGGACTCGGCTTATCTTGGAGTCACCGCAGGTACTTGAGGAGCGCAGTCCGCCCCGATGTCTGGAAAGGTCCTGGGACTCGGGTTAGCCTACCCGTGGCCCATTACTCCGACAACGGTAGAACTCCGTGGCATCCGATATGCTGCGTGGCAGATCTGCGAATGCCCCTGGAGAGCTCCGAATTCGGGTAAGTAAAAGAAATGGCTCCTCCACATGCTTGATTTGCATAATGAATGCCTTACCCGCCGCTATCTTCTTGGCCACTTGGATTTCCTACTGGGCCTTGTGGGCTTCGGCCTTGGCGTCTTTCATGCTCAGAAGGGCCTTCACAAGCTCAGACTCTTTCGTCTTGAAGTCACGCTCCAAGGACTCGAACTTCTTGCCGAGCTCCTGGAGCTCTTGCTGTACCTCGCCCACCCTAGCATCTTGCTTTTCACGCTCAATGAGCTCCGTGGCCGCCTTGTCTTCGGCATCGGATAGCGCTTTCCTCAGGGTCGCCACTTCGTTCGTGGCCCCTATTATCATGACGCTTTTTGTTAGCGTCACCAAATTTCCCCCTCTGCACGACGCATGAACGGGGTATCACTTACCTTTGTTCTCTTCGAGCTGCCTCTTTGTGAGGCTGAGCTCCTCTTTGGCCTGCTCTAGGTCCCGTTTGAGTCCGGTGACCTCTGCCGTGCGGGCGGCAGCGGCAAGCAGCACTGCCTGCTTATTCACATAGATACATATTGTTAGACTCCTGCGGTTTAGAGTTGACCCTCCGTTTGGCTTTTCTTTCCGAACACCAAACATAGTATCAGGGGCTACTGTCTATTGGGTGATAATTTCTCACACTTTTGATTACTTACCTCAAAGCCTGTCAGGAGGCTGGTGCAGCCTTCGGTCAGTCTGCTTTTGGCGGACCAAACCTTCTGAATCACCGCACTCATGAGAGTATGGTGCTCTTCATCCACGGAAGCACCACGAAGCACTTCCAACAGACTATCCGACGCCTCTGGTGCAACGGAAGTCATCGGCACGGCCGGCTCGCCCTCCTTAGCGAGGGGCTGCCTACCCGAATCCGGAACCTTTGGAGGTTCCGGTACAGTGTCCGACTGGGAGCCCAACTTGTTGCTGCTCTCGTCCGCATAATCTGTGGGGATCTTACTCCCCACATGCCCGACGTCTGGAATTTCGCCTTGGGGCATCTCCAGAGTCGCCTCCCCATGCTCTGCTGGCCTTTGGGACCACACCTCCGTGTCATTCGCAGGCCGAGGGGAGGTGGCCGTCGGGAGTGAATTCATCGTCGAATCGCTCAGAGACCCATCCGAAGAGGATACCTCGGGATGGGCCCTGGCCGGACTGCATACACGTGTTCGGTGTTATAACAAACTATGAAGCTAAGTCGCACTAAAAGTATTGCAGAGTGCGGATACTTAAGATCTCACCAGGGGCTTGCCCTTGGGTAGCCACTCCTCCTCGCTGTAGGCGGCAGTTGTGGAGTGGTCCGGAGGGAGGGTTCGTCCCTTCTTGGACCCTTCGGCCTCACTGGAAAGGGTAGCCTTCCTCTTCTTCCCCCATTCGTTTTCGGGGAGAGGGTTTTCCTCCTCCTCCTCCTCCTCATTGTCGTTGGAGGAGTGCGCCCTGGTGTCTTCGGACGATTAGTCCGGCACCACGTTGCACCGAGAACTTCTTCTGGTCCCCGTGGCCTTTTTCTTGGCCTTCTTCTCCGGCACCTCATAGGGTGCCGGAGCCAGCATCTCCATCAGGAGTTCATCTGCTGGGTCCTCAGGCAACGGAGCCAGACAGTCGATCCGCTCCGCTGTAGCCACATATTCCTGTTAAAATTAGCACAGTGGCCTAAGTTTCTCCCACGAATATACCGGGGAAAGGTACATCTTGAAATGTAGAATGCTTGCCGCGTTGGCATGGCGCCTGGCGCTAAGTCCGTGGTCCTCAAAGGTGGTGGGAGGAACCTCGCTGGCCTTGAACAACACCTTCCAGGCGTCTTTGTGCGTCGTGTCAAAGAGCTATTGCAGTGTCTAGTGTTGGGATGCGTCAAACTCCCACATGTTGAATGCCCGTCTCTGACACGGGAGAATCCGGCGGAATAGCATGACCTGGATCACATTGACCAGTTTGATACTCTTGGTTATCATGTTTTGGACGCAGTTCTGGAGTCCGGTCAGCTCCGCAGATGCGCCCTAGGCCAAGCCCTTCCTCTTCCAGGAAGTGAGCCGCACAGGGATGCTGGATCGGAATTCGGGGGACGCCACGTAGTTGGCGTTGCGCGTCTTGGTTATATAGAACCACCCTGATTGCCACCCTTTCATGGTCTCCGCAAAGGAGCCTTCAAGCCAGGTGACATTGGTCATTTTGCCCACCATGGCGCCACCACACTCCGCCTGCTGGCCGACCACTATCTTCGGCTTCACGTTGAAGATCTTTAGCCACAGGCCAAAATGGGGCCTGATGCGGAGAAAGGCCTCGCACACGACGATAAAATCCGAGATGTTGAGGATGAAGTTAGGGGCTAGATCGTGAAAATCCAGCCCGTGATAGAACATGAGCCCACGGACGAATGGGTGGCGGGGGAATCCCAGTCCACGGACGAAGTGGGCGAGGAACACGACCCTCTTGTGGGGTCCCGGAGTCGGAATAATCTGCCCTGCGTCTGGCAGCCAGTGCGCGATATCTGCGGCCAAGTATCCGGCCGCCCGGAGCTTCGTAATATGCTCCTCCTTGACCATGGAGGTCACCCACTTGCCTCCTGCTCCGGACATGTTTGGTTGTGCGGAGAAGGCGTGAACTAGGGCGCTGGAGCTCGAGGGTGCGAGAATGGATAAGCAAAGAAGGAAGAAGGCGTGGGTAAAAATGAGGAATCCTTATCCCTTTATAGAGGCGACGAAAACGGTGCGCCTCCCCACTTGCCCGTTAAATATCGCTTATTTCCCAAGCGCCACAATTGATGGCGCGGTTGGGTTAACCGTACCCATATTGATGAGAATCCCGTGATAAGGGGACATGATCTCTGCTTCGACAAGACATGCCGAGGAAGCCACCTCGCAATTTGTGCGGTGGCTGGTTGTGGGAAAATGGTTCAAATAATGAGTCGACCGTGGTATGATGGCACGTTATCTAAAGTTGTCAGCAGATTATGTTTGTGGAATATCGTTCTCTCTACGGTGGTATGTGAAGATCGTCTTCCAGAGCTGGACACGATTTAAGTGTTTGAGGTTTACTTTGGAGTATTCGGAGATGGAACCCGCCTTGCAATGCCAAAGACAATCTACGCGCCGGACTCATCATCATTGAAGCCTGGTTCAAAGACTCTTGAGGAGTTACGGATTAGGGGTATCGGACAGCGGACTATATACTTTGGCCGGACTATTGGACCGTGAAGATACAAGACTCGAGACTTCGTCCCGTGTCCGGATGGGCCTCTCCTTTGCGTGGAAGACAAGCTTGGCAATCCGGATGTTAGATCTCCTTCTTTGTAACCGACTCTGTGTAAACCCTAGCCCCCTCCAGTGTCTATATAAACTGGAGGGTTTAGTCCGTAGGACAAGAACAATCATAATCATCATAGGCTAGCTTCTAGGGTTTAGCCTCTACGATCTCGTGGTAGATCTACTCTTGTAATACTCATATCATCAAGATCAATCAAGCAGGAAGTGGGGTTTTACCTCCATCGAGAGGGCCCGAACCTGGGTAAAACATCGTGTCCCTTGCCTCCTGTTACCATTAACCTTAGGCGCTTGAGACCAGGACCCCCTACCGAGATCCGCGGTTTGACACCGACACGGGCCTTACTCGGGCAGCGGGAGAAACAGAACACAGCGATGTCTCGATCATGAGCAGGATTCATAGCAGATCCATGGTGGCGGATACAGTTCAGTCGGCCCATAGCCCAAGATCACCCCTGCGGCGTGAAGGTCGTGGGCATCAGCAAGATCAGTACATGAATCATGGTCAGTATGATCACCGACTCGGCCATGACGACCGTCGTCGACTGCCCACACCTCCTCCGAGGAGTGGGTCATATGTGCCTCGGTAATACGATGACAGACGCCTTCACGGTGGCGAGCACAGAGTACCGGTCGACCCAAGAGAGCCAGGCTTTGATGCGAGATCTATTCTCATTCAAGGTCTAGTCGACGGAAGAAGCGCCTGAAGACCTTGACGAGATCGTCCGGCCGAGCGAGTTCATGTTTCGGGTCCAGAATGTTTCAGCAGAGCCATCAGGGCTGCAGTGATTCCTCCCAACTTTAGGTTGGCGACTGGAGCCAGCAAGTTCACTGCAGAGTCCAAGCCTGAAACTTGGCTGGAGGATTACCGAGTGCCTGTGCAGATTGGTGGTGGAAATGATGAAGTGGCCATGAAGCATCTTCCTCTGATGTTGGAAGGGTTAGCCAGAGCGTGGTTCACTCGGTTAGCCCCGGGCAGTATATTCAGTTGGGAAGAGCTTGCCCGAGTATTTATCAGAACTTTTGAAGGTACTTGTAAGCGGCTAGCAGGGTTTACAGAATTGCAGCATTGTGTGCAGAAACTGAGTGAGACTCTAAGAGATTTCATTCAAACGTGGACTACTTTGCATCACACAGTGGAAAATGTATCTGAACACCAAGTAGTGTGTGCCTTCAAGGAAGGCGTTAAGTATCGAGAGCTGGTCCTGAAGTTCGGTCGGACTGGAGATATGTCCCTGACTCGGATGATGGAAATAGCCACCCGGTACACTAACGGGGAAGAAGAGGATCGACTCCGCAGTGGAAAGGGTAAACCAGTCGGCCCGGACGCCGACGGTGGCAATTCCAATCGGAAACAGAAACGTAAGGCTGAACCTGTAGCGCCTGGTGAAATTGCGGCGGTAGTTCAAGGAAAGTTTAAGGGAAAACCTAAGGGGCCCTGGACCCCTAAGAAGGTAAAAGATCAAGCGGGAAACGATGTGTTGGATTTACCATGTCACATTCATACAAAGAAGGATGAAGAGGGTAATCTGATTTATCCTAAACACACCACTCGATAATGTTGACTCCTGATCTAGCAATTCCGAGAGAAACAGCCTAGTGAGAAGGAGAAAGAGTCCGACAAGGACGAGGATGAAGAGGAAGACGATGGTTATCCTAAAGTCAATTCCACCTTGGTGATTTTTGCTGATGTTGAGAGCAAAAGTCGATTGAAAGTTATCAACAGAGAAGTAAATATGGTTGCTCCGGCGACTACGACCACATACCTAAAATGGTCACAAACATCCATCACATTCGACTAGTCTGATCACCCGGCGCGTATAGCCACCCCTGGGAGGCAAGCGTTGGTGGTCGACCCAGTGGTTGAAGGCACTCGACTGACCAAATTTCTAATGGACGGTGGTAGCGGCCTGAATATCCTTTATTCTAAAACCTTGAAGGGGATGGGCATTCCGATGTCCAACCTTAGCGAAAGCAATATGAGTTTTCATGGCGTTATCCCTGGAAAGAAAGTCGAATCACTCAGCCAGATCACCCTTGACGTGGTTTTCAGTTATTCCAAAAAGTACCGTAAGGAAAAGTTGATATTTGAAGTAGTGGATTTCCAGAGTGCTTATCATGCTATTCTGGGTAGGCCTGCCTATGCACGTTTTATGGCTCGGCCATGTTACATGTACCTCAAGCTGAAGATGCCTGGCCCCAGGGGTGTGATCATAGTCACTCGCATCGGCAGAAGGCAGAGGAATGCTTCCAGAAGGGTTCCAAAATCGCCGATGCACAAATGGCAGCAGTTGAGTTACAAGGGTATCAGAAGAATGCAGATCCGAGTGATTTGTTACGGACCAAGAAGCCTGCCACACATTCTGCATTTCAGTCGTCTGGTGAAACGAAGCTGATTCATATTCACCCGACCGATCCCAATGTTGCACCGACTCATATCTCAACAACACTCGATAGCAAATAGGAAGAAGCGCTCATCCAGTTCCTCCATGAGAACTAGGACATCTTTGCATGGAAACCTTCTGACATGCCGGGTGTACCCAGAAGACTGGCTGAGCATTGTTTGTGTGTCAATCCGAAGGCAAAACCCATCAAAGAGCATCTTCGACGGTCCGCCATGCAGAAGAGAAAAGCAATTGGCGAGCAAGTGGCTTGAATCCTAGCAGTGGAGTTCATCCAAGAGATCTACCACTCCGAGTGGCTCGCCAATGTAGCTATGGTCCCTAAGAAGGACGATTCACTTCGTATGTGCATCAATTTCAAGCATATCAATCGGGCCTTCCTGAAAGATCATTTCCCTCTCCCCCGCATCGATCAGATTGTTGAATCGACTGTGGGGTGTGAGCGCTTGTCTTTTCTAGATGTGTATTCCGAGTACCATCAGATCCGACTGTGTGGACCCAATGAAATATAAACAGCTTTCATCACCCCATTCGGGTGCTTTTGCTATGTCACCATGCCATTTGGTCTCAAAAATGCTAGCGCCACATTCATGAGGATGATTCAGAAGTGCCTGCTCACTCAAATCAGTCGGAATGTGGAAGCATATATGGATGACATTGTGGTCAAGTCACGTAAAAGTTCTGACCTGCTGACCGACCTAGCAAAAACCTTTGCCAACCTAAGAGGATATGATATCAAGATTAATCCGTCGAAGTGCACATTCGGAGTCCCGGGTGGAAAGCTACTCGGTTTTCTTATTTCCGAACGAGGGATCAACACGAACCCAGAGAAAGTCGGTGCCATCCTCCTAATGAAATGCCCTGTGTGTGTGCATGACGTTTAGAAGCTTACTGGTTGTTTGGCCGCCTTGAGTCGATTCATTTCTCATCTCGGTGAAAAGGCTTTACCTCTTTACCGATACATGAAGAAGTCTGATAAGTTCGAGTGGATGATGAAGGCGGCCTTGGCGTTTGCGAGCTCAAAACCTGCTTTCCACCCAGCGGTGCTTGCTGCACCAATCAACAAAAGCCTTCTTGCTTTACATTGCAGCCTTTGGACAAGTTGTCGATCTGATTACTCACGGTCGAGCGGGAAGAAGAAGGAAAGGCCTATAAAGTTCAGCGCCCAGTGTATTATCTCTCTAAAGTTTTGACTCCATCCCAGCAGAGATATCGGCATTATCAGAAGCTTGTTTACGGAATTTACATGACCATGAAGAAGGTTGCACATTATTTCTCTGATCACTCCATTACAGTCATCAGCGATGCGCCATTGTTTGAAATTCTGAACAACAGAGATGCAACTGGTCGAGTCACAAAATGGGTGATTTAACTCCTTCCATTGGATATCAAGTTTGAGGCAAAGAAAGCTATCAAGTCCCAAGCAATTGCAGATTTCCTTACCGAGTGGATTGAACAGCAACTGCTGACTCAAGTTAACTCGGAGCATTGGACCATGTTCTTCGATGGCTCCAAGATGCTGAATGGTTCCGGTGCTCGGGTGGTATTGGTATCCCCCTGTGGAGACAAGCTCGGCTTTGTTCTCCAGATTCATTTTGATTCCTCCAACAATGCAGCTGAATGTCAAGCACTTTTATACGGGTTGCGTATGGCCATTGCACTCGGCATCCGTCGCCTCATGGTCTACGACGACTAAGATTTGGTGGTCAATCAAGTGATGAAAGAGTGGGATGTCAGGAGCCCGGCTATGACTGGTTATTGCACCGCAGTAAGAAAGTTGGAAAAGAAGTTTGAAGAGTTAAACCTTCACCATATACCCCGACTAAAAAATCAAGCTACAGATGAATTGGCAAAGATAGGATCCAAGAGAGAGACCATTCCCATCAATGTGTTTTTGGAACATATTCACTCACCTTCAGTTCGGGAAGATCCTTCAACTGAGGAGCCCCCACAGCCTAAGAGTGCCACAGATCCGACTGAAGTCGAAGTCCCATCCATGGTCGACTTGATCATGGAGGTCTTGGTCATCACTCCTGACTAGATAGTGCCATACATCGCATACATTCTCAGGAAAGAACTTCCAGAGGATGAAGAAGAGGCTCGATAGATCATCTGACGATCCAAAGCCTTCACTGTGATAAGAGGACAGTTGTTCAGAGAAAGTGTAACTAGAGTCAGCCAGAAAAGCATCATGCCAGAAGAAGGCCGAATGATCCTCAATGATATTCACTCGGGGACCTGTAGTCACCATGCGTCCTCTCGGACCATTGTGTCCAAAGCATACCGAGCCGGATTTTACTGGCCACACGCCAACGAGATGGCGAAAGAAATAGTAGACAAATGTGAAGGATGTTAGTTTTACTCCAACATGTCCCACAAACTGCATCAGCTCTGAAGACTATTCCACACATCTGGCCTTTTGCTGTCTGGGGATTGGATATGGTTGGACCTCTGAGGACTGGCAGGAGTGGATTTACCCATGTGCTCGTAGCAGTCGACAAGTTTACCAAATGGATTGAAGCCAAGCCCATTAAAAACCTTGAAGCAAGTACAGCTATGAGTTTCATCAGAGAATTGACATTTAGATATGGTGTTCTATGCAGCATCATCACTGATAATGGGTCGAACTTTGATTCTGACAAATTCAGAGCCTTTTGTGCTTCCCAAGGCACTAGGGTCGACTACGCTTCAGTCGCTCATCCTTTGTCGAATGGACAGGATGAAAGAGCAAATGGATTGATTCTCAAAGGACTGAAACCCCGATTGATGCCTGACCTCAAGCATGTAGCAGGCGCCTGGGTCGATGAACTTCCATCAGTACTTTGGGGATTGAGGACAACTTCTAATCGGTCGACTGGCCGAACTCCATTCTTCTTAGTCTATGGAGCTGAAGCCGTGCTCCCAAGTGATTTGCTTCACAATGCAACCCGAGTCAAACTTTTCTTAGAAGAGGAAGCAGAACAGGCTCGGCAACATGCAGTTGATCTCTTGGAAGAGGAAAGAGAGATGGCATTGATCCGGTCAACCATTTATCAGCAAGACGTACGTCGATTCCACGCCAGAAACGTGAGGGGGCAAGCATTTCAGGAGGGAGACTTGGTTCTCCGTGTGGACCAGCAGACACCACACAAGCTCGCTCCTGCTTGGGAAGGCCCCTTCATCATCACCAAAGTGCTCCACAATGGAGCATACCGTCTTTTCAATGTCGAGCACAATAAAGACAAGCCACGCACTTGGAATGCGGAGCTGCTCCACCCATTTTACACTTAAGCAGTCAGACTGATAAGATGTAATAGGAGATACCTTCTACTTTGATTATTAAAGATTTCACAGTCTCCTAAATGATTGTTGTTCCTTTTCTACACATGTTAAATCCCCCAGTGGGTGCCTTAGCTGCGAATCTGTTTGGCCTAAGTTTAAAAAATCCTACCAAGTGGTGAGCAAGCCTCTCACTCGGGGGCTTAGCTGCGAGTCCATTTCGCCTAAGTTTAAAAAATCCTACTGAGTGGTGAGCAAGCCTCTCACTCGGGGTCTTACCTGAGAATCCATTTCACCTAAGTTTAAAAAATCCTACCGAGTGGCGAGCAATCCTCTCACTCGGAGGCTTAGCTGCAGTCCAGTACTCGCCTAAGTTTGAAAAATCCTACCGAGTGGTGAGCAAGCCTCTCACTCGGGGGCTTAGCTACGAATCCGTTTCGCCTAAGTTTCAAAAATCCTACCAAGTGGCGAGCAATCCTCTCACTCGGAGGCTTAGCTGCAGTCCAGTACTCGCCTAAGTTTGAAAAATCCTGCCGAGTGGTGAGCAATCCTCTCACTCGGGGGCTTAGCTGCTGTCCAGTAGTCGCCTAAGTTTGAAAAATCCTACCGAGTGGTGAGCAATCCTCTCACTCGGGGGCTTAGCTGTAGTCCAGTACTCGCCTAAGTTTGAAAAATCATACCGAGTGGTGAGCAATCCTCCCACTCGGGGGCTTAGCTCCAGTCCAGTACTCGCCTAAGTTTGAAAAATCCTACCAAATGGTGAGCAATCCTCTCACTCGGGGGCTTAGCTGCAGTCCAGTACTCGCCTAAGTTTGAAAAATCCTACCGATTGGTGAGCAATCCTCCCACTTGGGGGCTTAGCCGCGAATCCGTTTCGCCTAAGTTTCAAAAATCCTACCGAGTCATGAGCAAGCCTCTCACTCGGGGGCTTAGCTGCGAATCTGTTTTGCCTAAGTTTAAAAAATCCTACCGAGTGGTGAGAAATCCTCCCACTCGGGGGCTTAGCTGCTGATCCGATGCTCGCCTAAGTTTAAAAATCCTCTTGAGTGGTGAGCAATCCTCCCACTCGAGGCTTAGATGCAGATCCGATGCTACGCCTAAGTTTGAAAAATCCTACCGAGTGGTGAGCAATCCTCCCACTCGGGGGCTTAGCTGCAGTCCCGTACTCGCCTAAGTATGAAAAATCCTACCTTGTGGTGACCGATCTTCTCGCTTCGGGACTTAGCCATACACTCCATTCCGATCCACAAGGACAACAAGGTGCGGGTCGACCCCGACCCCCTCCTCAGAGCTGCACCATCAAGAAGAAGGACGAGATTGAGCGTGTTGCCAGGCCGAATCACTTTTAGCAACGTCAAGACCATTGCTGAGTGCCTCACTGATGAGCTGATCAATGCTGCCAAGGCAAACCGCTTTCAGGAACAACAAGACTGTTGCTGAGTGCCTTGCTAATGAGCTGATCAATGCTGCCAAGGACTCATCCAACAACTAATGCCATGGCGAACCGCTTTCAGGAACGTCAAGACCATTGTTCAATGCCTTGCTGATGAGCTTATCAATGCAGCCAAAGGGCTCATCCAACAGCTACTCCAACCCGATCCGCAAGGACGACGAGTGACAGGTCGACTGTGACCTCTTCCTTAGAATTGCATCAAAAGTACAAGAACTAATCCAAGTGAAGAACAAGTTCCACTCAAAGACAAAACACAACATATTCAAAGATAAACCAAGTTCAAATAAATCCAAACGTTCCAAACCACGGATTAAAGCACTTGGGCGTCAAGCCCGAAGGAGTTTTCAGCGATTACAAAATCACTCGGCATTCTGAGGCAAATAAAGGTGAAGCATAATGTTTTTCACTCGTAAGGGGAAGGGCTGGCTGGATCACAGAAGCTGTCAAAGTCAATGCTTTCTGCAATACGAGTGGCAGCCTCAAGGAAGGTGTCCATGAAGGATTGGAAGGAGTGCTTCTTAGTATTCGCAACCCTGAGGGCCACCAGCTTGTCTTCTCTGGCATCTTTGCAGTGCACTTGGACAAATGACAGGGCAACGTCAGTGCCACAGCGAGCAGATGACTTCTTCCATTCCTGCACTTGGCCAAGGATCTGATTCAGTTGAGTCATCAACAACTCGAGATCTTGTGAAAGTTCCGCCTGGGGCAAGAGTTCGGCATCAACCCAAGTCATCGCCGCCTTCAGTCGAGCCACATAAGTGACAGCACTGTCCATGCGTGATTACAACCGCAGCAGGTTCATCACAACGTCATCTTTCACAGGACAAAATTGATGGGGTCGAGACCAGTCTCGACCCGCCCAGTCTCAGCTTCAAAGTCCTGACAAAGTTCTGCACAATCAGGAAAAATAGTGAGTCGACGGTATAACAAGACATTCCAGTCGACGGCAATTAACCAGTCGAACGCTGATACCTTCAAGCTTCAGGACTAGTTTTGCAGCAAGTTATCCCAGATAGGACTCGAGCTCGCCCGTTTTGGCTTTGAGGCTTCCAACTTCATTGGTCAGGTTCTCCTTGTCCATCTTCAGTTGCTCAACTTTCCAATTGGCTTCAGAGATGGCAGTCTTCAGCCTGAGTTCTCCTCTTCCAACTTGCTGACCGAAGCCAGCTTCTTGTCCGCAAGCACTGTCTTCTCTCGCGCCTCCTTATGAGCGGCAGCAAGATCCAGATCCTTCTTATCCAGAGCTTCCTTCATTTTCTCTAAAGAAACAACATTCTTCAGACGAGCTTGAAGCTGATGGTTTTCACTACTCACATCTGCTCGTGTGAAGTCACTCGGTTCATAGCGCGAGCTACAAGGTGGGCAAGTAACGATTCGTTACCTCCCATGATGGTAGTTTCTTCTTGAGCAGTCTTGAGGTTCTTCTTCGCCAGTTCAAGATCAAGTTCGAGGCTGATGTGTTTCTTGTTCAACTCAGAAAGTCGAGCTCCAAGATCACAAGACCTCTGCAGTCGGCAAGAGAGATATGTCAGTCGACAAAAACAAAAGACAATGACAGTGAAAGTTACTCTAAGACTACTGCCAAATCAAATATTCAACAGTAGTCTCGGGGACTACACCCAGTGGGTGCACTTAGCGTGCCCCAGTCTGAATCAACACTCGGCATGGTGCGCCGGCGTGAGTCAAAAAAAGAGAGTAGATTCTAAGACCTCAGCCGACTGCTAGCAGTCGACCGTGGTCTCAGAGACTACACCCAGTGGGTGCACTCGGCGTGCCCCCACTGGTTCGGACAGAACACTAAGACTCATCACGAGTCGAGTGGAGTGGAAGACCTCTTAAACTCTAAAACAGGCATACCCCAGTGGGCGATCAGATATGAAACATATGCTCATGTATACAGTGTTCAAAAGTTCAGTCGGGAGATCACTGACCTTAACATTGGTCTGCAGAGCGGTGCTGGCATTATAGGCCACCTGGCTTGCCTCGTGCATCACCTTCACCTGCTCCATAACAAGGTTCACCTGGCGAAGAGCCTCCCTGGCGGCACTTGGCGAGTCATCTGGGGTCTGGTATGCACCAAAAAGTGATGGCTCCAAGGCGGCCGAAGCAGCCATTGGGTCAGATGCGTGGAGTTGCACTGGAACAGCAGGAGCCGGAGCAGTCGACCCCGACGGACGATCAGTCGTCAGCGGGTCGGTGAATGTGGCGTTGGTCCGAACCGGATCTCCGGATCGCTCGACCACCGTCTCAAGCACCGGCGTCGGCTGAGGAACTTGAACTTCAAGCCCTCTCCTGCTTGAGCCCCTGCCTCTCCTTCTCCTCTCCTGTAGAGGCACTTCCTCTTCTTCATCATCGGGAAGCACGACAATGTCTCGTGGAACTGCAGTAAAAGAAAAACATCAGAAATTCAACTGACCGATAACTCAATCAACTAAATGAGTTCTGGTCGAGCGGACTTACCAGCTCGAGAGGTGGCTTCGTCGTCGGTTTCCTCATCTCCTAGAGCCTTATCAATATCCATGTCAGTCGCAGCAGAGGTTGGGCAGGAAAGGTACATGATCCATTCGGTCATAACAGAAGTATCAATCGGCCTAGATAAACACAAGAATGATGCTCACCTTGAGGCAACAGGGACGTCCATCTTGATCCTCGGCAGAGTGTTCCGAGTCTTTGGAGGAGCAACCTTGGTCTGCTTGGCGACTTTCTCTGTTGGCTCCGGAGTCGACGTCCGAGTGCGCTTTTGTGTTTGGGTGCTTGGAGCCATGTTCTTTACACACCCTCCCGCCGGGTCATGGTGTTGCTTGGATCGGCGTTCAGAGCGAGGCGGCGAGTCGACCGCCTCCTCGTCATCTGACTCCTCGCTTTCCTCCTCCTCTTCTCCATCCGAAGATTCCCATTCACCACTCTCCTCCGCACTGGCCTCTCCCTCCTAGCCCTGCTGCAAAATTTGTTCACCGTTGGGCATCGAATACATATGTCGAATAAAAGTCAGTCGAGCTCAAGAGCAGTCGGAATGTATATGCAAAAACAGTCGGAATGAAGAACGTACCTTGTCGGGCTGATTGTGTCACACCCTGATTTCCATGGCACAACACTTAAGTGAATAATCATGCTAAAATGTGGTTTGACAAAAACTTTTGAGTGTTTTGTCTTTGCTTTAATTGAATGTTTGACTGCTATTTGCAAGTGCTCTAAAAATCAAATAAATCCTCCAACTTCTATACTTCCTCTCCTTGATCCAAAACCTTTTCCCAATAATCATGCCATGTGTATAGAGCAATATAGTATTTTCTTATAAAAATAATTTGGCCAAAAAGTATATTCAAAAATTAGTTTTCCAAAAACCCCTGAATTGAGGTTTGCACTGCAAGTACTTAATTAAGGGCAGTAAAAATCTTTATAAAAATATATTTGACTCCTATTAGATATAGGATACCCAGAAACCACAAAAATATCATTTTAAAGGTTATTTTCCTATTTTATTTAAAATCTTTTTCTTAAGGCCAGAAATGGTCTTTAATAGGGAAAAATTATTTTTATGCTTTAAAAATATTTTTTGACAATTTAGGGAAACTCAGTGGGAATATATTGTCCATATATAAGAGTTTCAACACGTGGTCATGTTCAAAATATTGGTCAAATCCCTCAAAAACCCTTTCTGGATATTTGAAGTTTTTGAAATATTTACAAAGGAAATATTCTCCAAATATTCCAAGAAAATTCTAGCATGCCATGTATGACATATTAGATGATCTTGCCAAGTCTCATGACTTGGAGAACAATATAACATCATCAAATCCTCTCAAAACCATTTCTGCCCATTTTGAAGTTTGAGCAACTTTACATTGCCAAACATGTCCAAATGTTCTCAAACCTTGTTAACATGCTCAAATGGTCTAATAATTAATCTAGACTAAATGGCACAAGTTGGAGAACAAGTTAACTTGATCAAAGTGCCCCAAAACCCTGTCTGACCAGAACCAAATTTGAACAACTCTACATGGGCAACTTTCTTCTTTTGATCTCAACTTTTGTGGGCATCTTCAGAACCTCAAATGATGACACTACACCAAGTGGTGCATCAAGGAGAATAGATTTGCATGGCTAAATCTTGAAATGTCTATTTCTGCTGATTTCTAGGGTTTACAAAAGTTGCATTGGCAACTTTTCCCAAATGAGCTCAAAATGGGTGGAAGGCCCTGATTATGTGTTCCATTTCACCCTGTGGAGCCTCATGACAAATGGAAATCATCTTCTTGCCCAAACCAACATCAAACACCTTCTGGTAATTTTTAAAACTTGATGTTTTCACCTCTTTCCTTGTTCTCCATGAGCTCAACTTTTTACCACAGCCCCTCATAGTCCCCATGCACGTCCAGTAGCAATGGCAAGTCCATAGCTCAATTATTGGATGGGTAAAACCCCACTTTCCCTCTCTGGACAGCCCTTTTCTCTCTCTCCCTCAACCTCTCTCCTCTCCTAGTGGTTCACCAGGGCATCCAAGGCCACCACCCCTTTGTTTACTCACACCCGAAACCCCCAGACACAAAAGGACATGCTCATGGCGCATAAACAATGCCAATGTCTGCAAAGCTCGCGCTCTGGAGCACGCTATAGTGCTCTCTCGCACTGTAGCTCACCCATGCCAAGGGCATACGACAGCCTTGGGCGTCGGGGTGATGTCTCTCGAGGTGGCCTCGGCGTCCGGGACACGGCACGCTGCCGGCCCCCTCCAGAATCTCTCTCCCTCCCCTCTGCGAGCTCCCCCGAGCGTGTCCGTGCACGCTGCCCACGGTGCACCACGGCCATGCCTATTTAAGCCATCCCCGAATCTCTCTCTCGTTTTGGTTTGAACTGCCTCTCTCTCGTGCATATCCCGGACAAGTCCCCTCTCCCCCTCACTCCCTCTTTTCTTCTCCATGGCCACCATGGTTGTCGGCGGCCTCCTCCCGGCTCCGGCGAACCAGAGCCTCCCCTCCTCTCCTTTGACCACCAGGGGAAGCGCAGCAAGCCAAGGGATCCTTCCCGCTCCTTCTCCCCCATGCCCTTGTGCTCACGGCGTCGCGCCCATCCACTCCAGATGCCGCCCGCCATCGCCAGGGTCGCCGTCGCCCCAGATCCTCCCAGCCCGCGTGAAGCCCCTGGATGGAAGCGGCTCGGCATACCGAGCCCGTCGGTGCACCGGACGGCACCGGGGACGGCCGGAGTCGTCGGGGATCAACGCCGGCGTGTGCTCGGCCTCGCCTCCCCTGACGCTCCTCGGCCTCAGGCGCGAGCAAGAGGACGACACCCCGCCAGCTGGCAGGGGGCCCGCCCGTCAGCGGCAGAGGCGACCGAGCCGGCCCACCAGTCGGGTTAAGTGGAAACGGCTTCAGGCTGGTCCGCTTTCCCCGCTGGGTGGCGCCCTCCCGGAGTGCGCCTTCGACGTCACCTCCTCTGCCCGCGCAGCCGAGCCGCTGGGCCGGCCCAGTGCGCTGCAGTGCTAAACTGCGCCCAGTGCACTGGATAAGGGTAAAACCTTTTTCCTTTCCTTTTTTCTTTTCTGTACAATTTGTGAAATCCATAAATAAATCAACAGAGCTCCAAATTTGATGATTCAAATTTCTTATGACTCCATAAATCATGAACTTTCACATGGTGCTATTTGCACATTTTTCCAGAAACTTTCTCTTCATAAACATTTATCAAATCCCATTTTTCCATTTTTGTCATAAACTTTAGGAAATCACAGAGGGCTCATATTTGATCCAAATGCCATGATTCAAATTCCTAGATGCATCTAAGTTCATAACTTAGTTTATGAACATTTTTATTAATACTTTATGTACCCCACAAAATAATGAGCCATTTCTTCATATTTGACAATTTTGCAAATTCATAGGAAAAACATCTCAACTCCAAATCCAGTGAAACCAATTCCTAGATGCTTATAAAATCACCTTTTGTTTAATGGGTTCCTTTGCTCATTTTTCAAAAATATATTTCTGTACACTTCTTGCAAATCCATAAACCCCTTCATTCCACCATATCAAAATGTCCAGAGATATCCATTCATCAAATCCAAATGAAACCACTTTGGTCATCCCTCATATGACCAGAGGTATCCCAGAAAAGTCCAACTCATATTTTTAGAGCACTTTTATTTCCTGCCTTGTTGTGTTGCTTATTATGGTTGCTTTCGACGATAGTAGACAAAGTAGACGAAATGCTCGGAGTTGGACCAGAGATATTTGAAGACCTCGAAGACTTTGTTGAAACAGGCAAGCAGCCCTTTGACCATGTCTATGAAACCTTTTTTTATCCATGTCATATAGCTCTTTATTATTGTTGCATCGGAATCATGATGAGATGGTGAACCACGTGGGTTGGTTGCCTCTGTTACTTCCTCGTTGATACTTGCATTGTGCATGGACCTACCTTCTTATGAGGGTTATGCTGGTGGGAGTAGATAGGATGCTAAAGTAGTGCTACGCAAAAAGGGACGGGAATATGCATGGTGACGGAGACAAAGTATTTTCAAAAGACTTTTCCGAAAACCCCATCGGGTGCCACTTATGCCCGAGGGAGATGATGAAATGGGTAACCACTTGATGACGAAGTGGTATGCCGAGGCAAGTGTGTGTTGTTTTCTAAACGGATTGGTCGAAGTTGCGACCGTTATTCCAACCTTACATGCGCAACCACTCTACCCTTATATGGGAAAGGGCATTATTGATTACCTAGACCGATACTATCTTGGAGCCCGCATGACTAGTGACGGGAGAGTTGTTGGTGCACTCTCTCGGGACAGGGTCGTGCCAGGTAGGGCGGCCATGACTGTTTTCACAGGGCACCAGACACACCGTTGGTACCCCGTGCCAGTGGTATGTGATAATTATGGGAGCGAGGCTCCAGGAAAGTGTTATGTGAAATGTTGGGCACGGGGGTTACTGCCAATCGAGTGGACTCCATGTTAGTGTCGTCTAGGGAAAAGTAGTGATCGGGTGCTTACCCCGGGTACTTGAGGTACCACGGGTCGTGGCTGACATGGAAGTTCCCCGGATCTTGTGGGTACAGTGTGCAACCTCTGCGAGTGTAAAACTATTGAATAGCCGTGTCCACGGTCAAGGACAGTTGGGTAACCGCTCTTGGGCTACGTCCACTTGTTTACAAACCAAGTGTGTGTGTGTTGATAAAATGACTTGGGTCAAGTCAAGGGACTTGACATGATTGAGATGGGTTGGTGCCCACTCTATTTATGTTGGATGGGTCGGTGCCCACTCTATTTATGTTAGATGGGTTGGTGCCCACTCTATTTACATTGATATCTGTAACATGTCCTCATGGTTACTTGAATTCTCTTGATGCATGCCTTACAAAGTTTTTGAACATGTCATTTCTCTCAAAACTAGCTTTATGCAAAAATTTACCTATATCATGCATTGTTGTATCTTGAACCAAAACATGGGTTGCTTGCGAGTACATTCAAATGTACTCACTGGCTTGTCCCTGGCTATTTACTTGGCCAGGCTTGAAAGAACAGGATATGATGAAGAATACTTCGGCAACGAACATGCGAGCTAGGACGCTCCCCAGTCAGAATGCCTGTAGGGTTAAGGCAGATGGCATGGGTCCAAGTTATCGACGAAGATTTCCGCTGCGATGTTATCCTCAAGACTCAACCATAATGGTCTTACTTGTGTAATACGGTATGTATGGATGTAAGAATCTTGTTATTCAGCTTCTGTGTGTTCAGTGAGCATTGATCTCTGGGATCACTGTACACATGCATTCGGTGATCACGACCTATGAGTCGGGGTCCCCACAGATTGTCATCACTGAAGGGGACGACTCTCCTGGCTCCTCTGGGGCTGTCCTTGTTGCTTGTAATGCTCTTCAACCACATGGCCACGGTCTTGGCTGGCACTTCCTCTAGATGAACCCGAGCAGTGCCGTCAGCCCCAGAACTCCGGAGAGAGAAAACTCCTACTGCTGCTTTGTGTTTCTATTCTGTTCTTGCTCAAGAGCGTGGGTGAGTTGTAATGTCGAATGAGTCGAACCCGAACCCCCCTCCATGTTGTGCATGGGCCTCCTTTTATAGTGCAAGGGGTCACCGACAGGTGTCAACGTAGGAGAAAGGGGTAAAAATGTAAAAGAGGTGGTAGTTGGAACAGTGCGGGAACAGTGAAGCTACGGTCGTGAGCGATGGTTGCTACCTACTTTGTGATGGGGGGACAAGGGCATTTAATGCCCGTCGCCGTCGACCCCAAAGCTCCGCCCTTTTGTCTCCGTCGCCTTGCAGCGATGGATCCACCACCGTGAAGTGCCACCGTGTCCCCAGGGCTGCACTGACCATCCGCCACGCGTCCTGGAAAGGCCCAGGCGTAGCGTGGGCTGATGGCTGGGCCTTGAGCACCTGGCGCAACTCTCCGGCAAGCACCTTGCGGGTCTTGACTGCGGGCCCGGGAGCTTGCGGGCTCTGTAACTGTCGCTCCCGGGCCCTCGCCGGGCGCATATAAGCGCCGGCGTGTCTTCTATGATGTAATCTTCTAGTCTTCTGGCGAGCTCCTCTTGCGGGGCCTTGTGTGAGTGATGTAATCTTGAGCACAGAGCGGCCTTCCCGCAAACTCCGCTTGCGGGGTCTCGATCTTCTCTTGTATACTTTGTCTTTAAATGGTTTGACATGGGCGGGAAGGTCTCCGGCAAGCACGTGTTAAACCTGCAAGGAAGCTGCAACCGCCCATGCACAAGTTGGGGTACTAAGGTACCCCTACCTTAATACACCGAGAGGAGCCCCGGCTGAGCCACACACGGTGCGGCGCTGTTGGGCCAGGCCCAAAAGCAGTCTGCAGGCACCTTGCGCCCAGGCGCGCGAATCCACTTCGCATCTGCCGCATCCCCGTAGCAGCAGCGTCGATTGCGGCGTCGTGGGAGGCGTGGCGGCGTGTGGTCTTTAGGGCATCCACCCCGTGATCGTGGTGCGGGGAGAGGTCCGCAGGCGGAGATGGCGAGTCGGCCCGCTCCTCTGCCCTCCTCGCTTCCCGATTGGCGGGCAGGCGGTTGAGCCCCACCTGCGCCATTTAAAAGGCGGAAGGGAGCACAATGGTCTCACACTTCCTCTTCTCCCTTCGTCTTGACTTCCGTTCTTCTTTACGCCATGGAAGGAGGAAATCCTAGCTCTTCAGCGGTGGCAGCGAGGGTCGCCTCCGAGGCAGCGCACTTCTCCTATCCGCACCCGTGGCGGAGCCGCCACGAGGGGAGGGAGAGGGCGAGCATGAGCGAGGCGGCGTGGTCGGCGGTCGGGAGAGGCGGTCGTGGCGATGTGCCTCCCCGTCTCCTCGGTAGCTCCTTTCCTCGGCGGTCCATCTTGAGACGATCCACAGGAGTTCTTCATCAAGCTGCGCCCGGCGCCTCGTCGCCGCCTCCGGCTGCCGGCTCCGTTCGCGGCGATGGAACGGATCCGCCCGAGTGATGGAGTTGCGCATGAGGGCTGTGGGATCAGCGGCACTTTCGAGTGAGTATCGTGTCCCCAGCCCCGGCATGATGTACCGACCGAGGATGGAAGATGTTAGCCCGCATCCACAGCTTGCGGCGGGGTTTACCCTCCATTTCAAGTTAATGGAGGCGACCTTCTCGCCGTCAAGGTCTTGAGGATTCGGGACCCGGCGAGATCTTTGTGTGGACAGCTCCTCCGATGTGAAGGTCCCTCCTCGGCGAGTGGCGAGGAGGGCGGCGGCAGCGGCGGCAGCGAGGATGGCGGGTCCGACTAGGCGTGGGATCTTTGTCTCGCGCCACCGGCGACCCCATCATCCGGGTCGCCCGGCCTTACGAACTCCTCGGGGCCGTCTCCTTGGGCGGCTGGCGTGGGAGGCTGCGGAAGAGGAAGAGGGGTGGCGGCAAGGCCGTCAAATCGAGTCTGAGGCGAGAGCCCTCGTCGGCGTCTTGACGTCCCCACCCGTCTTCAAGCTCTGCCTCCGGCGCCTCCGTCTCCGCCAAGCTCTGGCGGCCCAGGAAGTTCTCTTGGTGTCTTCTGGCGCCGTAGCTCTCCTAAGGCGTCCCTTTGCCGTCCCGGCAAGCCTCTCTTGCGGGGCCTCCTTGACCTACCTCCTGAACAGAGAAACAAGAGGGGGGATTACGGGCATCTTATCTTTTAATTTGTAAGCCTTCGGGCCTTAGCTGCATTTAAAATCTGTAATCCACTCTATCATGTTTTTCATCCTCTATGGACTTGTACTAAACTAGGATGTTTTTAATGAAAAGAGGGGAACGCTTGTCGGACCGAGTCTTTTACTTGACTTCGTGCCTTGTAAGTTCCCATACTACGCTTTCGGGGAGCTTGCGGCCTTGAACACGCTTCTTGAGTCGCGGACATCAGCAGCCCGCTGGCGGTGTTGCTTCCGACAAGCAACCTTGCGGGCGATTCAGCGCACTTGTGTTTGTTGGCGGACTCGAAAAGCGAAACAAAGGCGCGACACTTGTCGCAGCTCACTGAAATCGTTGAGCGTGCTCGGAAACAAACCAAAGGCGCCAACTGGCCACGACACAGCTCCTCCGCGCATGGGTTTTACAAGACACGCTTCGTTCAAAGCGCAGCCCGCTTTCCCGGTCCATGAGAGGATGCATGGCGAGGATGAAAAACTTATCTGATTCCGCAGCTTTTGGTGCTACTATCGGCTGGGAAGGAATCTTGGCACTTTCGCAGCCCGGCAACTCTGGCTCCGCCAAAATCCAGTCTTTGGTGTGCTCTTAGTTTCTCCTTGTTGCTGTAATTTCAGCCATGAAAACAGCTGAGATAGGTCATAACAGTTTCATTATTTACATACATATGTATATAAATCCTTTCTGTGCGACTTTGCAATACGATGCCGTGCCTTGCTGTCGGGGGACGACACCTATGGGACCGGGGAGGCCCCTTCGTGAGTTGATGCGAGGCGGAGGATCTTGTGGAGAAGCAGATCGAGCGATCTTGCGCGGGGATTTTACCCAACCGGGCGCGATGGTCGCGTAAACCCTCTGCTGCTTTGTGTTGTATTTGATCTTGCTCAAGAATGCGGCGTATGGTGGTGTGGTGTTGAGTGAATCCAACTAGCCCGAACCCAGGCGCTAGAGTTGCCAGGATCAAAACTCGAACCCCCAACCTTCGAACCTTTCCTCGTTGTGCATGGGCCTCCTTTTATAGGGCAAGGGGTCACCGACAGGTGTCAGCGTGGGAGGAAGGGTAAAACATAAAAGAGGTGGTAGTTGGAGCAGTCGGGAGCAGTGCAGCTACGATTAGCTTGAGCAGTGGATTCTACCTACTTTTGTGAGAGGGGACAAGAGCATTAAATGCCCGTCGCCGTCGACCCCAAAAGCTCCGCCCTTGCGTCTCCGTTTGCCACGGCGATGGAGCCACCACCGTGGAGTGCCACCGCACCCTCATGCAGCACAGCCATCCGCCACGCGTCTCTGGAGAGGGCTTAAGGTGGCGTGGGCGGATGAGCTGGAGTCTTGGCACAGCAGCTCTCCCGGCAAGCACCTTGCCGGGGTCTTAATCTTGCCGAGCCCGGGAGCTTGTCGGGCTTGTAACTTGTCGCTCCCCGGGCCCTCGCCGGGACGCGTATAGCGCCGAGGCGTGTCTTCTGTGATGTAGTCTTCTGGTCTCCCCGGCGAGCTCCTCTCGCCCGGGGCTTGCATGAGTTGTAATCTTGAGCCTGGAACGGCCTTCCCGGCAAGCTCCTCTTGCCGGGGCCTCGAGCTTCTGTCTTGTACACTTTGTTCGTGAATGGCTTGATATGGAGCAGGAATGGTCTCCGGCAAGCATGTGGTGGATCCAGCTGCAGGGAGCTGCGACTGCCCGTGCACAAGTTGGGGTACTGAGGTACCCCTACCTTAGTACACCGACAGGAGCCCCCGGGCCTGGGCCACACACGGTGCCGAGCGCTGTTGGGCCAGGCCCAAGGCGATTACTGCAGGCACCTGCACCTGGCGTGCCGAGTCTGCTTACGCATCTGCCGCCTCCCCTCCGTAGCACGCGCGTCGATTGCGGCGTCGTGGGAGGCGTGGGCGGCGCATGCAGCCTTTAAAACATCCATCCCGTGATCGTGGTGCGGGCGGGGTGCGTCACCCGTCGCTCGGCTCCGCACCGTCCGCGCGCCCCCATGCACGGGGGTGGTGGGCGGCGAGTGGGGAGACCGAGCCGTCCGCAGGCGGAGAAGCAGAGTCGGCCCGCTCCTCTGGCCTTCTCGCTTCTGATTGGTCAGCGGGGCGGTTGAGCCCCCACCTCGCCCCTTTAAAAAGGGGCAGGAGGGGAGCACAATGGCCGCACTCATCCTCTTCTCTCTTCGTCTTCATCCTCTGTTCTTCTTGCCGCCATGGAAGGGGGAAATCCCAGCTCTTGACGGTGGCGGCGAGGGTCGCTTCTAGGCAGCGCACCTCCCCATCCTGCTCCCGTGGCGGAGCCCGCTCCGAGAAGGAGAGGAGGCGTGGCCGTGACGAGGCAGGCAGGCGCGGCCGAGGCGGTCGGGGAGGCGGTCGTGGTGATGTGCCTCCCGTCTCCCGGCATCTCGACCACGGTGCGGTCCACGGAGATGACCTGGAGTTCTTCATCAAGCTTCGCGGGCGCCTCGTCGTCGCCTCGGCTGCCGGCCCGTTCAGCGGGCGCAATGGGGCGGATCCACCAACGTGATGGAGTTACGCATGAGGGCTGCGGGATCAGCGGCACTTTCGGGTGAGTGTCGTGTCCCCAGCCCGGCATGATGTTCTTTGACCGAGGTGGAAGGCGTTCGTCCGGATCCACAGCTTGGCGGGGGGTTCACCCTCCATTTCAAGTTATTGGATGGTGACCTTCTACGCCGTCAAGGTCTTCGGCGACTTCGGGACCCGGAGTGCGCTGCTGTGTGCACAGCTCCTCGGATAGCGAGCTCCTCCCGGCGAGAGTAGCGAGGAGGAGAAGCGGCAGCGGCGGCGAGGGGATGGCGGGCCCGACTAGGCGTCGGACACCGCTGCCTCGCGCCACGGGCGACCCCATCTTCTGGGTCGCCGACGCCTGAACTCCGGGGCCGTCTTCTTGGCGGCTGGCGTGAGAGGCTGCGGAAGAGAAGAGGGAGTGGCGGCAAGGCCGTTAAATCGAATCTGAGGCGAGGTGCCCTCGTGCGATCCCACCACCCGTCTTCAAGCTCTGCCTCCGGCGCCGTCTCCGCCAAGCTCTGGCGGCCCAGGTGTTCTCTTGGTGTCTTCTGGCGCCCGTGGCTCTCCGAGTGCGTTCCCCATGCCCGTCTGCTGCGCAGCTCACAGGGACGCAGCGGCGTCACCGCCACGCTCTCCTAGGCGCTCCTTCGCCCTTCCCGACAAGCTCCTCTTGCGGGGCCTCCTTCCAGCGAGGCTTATCTTGCAGGGGCTCCTTGACCTACCTCTGAACTCTGAGCGAGAGAAGCAGGAGAGGGATCACGGGCACCTTAACTTTTTAATTTGTAAGCCCTCGGGCATTAGCTGCATTTAAGATCTTGTAATCCTCTCTATCATGTTTTTCATCCTCTATGGACTTGTACTATGCTAGGATGTTTTTAATGAAAAGAGGGGAAAGCTTGCCGGACTGAGTCTTTTATTTGATTGCGTGCCTTGTGTGTTCTTACGCTATCGGGGAGCTTGCCGGGGCGAACACGCTTGCCGAGTGCGGGACAGCCCGCTGGCGGTGTCGCTTCCGGCAAGCAACCTTGCCGGGCGATTCACGGCGCTTAACTGGCTGAAAGGGCTCGAAAGCAAGGTAAGGGTGCAGCAACACACTTGTGTTTGTTGGCGGACTCGAAACAAACCAAATGCATAAGCTGGACCACGACTCGGCTCCTCCACGTCTGGGTTTTACAAGACACGCTCGTTCAAAGATGCAGCCCGCCTTTCCGGTCCATAGGAGGATGCATGCGAGGATGAAAAAAACTTATCGATATCGCGGCCCCAGCAACTCGACTTCTTTGGAGACAAATCTTAGCTTTTCGCAGCCCGGCGACCACAGCTTGCCGGGAAGAACCTTGGCACCCGCAGCCCCCGGCGACCCTGGCTTGCCGGTCCCCAGGTGCTGGTGTGATCTTTCGGTTCCTCTTTGTTGCTGCAATTTCACCCATGAAAACAGCTGAGATAGATATGCAACAGCTTCATCATGTACATTCATATGTGTATTAATCTTGGTTGTGCAATACGATGCCGTGTCTCGCCCTCCGTATGTTTGTACTCTACGCTCTCGGGGAGCTTGCGGGCGAACACGCTTGCAGTCTTGGGACAGCCAGCAGGCGGTGTTGCTTCGGCAAACCACCTTGCGGGCGATTCGACGCAACAACTTGCTGAGCAGGCTCGAAAGCAAGATAAGGTGCAGCGGCACACTTGTGTTTGTTAGCGGACTCGGAAACAAAACAAATGCATAAGCCCAGGCCACGACTCGGCTCCTCTCGCGCACAAGTCTCTCATACGAAGGACATTTCACGGCAGGGCTCGCCACGTTATGCCCTCTGCCCTACATCCTTTGTGCGCTTTTACCCTACGCTTCTAGGGAACTTGCCGGTGCTTGACACACTTGCTGAGTGCGGAACATCAGCAGCCCGCTGGCTGGTGTTGCTTCCGGCAAGCAACCTTGCCGCGTCTAGTCGCGACGCACTTAACTTGCTGAGCAGACTCGAAACGAAACGAGGGCGCGAAGCTGGTCGCGGCTCACTCTTAACTCGTTGAGTGTGCTCGAAACAAAGTAAGGGTGCGACCATTCACAGGCAGGCTCCTCCGCGTATAGGTTTCGCGTACAAAGGACGAATGCGCGAGGGATATAACACATAAAAGCATGAAATTAAGGAGTGCTCTGCGCAAGAGTTCGAGCAACTTAGCTTTTCTTTTTCTCGTTTCCTTGCACTTGCTGGTGGAGCCCAATGGTGCGTCCTCGGCAATGGCGCAGCGCTTCTGGAGAGTGCGCTGCCGAACGAGCACGAGCTGTCCTCGCCCGGGCTTAAAAGCGCTCGAGGCGGTGCTTGTCGAGTGAGCACGAGCAGTCCTTGCTGGACACAGGCTCGATGGCGCGTTCTCGGCAACAGCGTGGCGCTCGAGGAGATCGCTTGCGGTGCGGAGGGAGGCGGGGGCGGCGGCGCGAAACGAGGATATGCTCGGACTCCTAGTAGCGATAGGAGGCGAGTTCCCCGGCACTTCGCTTTGCTCTTGCATGGACAGCGGTCCGGAGCATCCCGCGAGCCCCCGGCATGTTCTTGCCCCAGCATGCGAGTACCACCTTCCGTGGCACGGTGCTGCTGGGTTGTCGAGTGCTGAGATGGACGCGGATCCACGGAGACCGAGGCGCGGTCATCCGTCCGATCCCTGGATCTGGTGGCGCCGCGAGTGCCCTCGCCGGTGTCCACCCCATCGGCGGCGTCTCACCCGCCCGCCGCTAGCTCGGTGGCGGCGGGTGAGGCTATGACAGGTCTGCAACTCTTGAGGCCCTGCGTCTTGAGGCCATGGTGTGGTGTCGATGAAATCGGCTGGCAAAGTCGGATAGGTTGATGAAGAAGCGCAGCTTGTGAGCGCGGATCAGAGTGCACAAACTCGGCGCCCCCTACAGCGCGCCAAAGATGTCGGGGCGACACCTATGGGACCGGGAGGCCCCTTCGTGAGTTTAATGCGAGGCGGAGGATCGCGGAGGAGCGGATCGAAGCGTCTTGCGAGGGATTTTACCCAGCCGGGCGCGATGGTCGCGTAAACCCTCTTGCTGCTTTGTGTTGTATTTGATCTTGCTCAAGAATGCGGCGTATGGTGGTGTGGTGTTGAGTGAATCAACTAGCGAACCCAGTAGCTAGAGTTGCCGAGGATCAAAACTCGAACCCCCAACCTTCGAACCTTTCCTCGTTGTGCATGGGCCTCCTTTTATAGGGCAAGGGGTCACCGGCAGGTGTCAGCGTGGGAGGAAGGAAAAAGCGTAAAGAGGTGGTAGTTGGAGCAGTGCGGGAGAGCAGTGCAGCTACGATTAGCTTGAGCAGTGGATTCTACCTACTTTTGACAGAGGGGACAAGAGCATTAAATGCCCGTCGCCGTCGACCCCAAAAGCTCCGCCCTTGCGTCTCCGTTTGCCACGGCGATGGAGCCACCACCGTGGAGTGCCACGCACCCCTCATGCAGCACAGCCATCCGCCAGCGTCTCTGGAAGGGCTTAAGGTGGCGTGGGCGGATGAGCTGGAGTCTTGAGCACACTGGCAGCTCTCCCGGCAAGCACCTTGCGGGGTCTTAATCTTGCGGGCCGGGGCTTGTCGGGCTTGTAACTTGTCGCTCCCGGGCCCTCGCCGGGGCGTATAAGCGCCCGGCGTGTCTTCGTGATGTAGTCTTGGTCTCCCGGCGAGCTCCTCTCGCCCGGGGCTTCATGAGTTGTAATCTTGAGCACAGGCGGCCTTCCGGCAAGCTCCTCTTGCGGGGCCTCGAGCTTTCTGTCTTGTACACTTTGTTCGTGAATGGCTTGATATGGAGCGGGAATGGTCTCCGGCAAGCATGTGGTGGATCCATTGCGAGGGCTGCGTTGCCCGATGCACAAGTTGAGGTCTTGAGGTACCCCTACCTTAGTCTACCGACACTTGCCCTTCGTATGTTTATACTCTCGCTACTAGGGAACTTGCGGTGCTAACACACTTCTTGAGTCACGGGACATCAGCAGCTCATTTGGCGGTGTTGCTTCGGCAAGCAACCTTGCGGGCCGATTCTGGCGCACTTGTGTTTGTTGGCGGACTCGGAAGCGAAACAAGGCGCGACACTTATCGCAGCTCACTTAAATCGTTGGCGTGCTCGAAAACAAACCAAAGGCGCCGGCTGGCCACGACACAGCTCCTCAGCCTACGAGTTTCACATCTGAAGGGCATCTTAGGGCTTGCTCGTTACACCTCTACTTTACACCCTTTGTGCGCTTTTACCCCTCGCTTCTAGGAACTTGCGGCAAGGGCCCTTGCATGGCGCTGAGTCTTGAACTTCGAAGCAGCCTGCTGGCCAAGGTCTTACGGGCAACAACCTTGCTGCGGCTAGTCGCAACGCCTTAGCTTGCTGGCGGACTTCGAAAAGCGAAACAAAGGCGCGACACTTGTGCAGCTCACTTAAATCGTTGGCGTGCTCGAAAACAAGATAAAGTGCGGCTATCCGGGTAAGTTCCTCCAGCGCCGCAGTATTGCGTACAAAGAATGACGCCGCGAGAATATAACATAAAAAGCATGGAACTAAGGAGTGCTCTGCACAAAAGCTCGGACGACTTAGCTTTTCCGTCTTCTGCGATCGGCAAGGCCGCACTTCTCCCTTGATTTCCTCCTTATGCGTTTTCACCCTCACGCTTCGGGGAACCTGCGGCGCAAACACACTTCTGAGTCTGCGGAACATCAGCAGCCAGCTGGCGGTGTTGCCTCCGGTAGGAAGAACTTGTCGGAGCTGGTTGCAGCAGCGCCTTCGCCGTTAAGCGGACTCGAAACGATCGAGCGCAACAGCCCGCGTCGACCCTGTCTTGCCGAGTTCTCCATACAAAGTCACAATTTTAGGGAATATAACTCAAAAGTTTGAAACTGGCTGCTTTCTTTGCCCTCTTGGCTGGTGGAGCTCGATGGCACGTCCTCGGCGGCGCGCGCACTCCGGAGAGGTGCGCTTGCGGGGCGAGCACGAGCTGTTCTTCTTAGGGCTTAGTCTTTGGTAGATCTGCCTTTGCCTTCTTGCACTTTCGCGGTGGAGCTTCGATGGTGCGTCCTCGGCGGCGGCGCGCCTCGAAGAGAGTGCGGTTGCGGAGTGGGCCCCGAGCACTTGCGGACTTGGTCTTAGTCTTCTAGCCTCTCGTACTCAGCTTTTGCTGCTCGGCGAGATACTCGATCGCTTGCAGTTGGAGAGATCGTGGCCCTTGGGCGGTGGATTTATGCGGTATTGCTTGTCGAACCGTCACGCTTGTCGGCTGCCGCCACGAGGCGAGCTCCTTGCCGAACGCCGCCTGTGTGTTGCTTGGCGAGAGCCCCTTGCGGACATTTAAGCGGCAAGCACCTCTTCTTGTTCTTCTTTCGGTTGTTCGCGCTGGCTCTTCTTTGCGGGCGGCGTCTTTCTTCAGCGGCGGGGAGTGCGGTGGTTGCACCCGGCGGTCTTATCGCCGTCGGCCTTCGTCTTCTCAGCTTGCAGCGGTCGCGAGTCACCGGCTGCTGTGAAGGGTCATTGTTGGCGAAGCGATCGGGCTCTGGATGGTAGCCCTCGGTCTTGGGCCTTGTCGCGGCTGGAGAAATCGAAGCGATTCGCCCTTGCGGCGCTTACTGCCGGAGTGGAGGGCGGGAAGCGGCGGTGCGAGGCGGGATATGCTCGGACTTCTAACAGCGTTAGAAGGCGAGTCTGCCGGCGCCTTCGCTTTGCTTGTGACGGACGGTGGTCGGGGCATCCGCGAGCCTCGGTGTGTCCTTGCCCGGCATCGGATACCACCTCCCGTGGTATGGCGCTGCTGGGTTGTCGTGTCTTTGAGATGGGCGCGGAATGTCCATAGAACCGGCGCGGTCATCCGTCTTGTCCTTGGATCTGGTGGCGCGCGAAGTGTCCTCGCCGGCGACCACCCTCGACAGCGTCTCCTCCGCCCACCGTTGGCTCCGGCGGCGGCGGAAGAACCTTGAGCGAACCTGCAACCTTAAGCCTTCTTCTTGGGGCGTGGCGCGGTTGTCGATGAAGTTGCTGATGAAACTGAAGAGTTGATGAAAAACGCGCCCAGCGTGAGCGCGGATCAGTCCGCACAAACTTCGGCGCCCCTACAGCGCGCCAAAGATGTCGGGGCTGCCCGCCACGAACACCTATGGGGCGGGCCCCTTATGCATCTTGGTCTGCGGCGGAGGAGCACGGAGAAGCGGATCGAGGCGAGCAGCGGGCAGTTTTACCCAGCCGGAGCTCTCGGAGAGATAAAACTCCTCTTGCTGCTTTGTGTTTCTATTACATTCTTGCTCAAGGCGTGGGTGAGTTGTAATGTCGAATGAGTCGAACCGAACCCCCCCTCCACGTTGTGCATGGGCCTCCTTTTATAGTGCAAGGGGTCACCGACAGGTGTCAACGTAGGAGAAAGGGGTAAAAATGTAAAAGAGGTGGTAGTTGGAGCAGTCTTGAGAGCAGTGAAGCTACGGTCGTGAGCAGTGGTCGCTACCTACTTTGTGATGGGGACAAGGGCATTTAATGCCGTCGCCGTCGACTAAAGCTCCGCCCTTGTGTCTCCGTCTGCCCGCGGCGATGGATCCACCACCGTGAAGTGCCACCGTGTCCCCGGGCTGCACAGACCATCCGCCCGCGCGTCCTGGAAGGCCCGAGGCGGCAGCGTGGGCTGATGGCTGGGCCAGAGCACACAGCGCAACTCTCCGGCAAGCACCTTGCCGGGTCTTGACTCTGCCGGGCCGGGAGCTTGCCGGGCTCTGTAACTGTCGCTCCCGGGCCCTCGCCGGCAGCATATAAGCGCCGAGGCGTGTCTTCTATGATGTAATCTTCTAGTCTTCTGGCGAGCTCCTCTTGCCGGGGCCTTGTGTGAGTGATGTAATCTTGAGCACAGGAGCAGCCTTCCGGCAAACTCCGCTTGCAGGTCTCGATCTTCATCTTGTATACTTTGTCTTTAAATGGTTTGACATGGAGCAGGAAGGTCTCCGGCAAGCACGTGTTAAACCCTGCCGCGGGAAGCTGCAACCGCCCGTGCACAAGTTGGGGTACTGAGGTACCCCTACCTTAGTACACCGACAGCATATGATCCAAGAAGAGAAAGTATGTTAGCTTATGCCTCTCCCTCAAATAAAATTGCAATAGTGATTATTGGTCTAGTAAAGTAGTCAATTGCTTAGGGGCAAATTCACAACTCCTACCACCACTTTCCACACTCGCTATATTTACTTTATTGCTTCTTTATCTAAACAGCCCATAGTTTATATTTACGCTCTCTTTATTATCTTGCAAACCTATCCTATCACACCTACAAAGTACTTCTAGTTTCATACTTGTTCTAGGTAAAGCGAACACTAAGCGTGCGTAGAGTCGTATCAATGGCAGATAGGGCTTGAGAGAACATTTGTTCTACCTTTAGCTCCTCGTTGGGTTCGACACTCTTACTTATCAAAAGATGCTACAATTATCCCCTACACTTGTGGGTTGTCAAGACCTTTTTCTGGCGCCGTTGCCGGGGAGTCATAGCGTGGGGTGAATATTCTCGTGTGTGTGCTTGTTTGCTTTATCACTAAGTAATTTTTATTTGCTGTTTTTAGTTGTTTTCTATCTTTAGTTATGGGTAGGAAATGCAAAATAACAAAAAATTAGTTGTACCTACTAAACCAATGGCTGAAGAACCACTTAAAATCTATCACACTCCTGAAGCTTTTTACTTGGATCATCTTCGATCCCTTTGTGCTCGTGCTGAAACCCCAACTATCTTAGTTGAGGGAAAATCTTTAGATGAGCATGCTTGTTATGTGCGACACCGTATATCTAAAAAAGGGAAACTTTTACTGGATCAAATACATCATTTGCGATGCTATGCCTGGAATTTATGTGAAATATATGACTTTACTTGTTGTTCTGAAACCCTAAGAAACAACTTCCCTACCAATGTGAGTTTAGTGATAATGGAATCGTATCTTCGTATGCTAAAGGTGTTAATAATTACTATGATGTTCAACAAATTGAAGAATTTGTTGCTTTTAAGGGTGCTTATGAAATTGCTTCTTTGATTGAAAAGTATGATGCTACCCTCTACAAATCTAAAATTTTCGCCACATTTAAATATTGTTATGATAATTATGCTTCTAATGCCTATGTTAAACCATATATTGAGGACTCCTCCGCTGTCCAAGAAGAGACTAATATTTTGCAGGAGTCTATCGAAGAAGGAATTGATGAAACTGTGAGCTCCTTGGATGAAAGAGGTGATGAGGAGAGCGAAGAACAAAAGGAGGAAGAGAGGATTAGCTACCTGTGCCCACCTTCTAATGAGAGTAACTCTTCAACTCATACATTGTTTAATTCCCCTTCGTGCTTTCCGAAGGATGATTGCTGTGATGATTGTTATGATCCCGTCGATTCTCTTTAAATATCCCTCTTTGATGATACTTGCTATTCTTGTGGCCAAGATGCCAATATGAATTATGCTTAAGAAGATGAACTTGCTATAGTTCCTTATGATAAGTATGAAATTGTTGCTATTGCACCCATGCATGATAGTCCTATTATGTTTTTCAATTCTCCCTACTACACTATATTGTAGAAGTTTGCCCTTATTAAGGATTATATTGAGGGGTTGTGTTTTACCACTACACATGATGATTTTGATAGATATAATATGCATGTGCTTGCTGCTCCTACTTGAAATTCTTATGAGATAGGAACTATATTCCCACCTCTCTATGTTTCCAATATGATAAAATTACAAGAAACTGCTTATACTATGCATTGGCCTTTACTTTGTGTGCATGAATTGTTCTTTTATGACATGCCGATGTATAGGAAGAGAGTTAGACTTCGTTGTTGCATGATATATGTTACTTTGTGCTCACTACTAAATTACAAATCATTGTTAATTAAAATTGGCTTTGATATACCTTGGGATCGAGGTGGATCCATTACTTGAGCACTATATGCCTAACTTAATGGCTTTAAAGAAAGCACTGCCAGGAGACAACCCGGAAGTTTTAGAGAGTCATTTATTTCTGTGAGTGCTTTTATATATTTTAAAAACAAAAAATAAAGAGGGGAACCCAAAACTTTTCAAAAAGGAAAGTGAGAGTGAGAAAGACAAGCATTGTTGAAGTGGGAGCTAGCCTTGAACTTTGTTCATGCTCACGGAAACTTTGTGAATCTTAATTATAGAAACTTTTCATCAAAAATAATTATCCCCTTGTGCAATTCCATGGTATTATAAAAATAATGTGCCAGGGTTTTCCTTTATGATGTTTACAATGCATGTTGGTTTGTATGGTGCAGGACAGAAACTTTGGCTATAGTGCACGATTTTACATTTTTTACTGGAACGTCAAATGGTTATGACTCCTTTTGCACTGTCTTGCTGTACAAATTTTTCATTTTTACTCATTTTGGTCGAATTTTTGGGGTACCATATGTATGGTGAATGTTCAGATTGCTACATACTGTTCTGTTTTTGACAGATTCTGTTTTTGATGCATAGTTTACTTGTTTTGATGAAACTATCAATTTATATCAGTGGATTAATCTATGGAAAAGCTATATTACAGTAGACACAATGAAAAAACAAAATATGAATTTGTTTGCAACAGTACCTATAGTAGTGATTTGCTTTATTATACTAACGGATCTTACCGAGTTTTCTGTTGAAGTTTTCTGTGGATGAAGTGTTTGATCGAGGAGGTCTTGATATGAGGAAAAGGAAGAGAGGCAAGAGCTCAAGCTTGGGGATTCCCAATGCACCCCAAGTAAATATTCAAGAAGACTCAAGCGTCTAAACTTGGGGATGCCCCAGAAGGCATCCCCTGTTTCTTCAACAAGTATCGATATGTTTTCGGATTCGTTTCGTTCATGCGATATGCGCAAGTCTTGGAGCATATTTTGCATTTAGTTTTCATTTTTATTTTATGCACCATGCTGGTATGAGATAGTCCTTGGTTGATTTATAAAATGCTCATTGAACTTCAATTAAACTTCGGGGCGACTGGCTCCATCGCATAGACGTCCCGTAGTGCGCGCTTCCTCTCCCTCTTGGGTATATGGGTCACGTAAATCATATTCACCGTCCGCGCGAGGAAACCCTACATCCTTTGTTGTTCGTGCGGGTCTCTTCCTCGTCGTCGCTATTTAGCCTTGTCATTGTGTTGACAATTAACGCCCAGCCACTGAACACCCAACAATCTCTGTTGGTGTGATTAGCTAGCTTTCGAGAATGCCATGTATACGGCATGGCGGTCGAGTATTCTGTCCAGATTGGGCCGGGCCGGAGTTGTTCTTTTAAATGGCTTCTTCCGTTGGCCGGGTTTGGAGCCTCGGAATCCGGCATTGACTGCCGTATCCTCTTTAATCGTCGTCGTTAATGCGGCGTTTGTTTTCGATTCGGCGTGACCTGCCACGATTGTCCTTGGTGTCGGACTGCGAATTTTTGCGGAGATTATTGCTGCCTGGAGCCAGCTGTCCTCTCCCTTTCAAAAGCGGGTCATTAACGATGTGAGGGCTGCCATGGATTTCGGCTTCTCCTGCCCGGTGCGGGCTAGCCATTAAATCTGGATGTTGTGTTTGAAGGCTGCAAGGGCCTCCGCATCCGGACGGTCGGCGATTTGATTTTTCTTCGTCAAGAATCGTGTCGAGAACTATGCAGTGCGATTAAATGCAGGCTGCTGAATAATGTGGCTTAGGTCGCCGGCGTCACGGTAGTGCATGCGTATGTACCTTGGAAGTTATCAAGGAGCAGCGGCCTCCAGTCTTCCCAACACCCAATCGACTCTGCGGGCAGGCTGTTAAGCCAATGCCGAGCTAGTCCTTTAAGATTGAGTGGGAGATATTTGATGGCGTGCAGATCGTGCGCTGCGGGCCATATGGATGTGGAAAGATAATCTTTGATCCACACGCGGGGTCTGTTGTACCATCGTAAGATTCGATGTTCCGCAGGTTTGAACCCTTGGGGATCGATGATCCATTACTTCATCGATGAAGCATAACGGGTGTCTGGCGCCCTGTATTGAGCAATATCGCGGCGCAGCTCAAGGGCGCTATCTGCTTGTGTTGACCCGGCGGCGTTATGTCCGTGCGCGGTATTCGGCGTGGGTCGTAGGGCGCCCGTGATCCATAGATGGATCTGGATTGCCTTGCTTTGTCCTCCAAGATGTCTACGCAAGTCCGGCGCATTCCTTTTGGCCGTACTCTGGATCGATGTCGAGTGCGGTCTTGGCTGGGGCCTTGAATGCCTCTCTGTCGCGACCAGGGGCGGTCGGTTAGCCATGTGTGATGCGCTGGTGATGAAGGTATGTATGCTTCCTCCTCTAATCGGGAGTAGCTTGCGTCTTAGGTAACTTTGGAGGGAGTTCGAGTTTATACTCTTGACGCGAGGACCTCGGTCCATCGATCGGCCAGCGAGATCTTGATCAGCTTGAAGCTGTTGCTTGCTTTTTCTTTAGGCTATTTGCCATGGCTATGAGCTGCGCTGAAGCGTTCTTATTCGATGGGATCCTCGGGTATGATGAATTCATCATCGTTGAGGCTCGCCGTCTTGGAGGAGGCATATAGTTATAGTCCTCAACCCCTCGTCTGCGCCATACATCGTGAGGGCTTGCCTGCGTCCTCTGCTTGAGTCTTGCGGGAGAGGGATCGTCGTCGGCACTCTCCGGTGTTATTGTCTCCCGTGCGGATTCTCCATTATTGTTGTGGCGGGGTTTAGGCGGCGCCCGGCGCCCGGCGTTTAGGCTGCTTCTTCAAAGAATCTTCCTTCGCTGCTTTTCGCCATCCCTTCTTTTGGGGTATCCACCATGTAGGCGTCATATGGCGAGGTGGCCTTCCGATGCCACAATAGGGCTGGGTCTGATCGTCTCGGCATCGTCGTCCATCAGCGTCGATGTCGCCGGGTCGTAGTCTAGCATGTCGGTTAGATCCTCGGCAGATGGCTACAAAGTGGGTGGTGGGTGGGCTCAATTTCTTCGTCGTCCGAACTCCAACCGTCACAGCCATAGTCGGCCAGGATTCTTGATAGCGAGAGATGCTTGAGAATTCAGGATATCGCCAAAAGCGAATGTTGCAAGATGTCATGGTGGTGAATTCCATAACGGCGTAATCCCAGCAATTAGGCGGGGCAGCGGGAGGCTCGGAGTCGGCAAGAGTCCGGCGCCTCGGGTACCACGAGTTCGCAAGGACAAGATCGTTATTCGGCTCCATCGCCGTAGATGTTGAAGCCCCAGGCGGCGTCTATCCACCGGCCCTCGTCATGGGAAATCGGCTCCGGGCAAGTGGCCAAGGCGGAATCAGTCGCGACCACCAAAAGCCTTTGTCGGCGGTAGAGCGAGATCATGCCCATCGTTGCGGTCTGGCGCTTTTCGGTATGGCTCGAGTCCGTCGAAGATCAAATCTCCGCGGTCATCGATCGTGAAGTTTAAGCTTCGAATCGACACGAAGGCGAGGCGTAGCTTCGATCTGCTCCGGATGGCCAAGAGATTTGGCCCGCGATCTGAAAGCCGCTGAATCTGAAGATCTGCCGGGAGAAAAGTCTCACCACTGGACAGCATTGAAGGTTGAAGATGCCATCGAGCCTATCGGTGGCGACACGGAGGAACTCTCAATGAAAGCACCAATGTCGGTGTCAAAACCGGCGGATCTCGGGTAGGGGTCCCGAGCGTGCGTCTAGGCGGATGATAACGGGGAGCGAGGGACACAATGTTTTTACCCGAGTTCGAGGCCCTCTCGATGGAGTAATACCCTCGTCTGCTTGATTAATATTGATGATATGGGTAGTACAAGAGTAGATCTACCACGAGATCAAGGAGGCTAAACCTAGAACCTAGCCTATGGTATGATTGTTGAGATGTAATGTTGTGTCCTCACGGACTAAAGCCCTCCGGTTTATATAGACACGGAGGCTAGGGTTACAGTCGGTTACAATGGTAGGAGATCTACATATCCATATTGCCAAGCTTGCCTTCCACGCCAAGGAAAGTACCTTCCGGACCTGAGCAGGAGTCTTCAATCTTCTATCTTCGTGATGCAGGAGTCCGGCGGATATTGACAGTCCGGCTGTCGGGACACCCCTAGTCGGGGACTCCCTCGGGACCGAGAGGTCACGTTCGATGTGGCTGATATCCCTTACCCTACAGCGGGATACTCGGCCGACCACTTTTCGCCAAGTTCATGGCGGCCTCTCCTCGCATACAATGTGCTCAAGATGCCGGTCCGATGAGTGTTATCTCTGTCCAAAAGCGACAAGAGGATCGCTCATCTGCGCCCGACAAGATCTACCGAAGAGCGGCGGCGCGGCGAAGTGCGAACCACTTGCGCTGAAGCTCCCGGGAAGAAGAAAGCCAAGTCCGGCAAGGATAGCTCGATGCCCACTCGGCAGCGCACCTCCCGGAGTGCTGCGCCGCCATCAAGCAAGCTTTCATCGAGCTCCACCGGCAGGTCAAGAAAACAAAAACAGCTTCACCAAAGACCAAGAAAGTGGCGCCAAGGAGGGCGGCCTTGGTGGTACCTTCACCATCGATTGCCGCGATCCTAAATAGGAAAGCGGCTCGTTGCTTTCCTGCGGGCGAATGTCGATGTGTTTGCATGGCAACCATCGATATCCCGGTGTTCCGGAAAGTAATTGAGCACCACCTTGCCGTGCCTTTACCTTGGCGGCCCGTCAAGCGAGTCGAAAACAAGCGGTGGGCGTCAAGAGTTCATTGCGGAAGAGATCGAAGTTGGAAGTAGCAGGCCTGGTCAGGTACTCCATCCAGCGTGGTTA